>JACGWL010000001.1:11650628-12850628 GCA_034509725.1 Sesamum angolense | reverse complement strand
TTGACCCTCGAGGAACTTAACCCCAAAGTCATACACCCATTTTCCTCTTCCTGCTATATACCTGCAACTAGAAATTCAATGGCCTGCTATTTCTAACATGCCTTCTATCTACCAATAACAGTTGCTGCAAATGATATAAGTCATCACAAGGAAAAAAGTTTTTCAATTCTAGTGATGTCAAATATAACTTGTATTTCTTTCCCATCCTTCAGGGCATTTAAGTTTTACTTATCTACCCTAATCTCTTGAGGAGTTAAGACCTTGCTAAGTCTATCCTCCTTTTCTTTGATAGTCTGTTATCCCTATCTTCTGAAAAGGACATCCTGCACCCAACTCAATCCTAGAACTCCATTGTTCTGTCTAAGACGGGTGATCTTTTATAACATATCGACACCACCTATTCTAGTATCGGAACGATCTGGCATACCCCTTAGCAAATCTCCTTGAAAATTCTAAGGAATCTCAATATACTCTTCTAAGAATAAAATCCGAATGATGTGTATATGAAACGGGCAATAACAATCCTATTAATTTATACGAATAGGATCTATTTTCCTTCTTCATGAAGATCTTTCTTTTAAAGTCCTGATGAAGGTAAGACTCTACTGAAACTCTGGTCAGCTAAGGCTTGTATGCCAATCCTAGGATGAATATCAACATCAATTCTTCAACAAATTTCCTATCATGTCCCAAAGAAACCCCCAAACAAATCGCCCCAGCACCTCCCAAAAATTTTTTTACTTTTGAAATCCCTTCCACTTATTTCCATTTATGATAATGATATCTATGATAATCAATACCTCCTAAAAGTTGTTTAATTAACTACTTCAATAGTATTCCCTATTGATACCATTCATAGTCACATTGCTACTACTCCTCTTTAAGCTACTTAATCTTCAGAAGTTTTCTTAGGATAAGCTCATTTCATCACATTACCAGTAAAAAGTCCTATCGGAAATGCGAACTCACTACCTAACTTACTTTGAGATTAATTATGTTCCTTATGTTTACGTCTATCTGGTTGTGGACTTACCGACTTCCTAACAATCTGCATCCATGCATAGTGACTAGAGGTGAGCATCTGAATGCATGATCTTCCATGTTTGTTTTGACACCGTCATTCACTGGAAAGAATCCTGACAGGCTTTCGCAAGCTGAAGCCTATCTCTCGCCTCATCGTGACACCCGATTTCCGACTTGCGTGAAGAGCCACCACTCAGTAACACCATCCTCCATATACACTTCTGTCTGAAAGAAAAGTCTTTCAAACTTGGTCAAATTGGTTACCAATTCACACATATAGATCCGCGCTAAATATGTTTCCTGCCGGGCTTTTCGAAATTTTGATTTCACACCACGTTTCGTCGCGGGGCCAGGTTGCTGGAGCCGATATGTCATCTTGCTCCACAATCCAGCAGTTGCAATCCGAAACGTTTCAATTAGTTCCCGGTATGGGCCCGTCTTGAAAAGTTCTTCGTGAGGGGCGACCCGGTGGAACTCTTGTTATCGTTGTCCTTTTCTAGATCCGTGGGATGAATCCCTGGCGCAGGCTCGTTGCCTTACAGATTTGTATGTTCTGAGCTTGGGTTTGCCAATCCATGGATATCAGCTGCCACCCTGAAAGGAGAAGTTCTTTCAAGGATCTCTGGAGTAGTAGATCACTCCTGTGTTCCTACCTTTTCCTCGCCACATCTGAATTCCCTATAATAGTAGGAAAATCGTTTATTATCACAACAGAGAGGAGTTCGTGTTATATTGTACCTCTCAGTCGTTTCATGTTTTTGGCATGGATGCCTGATAACACCAATCCTCACTTGTCTTTGAGGAAAGACATTCTCCTTGCACTTGAATCCATCTGTCCCCTCCCGTACTTTGTATGATTGTATCAACATTTCCCTCCATGGACTACAGATTTTAGCAAAGAACATTGGAGCTGCAAACATCCACTGCTACTTCCACTCTGAAAGAAATATTTTACGGAACCCAATAGATATATTCATCTACTGCGCGCAATACTACTCCTTAGTTTCAAGCTGAAAAGAGCTTGTGCATTTTTTGTTTTCTGTTCTACTCTACTACTTCTTCGAAGTATCCATCTCCGATGAAGTGAATCTTAATAAGCTTCCTAGCCTATCCGCAATTGCCCTCTTGAAATCTCCGGCAAAGGATACTGCTTTAGTATCGGCTGGGCTTGGTATTCCCATCCGACTCTCACCTAGAACCCTCCAAGCTCAACTCACAACTATTTGATGAAGTCTTTCTTATCGAGTTCTAAGGTAGCTGCCGCCAATCTTTATGGCTTGCTACCCATTCATCATCAATCAACTTCTCCATGTTTCGGAAGTCGAACATCCAGATTTTAGAAGCAGCACGTATGGATGTAAGGGCTGAAAGCATCGTTTTCTGCCCCAAGAAGTGTATTTTTCAGGTGCTCTCCTGGATTTCTTCCTGGATTCTCTCGAAGTCCGGTTCCCCACAAACCGTTGGTGTTGTGTTTTGTGTGGAAATCTGCACTTTCCCTCATTGGGTGGTCTTGTGGAGCTTCATTGGAACATGTGCTTCCCTCCGGCGGTGGTAGTGCTGGAGTAACTTCATTGGTATGAATATTGACTAAATCCACAATCCCTAATTTGGGAAAACGATTCAGCCAAATTCTTGTAGATCCGATAGATCCGCTCTGGTTACCTCCATTAGTTTATGGAGTTAAGATCTCCTGGATCTGTTCTCATCCCGAGTTTTCGCTTCGGATCTCCTTTGCCTTCCCCTTCTGGTGTAGAAGGGTACCGTCCCAAGGCATCCTGATCCGTTCTTGTCTGGATATGGATGATTCAGGTTTGTCCCGTTGGTTTTCTTCTCTCAGATCTGCAACTTCTGTCTTCAGATCTATAAGATTCTTGTGTAGATCTGGAGGATCTTAGAGAATCGTCCATCTTGTGGCACAAGGAGTCTACTTCATAGGTACGTTAGATAACCTATGTCCATAGTCTTGGACCGTCTTTTGGATTTCCCTCAAATCTTGAGAGATTTTCGAGGTATCGGCCTCGACTCCTTCCAATTAACACCTCTAATCATAATTTTTAGAGAGATATTGGTGTAGGTATTGACCTTTTCCGTTCCTCCAGGCTGGAATTGGTCTGTTGATCTCAGTGGTCTGCAAACGCTTCACCACCTGTCCTGGAACTTCCAGTTGGACTCGGGAATGTCTGGGTCCTTCTGGGTCAAACTCCGGGTTTATCTCTATTGGATCCCCGTTCTGTGGTTCCTCGGGAGTCCGAGGAGCTGCCTTTATCTTACATGGACCTTTGTATGGACCATGGTCACATTTATACAGAATTTCCCGAAGGACATTCTTTCTCTGGTTTTCCAGAATCTGGAAATATTCCCTGTTGTCATTGTAACTCGAACTTTCGTTCGGTTCCATTTTCTCTTGGAAGGTCTCCTCCGTTAGTGGAAAAATATCTAAATATAATATTAAATATATATTTCTTCAATAAACCTAGGCTCTGATACCATTTTCAAGCGTGGGTGAATGTATAACTCATTTAGATACTTTGGCGTTGTATCCTCTTCGATCTCAGATCTAAGAATCCTTTTCAGGATGAACTTAGTAACTGATTAGATCGTAAGGTCTTCCAGCCTAATATATCTGTTTAGAGTTTTACAATCAAGGGGACTAGATCTGCGAAAATCAAACCTTTTTGGGGCTAAAATGAAATTTTAAAAGATAAGCCATGAGAAGAGATTTCAAACATGAGCTGTGGTATCAAATCTGCAATTTTTTCATAACTTATGGTATGAAATCTGCTATTTTGAAAGGTACGGTACCTAAATCGCAAAGTTGTCCAAACTATGGTACCTCTTTCGCATTTTATCTCATACAACTCATGAAACATAGAAGTACACTTCCTCATTAGCTTATACAATAATTATTCAGGGAATGTATCATATTAGGCGTACAATACTTGTAATTCATTTTCAACATGAAAATCATATAAAAGTAGAACCATGCTCTCTAGATATTACTATTTAGTTGCTTATTATAATTCCAAAAAAAAAAATATATATAAAATATATTATATAATTTAAATATAATTTACTTACTCAATCAATAATTAAAATATTGCCAAATTAATCTTTTACTATTCGTATCCTATAAAAAATGGGAAAGAATGAAATTAGATCAACCTGTCCTAAATGAAATTAAATAACTCATATATAGTTTTGTTTTGTTTATTTTTTTTAAAGGGTAAATTACAAACCACCTCCCCTAAGGTTTGGTGTAATTACAAATACTCCCTCGTTATTTAAAAAATTACAAATACCCCCTTGATGTTTGATAAAATTATGTAATCCTTAGATGGAGGTATAGAAATATCAATTTTGCCCTTACTGCATTTTTTTATTTTTTAAAAAAAAATTAAAATCTTATAAAAATATTGAATGGGATGGATGAAAAATTTTAAAAATTATAAAAAAAATTATCCCCTTAGTCGATAAAAAAAATATTTTTTTAAAAAAATAAATAAAATTATAATTTTTAATTTATAAGAGTATTTTGGTCAGTTCACTATAAAAAATGGATAGATTGGGGTAATTGTTAGACGGTCGTTAAAATTAGGGGGGTATTTGTAATTTTTCAAACAACAAGAGGGTAATCGTAATTATGCCAAACCTCAGGGGAGGTAGATGTAATTTACCCTTTTTTAAATTTATTTAGTGGTGCTGTGGAAAATATTAGTGTCAGCCCCACGTGTTCTGCCGCCACTATAAATTTCACCTCTTTTTTTTCTTTTTTTTTTATCAATCTTTTAATTTAGTCCCTAACTTTTTAAAATCATACTATTTAATTCAAAATATTTTATAAAATTTTAATTTAATTCCTTCATCTTGTTATATATTTAAATTTCAACTAATACTTTATTTATAATTAAATTTATATTTTTTTAATAATTATCAATTGATCTCACAATTATATATTAAAGTCTTTGAACGTTATATGGATGTCAAGCATCGTGTCAAGAGCGGCACTTAAGAGGGTGGGTATTAGCCTTTGGCACTTACATGTCCTACTGGCTCACAAGGTTGAGGACGAGTCTGTTTGGATGTAGTGTAAGTCGAGCGATAAGATTATGAGGGTGGATATTAGACTGTTGGTCTACGAAATTATAAATCGATGGGTTATCTGTTTTGATATAAAGTGTAGACTTAAGAGTGGTGAGATCAGGAGAGTGAATATTATTCTTTGTGCATTTGTACGTACTGCTGTTGACCCATAAAACTATGAATTAGAATGCACGTCTGTTTCGACATCAAGTGTCTAGTTAGGAGCAGTGAGATCAAAAGAATGGATATTAGTCTTTCTGCACTTGCATATGTTGTTTGCCCGTACAACGTATATTGGATGTAAAGGATAGAGTCAGGAGCAATGAAAGTAAAAGATTGTACGTTCGCAAATTCAAATATAACCCATTAAAATTTATGTCGGTAACATCAAGTTTTTTGAAGGAAAAAACAAAAACACACTAATGATAGTCTAAGTTTGTCACTAATCCTTACCCCATATGCTGGTGGCAAGAAATCATTGGTCAAATCCAAAATCCCTTTGCTAAGTATGAATGTAGAGCATCAGAGACTAGCAAGAAAGGAATTATGATTTTTGGGTGTCTTGGAGTGTGGAAAAAGACAGGGGAAAATGAAGTCCTATTAAGGGGTCTTTTAATTATGTGGAAAGGTGGAGATGCCCACAATTTGGAACACACAAAGATTCACACAGACAAACAAATCTCACATGATTCCGACCTCATTTCAAAAGGCAAATAAAGACATGATTGCTAGGTCATTTCTACGTTGGGAACTCTAAAATAATGCTTATGGGGCATCTGCAGTTATGTCCAATAATTGTCATTAATTAGTAATGGTGGGACAATATTTTATTTTTAATTAAAAGTATTTGATTGTTATTTTTTATATATGATTGGGGGTTCTTTTTTGAATATTTTTTTTTATGTATTTTGTTTGATTTCATATGTGAAATAATGAGGTTGGGAGGAAAAATGAACAGAGAAAGGTAAATGTTAGATAGAAGAGAGGAAAATACGAAAAAAAAAAAAATACTCAAAAAGTTTGTTCTAAGTGAAATACATATAACATGAGATTGGTTCAGATTTCTATTAGATTTTCCTAAAAAGATAATGATTAAAGAATTTTTTTTGGTTAATTTATATATATTCGTAAATGTTATTTGTGCTTTGATGTGGTATTTTAAAATGAGAAAGTATATATAATCACATTTAATATTACGTTTTGTTTTCATCAATTAAAATTAAATATATAACGTACTTTTTCACTATGATCTGATGACTGAATTATTTATTAATCGTTGTTTCTCATAAATTGAAACATATAATGATATTTCTAAAAATATTCTTTTACAAAATTTAAAAATTACGAACAAAATGTACCTAGTTAGTCCGTATTAGACCGGGCTGATATAACTGTGAATAGGGTCTTGTGAGTTTAGCTTATACAAGTTCAACCTCTAAACGCATTGGGCTTCATGGCCATAGGTTCAAACTCCATTGTTTGTAAATGTACCAAAATATCAGTGATAGTTAATTTTTTTAACAAATATAAGTAAAATCATAGTTGATGTCTATAAGCCAATGTTAATTGGATACAACTGATTAAGAATTAAGGTAACTAACAACCCTAGATATTTGATTGACAATACATAATCTCAGCTGTCATATCTTCTAGAAGATTCCAATGAAGCTATATCCTTAAAAAAAAATTCAACCGATCTCTAAATCTTTCATAACATGTCCAGATGAGTTAACAGGTAACTAAGCTCAAATAGCAAGCCACTCAAATTCTTTCATTTTTCTGCACTTCTCTCACGCATTTTTAGCATCATTCTCTATATTTAGGCACTCCATTTTTAAATATACAACTTAATCAAATTCCACGTTTTATACTTAAGTTCTCTTATTTATTTCTTAAAGTAATCATAATGTTAATTCTTGTTCTGCAGGTTAGCCTTCAAATAATCTTAAAATTTTCAAAAAGATCATTCGATCCTTGTGTTGCTGTTGAACTCCAGTACTCATCAATTAATGGCAAATATTGATTAACTCTCATGGTCAGAACTTTTATTTTCGTATTAATTTTATTTAATTATGATAGACAATATCAATTTATTATGATTTTATAAACTGTAGTCGTTTATAATATATGGCATGATAACAATTAATTGCTTTTAGTAGTTATGATATTTTGAATTTTTACTTTAAAAAAACACCAGTCACAATATATTTATAATTATATATACTTATCATGTAATTAAAATCATCTGGACAAAATCATTTCTTTTGAAGCAATAGTTAGATATCCAAAATGACGATCATTCAAAAAGGCAAAAATTCTACTTTTGAAACATAGGTCATGTTATGTCTAACATAAATCTTACACAGTTATCTGATTATAAGAATAGCACTGAGGAAGCACAGCACATAAGGGCCCTTACAACATCAGCTTCATAATCCAACTGTCTGCCACCCCATGCCTGCCCTCATATGTAATATATATCCCAAACTGCACCCAATTGTCATTAACAAATCTACATTTCGTCGCATTATCTCTTTTAAAATTTATTATAATTATAAATATTTTTTAATTATTTAAAAATTTATAAATATCCTCTTCAAATAGAAATTAATTATATATCTTCTAAACGATGAGATTGATATTACTACTTTACTCTTGCTGGATTTTTTGAAAACAACAAAAAAGATTTGGAAAAGTTATAAAAAAAATTTGAGAGTGTCTAAAATAAATAATTCATAGAGCATATTAATTTATAAAGTATTTTAGAAAATTTGAAAAAAATTAGAATTCATAATTCAAGAAACACTTAAATAGAAAAAATGGATGAAATCTAATAGAGACTGACAAAATAGCTCGTTGTAAGACAAACGTAAAAACATAAATGTATAAACTATTTCGTTTATCCCCTCTTAAAAAAAAGTTGGGAGTTTCTAACTTACTTTTAAAATATTAACAACCCCCCGCAATTGCTTAAAAGATTCCAATTACTTACACTTTATGAGCTCCACAATTCTATTTTATCCAAACACTTTAAAATTTTGTTCTAAAATAAAATCCGTACCTCATATATTTTAGAAACATCTTATAATATGCAAGTTTATAATTTTTCTTAAATAAGTTTAATCATCAATAACTCATATATATGGGCAAAAGTGAAAAATAAATTCACAAATTCTTTTTTTGTACAATTAACACATTTATAAATCACCAAAACAACACAGACAAGACCCTCATAATTAGTACACAATTGCTTCAGGCACACTACAATGTTTGTATTCCATCATGCATTATAGTTCTTGTCTTGCCCATTTTCCACAAATATGGGAATCATTAAAATGGAAAGCGGCTTTTCAATGTGCACAAAAACAAGACATATACTCCTCTCCAAAAAAAAAAAAAAAAAACACATATTGCAGCTTCTGGAGCTGATTCTTGGAATGATATTAGCTATTTTTGGGGAATTATTCTAATTTGGATAGGGGTCGACAAATATTCATACATAGATTAAATAATAAATCAATTATATTTATTATATAATTGGCTTGTAGTATAGAAATGTAACAAAGCACTTGTCAAGTACAATATATGACGAGTCTGTAATTTAAAGAGTATAATCAACCACATGATAAATATAATAGTTAACACTTTTCTTCATTTATAAGTATTCATACAAATTTCGTATTTGCAAAAAGTAATTACAAGATAAGAAAAATATGGACAGATGAAATTTTACTGATTTAAAAGAAAAGTGGATACAATTTGATTTGAAAATAATCCCTAGCCTAATTTTTCGCTCCGAATGTGGAGCAAAGTATGTGCCATTTCAAATTTTGGTATTAAGGCTTAAAGATTTGATGCCGAAGTCGAAGACGACGTAAAACCTTTGCAATTGCAGAGTTTTTTTGTGGTAAAAAGTTTTGAACTTTGGTCCTATGATTTCTTATGCCTTGTATGTGGGAACTTGTCATGTTGTATGTTCTTTCCTTGTTATGTGGAATGTTCTCTTGACTTGAGAGGTGGAGGGTCTTTTTTTAAGCACTAGTTTTTGTTGCACGCGGTTCCCGCGAGTATTAAAAATATTATTATAAGATATGATAAAAAAAATTATGAAAAGAATAAATTATAATAAATATGAAGAATTAAGGTGGAGAGGAATGTGGAGTAGTGGGTAATTAAGAAAAAATAAATAATTATTAAAAATATTAAAATTACTAAATTGACCAAATTTTTTTAAAGAGAAAAAATGAAATGAAGGGTAAAGTTGAGCATTCTAAAGTTAGTACGTCAAATGAGTTTCCTTTTATAATAGTATAGATGAGTAGGATTATAGTAGTTTGGGCTCACGTTTGTTAGGTTTGAACACCACAGACTTCGGCCAATTAGCTTGTAATCCAAAATAAACATGACTTATATTTAATTATCTTGAGTCAATTCATTAAAATACATAAGACCCAAATTAGTACGATAATTGTGTAAATTTGTCATCTGAAAAGTCCAAATTTATTATAAACTTTAATTTGGAACCTAATTTAATTAATTTATTTTGGATTTTAGTTGATAATTTATTTTAAAATTTTGACGTCAACAATAAGAATCAAATTTTATGTGGTATGTGGTGTGCCATATATCTGAAAATTACTAATTCCTATTTTTTCTTGGGTTAATTAAATATAGACCCTCTTTCAAAATACAAAATTACACTTTTCTCCAATTTTTTTAAAAATTATGATTACATCCCTTCCAAAAAACCGTTGCTAACACCTAGTCCTCTTTTTTTTAGATTTGAATGAAAAAGCTGGAGTTAGAAAAAAAAAATGCATAAATTTTCAATTTTAACATTTCATATAATAATTTTGTCCCTTTATAGGTATTAAGATATGCATAAAAATATTAAATAAGGGTTAAAAATAAAAATTATGTATTTTTCTTTGCTTTGGTCAATAATTTTTGTTCAACCCCCGACAGAAATCGAGATTTTTTAGAGAAAGTGTAAGCGTAATTTTAATTTTTTTTCTGAAAAAGTGTAATTTAATATTTTTAGACGGGACGTAAGTGTGATTAACCCTTTTTTCTTTTTATTACAAAAGGTTCCAAAATTTTGCTCTTTCATAAGACAATTCATCTTTTTCTTTCTTTCCTTCTTTCTCTAAGTAGCCTTTCTAACCACTAATCTTGATCGTGTTCGTCTGAAAGTAGAGGAATTTTTAAATTTATTTTTAATTCTCATCTAAAACTCCACCATATATCGAGCTAAATGTATTACAATATTGTAGCAAGGGAGTATAGTATATTAATTATATTTCTATTTTGCTATAGATAAATTATTAAAAAAATGATCTAAATTTCTCCAAATTAAATATATCTAATATATATTTTCCTCATAAAATGATTGCATTTCTAATATTTTGATGGAAGTGTGATTTAAATCGAATGTTGCACGTGTGGAAGTGTTAGTCCCAACTTATTAATTATAAGTTTTCATCCCTTTATTTCTTCATTAATTATTTCAATTTGAACTAGTGATTGTCAAATCAATCCACCTAAAATGATAGCATTTCATGGGCCATTTTTCATTAGTAGGAGTAAGTGTACCTATATATATGTATGTCCCTTTTTTCCTAAATAATAATCAAAAGTGGAATTAATTAATAGAGAAGCTTATGATAAGACTTCCCAAAAAGACACAGCCATAGCACTTAGACATATAACATATTCCATCTATACAATTTTCATTTAATTATTTCTAAAGATATAGAGAGTGATATATATATACACACATAATTATTAATTCATTCACAAGTATTAATTGCTAAAAGGGAATAATTTTTTTTTTCAAGTACCACTTAAAAATTACATGTCACTGCTCAAAATGATTGTCTTTTTTCAATTTTATTTCTATGTGAAGTAATGATATGACAACACGTCGATCATTGTTTTTGACAGCACAAGGATAAAATCCTGACCTTTAAAATTGTAAAATTACACCTCCTCGAAAAACTTTTAAAATTTTTCATTAGGGTTTGAATTGGATAAATGATGCTGATATTAGTAAAAAAATTTACACAAACTTCCAATATTATCGCTCGTTCAAATTGGTGTGTGTGTTACTATGTACTTGAACGAGGGTTGAAATCGAAAGTTTATGTAAAAAATTTTGTTGATATCAGTAATTTTGTCCACATGCTTATGAAAATGTGTAGTTGTAAAGAGAATTTTTAAAATTATAATATTACACTTTTGGAGAGATTTAAATGTAATTAATCCTAAAATGTAAAACTATTTATTATAGTAGATTCTTGCAAAAATTATCCACAAAATCACTTCCGTTTTGCAATTAAGTATATGCAATATATATATATATGTTAAACAAAATTAATTAAAAGATATAATATTGTTTTCATAATTATAGTGGACGATTGCATGCCAATTCAAATCACAACTTCAACTCAACTTTCATGATGACTATATACAAATCTGATGTTAATACATATGTATATTTGTATGTTTGTGAATTACATATGTACATTAATTTAGTTATAAGACATATAATTAAAGTCATTGACACAACATTAATATATTAAACCTTTTATTAAATTAAAATATGAAAGTTCTCGTGCCAGCTTATTGCCACTATCTTATTCAATTTAGGCACTCAAAAAAAGTCAAATTTACACAATAACATACTAACACCAATTGATCGACCCCACCCCCCAATTAACATCCATAAGTACCCAATCATGAGCATAGTATTTAATATTTTTTATTGCAAATTCAAATTCAAATATATATATATATATATATATATATATATATATTTATATAATTAAGGGTAAATTGCATAACACCCCCTTGTGTTTTAGTGAAATAGCGCGAAATCCCTCTGTGTTATATTTATAGGCAAAAAACCCCCTGTGTTATCTAAAATACAGCAAAATACCCCATCTCCGTTAGAAACTAACGGAGAGTGAACCACACTCGCGCCTTGTGCAAGTGGTCCTTAGTTTTTCTTGATTTTCAGAATTTTTAAGTGGGCAAAATGTCCAATTTACCCCTTTGTTTGATAATGTGCATATGTTTTAAAATTTATTCTTTAACTTAAAAGTTTATATAAATATAAATCAAAATTACTTATGATATTATATATTATTAATTAAATTAATTTATTATTTATTTTAAAATATATATTGATATTTTATTTATAAAATATACTAATTAAATATAAATTAGTATTTATTTGAATAATATATTATTATTTAGATATACTAATTAAGTTATCAATTTTTTAATTTATATTATTAAGTATTTATGATTTAAATATTATTAATTAGGTAAATATTTATTTATAAAATATACTAATTAAGTATATTAATTAAAAGTTAAATATTTAATTTTTTTTTTAAATAATCCTTCTTCTTCTCCGTCGGCGAGGTGGGCCTCCGTCGCCCAGAACCTGCGATTAGGGGCGACATCGCCCTGGATCTGGGCGACGATCGTCGCCCAGATGCAGGGCGATGTCGCCCCCCACGGCGACGGGCGACGCAAGGTCCGCGGGGCGACGACGCCGCCCCCTTTCGCGCAGGCGAAGCCCCAGACTGTTCTGGGCGACGTCGCCGTCGCCCATTTGGGCGGCCACGGCTCCGCCGCCCACCGGTGGCCACTAAACTTATATATATATATATATATATATATATTATTATCTAATTATATATATTATATATAATGTATATATATATAATGTATATATAAGTATATAAAAAAATAAATAAATACTTTTAAATTATTTTAGATTTGAACCGTTCATTTTTATATTTAAAGATCAACGGTGGTTATAAAAAGGGTATAACGGTCAATTCAGCAAAAATTTAACGCCGTTAGGGTTTAACTAACGGAAGGGGAGAGTATGCATCAATTTGAAAAACACAGGGGTTTTTTTGCCTATTTTTTAACACACAGGGTTTTACGCTATTTTTTTTAAAATACAGGGGGTTTTATGCAATTTACCCTATAATTAATTATTCTAAGTTTCAAATTCAAAAATCAACGATGAATATATCTCAAATATTCCCCATTTCATGTGGTTCTCCATAAACATCCAATAAATATGGAAATAAACAAAATTTCCCACATAAAATTGAAAGAATGACGAAACAGATTGAAAATTCGTATTTTTTCACTCATATATATATAATATATATATATAATTAAAGGAACCGGCTTATTTATTTTTTTATTATAAAAAAAAAAAATTTACGGAAAAAATATTTTTTTAATATATTAATGTTTTTATTACGAGTCGCGGTTTCAAACCGCGACTCAAATTTTTTTTTTTTTAATCGAGTCGCGGTACGAAACCGCGACTCGAAGTTTTTTTAATTTTTTTTTTCGAGTCGTAGATTAAAAACGCGACTCCGTGTCGCGGAATGAAACCGCGACACGGGGTCGCGATTTCAATCAGCGACTCCGAGTCGCGGTTTCAAACCGCGACTCGGGTCTTTTTTAAAAAAAAAAATTATTATAACTAATTTATCCACGAATCAATTTAAAAAAACACAAATAATAATTAATAATGAATAAATGTATTATAAATATTATTACAAATATTACAATACAAAAGTAAATATTAAAAATGCCCCCCTGTCCCACAATTACGTCTGTGTCGTTGACGTCGAGGTCTTCTTATTTCTTCGCCCATATTTTGTATTGGCTCATTTTGTCCATCATTATCATCACCACCGGAATTAATATGCAACCCACTTGATGATGCTGCAGAACTGGACTCCACATTATCACGATATGCACTAAATGATGGAAATGGAACTGGTGAAATGTTATATTCTGGTGCATATGGTTGGTTAATACCAAGGCCAAGGTCAAGATCTACATGTGAAGAATAAGCTTCTGCATGGCTTGGCATGTATGAAGTGGATTGAAACCAATCATCTTGTGACGGTTGAGGCACATAGTAATCCTGAGGCGGTTGAGGCACGTAGTAATCTTGAGGCGTATATGTTGTTGAAGGACCAGCTATATCCACCCCAATATCACCACGTTCAACTGAACCAATAGACATTTGGCTAGAACTTCTCCTTTGTCTGTGGGATGTGGTGGGAGCACTATCGGATGGTGTTGCAGTTTGTTGTGGCTGATGTTTTATGGCTTCAGCGATAATTTGTACTTCGTGTTCAAGTTGGGCCACTAATTGGCGATACCCTTCAACGTCTACTGGTTTAGATTGAAAAGTGTTTGAAGAGTATTTACCTGTTGAGTCTGAAAAAATATAAAAATATAATGAATTTTAATAAAAATTATTGTTAAAAATGAAGTATATAAAATAAACATGTGATATTATGTAGCATACCACAATCTGCAACATTGGTGCATCTCCAGGTTGGTATCCGCTTTCCACACGTCTATCAGTAGACGACGAAACGAAATGACGTGTTATGTTGTTGTACCATTCCCAATATCCTCGATCTGTATCTCTTCTGTTGGAAATGGGTTGTCTTTGTATGACCGTGTCATATCGTCTTTGCCATCTAGTGATGTAGAGTATGTGCTGCAAAACCCAATCTGTGCCCGTACGATTGGAACGGGTGATCTTATGCAGGCTCATGTCCCGAGTATCTGGCTGATCTGGAATATTTTGCATCATCCCAAACTGGCGAAGGACCCGTTCGGGATGATGCATCTCCACTATTGCATAAAAGATCAAGGGACATATTGATCTCCACAGCTGGGGTTAAAATCCCCTGCGTAAGCCATAATGACATTTGATTCCATGTCATACGGCTGCCAGAAAACTGTAATAAATAACTGTAATAAATACGGCTGCGTAAGTTAATGTCATTTTATATGATCGAATATATGTAATTAAAGTCATATACACCTGATTATTGCATATCTCTTTTGAGTGGTCGCCGTAAACAGTTCCACATTGCACCATATGGTGCTCCTGGGAGCACACGGTTATTATCTATTTGGTGTGGGCCCATATGTACACGTGGCACCAAGTCCGGGACAAAGTGGAATGATGCGTGACCAGGCCCAAATCTGCAGAGATAACATAAACTCTAGTTATTACCTGGAAAAAAAATATTCTCTATAAATTCAATAATTCAACTTACCTGTACCAACTGCAACGCGCCACCTATTACAGCTTTGCCTTTTTCGCTGGCATTACATAATTCACGGTATAAAAATGCCAGGACAGCACTGCCCAACTGTAGTTCCGGGCTGCTACTATATCCTCTAATTTTGCAAGATATAGTAGCGATACCAAGTTTCCTGATGAATCAGGACACATCGTTCCACCCCAGCAGGAGCAATGCAACAGCACGCGCATACTGTACAACAGTAAGGTGTGGAGTGTCGGGAGTGATGTGGACATGTGATATATGTTCTATTATGGCCTTAACTGCAACAGTGAACCCTTCAACGCTCCATCTTCTGGTGCGAAACCTATATACTGCATACAGTATTCTTGCCACTGAACACTGGTTCTTTCGAGGTCAGTCCCTAAGACTGGCTCGCCATCTATTGGGAGCCCCATATTACCTGGACATCTTGTAAGGTAATTGTGGCTTCTCCGACACGAAAATGAAAAGAGTGTGTCTCGGATCGCCACATCTCCACCAATGCAGTGATTAAATGGCAATCATATTGAATTCGTCCGCACTATAGACTCCATAAAAACCTATTTGGTGTAGTATTTGTTGCACACGAATGGGGAGGTCTTGTTCACGTAAATTTCTCCAAAATTTACCGTCGGCACGTTTTGCCTGCAGGACCTCTTCAATGTCACCATCAAGGATCTCATCGGACCTGTGTTGTGATTGTTGTGATAATACAGTTCCATCTCGTGGACCATACACTGCTCTTCTATCCATTTTTTAAAATATAAAAATGGGTGACAAATATACAATTGGAAAAAAAAGTCTACAACAACGGAAAGATGCAATTTACTTCAAAGTTGGTTTTGGCTGATGAATGGTGAATGGTGAATGATGCAGGGTGAAGGTGAATTTATACCGTCGGCACGAATTTTTTTTTTTAATAAAATATCGCTGCATCATGAATGCAGCCAAGCTGCCAGCTGCATTCATGATGCAGCAGCTGCTGCATCATGTGCAGCAAGCAGCTGCAGCATCGTACACTGCATGTCAAAGCATGCAATGCAGTGTACTGCAGTGATGCAGTACACTGCAGGTCAAAGCTGCAGCATGCAGCTTTAAATTTAAAGCTGCAGCTTTGACCGTCCCGTGACTTTAATAATAATAATAATAATAATAGTAAATTAAAGTTTATGATGCATGAATAAAGCTTTGATTTAAAGATGCACTGATATTGACTTTGCATGCAGCAGCTTTGACCGTCCATGAATACAGCTGTAAATTAAAGCTGCACTAATGTTGACAGTGCAGCTTTAAATTAAAGCTGCATGACCGTCCACACCCGTGACTTTAGTATCAAAAATTCGGGTATATATACATGCTGCACTTGAGGTGTTTAGCTGCATCAAAAGTTTGTATCAATATTTGAAAAAAGCAGAACTTGTATACTTGAGTAATTTCGGTGTATATTTACTTCAAAGTATGTTAACTTCATCTTCTCGTGTAGATATTTTTTTGTATTTCGGTGGTAATTACACAAAGTGATGGATGGTGTTTTACATATGATCGACAGCCTGCAGCGGCGATGAGGATACCTCGTTCATCGACGTATGCTCAATTTTTGAAAAAGATTTATCAGAAGATTGGTGTTGATAGCAATGAATACTTATTGAAAGTATCTGCTAAACATTCATGCCAATATCTTGGTCGCATTAAAGAAACTCTTTTTCCAATAACAAATGATGACTCTGTCATTTTTGTTGGACCCTGCGGCGGAAATCCCCATGTTGGAGGTATACGTTGATGCAGAACAAATTCATGTTGAGCCTCCCCTACCGATGAGCCAACAATGGGGAGATATTAACCCACATATGAGCCAACAATGGGGAGAATACATGAATCTCTTAGCAACTCCAGGATTGCCTCCTTGTTCCAACACTGACTACTTGGCAGGTACTTCTAATCCCGATTTTGGTGCGGGTACTTCTAATCTTGATTTTGGTGCAGGTACATCTCATTCTGAGCCTGAATATTATACACCCAACTTGATGACTGTTACTCAAGGCCTAGATAATATTGATTTCCATTATACAGAGCCTACCCAGTCACATACTCCATTGTCAGAAAAATTTTATACCCAATGAGAATGATGGAGAAGACCCAACAGCAGACTCTTTTGTAAATGAATCAGATGAAGCTTCGGAACCAGATGAAGCGGAATATCCAATTCCACCCGAGGATGGCCCAGACCGTGTTGATATAAATGTAATGGCAGAAACATTTGCACAACGTGGGGCAGAAACATCTTCTGAACCGGCTTTGCCAGACTTGAATACTCAGCCGACATTTTACCGCTCTATACAATTTTTTCAACAAACATTCCCGGAGATACCTGCAGATTCTGTTGATGTACCAAATTTGAGGTATGCAAAATTTTATAATAAATCTGAAGGCAGGCTTGATAAGGGAATGCTCTTCAAAACAAAAGAAGAGCTAATGGAAGCGTGCAAGATCACTCTATACGGCATGCACGTCGCGAGTATTATGTAACTGAGAGTTCAAGAACTAAGTGGAAAGTGCTCTGCAAGCACAGTACAGAAGGTATATATTATAATATTATTTTATATATCGCGTCTTACAAGCATACATCATTACTTAATTTTGTGAATTTTTCATTTTTTTTTTTTTTTTACAGAGCAGTGGTGTAGATGGGAGGTTCGAGGTGGTTACAAACCAAAAATTAGACGTTGGGCAAAACCATGTATGGGGACACATACATGTGTTCTGAATAATATGTCCCTCTCACACGGTAATATAAACAGGGCTTATATTGCTAGTTTGCATTTAGGACACGTGAAATGCAACCCCTCCTATGGAATAAAACATGTCATTCAGAACGTGAAGGACCAAACAGGGTATGATGTACCATACCAAAAGGCATGGTACAGTTTGAAAATGGCACGTGAAATTGTTTATGGCACGTGGGAGAGCTCTGTTCAAAAGCTACCTGCATATTTGGGAGCTATCCAAAAATAAATCCAGGAACTATTGTTGAATGGAAACACAAGGGCTTACAGGCGTCAACTGGTAAATATGTGATGGGATATGTCTTCTGGGCTTTCAAACCGTGTATTGATGGGTTCCAGTTCTGTCGAAATGTTATTAGTGTAGATGGCACCCATTTATACACAAATATATAAGTACACAACTGTTAATTGCAAAAATGCTGATTTGCAAGTCTGGTGGGAAACATACAGGTACTGGTCCTCTCAACATTTGCAGTAGTCTATCCATCTTATCCATCACATCTTGTCAAAATTCATTAATGGAGTTCGAGAAGAGTCGAGGATGTGTGACTGTCATGCGGACCATTAAAGCAGTTCGTGAAGGTCCGGACTTTGTGTCACCACATGGAGTGCACAGTACGCCATGTGTGTTCCAATTTTAACAATACTATTAAAATGTGGTATTGAAGGATCTCTGTTGGCAAGCTGTCTCAGAATATCAATTAAGAAAGTTCAACCGCATTATGGACGAGATAAAGAAGCAGGATGTCAAAGCGTTTGCATACTTAGACGCGATTAATAAGGAAAAATGGACAACTTCATGATGGTGGATGGCGATGCGGTATTTTGACGACCAACATGTCAGAATGCATTAATGGAGTTCTGAAGGGGGCTCGCCGCCTGCCGGTAAGTGCACTAGTTGAAATTACTTTAGAACGTACTGTCCATATTTTCATGTGCGGGCGATGAAGGGTCAAAAAATGTTACAAAACAACCAACTGTGGACGGATTTCGCATGCAGATGTTCATATCTTGGCAACAAAAAGCTGTTGAGCACGGTCACGAAATACAGTCACGCTCAACAGTCCGCGTCGGTCGTTACCAGGCGCCAAGGTAGACATGGGATGAACACCCATGTTGTCAAAATTGCCAACCGAGAATGCTCATGCGGCAAGTGGAATCAATTTGGCATCCCTTGTTCTCACGCCCAAAAAGTATGCGGTGCATACAATATTAGTGCTGCATCAATATTATTAAGGATTATTATGATGTGATGGCTTACAACAACACATATTCTAAGCATTTTGAACCAGTGCAGTCGGAAGATTATTGGGATGATCCAAATTTTCAGTTGTTCCACGACCTACTATCCGTACGGTCACACGTCCTGGTCGAAATCAAACAACACGCATTCATAATGAGATGGATTGGCGGCAAACGCGAGCAAGGCAAGAAGCCAACAACAAAAGGAGATTCTTCAATACAAGAAAATGTGCCATAGGAGGATTGTTGATGATACTTGTATTTTTTATATATACAATTTTTTAATTATATTTTTTGTGATTATTTAAATTTGTAATATTGCAATTTATATAAATATAATTTATACGTAAAATAAATTATAACATAAATTTATATAATTTAAATACGTTAAATTATTAAATTAAATATATAATATATAAATATAATTAATATATATAAATTTAAAAAAAAATCGAGTCGCGGACTGAAACCGCGACTCGGTGTCGCGGATCGGAACAGCGACACCGAGTCGCGGTTCCGATCCGCGACTCGAAAAAAAAAAATTAAAAAAACTTCGAGTCGCGGTTCGAAACCGGGACTCGATTAAAAAAAAAAAAAATTCGAGTCGCGGTTTGAAACCACGACTCGTAATAAAAACGTTAATATATTAAAAAAAAATATTTTTCCGTAAATTTTCTTTTTTTTTATAATAAAAAAATAAATAAGCCTAAAGGAACCTCACAAGTCACAAAGCGTATGTTACTACATCATGTGCTTGTGTTTATCTCTACATGGCTGAGTTTGTCTTAATATATAAATAATACGTACCTTTTTTGCTCACTATTCATTAATAGTACTTAGTCTATTTCTTCCCATTAGTGCCATAACTTTTGAAAATATATGCTTAGTGAGATTGTGTTTGATATTACACCATCTGCGATAACGACAAGAAGAGCGAGCGTCCACATAATTATATAATAAAGCTCGTCTTGGAGTAGATTTGGTCCATTTTATTAATTTCTCCAAATCTTTTTGAATTATACGAAAAATATATATATATATATATATATATATATTTTTTTTTTATGTGATGCCGAAAGGGCATTTGACCCGTACCTTAGATTTTACAATGTGAAAAAGATTTTATAAATTTTTAAACTTTTAAAAAATTATAAAATATTTGATCTTACTTAATTAAATAGAATTTATAGAATTTCAATAAAATAAAGTCACAAAAAGCTGTCGGTAACAAAAAAAAAAAAAACTATGAAGGGAGTTCTTAATTAGGCTTACATCCTATTAGTTTAATAAATATTTTGTATTATTTTATAAATTATTGGATATCTTATAAAATATTTTTACAAATCTTGTGAGATATAGTTGGGGGTATTCCCAAAAGTGGGCAAAAACCCTTGAGTCAAGAAGTACTAAAAATGACATGAGCTACATGACAAAAGAAAAGTAGAGAAAACACATTGAATGGAGCATGTATGTCATGAAAGAGGGGGTAGAGATATGGTTTATTTCATGAGTTTCAATCAACAACTTTGTGACCCCTACCCCACCCTCTACTCCTTAGGAAATCTTTTATTATATTTTTTATGTCACATATACTTAAAATATAATTTAATTAAAAATTATTTTAAAATAGAATATCACACACAATATTCGTGTAAATGGATTAGAAGACATTTCACCCCAACTTTTTTTATAGATCTTTTATCACACTTTTGTGTCACACATTATTAAGTGATTAGCACATATTTCTTTCAAATTTAAAAATATATATTAGATTATATTATAGTTTAAGGATGGACAAGTACTGCATATAATATACATGTGAATGTGATACGAAAAGTTTGAAAATTTATTATTCAAATCAGATTTAACCGAACTAAATCAACTACAAAATAAACATAATACATTTGTTATATGATATAATTAATTTAAATTTGATCAAGTCAGTTTGATTGAAATTTATATAGTGTGAAAAACTTTCAAGTCCTCCACCACCACCCCAACACCAATAAAACAATCCTCAATATCTATAATTAGGTCTTGTAACTGTAAATTCTCCTTTCCATACATAGTACCACAGCATTTATATTCTAATCAATTAACATTTCAAACTTTTTAGTATTAAAACCCACACTTCATCCCCTCTCCAAACTCCAAACTGAGAAAGAAATATTACTTCAAACTCAACCCTCCATACATATGGAGGCTCCAACAACTGATGATCATCCATGCAATCATTCTCATCCTGCATCCTCCACCATCAATCATTCATCTGCATCATGCATCAGAAACTCAGCATCATCAAACACCACAAGAACAGATCATCAAATGGAAGAAGAGCAACACCCCAAGATCAAGAACCCTGATCATCTTGCACTGGATCTCACCCTCCTCCCCAACTACGACTCCGATCATACTTCATCAAATGAAGACTCAACCTTTTCCACACAAACCCTTGTCAGAATCCCGGGAGTGAACCGTCGTCGGAGCCCCGAGTTTTCTCATGCAACTACTGCAACAGGAAATTCTACAGCTCGCAGGCTCTTGGAGGGCACCAGAATGCCCACAAGCGAGAACGAACCATGGCGAAGAGGGGTAGCGCCGCCGCCTCCTTCAGCCGCCACGACGCCGCGGCGCACTTTTACCCGAGCATGGCTTCTCTCCCTCTACACGGGTCGTCCTTTAACAGGTCTCTTGGGATTCAGGCCCACTCCATGATCCATAAGCAGAGCTTTTCAGCCTCGAGTGTTGGTAGGATGCCGATATACGGCCATTCGGGTTGGGCAAGAAAGCCCCTTGATCAGCAGCCGGCGATAGGGCGGCTGACGGCAGAGAACCACCAGATTGGTGCGTCGTCGAGCGGCGGAGCAGCAAGATTTGACGGTGGTCGGAGGTTTCCTCCGGCGGTGGATGGGGTTGGAGGATTCAGATGGGATACCACTGGTAATTCTCATTTGAAGAGTAGCAATCAAGAAGAGTTTAAAAAGTTGGATTTGTCTCTCAAACTCTAATAACTACTTCAATTTAGTGCCTTAATTGCTTCATTTTCTATGTTTCTTTGCTTTTTTTTTTCTTTCTCCTCGCTCTTAGATTTTCAATTCTTTACCCTGAAAGTTTTCTTAGAAATATCTTTTTCTTCCCCACTATTCTCAATGTAAATTCTCATTATTCATTTTCATAAAAAGTAATATTAGTTCCTATATCTTTTCGTCAATTATTAAATTTTATTTTTTTGATATAAAAAAAATTACATGTAGTTATTATTTATTCGATCACCACATTATGATCCATCAGAGTCACTTATATGAATAACTGCAGATTATCCATAATTCAACATAAACAAATTACTACCATAATAATACACAATCTTTTATTAAAAAAAAGTGGTTTATTTTTACCAATTGAGCCAACACAGTGAACAATAATCCTTTTGATTAAGTAAAAATATAAAAATATTAAATTTCAAATAATTAATATATTTTTCCATCATAAAATTGTGTGACATACAGAATTTAAGGAACTTGTACTACTAAATACAAATTCAACTAAATTCTCCCAACTAGAATTTCTTTTAAAATAAATAACTCCAAAAAAAAAAAAGTCGTGCTTTAGTTCTCAACTAGATATTGTGAATCTTATGATGAAAGGGTTGCGTTTTTATTATATATATTTGGAGTTGTCGCATTTATTAGCATAAAGTCATGAAACCGTACATGTAGATAAGAGCGAGCATGTAATATTTACATATCTGTGAAGTGAGATGGATCTCTCATCATCAATGTATGCAATCAACGGTTGAGATTTGGGCGTATGACTCGTTTTGATGAGGGCCCCACCTGCAGTTGGGAGATATTGACCATCTATTAAGCTGTCTACATTAATAGGTTGGTCATTGGTTTTACTCATGATGTAGAAACTTGAGGTGCCTTTTATTTTATTATATATATATATATATATTTTAAATATTTTGTTGGGTGATGTTTGGAATTATTATAATGGGCGTTTTTATAATTTTATGTGTGTAAAATATAAGTAATGATTTTTATTTATTCAGGAGATAAATATTATATAAATGTAGATTTCATGGGATTTTGAATCCCGCAAATTCAGATCAATTTTAAAATCGTCCAAAGCTTAAACAACCGGAAGAACTCACGATTCGGAGAAAATGAAAATTAAGTATTTTCAAAATGAGGATTAAAAAATAAAACAAATTATTTTCAACGTAAAGAAAACTGAAAAAACGAAACCAAACAAAGCCTTATTATTGAGTGGCCCCTTTATAAGCTCTGAAATCACATCAGCTTTCTGCATTAAAAATGTTTGAAATCTTGATTGCATTGATTTCTTACCTAAGAGATCTGGAGAAACGGGATAATGGCGGGCCCTAATCACACTCATGATTCATGTTAAACTTCAACTTAATCATGTCATTATCCCAAAAGTTAAGCCCAAATCTTGTCACTAATCCTCGAAAGATACAATCTTAATCTCCCAGGTGGGTAACTTCTTATTCAATTAGTCAGCTCACAGGTTACATTCTACAGGTCACAATATGTCTTGTGTTTTGAGTCAAATAAGGTGGCCACTTCCCATTTTTAAGCAATTTCAAGATTTGGGAAATTAGAATTACTTTTTTGTTTTAATAATGTATTATTATTATTATTATTGTTTCTTTCATTGTAAACTTTCTATAAAAGATAATATTCTTTTCGGATATTTTTCAGTTTCGATGAATTTCAAAATTGCTTTAAATGGTCGAAAGAGACATTTTTCAATTAAAAATGTCAAAAAAGAACTATTTAAATCAAATATGATTACATCAGATTAATGGCCAATGACATTACAGTATGATCAATAATTTTTGTCATTGAGTACTGGTTTAAATGGTGAAAAAGGCAAAGAATTGTGTGTTTAATTCTCTCTACTGATATGAAAACTGTGTTAATCAAAACGTGTAAAAGTAAATGCACGTTAAACTTAATGCTATGTGCACTGGGTGTGGGTGATCGGCACTACACCATAAATTTAGAAAATGGGATGTGAATTAATCATCCATCTATGCACTGCACATACTACAAGACGATAAGTACTTTTATAAACAATTTATAGTCTTGGAGGTATACTCTAACTTGTGATAGTGAGCAGTGAGCAAGGAGCTACAGTCGATCACCTAAATTTTCTATGGATAAAAATAATTATAATAATATATGAATAAAATTTGATACTAATATAATGCAATTCAAGTTTAGAAAAAAACAAAAAAGTTGAAATTTTCTGAAAGTGTCAGCCTCAATATGGTACTACTAGTTGTTTCCAAGTCTTATTTGGCCCTAAATTGTAGGGCAAGATAAGATCATTATTACATAATAATATTATTAAAAACAAGAAGAAAAAAATGCATGGAGAATTATGACACAAAACTCTTCATCATGAGATGTCCTAATAAAGCATCATTAAAAGCGTGCTGAACAAACATCCCTCCATGCGCTTTCAACAGAGGTCCAAATTCTATTATTGATAGGTGGGACAGTCATACCGCCTCCTTCATAGTCATGGGATCATGGAATTTAAGTTTCATCAATACGAATCCAGGTTGTGTACAAGAATCACAAACCACCACCATGACTTTTGTGGTCTGATTAAAGCATCTGACCATGATAGCAACCACTACGTTTGATTCAAGTACAAGACTATGTAATATAATTGTGTTGGTATTAAATGCATTTATACTATAAGGTGGCGAGGTCGGACGTTGACATTATGGAACGACATTAATAGCTACCATGTACATCAGAAACTTTTAAGGACATTGTGCACTGTGTGTTGTGTGTGTGCGCGCTATTTTCCCTAGTTACTGTCCAAAGAAGCGCAATCATAGGAGACTTACATAGTCATTGAATGTGAACGTTGGGCCGAAGCTAGTGGAAAAGGAAAAATTGATCATCACTTCATAATCAAGTCATGAATCTACTACTGCAAACAGAAGTCGTACTTAAATTGATCTGATATGGTTACCTGCCTCATCAAAACCTTGATGGTCGATATCATACTGCCAAAACTAAAACACTCGGTTTCATCCTGGGGAGATGGGAAAGTGGTCTCAAAAGTAAGTGATGGAAACAAAACACGCAACAATATTGTCAAATAACCAAAAAGGATGTGTATGCCTTAACTGTCTATTCCATGATCTTCTGCGCCGTATGAGCACGGGTGTCTACCTTTCTGCACTTCAGTTCATAAATATCAATGCTAAACAAAATTTTACACTGTCTCTTTTTCCACTAATATTACCTTTTTTGTCTAGTGGAGTATGGAGAACATCAAGATTCCAGGAAGAAAAAGGAACAACAACTTCATTTATTAGATTTCACTACTTTCTTTGAGGCTTACTCAAATACATGACTAGATGCACCTTAAATATCCCAACACTTCCATTTATAGCATATGGTACCTCTGTTTGGATAAAGAACAAGGCTGCGGCAGATAGTACCATGTGGTGTATAAGAGTGCAGAAGTGGGAAAGTGAAATCTCAAGACTGAAGTCGTTTTAATGTCGGAACACACGTAATTAAGTCCTCCAGTCATTATGTAATAGCCACTCGCTACTTATTTCATTTAATATGCAACTACCACACACCTTGCTATACTCCTAATAATCCCACTAAAGAAGAAAGTATAATAAGAGGAGCTATTATCCTAAATAATTGCAATTATAAAAAGAACCTTTAAAGACTTTACTCACTGTTTTCCAGGTAAACTCGGGCCTAGCATTCCATGAATCCACAGGTAACTATATGATCAGGCAACCACGGTTACCTTTTGTATTACTTCTGGACAAAAGATTTTCACATCCCCCGGTAGGTACTCATGTTTATCTTTGTTCTTCATGGATGGATGTAAAAGAATAGCATGCCTATTATGTATGTCCCTCACATTTAAGAAACGAAGCTCGAACACTGCAGCTCATCATACAGTTGCCTGCAAAACTTAGAATAAACAACAAAACAAATATAAATGCTAAGCACGAAAAGGGAAGAACAAACATCACCCGATGAGAGCAGTGAAAAACTTACCAACATCTTTTATGATAACGCCATGTCTAGATCTCAAGAGCACCATCTTTCAGTGTGTTTATGTTTATAAATGCTTGCATGATGTTAAAACTTTGTAGTAACAGAGATTTTGCCAAATAAACTAGGTGGTGGAAATTCAGCCCATGTAAGGCTGATCTTTTATTTTTTCACGACCACATGTAAGACTTCGCAAATCTCAAAGAAACCTGGATATAAAGATCAACACAAACTCCAAAACATGGCTGTGTTCCCTTGAAGACATTAATCATCAAGTAATGTGAGGTTTCAGCAATCATAGAGAGAATTTATCATAGATAATTCAAAATTCTTTGGCAGATAAAATCCTTTGGAAATCTCAACTCAGACATATGGCAATTTGAGAGGCCGTGCAGTTGGCATAAAATACCAAGTTCAAGGCATCGTGCTCACGGCTTGAAGTTTACAACCAGAAATGAGTAACAAGTCATACTATGAGGAAATCATTAGTATTATCAAATTGCTTCAATAATATATTCAGTAAGCAACCTCCCATTGTGCAAGCAGATTATCCAAAAATGTATTCTTATTTACACTCACAAATTGGCAATTCCAGAGAGAGTCCAGATTCCATCAAATAAAGAAGCTAGCTAAGCGGCAGTCAAAGAACTAGCTACTTCAGCTTATCAGCTCTATAAGCCACCGAGTCATTTTGCTGATATTGTACAACATAAATCTGTCTAGGAAATATAATTCATATATTATCATCTTAATGAGACTCTTAACAGCCGACTTGAGTCAAGGTAAAGCTTTTCCACCAAATGCTTGAAAGTTCAACAATAAGCTTTGCAGAGTAAAATTAGGTCAAGTCCCATTTCTTTGCTTCCCCAAATGTCCCTCTTTTTGTATTGTCCTTTTGGTTACTCTGTGAGGCATGAGTAACTGGTCCAAGCCCACCAGTCTCTCCTTCATTTGAGGCTGTTCCTCTTTCCTTTGAAGTCTTGCCTACTGGTTCATGTCGACTGTTGTCTGGTTCAACTTGAGCAGCTTGTTTTTGCTCAATAATGTCGTCTTGTCCTGTTCTTACAGCATCGCTCGACTGCTTCTTGGCCACAACAATTTCCTTAACTGTCACTTCAAGCTTATCCAGTCTCTCTTTCACCTCCAAAAGCTCTGGATTAGATGATGATGCTGCTTTTTCTTCAGCAGCCTTCAGCTCCAGCTCTTTTGCTTGTGCTTCAAACTCAGCTTGTTTCTTTCGCTCCAATTCCTGCCATAACCATGAAACCATTGAGAAAGCGAAGCACCAGAATTCTGCACTACATATCCAGATCTGAAACATATCTGGGTGGGTTGCTTAAATAATTCAAGGATTATTAACATGAATCAGAGATAATTTTTATGCATTATTATGTGTGGCGGCTTCTAATAGATTATTGGAGAGGGAAGAACAAGTCTTTCCGTCTCAATTTCTTATCTCATATAAATTCTTGTACTTAAGCATCCACATGTAAGACTCTGAACTTTGAAAATGGTAATTATTAGGGAGAGGGGTTGGAGGGGATGATAATCAGAGAGAGGGGAATAGGCATATAAGCCATACTTGAATCAAATGCAACAAATATAAGTATGGGTAAACTTTGAATGATGTAGACAACAGGCTAAGTTTTAACAAAAGGTTATTGAAACTATACACTCAATCATGCGTGAAAATCTTCCTTAACATTACGTTTCTAGACAGGAAATGCAACTGAATTTTTCCAAGTGCAAACTTGATATCATTATCTACCCTCAGATCCCAAATGTCTAAGTATTAGGTTTCAGATGATCTAATCTGAAAATACAGAGCAAGATGTTAGCCATTCCAAAAAAGTTACGTGTTTTGTGGGATTGAAAATTACTTCTTTAATTCAAAGAAGCACATCAGAGCAAGTAATTTTTACTTTCAGCAGGAAATTAAAACAGAGAATGAACTTGTCTTAAACTTCATCTATTGAATGCCAGATTTCTCATTAAAACTTAATACCTCCCTAAATAATTTCCTTTCCCACATAACCAAGCAGCTCCAATTAGTATAATTCATCAATAGCATAATCCATGAAACAGGCATCGAGTCCAAAAAGAGTGGATAGTTCTCATAGTTGGAAGACTTCACCATTATACACCACATTCAGTTTTTGGATAGAGGCATGATGATCATTCCACAGAGAATTCCAAATATAAACCATGAGAAAACATATAACATGGCATCCATTTTTCTCATTTCATGCGAGTACTGAGCTACGAGATTTGAGACAGAGATGAAGATAAATTTCAGACCGAATGCCAAGCCCAACTTAAACTTGCAACATAAATGACAAAAATCAATCAGATGAAAAAAATGAGGTACCCAAGGATGGCAGGCAAGCAAAGAATAGCTGTACCAGGTGAAAATCCAACCTAAAAACCATTGAACAAGCTCATTATTATCTGAACGCATGCATTCAAAACGCAGTGATCATACTATAAAAATGTGCTCTCGGTAAATGAAAGCAAATCGCTCGAAAAACGCCCGACACTAAACTATCAATGCAAACACCCTGTTCGACAATATGCCCAGCAGAAGAAGAGAAAACATACCCAAATTTCTTCTTCTTGGGAGATTCGGTGAAGAGAATCTTCGTGGCCGTCATGAAATCAAGATTGTCGAGAGCTTTGTACTGCTCACTGTAAGTACTCAATGAAGGAGTAGAAGAAGCCCCATTGTTGCTGCTGCCCCCGCTGTCACTGGTGGCGGTTTGTGTTGGGTGGATGAGCAAAAGGGTCGGTTCCAGCAGAGTTTGAACCCATCCGAAAACGAGACCCGATTCAAGATCCTCTTCCCCGTAAGAACAACTCTCATATTCTTCCGCTCAACATTTCACCGGAAGAATTACCATTGCAGAGAAGAGTGAGAAGCAGCAGACTCAGACTGTGAAGAAAATTCAACTGCAGTGTGGACTTTCAACAATACCAATCATTTCTGTCATGGGCCATTAATTTGGGCCACACTGAAGGCCCATGTCATTTTTGGGCTGAAAAAGGTAAACGCTTGTTGTGAAGTTTTTAGTTTAGGCCCAATTATTGTTATTATTATTATTATTATTATTATTATTTGTATTAATTGCATCTATAAAAGGATAGGGGGGAAAAAGGGGGAGAATTTATTTCAGATTGTTGGCCCAAATTATCAATCATGTCAATCTGTACTATACATTTTTTAATGTGGCACCTTATTATTTAATTCTTGTGATCCTAATTTTGTCATACAATTTTTTTTTTAAAGTGGGAATGTTAAAATAAAATATTTTTCTATATTTTTAGTATAATATAAACTTAAGATTTCCAATTCTTATGTATTAACATCTTTATTGATGCATAAGCTTATTAATTTTTACAGTCTTTTAAATAACAAAATCATATGTGGTGATTTTCCACCTCATTGAATTTTTGCAAGACTCAAACCTGTCTCAATATGGATCCAAATTTGACCTGACCCGTCCTGTAGAAAAACTATATGGACCCAATCTGCATGACTTGTCCTGTACTTGAACTCATGTGGGTCCCACTATACCCCGCCCTATTTTTCATCCCTATTGCCCAAGAGAGATCAATGCAATTTTACTAGGAAGAAATATTCTTCAAAGTTACAAAAATTTCATTTCTAATCATCACTTCAAGTGTCTATTAATTATTCGAATTATACTTAATGTTAGTTCGAATTGAATGTCTTCTAAGTATTTCATCTAAATTATACCAACAATCCCTCCCTCACTCCCCCTCAAATTGAAAAAAGATAAAGAAAATAGTGCTTTGTTCGTTTTCAATCAGAATTTTTACTAAAAGGCACTAAGTTATAATTCAACGTTCATTGGCTTCACACCGCTGACTTTTCAGCCAAGTGTGATGAATCAACAATTTCTCTTATATTAAATTGAATTATTATCACGATACCGTAATTTGAGAGAATAAAATCAATATGTTCTAACCATAAGTATAAACTCAAGAATAATAAAAATTTATTGAAAAAAAAAAAAAGGGCATTCATCCGACCAAAAATTGAGAACCATTGATCTAGTTAGGTCCACCAATATCCTTGCACCTTTTTTTAGAAACCTAATAATGATCATCACTCATCACTTTGTGGCACTATACTCCCTCAGCCTCAGCCCAGCTTATTAGTTTATAGCATTTCATTTTCTTTAATTCCTAATATTCTAAACTAATTCTTTTCCTAAGTGCAAAAGCGCATATTCGATTCCAACAACTCTTAAAAGTGTATTTGAGAGATAATATATAAAAAATTATTTTATAAATTTTATATGTTCAATTATATTAAAAATTTATACTTAGTAACATACATTTTTTTATATTTTTTTGACTTGTGAGCCATTTACTAACTTCTGTGAACTATACTCGGATGTTTTCAGTGTTGCGTTTGTTGGACCAATTTATTCAAGTCGATCATGTATTTGATATATTCACAGCAGAATACAAAAATTTCCAGCCTGCATTCATGCTATGTCAACAGGACCAATATCTATACCGGTTACTTAATGTGTTTGGGATTAGCTTAAAATTTTGAAAGTATTTTATAATATGTTTGAAAGTGTGTAAAATATTAAAAAGTAATTAATATATGCGCTTTTAAACTCCCCTAAAGAAATAACAGGTTCCACCTTATTATATGACGATCTCAACAACCTCCTCCAAATTTGATCCTATGAACTAGAAAATCAGAGTTACTAACATCTATAAGCTTAATAATTTTAATTTATTCAAATATTTCAAGAGGTTTTTTTAAATTTAAAATCATAGAAATATCACATACATACCTTTTTTCACTCACACACACACACACCCAAATTACACTTACTCTCTAAAAATTCATTGTTTATACTTAATCCAATTTCTTAAGAAATTGGACGAAAAATACTGACCTTAATAAAAGAATTGCATATATTTTCAATTTTTTCCATTATTTAACGCTCATGTTATAATTGCATATGTATTTATAGTGCGTTTATCTTTTGATAAGTATAAAATATACATGAGAATGTTAAATGACAACGAAATAAAAAAATTATGTAATTTTTTTGCTTGCATTAATATTTTTCATACAAAATCCTAATGGAAGGGGGTTGGCTATAAATTTGTAATTAGGGGTGGCAATTAGACCCAAACCTGGCAAGACCCGTCCTGGACCCACCCCTAATGAGGCAGGTTCGGGTCCAAAAAAAATAAAAGCGGGGCGGGTAATGGGTCTTAAGAACTAGGACTCGACCCACTCTGAAATGTTTATTTAATATGTGTATATATATAATAATATATATATATATATTATTTTTACTTTATTTTGATAGAATAAATACTAACAAAGTATTTTATTATTTTATTTTTTTATTATTAGGTATTTATTCAATAATTAATGAAATAAAAAATTATCCCACAATACTTAATGAAGAAGTTGTTAGTAATGTATAATTGTTATAAATTATTTGGATTGTTTATTATGAACAATTTCATTTGTACTTGAGAATTTATTTTTTAAACTTGATATTTGAGTTAGGGCATTAACAATTTTATTTGTAATTAACATGTTGAATTCTCTTATATATATATATTTGTTAAAAAATAAAAAAAATAAAAAGTCCAGGTCTATCGGATTAGACCCGCCCCGGTGGATTTCGTACCAGGGCAGGATGGGGCGGGGCCTGGGTCCTCCCCGGAGTTGGCTGGGTGGATCTCGGGTCCACCCAAATCCGCCCAATTGCCACCCCAAATTGTAATTAATGAATTTTTCGAAGAATATAAGCATAATTTTAGAATTTTTCTTAAAAATATATATATAATTTTATATTTAAAAAAAATTAAATATAACTAATTTTATAATATATTTTAAATTATGAAAAATTATTTATTGTACATAGGATTGATTAGTTTATATGCTTGTTTATGTAAAACAAACCACCTAGAGTGACCCATATACACACAACACTCCCACTGCATCTCATAATTAGTATACGTTACTTTCTCCCAGAACACAATTTTTTCAAATTTTAAATAAACGAATTGGATCACACCAGCTCACATTCCAACCAATCGCCTCCCTCTCTTTCACTATTCCCTCAATCACCATCTTCTTTTTTAATTTGCACAAAGTCCCAGATTTTTACTATATAAGATCTCAATGGTCCGCCAAAAGTTGAGGCTGCGGCGCTCATGTGCCGCCGGTGAATTCATCCTCACTCACCTTCACATTTTGAGCTCTAATTCTTGACTTCAGTCTCATTGAATGCCCCAGTTTTTGTTTTTGCGGTCATATCTTCAAAGCTAAGGCTGCTGAACAAAGAATTGATTATCAGTAAACATTAAACCATTCGTCTTTTATCTTTTCCCAGTCTTGATTTGATTTGCAATGTTATGCCGGAAGAGTTCGGTTAAAAGCGGTCGTGGATCGGCGGCGGTGCATCTTAATGTGTATGATCTCACCTCCGTCAATGGCTACGCTTACTGGCTCGGCCTCGGTGTCTACCATTCCGGCGTTCAAGGTTCGTACTCGACAATCTCTCTCTAAGCTCCGATCTCTTCCTCCTCCACGAAAATCAGATCTGAATTTCAGACTTTTTTCGCTGGAATTATCTTCAAAAAAAAAAAAAAAAGAACCACCAAGTTCACTGCGTAATTTCTGGATTTTGGGGCGAATAAATTTGTTGAATTGGGAATTTTTGGCAGTTCACGGAGTGGAGTACGCGTTCGGCGCTCACGAATACCCGACGACTGGGATTTTCGAAGGGCAGCCGAAACAGTGTGAGGGGTTCAGATTCAGGAAGTCGATTTTGATGGGGTGGACGGAGATGAGTCCGGGAGAGGTGAGGCGAGTGATGGAGGAGCTGGCAGACAAGTACAGAGGAAATGCGTATAACTTGATCACCAAGAACTGCAACCATTTCTGCAACGACGCCTGCGTTAGACTCACTGGTAATCCCATCCCCAATTGGGTTAATCGCCTCGCTAGAATCGGTAACCTCTCTCTCTCTCTCTCTCTGCCCCATCCTGAATTTTTTATATCAAAAATTGCTGCATTGGAATTTTTGGATACTCGATTTTGTTTGTCGTGCAAAAGTTTCCTCTTGAAATATCGAATTTTCTATTTTAAATTCTATTAAATACTTAATTTTATTTAATAAATGCATGCTGTGCATTAAAAAAATATATAGTATTTATCTTATTTAAAGAAATAGAAGCATAATCTGTAAATATTCAATGGCATTTGGTTATTACAAGAAGGAGGGCAATATTCTTCATGTAAATATAAGTCATTTATGGAGTGGTGGAATAATTTTAAGAGGAGTAATTAATAAGATGAGATCCCTAGTATAGAGTTATGATTAATGATGGGCCCATCGTTTGTAAAAAGTTGTGATTATTTCGAAAACGAGACCTACTAAAAATAATATATATATATATATGCGAAGGTGTTTGAATCTAATTAATGTGGGTTGTGTTGACATATTCACCCTATTTGATGTGTAATGGTTTGTGTAAGGAGAGTCTCCAAAACAATCACAATCTTACGTAAAAAAGAATTTGAATAAAATACATGGTAGACGTTGATACAGCTCAAGATTTAAGAGGGGTAGATATATGTTTTTGTTAGGACATCCATGTCAGTTCAGTTCAACCTAATTTCTAATAAAAAATCACTTGCAACTAGAGAGAGGTTCCCGTGACGTCTGTAGTCTTACAGATGATGGCGCTATACTCCATGTTTAATGCACTAGGTGAAATATTGGATACTCAGACGGTGTAGCATGAATTTAACCCTTGCCAAACAAGTGTTCGATGGAGCATCATGTTCTTAATTGCATGATGATTTAAGACAGTCTTTTAACTTAAGATCATTTGTTCTCGTAGGTTTCCTCTGCAAATGTATAATCCCAGTGAACTTGAACTCGACCAAAGTTCGCCATCACAAAATAGAAGACAAAGTCTGTGAAGTGGAGAAGAAGAAACTCACAAGCAGCTCAAACAGGTTCACAAACACATCTTCCAACACATCCTCGTCCTCTTCGTGTTCTACTCCTCCCGTTGCAAGGGCCGACAGTCGAAGCAGAACCCCTTCCGCCCCGTCGTGCTCTCCTCCTGCCGTTGCAGGGGCTGGCAGTCGAAGTAGAAGCTCTATGCCACCCCATTGATTCCAGTGCAAACTAAAGGTCTCAAAATGTTATCGAGGGCAAATTTCTATGAGGGAAATATACATATATTTCCATTGATTCTTTTCTTCTTGTTTGAGCTTAAAATGCTAATAGATTTGGTAAGAAGGAGCCCTTCAAAATTTGTACATGTAATATACATGGAACTTTTTTTTTTTGTTTCTTTTGCAAGCGATTGCTAATTGGGAGGATTCCCAATTCTTCAATTTTGATCAAGAAAACTCAATTTATTTCTTGCATAAATGCAATCATGACAACACCATATACGTTGTAATAAAAGATTAAAATTTGCCAGCATCAATCAAATCATTGGCACAGTTGTATATCAAAAGGGCGCTCAAGGAATATGTACCTTTGAAAAGCATATGATTTGCATCCAACTGCTTTTTGCATAATCAAAGGGCGCTTTTCTTGATTCACCTACCACTAGACTTATTTTTGTCTACAAACTTTTGATCTTTAGCTTGCTTAAGTCCAAAGACTACCTGCACCCGGACCCACTACCCGTACGGACAGCCGATCATGGTCCACCACCACAATTATCAGAAACCCTTAAGATCATCGCAACCATCTGAACTTGGCAAAAATAAGGTAAAGATATATTGAAATCAAGGGTATTTGTTCATACAATGACAGTGGATATAAGTGCTAGAAATACAGGAGCACCTCAGTTTATATCTATTTCTTTTTGTTTATTTGAAGTTAAGATGAAGAAGAGGGAGAGAGCAAATTCAATCTGAAACAAATTGCAGAAAAAGGTCTAGACAGATGTAGAAACTACGCCAGGCCGTTTAACTTGCTGTTTATTTTGGCATCCTGCAAGTGGATCCAATCAAGATTTCAGCAAAATGCACAGCGTTAGGAGCAAGGACGATCGATAAATGTGTTACTTTGAGTATGAGCATCAGTGCATGCAACGACCGGGCTTCAACTGTGGCACTGAACTTAGCCTCGCTTCGATTTTAACCAGTCAACAAAATTGTCAAGGATCAAGGTCCAGGCTTGATCTGGATCATAATTGCTAAGATCCGGAAACTTGACCTGTTACAAGATTGTCAAAAAGAGTCTTGGATTAATTTCTCTATCCCATTACATAATTCAGGATTTTCAAGGTTTCTTAACTTGTCCAAGCAGAATGAACCGTTCAATATATGGAATATGGTCTGTTAAAGGGCCGTAGCCAGTACCTTCCAGATTTTGTATTACTCGAATCAAACAATTGATTATTCAGAAGGAAAGGAAAGTATCAAATTACCTCATTGCAGAAGCGATAGAATCCCATCCATTGATCCATGTTAATGACCTTGTAATCACTTTGTATCTGCAATTAGTCACATTATAATGAGTGTTCTTGCTCAAACATTTACATACAGCAAACAACTTTGTACCATCAATTGTGTCTTACAATTTTCTACCAAATATTCTGTTTGCCGTCTTCTATTAAGCAAGTATGTAAATTTTGGGGACTTCTAATATACTCTGTTTCTTTTTGTTTGGGGGTGGGTTTGGGTGGGGGAGTTGCCGTGCAAATTCAGCAGCCATTAGCATCAGTATTATGTATATGGCATAAAACACAATGGATCGAAGTTGTACCAAATTGGTACTCAGAAACCTAAATCATGATTGCATAACCAATTGGTTTGAGTATAAGAATCACTGAAACACAATATAAGACAGTGAAAATCCAAACCTTCAGATACTGAATAAGTGCATCCACTTGAGCTCGAAACTGTGATCCTAGAACAAGATCCAGCAGGAGACAAATGCTTTCTATGTCTATGCTTTTCTGCTTCTCCTCTGGAAGAACATAGAATACAAATGGATAAGCAGCAAAAGGAAACTAAAGCCCCAGAAAATTAATTCCACAAGTTGGTTTAGGTGAGATACCAGTCAGGCAATATCTGAAGGCATAGGCGTAGAAGTCTGCAAAGTTTGATGGCCTTCTGACCTTTTGCAGTGGGAAAAAATGAAGGCCATCAATAATTCAGTGCACATCATAATTAAAATCTGAAAGTTACAGTAAATTGTACCTCTTTCTCAAGATCCACAAGCGCCTTCTTGAGTTTAAGTATTGTATCAGCTCTTAGAGCTTTAAGGCCTCTTCGCCACTCATCCTAACAAGATGCACGGAATGAGCATTTACATGGTTACAAATAAAAGAAATTTATACCAGACTTTATCGAGGATCTTTCAGCAAATAAGAATGCAACTTCATGTATGTAGAATGATCTATGATAGGAGGGAGAAAAAAAAAAAACGGAGGAGATTTACTCTTCACAAATGAAAGAAAATTGCATTCATCCTAAAGCGAAGAAGAGTTATTCACATAGAGAAGCAGTAAGTTGAAGAGAGAAGCCGCATCTGAATAAACTAGAGCCAAGACATCCCTAAGTAAAGAAAATATGGAGGATTAAAGCACTGAATTGTAACAATGAAGCATAATGCAGTTAGTAAGGACATGGAATAAGTACTTGTGCCAAGACCATTCTTACCAGGGTGAAGTATCCTTGTTTCTCTGCTTGCATTTTCCTAAACCGAATTCACCAGAGTCAATTTCCACAATAGGAGATATCACTAACCAAAAAACTATAACACCAACTAACCAAGCAAGCATTAGTATCCGCACATCGGTATGGTCAACTTCCAAATCTGAGCAGAGGGACTCAATTCCTTCTGGACTGCTCACAGAAGAATATTAATTAGACAACATGAGCAAATGTCAGGAAAACAAGAAAGATAAATGTAAAACTGCAATAACAAATCAAAAGTGGTGACTATCAACCAGTCCAGTGATTCAGAAAATATATCTTGTTAAGTCTCGTGAACTCCGGAAGAGAAAGAGTGAAAAATGACTGAATTAGTTTCTAGTGTAAATCAATCACCAGAGAATGGTATGACTGTACTATCTGCTCTTGTTTAAACGGTAACTGGATAATAGAATTGCAGCTTTATTACAAGTCAGAAAACCAAAATTTCTTCTCCACTTACGAATTAAATAGAACTCATCCCACTTCTATGGAAAAAATTGCGGGAAATAGATTCCTGGGGCTCTTTCACTTAAAGTGTAGTTTCCAAATTCGCAATGTTACAACAGACGAAGGGGAGACAGGTGGACAGGGGAAGGGAAAGGGGAAGTTATGAGAGAAAGGATGTGGTAATGGGAAGTCAATGAACAATCAGATAACAACTCAATGCTTGGTGCAGTTCTACAATACAAGGAGAGGAAGTGAAAGAAAAAGAAAGTCAATAAAAGCATAGAAATATCAGTGTACATAACACCACCAGAAATATTTAATCATCAGTGCAAATGGAGGACACTTACTCAATCATACTAGAGCCATCGCTAGAATAGGAATAGAAGAGTTGATCTATTCGCTCCAGCTCTTTGGAAGCTGCTCTACCAGAAGCTGAAGAGAAAAAAAGGAACAAGCTTAACAGTAAGGGGCTGCAACAGAGTGTCTAAAGGAAATACACAAGACCACAAAAAGGTAAGATATAAAAGTTTTCAATATCTTCTTTTCAATTATTTAATTTATTATGATTTTTATTTGCTTCATTTTACTTTTGGATAGACAGTATTTGTTCTCTTCTTATGAATATGGATAAAGTTGGTATTGTGTCTATGACACCATCAAGCATAGAATTGTAAGTCTTATCTGATGCTTTTGCAATTATGTGTGAAAAGAAAACACATTTAAATAAGTATGTTCATGCTAAGATGTGTAATCTCTTCAGTGAAGCATATGTCCTTTCTCAAGATCCAGAATTTCTGAGGTCATGGTAGCTAATTAACTTGAGAAATCACCATCATTCCCACACTCACAAAGTTTGCCCACTTAAATTGATGAAAGATAAACAAGGACACTCAAAATGCAAGAGAAAAGTAGGAGAACAGGCTAGTGTAGCTTGGCCTTTCTTTCAGTGGTAAAAGATAACCTCACCTTTTATTTGCCAAACCATCACATGACATTTTATTGTGCATTCACTTCTCGACCTCATCACCCATGTCTTCCTATTATTTTTTTCACATCCACATCTCAAAGTGTAAACAAAGTACTTAAATGTGAACTACTTACACCTAAAATGTCATGTCAAAAAGTATTCTCTGCTTTTATTTTCTTGGTTTGATCACATTCAGATATCATAGAACTTAGAAGTAGTAGCTCTCCCATCATTGACAATAATACTTTATTCGTCCCCATGGCAATGCCTCAATGGATTAAAATCTTGCATGTACATGACCAGATTTTCATTAAGACAAAGCGACCCCTTAGTCATCCTTCATGCCATACCAGTAATTTACTTGACTCCTCAATTACTTTAAACTCAAACGGAAAATATTTCCATGAATCTACAGAAACTTAAATACCTAATCATCAGTCTCAAGTGAAATTGGGATGATACTAAATAGTCAGGACGTCACTCCTAATCTCAAGGTTCTTAGACATCCTCAACCCAAAATGAAACCTAGCTTCTCAATAGTAAAAGAAAAATCACTTGTGTTCCAAATCCATGCATTAGATATTCTCATATAAACCAAATTCCATAAAAGTAACATACCCACCACTCAAACAAGTTTCTCAAGTACCTTCAGTTGTAATGGGTAGAAGAAAACTGAAACCTCCAAATCTGAATTAAAAAAAACTAAACAAGGCTGCAATCTTGTCCACCAACCTTTGGTTTTACATATAGTTGAAGTCACTCTAATCAATTCTATTTGAAATAAAAAGATATTCTATCAGGGCCATGCACTGTCAAACTGAAGGGCCACAAAAACCAACAAAACAAGAAAATAAATAAAAAACAAGGCTGCAATCTTGTCAGCAACCTTGACGAATTTTACGTAAGTTCAACTTGCTCTTATCATTTCTTACTGAATTCTAAACTATTCTAGGATAGGAGGGACATGTAACATCAAATTGAAGTGCCAGGAAAACCAAGGAGGCGAAGACAGAACAAAAAACAGTTGAAAACCCCCAACAAAATTCGTAACGGAACTTAAACCAGCCATTTTTACACGACCATGATACCCAAAAGCCATGCATATCCTGAATCAAACTTCCAATTACCTCCCAGTTTACTATAAAGTTGTGTAAAATCCACCGGGTCCGATTCACAATCAGAACCCATGTAATATTTCCTACTTATCAATTATCAGAATGATCATACCTCAATAACAAAAGCAGTGCAAACTAAAATCTCTTAATCATAGCAGAAACAATACCAGCAAATAATTCAAAGAGATCAGACACAACAAGTTTTCACTTCAAGAACTGCAAATTCACAAATATCAAGCTCCCGAAAAGAGCCTTCAGAGACACAAATAAAAGAACCCAATACACTGGACAAAATTTCAATTTCCAAAATAAAACATCAGCAAACCTGCGCGAAAAAGATCCACGGTTGATGAATTGCTGGACGCCGATGAATTCGTGGGGCCTTTCCTCGATGAAGTACGAGGCATATTGCTCAAGATTTATGAATAAATCCCACAAAATTCAGTTTCTAACGACGGGCATAAAAGTGCATACAGAAATGACACTTCTCTTTCCTTTCTCTTCCCCCCCAATAAAGAAAAAGAGAGGGGCTTTAGCCAAGAGAGGAATCTACTACTCTGAAATCTTCAGAGTAGCGAGGGTGCGTAATTCAGTAGGCGTATTCCGCGTTGCTATATCTGGAAGGCGGCGTACGATAGCAGGACCGTGCGCTTTCTTCTTTCTTGGGGTCAGTGGTCAGTAATGGGCTGGGCCAATACCCAATTGAATTTCCTAGAAGGCCCTTTCAATTGGGCAGTTGGGCCGCCCCAGCAAAAAGTAACAAATTCCATCAAATAATAATAGACCAAAAAAATAATAATAATAACACTGAGTGCCCGTTTGATCTGAGCGATTGAGCAGATCAAACTTGTATTTGGAGCACAAATATCATTCTTTATGTCATTTGCATTTCTTGAAAAATTCCTTTTATAATCAAAATCATGTTTTGATAAAACAAAATTGTTAGATTTCATTTATAAATAAGTTCTTGAAGTTTTTGAATAAAATACGATAAATGGATATGTGATTAATAGGGTGTTTGGCTAAGCTAGCTTACAAGTTATTGAAAACATCATGTAAGATATTCGACAGCTTATAAATTATTACAAAGTATTCATAAATTTTGTAGGAAAATAATTTATAAGTTCTAAAAATAAAATATTAACCACTAGTTTTTTAAAGTAAAGATTTGCAAACTAATTTATATGATTATAATAAATTTCTTCTAATTATTTACAAATTGGTCATTACTAATATTTTATAAGTTCCATAATCTTTTTTTATTCGAACATTTAATGAACTTCTTTTTAGAACCAAGTTTAACATCATATAAACTCTAAAACTATCTTATAATATGTATGAATTAATAAAATTTTAAATAAACTTAGCCAAACATCCTCTAGGATGTAAAAACTCTCTACATACCTCATTAAATGTAATATTACATGTTCATCCCACATCCAAATAAATTGGACTACTAATATTTATTTTTCTCAAAATACTTTTATCTCCATTTTTATCAAAAATAAAATAACAAACAATCAGTAATAATTAAGACATGTGGGACCAGACAAAAAGAGGTAATCATCATCTAAGGTTAAAAAGGATTAGAGACCATAGAGACATATTGTAGCTGTAATATTGGAGATTTCCACTATTATATATACTAAACTAGCAATCAACTAATATAATTACGGATAAATAACAAGGGTTCTCTTGTCATAATTATAATTTACAAATATATTTCGATATTTGAAAATTTATAAATATCTTATTAGGATTAACGATCGTCTAACAAATACCCTTCTACAGTGGGCTGCCGTAAATGAGTATTTGTTAGACGGTCATTAATTTTAAAGAGAGATTTATAATTTTTTAAATAATAAAAAAATATTTATAATTATGATAAATATTAAAAGAACTCGTTTCAGTTTATCTTTATTGTCTTGTATGTTGTATGATGTCCAATGTATGAATTTGGAAAATGTGTTAGAACATTCTTTTCGCCACTATTTAGTTGTAGCATTGGGAAAGAAGAAAACGCAGTCTTTAAATTCAATTAATTCTGAGTTAGTTTTGTTAAATTGTGTCTTTGGTATCTCATTCCATATGCACTAAGTATTGATACATCAAACATCTTTAATCTTATGTCAAAAAGTTTTAAGTACATTTCTTATTTTGGACATGTGATTTATAATTAAATTCTAAAATACATTCAGATTGGGTTTTAGGGCCCGAGAGTCTTCCGTGGTCAAATTTCATAATGCACTCATACTGGTTAATTAATACGTTCCTGACGATCATACATGATATGCGTTCAAACGAACCAATCTGTTCCAAACGATCAAACACGACAACATAGCAAAAACTACCCGCTTTCAGTTAAATTTCATGATGCACTCAAATGGGCTTGTTTGCTCTGGACAACAAAACACATAATAATATCCTGAAAGGAATTTGACGATTCGTTCACAATTAAGTTTCAAATTGAATGCACTTAATCGAGCTCACAAACATAAAACGTGACAGCCAACCAAAAAAAAAAAAAGAAAACTAAAAATAAAATATAAAAATAAAAATAATCAAATTCAACACTTTAGGAAAATACATACAAGGGTTTTTCACTTTTGATGTGGGAAGAGTAGAAAAACTAGTTAGATGATGGAAGAAAAAGGGAAGATTGCGCATGCATATGGATTATCACAAAGATAAGATTGAGAAATTAGTGTTGCTTTCTTCACATTTACTCAACCCCTTCAGGGCCCTCTCCTGGTTTTTTCTTCTTTTTTTTTTTTTGCCCCCTAAGATCATTAGAACTCAAGCAAATTACATATATATATATATATATATATATATATAAATACACAACACAAATAATCATACTAAAAAAATGAAAACATCGAGTAGAAACAATACATTCAATTTAACAAAAAAAAAAAAAAAAAAGAAAGAGGAAAGGATGAATTTAATTTACATGAAGTAAATAAAGAAATATGTGAAAAAGGGTATTCAATGTTGCATACAGAAAATTCTTCTTCAAATCAAGTTTAATCGAATCAAATTAGTCAAATGATAGTGTAATATATTTACCATGCAATTGATCACTTTTTTTTTTTTTATACTGTAGATCAATCACACAATAAATATATTATACTTATTCAATAATTAATTTTAATTTAATCAAATTCAATTTGAATTAAATTTATTGTTACATAATTGAAAGGGCAGAGAATAGGTGGGGAAAGGCATTTGACAATGATGCAACTTCTCATAATATTGGCACACTTCGTGCAGACAGATAAAAGAGAGGGAGGCTGGAAAAATGCTGTGTGGATTCTGAAAAAAAGTCATCATCAACTCATACAATTATAGCATTTATTGTGCGTGATATATATCCCTTCATCATCACCACACCTATCATTACAATTTTTATTTTGTTGGCGGGAAATGATTATTTTGGCTTTACTTTAATTAGGAGTGCAAGACAGGAAATGTAATCATTATTTGGTTAATTTGTTTTGGAAATATAAATATTTTATTTGATTTTTGAAAAATGTATTGGATAATGTGACGAGCATTTGATATTAAATTATGAAAATCGAAAAATGTTAAAAATAGATGAGTGTGTGTTGATTTTTTTATGTGGGCGTGCAACCGATTGATGAAACGATATATCTAATGAGAAAATCATGTAATGTTTTGAAAAGACTATTACGAAGGAGATGAGATCTTGAAGCTTATAAATTTAAGCTTTTCATCTGATATCGACGTGGGATGAGAATTGGGATCCAATATTGTTAGGTACTATCAACCCTTTATATGAAGATATGAAAACGACACGGTCTCGTCCCCATAGGTGGTGCAAAAAATGATGTAGGGTGCAACGCAACAGTGGTCCATTATTCGAGATATTATCCCTTCTGACAAGAAAAAATCTCATAATTTTATCTTAAAAAAGTGATCAACAAGAGAAAGGAGACCTTTAGATTTGTAAATGACATAAATCCCTCGTCTATTGCAAATTGATGTAGGATGGGGCAGTACTGTTCAATATCATTTACTGAACGAGGTAAAAATTATTTTAAATTGTATTTTATTATAATTTTGTATGTGCATAAAATATTTATATAAATTGTAACTAATTGTATAGGACAAATAGGTTCTATAGAATTTTAAATGGGCCAAAATTCGTTGTCTAACGCTTTAGGAGACAAGGTGCATATAAGTCAAACTTGAGTCAAATTTTGGCATTTTCATTTTTCTAGTATTTTTAATTATAAATTAATTAACATATCACTTTAAAAGAGTTTGTACATTACTATTCAAGATCTTCATGCATGTGGGTGTGACTTAATCATAGGAGTGAATGAAGGACACAATATTGTCCTCTTTGTGTGTGCTTTGTTGTATTTTTTTTTTTAATTCTAACAATTGAATTGAATTATATTCACTATTTCAAAAAACAAATTTATTATCACAATTTCATTAAAATATCAATCACAGAATTCCATACAATTTCAAGTGTACCAATTAAACTAAGCCCGTTAACGGATCAAATCAAATACGAAACAAGTTCCGAGTTGCGTAAATCAATTAACTATATTATAAATTAAGATTCAAAATTTTAAAGTAACTAATTCTGGTGGACAGAACACGAGTCAATTGAAATGTCCTTAAATAATTGATCAATGATCTTCTATTCTTTCGCCTTCAAAATCAATTAATACGTTTATCCATTTCATGCTCCTCCTCTTCTATTTAATTAAATAAATAAAATAAAATTTAAAATTATAATGGAGCATGCTTTAACAAACAATGAGTCGACATGTAACAACCCAAAATGGCAGCTCGGCCAACACCCGCACAGGCACGAGAGTTAGGCAATAAATGGGTAATATCTCATACAATGTTCCTGTCCGAGAGTCTTGACCTCACATGGGCAGCCTCTTCCTATGTTTAGTATATGTGAAATGTGAGATGTGATCAGCCATGTAAGGTTGTCTTCTATTTTTTTATTTTTCCTACCATAATAAATGCAGTTTCTACACCTTTTTTTTATCCATTCTACAGTGTGTGCTTACAAAAATGGTAATGCCATTCCCCTTGTTAGAAAAGCCTTAATTTTGGGAAAGATACATTTCATCTACTTTTTTACCCAAAATATGTTCGCGTCATCCTGTGTAGGGTGATTGGCTGAGTTTATAAGCTTTTCAAAACTTTTTATTAAACTGTTTGGTTAATTTTTTTTAAAAGAATTTATAAGATTTTAAAATAAAATGTTTAAAATTTTATAAGTTCCTTAATCTTAATGTATAATAAATAAAAATAATTTTGTTCGTATTTTACTTTTACATTTTATGTTACTAACGGGTTTTGGACCAAATTCCATAGTCGACGATCTGCGGTGAGATGGACTAGACGTGTTGCGCTCGACGCATCCAAGAATTTCATGTACCTATGGCTCATTTTGATTGCTCTGTTCAAGCTTACCAGATATTGATCATAATAATACATTATCACACGGAAACGGATGACATTAATATCACATAACATTTTTTTTTTCCCTTTCATTGGGAAGGAAAGATCAAATTTGAAGAGTGTAGAAAGTCATGTGGGTCCAATCGTATGTTGATTGCCAGCTGAAGGCCGCAAAATATGGTTACATAAATCCCCTCCCCGACACTGCACTGCAGCCCACGGTGATTATCTGCACTCCCATTGCCAATTTCTCTCACAGACATTTTCACAAACACTTACATATTACCTGCAGAACGAGCTTTTTAGCTGAGCCGGCAACCGCCATGGGTCGACCGCAGCAGCGCTACCGCGGTGTCCGCCAGCGCCACTGGGGATCTTGGGTCTCCGAAATCCGCCACCCTCTGCTGTAAATTCCTCTTTTCTCATCAACTTCTGCTTCATTTCCTACTAACGTTAATTTTTATTAACGTAAACGTAGTCGTTTCTGAATTACAGAAAGACGAGAATATGGCTCGGCACGTTCGAGACGGCGGAGGACGCAGCAAAGGCGTACGACGAGGCTGCAAGAATCATGTGCGGGCCCAGAGCCCGCACCAACTTCTCGTACAGCCCCAACGAGCCTCAATTGTCGTCGGGGAGGCTTCTTTCAGCTACTTTAATGGCTAAGCTGCATAAATGCCACATGACATCCTTGGCTATGGCCAAGAAACCGGGTTTGAGCAAGGTAAACGAAGCAGTTCAAACGTCACGTTTCGACAGAGGAAACGGCACAGACAAGAAGGACGAGGAAAAGGGTAGTGGTAGTTACGAGAGCCCGACGTCGTCAGATAATAATAATGTACACAAATTCAGATCTCTTGAGGATGATCACATAGAGCAGATGATTCAGGAGTTGCTTGATTATGGCACAGTTGAGGTTTGTTCTGTTATGGAGAACTCAAAGAATATTTAGATTTGTGCACCCTCAAGAATAAAACCCTCTATTGTTTTCCTTTCTTTGCAATTGATGATGAGGTTATTACCTCCACACTGTTTCATGTTTGTGACTTCTTTTGTTGTTTGTTTAGTTTAGTGTTTATGGTGCGAATCAGACAGTGAGAAGTCTTAGTATACTAGTGTAAGTTCATCACCTCCACACATCCAAAATTCTCACTAGGCCAAGGTATTGTAGATATCATTTTGCCAGCAGAAGGAAGATTTTTATCTGAATTAGGTTTTGTTGGATTGAACTAATTATACAATAAATATAATAATATTATAACACAATTTATGGTTCTCCCTAAATGGTAAATAATTATATTTGTCATTAATTTAATTGATTTAGGTCTAGCGAAAATTGATTTTGATTAGAATTTCTCGATAAGTAAATTATTTTTCTCTTCTTATGGTGGAAACATGGAGGGGGCAACTAGCATAGTAACCCTTGTGATTATACTGAAGCCCCTGTTGTTGTGAATATCTTATTTGAGTTGTAATTATTATTTAGATGATGAATCTATCACCTCAGCTCTACAGAGTGTAAAGTGGACCAAAATTACCACTCCTCATAATCAAGTAATTATAGGTCTATTGCTGCAAGACGGTTCGTGTTGAAGGTGGTTCAGTCACCTAACTTGTGAGAAAATACAACCCGTTTTACTTCAGCCTCTCAGTAGCTAATAGCGAGTAAAATTATGCTTACTATTATGATTGACACACAATTTGAATATAAATCACATAATAAGTCGAGTGATACTTTTCATAGGATTGGAAATATAAAAACAATAGTTAATTTATATGAAAACTACAATAACTAGACTACGGAGATACCTAAAATAATGTCAATTTGTGAATAAGGTTAGGAAAAGTTGGAACTCATAATGGACATTGATAGTGTGAGAGCTATTCTTTTCTTTTTCTTTTTCATAACAAAATGGGAAAGTTGAGATGATAGTTAAATTAATATCGTTGAGGAGGATTGCACATACGAATTGTATGTCAATTAATATTAAAAATCAAAATTTAATCACGTAAAAATCAATATATATATATATATATATATATACATATATATACTGCCGCCAAATATTAAGATCTATACTATATATTTAACTCCTGCCAAATACCTTGATGATGAGGATTTAAATTCGTATTGATGAGTATGACAAATTTCGATATTAACCATCAAATCAGAGTGATCGATAATGTGGAAGGAACATTCGGAAAGTCGTCGTCTTGCCAACTTTAAATCTGTTATCACCAGAGAACAGCTGCTGCACACTACCCCAAAGGCCTGGGAATCATGATTGATTCTTCAAAATTTTCACTATTTCCTTTTTGACCCACACTGCACATTTCAGCTATCAACATTATGCACTTTTTGTGTTCTTTTCACATTTTTAGCTAGTTTTAAATTTTATTCTATTTTCTGTTTTATTCGACCTGTTCTCTATATGCATATAAAAAAAATTAAATAAAATACATGATGTCTGTAATGAAGTAGAGATGAAATAAAATTTGTAATAGAAAATTTAATCTATAAAAACAGTGGTGTGAGGGAGAAAGTCCACGCACATTCCTCACTTTCAAGTTTTGAGTAGGTGAAGAATTGTATGATTTTAGATATTTAACTAGGGATAAATGCAAATTACCCCCTAAAATATTAGAAAAGGGCTAAAAATTCTAACAGAAATAAAAGGGCAAAAAGCCTCCCCTACCTTTTAATAAAGAAGTATATTACCCCCCCTCCGTCGGGCAATATAGTTCATTTGATCATTTTTGCTACTGGTTTAGCTATTTTGGTTTATAAATGGTTACTTTTATCCCTAATTACTAAATATAAAAAATTGAAAAAACATTATCACTTTCTCTTTCTTTATATTAAACCGCGCTTCTCTCTCTTTTGGAGGTTTTCTTCTATGAATTTTATGTAGTTCTATGGAAATATGTACGATATATTTAGTAATTAGGGGTAAACGTGATCAGTTACATACCAAACTAGCTAAATCAGTTGAAAAAATGGGAGAATATACTTCATGCCCAACAGAAGGGGGGGGAGGGGGAGTAATATGTTTTTTTATTAAAAGGTTAGGGAGGCTTTTTGTCCTTTCATTTTTTAGGGGTTTTCTTTGCTCTTTCCCAATATTTCAGGGGATAATCTGCATTTCTCCCCATTAACTTGATTTTACAAATTAAGGATTGAAAATTTGCAAGAAAATTTATTTTATATTCCATTAATAAATAAATTAAAAACTATGTATAAGTCTTAACTTAATTACATCAACTAAAAAGTATTAATTTCATACAAATAATAAAAAAATTACAATTATAAAGACACAATATACAACAGTTCTATGCAAATAAAATATATCGTGATTTAAATTATTTTCATACAAAAATATAGGACATCTTCTTTAATTTAATTTTCTTGTACCAAAACTAATATTCTTATTAATTTGGATATGAATTCTTTTAAATATTTTTCAAGAAGCACTATTTCAAATTCCTATTAACAAATTATTTGGATTTGTCAGAATAATCTAAATTCAAAAGATTCTAAATCCTTCAATTCTAATTTTGAACTATATTGTTATTCAATATTAATAAATTCTATTTTTTTAATATAAAGTCGATTGGAATTGTTATTATAATTTAAATTTGTAAATCTAAATATAGCCGAGCTGAAATTTACTCTTTTCCATCCATTTCTCCTTGAGCATGTGATGGTATTTGAATAATGGGGTACAAAGGCATGTTACTCGTACACTTGCCCCCCAATATTGATTTCATTTGTCATGTAAGTTTAAGTTGTCCTGAAGCGACCATGTCGTCCAAACGAGGCCTTAAAGCTCCATTTTTCTGCACGACTGCATGAACATGGATCTACATTTGTTTTTTCTTCTACAAAATTCTAGTAACAATTGTCAGGAAACAAAGATACGTCGTCCCATAATCTATCCCACTCAAACAAGAGTTTGTTCATGCAAGAATAACTAAGAATTTAGGGAGTGTTAGGCTGGCCCGTTATTAATATTTTGGTGGCTCAAGGGCGAGTAAGGAAAAAAAGGTCCTTTAATAATATATATATATATATATATATATATATATAATTGTTGATCCATGATTATAATTTTTTTTATTATAATTTTTACTGATCAATACCTTAATAAATAATATGTTGTATACCAAAAAAAAAAAAAGAAAAAGAAATACAAGAAAGTAACAATATGTTTGTCCCATAATGAAAACCACCGCGGCCCATCTAAAAAGAAACACGATACGTGACTATACACACTATGTTGGGCTAGAGGCCCTCCTCAAAGTTGGTCCTAGCCCGTCACCCTAAATTTTTTTTATATTTATAAGTTCTAAAGTATCTTATATGATGTTTTTAAGAGTTTATAAGCTCATCGAATTTCCCCCTCAATCTGCAGCTAGTTTACTCTCCAACGTTTGCTCAGTTATGCATTTCTTATTTAGGGGTGTTTGGTTAGGTTTATTTGAAATATTTTATAAACTCCTACATTTTGTAAAATATTTTAAGAATTTAAAAGTGTCGAATCTTATTTTAAAAATAAGATATTAAAATATTTGGATAAAAAGATATTAAAAGTTATAAAATGTTATGAATGTTTGACACAATAACTATTGTAATAATAACCGAAAAAACTATCAAACTATTATAATAATAACCAACAAAAGTTATATTTATCTTTTCTTTTTTTTGGGGAAAGCTTCAATTATTCGAAGAGTAAAAGGGATTTACTAACAAAATTGTAAGAATGTTTTTTCTATTAGATATTAAGTTTAAAAATTCTTTTAAAAAGAAGATTGGTTGACAACTTACTAAAGAGTTCATACGATTTTAAATATTATTTTAAAATTTTATAAGCTCTTCAGAAAAGAAAAAAAAAATTAGAAGGTAAAATAGGTACTTTGAAATACCTAACCGAGTAGTTTATGAATTAAAATGGGTAAATTTTTAAATTTTATTTTATTTTTATTTACAAAATTTGGTATTACAAACAAATTCAAGTGGCGGCGAGGGAAGGGAAAAGGACCCAATTCAATAACCCTATTTGCTCATAGACATATATATATATATATATATATATATTATGTATTTCATATATATTTATATATATATTATAAAAATAGAATATTATGATATAAATCGAAATAATACAGAATTAATATCTAATCAACTTTCAATTGTTCGATATCTGAAAATTTTCAAAATTACATGCATGCATAAGAAAAAAAAACCTCGTTGTTTCTTAATAATTCTTTTATATTTAAAAAAATGATTTTTAAAATTGAAATACTTAAATAGATTACCTAGAGAAATAGATAAAAGAAATTTCCATCAACGATTTAATAGTTGGTCCATTATATAATGGATCCAACCAGTCAGTACTAGTCAAAATATTAACGGTCGGTTCTCAATTTTTGATAATTTTTTATAATGTATTTTTTAAATTGTAAATTGAAAATTTAAAATACAACTCGACAAATTTTAATTAAAATGGTTATCAACAACCATATTCACATGTTTGTACAAATTGGAAGCCCAACATCCCTATCATGATACTAAGAGTATTTTTTGGATACTTTAAAATAAGTAATTTTGTCATCCTTATGAATATTGATAAAGCCATAAGTTAATTACTAATATGATTTCTTATTTAATATTTGATAATATTATTCATATACTTTTATGTTAAAGTGTAAGTAGAGAACATATATTAGCCTAATGCCCTATACTTGCCAAATCTCTCATATCATAATTTTAATGGTTGTATCGAGGGATAACACAATAATTCAATTACAAGACCTTTTTTAATAAGAGGATCATGTTCGAATCTTGAATGTGTGCATGTATATTGAATGTGTGGTTGTAAAAATAAATAAAAATATCAATGACTGAGATATAAAAATCTACATACAATTAACTTTATTTTACATGACCCTAAATTAACAATTCAATCAAATACAAAATCGTATAATATACATACATCAATAAATCGAATCAAATAAGTAGTCGGTAATAGATTTACACAAAAAAATAAAAGTCCGCGTCTGCATGAGGATCTTAATTGAGTAATTGTGACACAATATATATTCCAAAAAAAAAAAAAAAAGAAGAGAGACAAATAGCAACACCCTTTTTATTACTATAAATAATTTTAGTGATTACTATCTCTCTCTTAATTTTTTTCTCTACCACTTGTACAATTTTTGAAATAGATAGGAAAGATTATTAGATTTTTGAGTTTTTTCTAATTTTTGTCTAACATATAAATATTTTAAAATAAAATAATACGAGTTGAAAAATATAATATATTAAGTACAGTACTCGATACATATATCTGATATAATGTAAATAATTTTTAGAAATATCAACGCATCGTAAATAAATTTGGTTTATAAATTGAAATCCCGAGCCAGTTCAAAAGTGGTTGCGAGTTCCCACCAGGCCGCACTTCACTAATACCACTTCAGTATTCCCAAAGTTCACATAATCTTCGAATTTTAAAAGTCAGATCACACACAATAATATTAACATTGATACATCATCGTTTCTACATCCAACGGTCCTCGATTACTTTTAACTTATATTTAACAGATAAATTTTTTTCGAATAAAGTAAATCAATTTAATAATTATTATTATTATAATTATATAGTAAATAATTATTAATATCTCATTAAATAAGGTTTAATTTGTTATTAGTAGTATAAAGCAAAGAGCCTTCTTCAAAGGAAAGCTCACACTTACCAGGATGGTAACTCTTAACTCTACACCACCCTATACACATCAGAATTATTTTCTTTTATTTTTTCTTTTTCTTTGATTTATTTATTAATAGTAAAATACACACGTACTGCATGTGATGCATAATTTTTTTTTTTTAATATTTAATATTTAATATTTTTATTTTTTCATTCTTAGATAATATAAAAATAAAAAAAATATGTTATTGAGAAAATTTTGATGAAAATATGGATACTGAAATTTGATTGTAAAAAATGAACAACAACCTAATATTTATACACTTGCCTTCTTAAATGGGCGGTGAAGATTTATCTTAATGTTGTACTAAAAAGCTCTCAAAAACTCTTTCAAAAATATTTTTAAATATTATAAAAGTTTCTAAACTTGTATATTGAATTTTCTTAAAACTTCTCTCAACTTTTATATTTATCTAAAAACTTGCATCCACAAATTTCTCTATTATATTAAATAATAGCGTGTACCCGTGCTATGTACGAAAGTTAAAAATCAACGAAAAGATTTCAAACATAAGAATTTTTATGAACTCATATAAAATAGATAAATACAAATTATAAAACTAGAATGATTATAATTAAAACAAAAATCATATGTTTCATGAAATCATGAAATAAAAATTGATAATAAAAAAAGAGTAAAAAGCAATAAAATTTTTTTATCTTTCATGATCTCTTGAAACGGAAATTGATAATAAAAAATTAAAAATCAATGAAAATTTTTTCAAACACAAGATGTTTTATGAAATTATAAAAAAAATAAATACAAATTAAACCAAAAAAATTATAATTAACACAAAAATCATATATTTCATGAAACAAACATTGACAAAGTAAAAAAGCAATGATTTTTCTTTTTTATCTTTATTGATTTCATGGAACAAAAAATAATAGTAAAAAAAAATATTGATATTTAAAATGGACATGTAAAAAAATTCACAGCCATTCAATCTTGTTTGACCTTGACGCAACAATCGTACCCAATGTGTAACACCAGCAGCCTTCCAGATTGCCATTTGACTCGGATGGGTTTTAACACTTACACGGAGAGTAACAAGAGTCCCGCTCCTTCATTCGTCACGTTTGCATGGCAATTATAATAATTACAATTATTTAATTAAAAATAAATTATTAAGTCCATTCCATAACAAACAAAATCCCATTTTCTTTTTCTAAAAAATAATAAAATATACAATTTTCAATATCCCCGAAATTTACATAACTTTTGAATTTTAAAAGTCAAATAACACACAATAATATTAACATTAACATCATCGTTTCTATATCCAACGATCCCCGATTACTTTTAACTCATATTTAACTGATAAATTTTTTCGAACAAATTAAGTAAATCAAATTAGTTATTATTATATAATAAATAATTACTAATATCTAATTAAATAAGATTTAATTTGATTAGTAGTATAAAGCAAAGAGCCTTTTTTCAAAGGAAAGCTCACACTTCCCAGGATTGATACTCTTTTAACTCTACACCAGCCCTACACACAACAGAATTCTTTTCTTATATTTTTGTTCTTCTTTGATTGATTGATTTATATTTATTGTTCAATCGATTATATATATATAGTCCCATTGTTTGATCGATCATGTTGAGAAGAAGCGTGCTTGATGCGAACCTGATGCTCTCCCTGCGTCGTTCGGAGCTGTGTTTCGTCTACGAACCCTTTTAGAGAGAGAAAGATAGTGTGTGTATGTGTGTTTACATATATAGATACAATCTCTTGTAAGTATTGATAGAGCGAGAGCGAGAGAGAGAGAGAGAGAGAGAGAGGGGATGGCGGATAACAGGAGCATTAGCTTGGAGGAGATCAAGAAGGAGAATGTCGATCTCGTAAGAATTTAATTTTCACCTATCTGATTTTTTCATTTTATTTTTTTTAAAAGATTTATTTATTTTTTAGGTTATTTGATAGAGATTTAGTGCGTGTGCATGCAGAAATCTTATAATATATATATCTATATATATAAATATACATGTTTATTTTCATACGAGTGATTCAGTATACGAGTGAATTTATAATCATCGTGTTTAGTAGTTCATACCATCAAAAGAATGATCATGTACGAACATTTGTTTTAATTTATTTTTAATTTTTTGAGTTTTGACTCTTCAACAGTTTTAAATTTTGGATACATGAACATGCATGTGTTTTGATGCGAAAAATACTTGAATTTTTCAATGTATTTCAATAATTATTCACTATTTTTTCGTAATATATAGTCTCGTATAATTCTCCAATTTGGATGTGATCGATTTTTTGAGTTGTTAATGATGTTAAGAGCTTGGTAATTTTTTTATATTGTATACTACTGATGAATAGTGTTTTTCAAGAGAATTTTACTAAATATGTTATTAATTACTCAGTGTTTTATAATTAATTAAAACAATATAAAAATTATGGTTTAATTGGAACTTTTAGTAAATCATTAAAATAATAAATATGTTAAAAATTTTAAAATAGTTAAAATTTTAATTTTTGCGTATGTATTTAAGTAGCCTATACGGCATGAAATCATTTGTAAGAAAAATAAAAATAATTTCTGCAAAAAGGATATAAAATAAGCCATTTTAGTACCTTTTTTTTTTTTCCCTTTAATGATTAGTATTTATAGACTTTATTATATATTTTTGCATATTTACTGTTTTATTAATTTAATTTTTGGTTGGTGCAAACTGCAACAGGAACACATACCGCTGGAGGAAGTGTTCAGTCAACTGCAATGTTCGAGGGAGGGATTGACTAACAGCGAAGCTGCCAAGAGGCTCCAAGTCTTCGGCCCGAACAAGCTCGAGGAGAAAAAGGTAAAACACCACAGTCTGCACTGCTACTATATTCATCTCATGCATGGTTCAAAGTCTTGGCTGATATTTTATAAATATCGATCCATCGGCAGATACGTATTTGAATAGTCGTGTTGCAAATTATATATATTCATTATCGATATTTACACTTGGTTTTTTGATATGATTTGATTAATGTATATATTATTTTATGTATTATGAGTATTTTTCGTTGTCGTTGCTAATAAGTTATTTTCTTTTATAAATACAAAATTTAATGCAGTGTTTGATTTGATTTGATTCTGAACTTTATTGATGCGTAGTAGTTTATGTTGTTGGTATCTTATTTTATAATTTTGCTAATTCTTAAGGAAATTTTAGAATACACGATCCATTTGTTTGTATGATTCGATAATATCTTGATACGTGAACAGTAGAGTAGAACAACTTCTGCTGATATTATTACCACTTTGAAATAAGATTGATAACTGTTCTTGACAACTTTGTACTCCACAAACAGGAAAACAAGGTTCTCAAATTCTTGGGCTTCATGTGGAATCCTCTGTCATGGGTTATGGAGATTGCTGCAATCATGGCCATTGCTTTAGCCAATGGACAGGTGATCATCAATCCCATATAAGTTCTACACACACACACACACACACACATCTCTCAATTTTCATTGAAATTGTTTCAGGGAAGACCTCCGGATTGGCAAGATTTTATTGGGATAATAGCATTGTTGATCATCAACTCCACCATTAGTTTCATCGAAGAGAACAATGCAGGCAATGCTGCTGCAGCCCTCATGGCTGGTCTTGCTCCCAAGACTAAGGTAAAGCCTGAATCGTTACATGGATTGCTAACTCAAATGTTAATGTTGTTAGTCTTCTGTAGTTTGTATCATGATGCATCTGTTCTTGCCAAAAGGTACTGCGAGACGGGCGATGGAGTGAGCAGGAAGCAGAGATACTCGTTCCAGGCGATATTATAAGCATCAAACTCGGAGATATTGTGCCTGCAGACTCTCGTCTCCTGGAAGGTGATCCGCTGAAGATCGATCAGGCTGCGCTGACTGGTGAGTCGTTGCCAGTGACTAAGAACCCGGGGAGTGAAGTGTTTTCGGGCTCAACCTGTAAACAGGGAGAAATAGAGGCTGTTGTTATTGCCACCGGCATCAACACTTTCTTTGGCAAAGCAGCACATCTTGTTGACAGCACTCAAAACGTCGGACACTTCCAAAAGGCAAGTGTAGTTCATCACCACATTCTTGTTGTATTAATCATCTTAGCAAAGAAACATCTGAAGTTTATTGATTGATCAGGTGTTGACAGCCATTGGTAACTTCTGCATCTGCTCCATTGGTGTGGGGATCCTTATAGAGATAATCGTTATGTACCCGATTCAGCATAGGAAGTACAGAGATGGGATTGATAACTTGTTGGTTCTTCTGATTGGAGGCATTCCCATTGCTATGCCGACTGTGTTGTCTGTAACTATGGCTATTGGATCCCACAGGCTGTCCGAGCAGGGTGCTATCACAAAGAGGATGACGGCCATTGAAGAAATGGCTGGAATGGATGTTCTGTGCAGCGATAAAACCGGGACACTTACTCTAAATAAGCTCACAGTCGACAGAAATCTGATTGAGGTTAGTATTAACAAATACCAGTACGAAAATGAACTGATACTGTAAAAGAAGAAAACGAACTTTGATTACTGTAGTTCACTTTTTAATCATGCAACTGTTGCAGGTGTTTGCTAAGGATTTGGACAAGGAATCAGTAATCCTTCTTGGTGCCAGAGCGTCGAGGGTGGAGAATCAGGACGCTATCGATGCTTGCATTGTTGGGATGCTGGCTGATCCTAAAGAGGTACCTTAACTGAGTACAATTTGTTTCTCAGACGAACTGATCAATAGTTCAAGTAATAAGACTTGCTTACTTTCCTCTCATTTTCATGTGCTTCCAGGCAAGAGCAGGGATTACCGAAGTGCATTTCCTTCCGTTTAATCCCGTGGAGAAGCGTACTGCAATGACTTACATAGACAGCAGTGGGAATTGGCACCGAGCTAGCAAAGGCGCACCAGAACAGGTAAACCTATCATTTAATGAGAAACTCGTGTTATTTTAGATTAGCTTTTCTCTGTAATCATAACATAGTTCTTTGCTTTATAAATCATTACTTTTCCAACTAGATCGTTGAGCTCTGTGGGCTTAGGGATGATATGAAGAGAAGAGTTCACTCAATCATTGATAAGTTTGCTGATCGTGGCCTTCGCTCTCTTGCTGTAGCTCAACAGGTGGATCTACGAGCAAATTTCTGGTTTTTGATGTATTTTGTACGACAACTACGCCTAATTGACAATGCGTTTCTGATATCACTGCAGGTTGTACCAGAGAAGAACAAGGACAGTGCAGGAGGTCCATGGATCTTTGTAGGTCTCTTGCCACTTTTTGACCCCCCAAGGCATGACAGTGGAGAGACAATCAAACGTGCTCTAAATCTCGGTGTCAACGTTAAGATGATCACCGGTGATCAGCTAGCCATTGCTAAGGAGACAGGCCGAAGGCTTGGAATGGGAACGAACATGTACCCTTCGTCCTCGCTTCTTGGCCAGCACAAGGATGAAACTATTTCCGAGCTCCCCGTTGAAGAGCTCATTGAGATGGCTGATGGCTTTGCTGGTGTCTTTCCCGGTGAGTTCAAAAATATGCCGAGAATTTTTTATATGTATTCACTTATTTATTTTAATATTATGTACTAAGTTTCTGCGAGGTTGCTCTTGCAGAGCACAAATATGAGATTGTTAAGAAGCTGCAAGAAAGAAAGCATATTTGTGGAATGACGGGAGACGGTGTAAATGATGCTCCTGCTCTAAAGAAAGCCGATATAGGAATTGCAGTGGCTGATGCCACTGATGCTGCTCGGGGTGCCTCAGACATAGTCTTGACAGAGCCGGGGTTAAGTGTGATCATCAGTGCTGTTTTGACAAGTCGGGCCATATTTCAGAGGATGAAGAACTACACAATCTATGCAGTTTCCATAACCATACGTATCGTGCTTGGTTTCATGCTCCTTGCCCTCATTTGGAAGTTTGATTTCTCACCCTTCATGGTGCTGATAATCGCAATCCTTAACGATGGAACCATCATGACCATTTAAGGACAAGGTGAAGCCATCACCGATGCCCGATTCGTGGAAGCTGAGAGAGATTTTTGCCACTGGAGTTGTTTTTGGCACTTATCTTGCTCTCATGACTGTTGTCTTCTTCTGGGCTATTAACGAAACTGATTTTTTTCCGGTAAGGGACAATGTCAGTGATATGCATTGAGAATTCCATATGTATGCTTAGTATCTACGGCGTGATCTTAAGACAACTTTGGTGATTTCATCACACTTTCAGGACAAATTTGGTGTAAGATCAATCAGGAACAGCTACCGCGAGCTAAATTCAGCTGTTTACCTTCAAGTCAGTATCGTTAGTCAGGCTCTCATCTTCGTTACTCGATCAAGGAGTTGGTCTTATGTGGAACGACCCGGGATGCTTCTTGTGGCCGCCTTTCTAATAGCGCAATTGGTAAGTTAAGCGGTATTATAGCAATTTTAGATGAAAAATCTGTTCTGCTATCCAGTAATTCTGATGCAGCAGTGTTTTCTTGCACAGCTTGCAACTTTCATTGCAGTGTATGGAAGTTGGGAATTCGCAAGAATCTACGGGATAGGGTGGGGCTGGGCAGGCATTATATGGCTTTACAGTATCATCTTTTACATCCCACTGGATATATTCAAGTTTATTATCAGATATGGATTAAGTGGGAGAGCATGGAATAATATGATAGAGAACAAGGTAAACTTTTTCAGCTCTTCTTTTTAGACATAAGTAAAGATGTAACCGAGCTTTCTAAATTAACCAGACAGCCTTCACATCGAAGAAGGATTATGGCGGGGGAGAAAGGAAAGCTCAATGGGTTATGGCACAACGAAATTTGCATGGACTCCAACCTACAGATGCTCCAGAGCTTTTCGCCGACAAAAACAACTACAGGGAACTCACTGAAATCGCAGAACAGGCCAAGAAACGCGCTGAAGTTGCAAGGTAATCACAAGAAATATTGTTATTGTCTATCAAGATTTTATATGTACCCTAGTATAAAAGATTTAAATTTGATTCGGAATTTCATTCATGCGAAATATCAGACTGAGAGAGCTTCACACTCTGAAGGGACACGTCGAATCAGTGGTGAAGTTGAAGGCCTTGACATTGAGACAATTCAACAGAACTACACAGTGTGACAATAGGAGAATGGGAAGGGAGAACAATAAAAAGTTGAAAGCTGGAGTTGATGGTTGTTTTCAGCTTCGGTACTTCATGACTACTACAAGCTATTCCCAGATGATACATACACTGAGCATTAAGTCAATAACAATGTATCATGAATGGTGTTAGTTGAGACTCCTTGTGATGGTATTCTTCTTGTTGAAAAACTCTTTTACTTCTGATATTGCTGTCTCTTTTCGGCAGATAGACTCAAATCTGAATATTTATGTTAATCTAATGAAACTACGGTAGTGTGTATCATGCAAATCGAAAAAATATTTCCACCTCAAAAATATTTTACATCAAAACTAAATAAGAGTCTTGCCAGAAATACAAAAATATATATAGTAGTTGCAACGTTTAATGACCCGTAGCTCATTATTCCTCAGAAACGCTTTCTAGACCAGGCTGCCAATTAGATGCAAGTGATAATCTCCCTGGAGACGGAGACCCTCCATTCCAAACCCCTGCTGAAGAATCCTCATTAGCCTTCCTCCTATGTCCAGTCTTCCTCTCCTTACTTGAACTCTCACTATCTCCAGCTCTCATCTTGAACCCTGAACTCATACTCTGCAAGCAACAGCTGTTCTCATTCCTTTGTCCGGCACCCTTCTTGTTATTCCTAAAGAACCAACAAGCAGACCCTTCATCATTATCGTCCCTTTTCCCCATGTTTTGTTGGTGATCATTGTCTTGATGGTTTTCTCGAAGTACAGAAGGGGGGCACTTGCGTTGAAGTTTCCTGATGGTACCAAGGGGCACAACATAGTATTTCTGGCCAAGAACAAGGGTGGTTTCTGGTGAAACAATGGCATATGGCTGCTTGAAGACCGTGGGATGGGCAACGCAGCATTTTGGGTTGCGGTTGAGCAGCTCAGCAGCTAGAATAGGCCGGTCATGTAGTTCCACATGACCACCTGGATGGACTATCTTCACAAACAGATTTTTGCTGCTATTAGTACAAAGCCAGCTAGAAATGGAGTTCATCACCCTTGTTCTTGTTTACAGGGTTCTTTTTTTTTTTTTTTTTTTTTTTTTTGGTGGATTTTGGAGGTTTAAGAAATCTTTATCTGTGGGGATTGCTATGTGATTTTATAGGGCGGAGAAATCATTATTGCTCATGATCAAGAACTTAGGAAATATGCTTTATATTCTTGTTCATGGCTTGTTTACGAACTTCGGTAATGCCGTGAAAACGATGTTAATCTGATATTTGGCCTCAGCTCAGATACAGACAGCTTCCTCTCTTGTTAGGACAACTTTTGTGACATTGAAAATCCTAACTTATGGGATAATTTCACTCTCAAGAAATCACTGTATTCACCACCCTAGTGAATTCTGTACTAGGTCTAGTTGCTCATCCTGGACCACAGCATGTTTCATGAAACTTTTCCGATGATCCCATGTGGTCCTTGATGGGCCAACAGACTGCGCGATGGCACTAGCTCAATGTGGATTTAACAGTGCATGATTTCTTCGTACCCGTCGGCACTTTGCAGGGCACGTCAGTCATCACCGATCCTCATCAAGTGTTAAAAGCCCAGATGCTTCTTGCACGTATATGAGCATTCTTGGACCATCTGTTCTGGTTTCTTGTGTTTCGTCTTGTATTCTATCTTATAAATGTACATCATGTGCACATGATTAATGTTTCACTCAATCAACGTGCATTTTTAATGTGAAATATAAGATGAACGATGGAACTGAAGCAGGATATCGTATCAGACCACTTCATTTGGACGAAAAGCATAACAATCATTCACATGGAAGTGAGACAACAACAAAAAAAAAAAAAAAAAAAAAACAGGGCATTCATGGGAGAGGTTGTAAATCAGGTTTTACGCCGCCTAGGAAAAGGTTGAAACAGTGGTAAACATTTGGAATGCGAATATCTAAAATTGGGAAAATTGGACAAAGACATGATTGTTGTTTACTGAAGTACAACAAATCAACAAGGGTGACTTTGTCCTGTAGACTCAGCAGCACTTGAATCTATCAGAAATTTCCAAATTTCTTAATGGTCAGTGTCTGTAAACGACAACTTCAAGAAGAATAAAGAAACCTTAGATCACTCAGAAGGTACTTAATTCCTCCAAAAAATGAGATCTTGTCTGTATATATACATAAAAGAGGAGTTTCGAAGAACATATTCAGTCCAAGACAAAAATATGCAATTTAAAGAACATGGTCGAACAAAAAACTGTCAACTTTACGTGTATATGTGCAAAAGCAACACTTCTTCCACTTTCAATCCTTAATCAGGTTTCCCAGGAAGGGGTTCATGAAAACAAGCTTTTTGATTACTTATGTTAATTATCCAATGATTGCACCTGCAGTTCAAATATCACCAAAAAATTGCAAGCTATGAACAGGTTGAGAAAGAAGAATCTGTCACCCGTAGTGATCCTCCAAGCTCAGCAGGCACCAGGGGATGAAGGAGTGGAGAACATCCGTTATGAGTGGTCTGTAACTCGCCTCCGGTTGTACACATAGCACAGCTATAGCAGCCACCTGTGCCACGAAAACAAAAAGATCGTCAAATTTAGCAAAGCTAACACTCTTGTTTTCAGGACTGGCTACTGTTGTATTAGGATCATACTTGATACAAATGCTTCAAATCCATAGTGTTTCTGATGGCAGGATCGACTATATTTGGAAGCTTTGATCTGTCAGTGAGCTGAGGTGATGCCTACTTGTTGAAGAAGGTAGGGATATTAAGGGCTAAATGTTATAATCAGAATAGAAATACGTGATGGATTAGACGAGTTTGGCAAAGATTTTACCCAGGTAACTATAGATTGGCACTGTGTTTCAGCTACTCTCTCCACGGGCCGCCTTCCCATCAGAAGCTCCAGAAGAACAACACCAAATGCATAGACGTCACTCTTATCAGTAAGCTTACCTGATGGATAGGTAAAGGGTTGTTAGAAGCTGCTCTACTCGATATTTAAACTCGCTTTAACTGTTATCATCAAATATGAAAGTTTAGTTATTTCTTCCGGTCTCCATATTTTGTTTGTTTAACTCACTTCTACTACTGACATTTACTATGGTAACATTAGTTGGAATATATAACTGCAAGACTAAAAAATAGTATCTTCACACTTCAAGACACAACTGTGTGCTTGTAAATTAATCTGTCACCAAAGATTGTCTACAAGATAATGAGGCACAGAAGTCATCTGCCCAAAAAATGAGTTTCCCCATAAAAAGAGAGATGTTATAGAGGGGACACCACTAAATTCACAATTCCGTGCATATAGTTGTGGAGACAGATAAGTGGTTCTTACCATCCAACAAGTACTCTGGAGCCACATAGCCCAAAGTTCCTGTAAGTTTGATGTTTGTCTTGTTCGAGTTCCCTCCAGCAATTGCAAGGCCAAAATCAGAAATCTGAAGCAAAATGCCAAAGCTATTAGCTGAAACTGAAACGTTCCATATATTAACATTAAAATAGATTGTCTCTACAGAACGTCGCTGTTTCTTTGGCCATAATATTACCTTGGCATTGAAGTCGGAATCGAGAAGATATTAGATGGTTTCAGATCTCTATGAATCACAGGAGGGTTGCAATGCTCGTGTAGGTACTCTAATCCTCTGATTGACAATGAATTTGTCTGTTAAGCTCAGAGGTAGATTATTAAATTAAAAAAGAAGTTTTGGAAACAGTAATATAAATAGGTACCTTGCAACATCCAGAGCAATTTTCATTCTCTGATGCCAAGTCAATGCTGATCTACAAGAAGGTCCTGACAGACATTCGAATTTTTTTCCATTAAAATTAATTTTGAAGTACATGGGATCGACACATTTGTATTAATAATTCTTTCTCCTTACTACATCTAAATAACATAATACGACATATTATACCATGCAAGTGGGATTCCAGAGATCCATTCGGCATCAGTTCATAAACCAAGAACCGCGCTTCACCGTGAATACAATATCCTAAAAGAGAAACTATATTTTGATGCTGAATTCTACTCAATAAATGGACCTCATTCTGCAATTTCAAAAACGACGTTTGAGCAATATCAAACATCTGCAAATATAATGATAGTTAGCGAAAGTAGACAGCAGTATGCCTTGACTTTACCTCGTATTCTCTTTCAGCTTCCTGCCCCGCAGCATATATTTTTTTAACTGCAGCACGGAGATGATCATTGAAATAAGCCTTATACACACGCCCCAATCCACCTTCGCCCACAACATTCCCTTCATCGAAATTGTTTGTGGCAGCTTCTAGCAACTGGTACTCAATAACAGTAAATGAACCTTTCTTGCCACCAATTTTCCTAGAAGTTAATTTATCCAGAATCGGAACCAACGAGATCCCCCTTCCAGCATCTACTTGTGCATAGTCAAAAAATTGCAAGAATCAAGAACAAGAGTAGTATGATTGAAGAGACCACGTTATCTCCACATATCGAAATGAGGAAAAAGGGGAACTGAATCACCTTTGAAATAGAAAAATACCTGAACTCTGGTTGCTTTTTGCACTGCATTCCTTCAACTTTTTCATTCTATAGAATGAAAAACAAGATAAAAGCAGCAGGATTCCACCAAGAAGAGATGACGCAACAACAAGGGCAATAAGGATTTTCTTGTTTAAATCCTGGTGGTGGACTACCTTCACCTTTGCAACTTCTGATTTAAGGAAAAGTGAACATAAATTAGCTCAACACAACAAAGTAAACAGCATAAGATACTCCACATTGAAATCAAACTTTCATATCCAACCCAAACCAGAAGATAAATGTAAGGAAAAGTCCCATTATGTTAAAAGCTGATCAATGCCTGAAAATTGAAACACGCAGCAACAATTTGAGATTCCCATATTACCACCTCAATCTTGGTGGCAAAACTTTCAACCAGAAAACAAACAGGTCCAATCAAAACATTCAAGAAAACATCAAAACAAACTCTAAAATCTCAGAGCCACCATTTCAAACACATAGAAGATCAAACGCAATGCAGAAAAAAGCCTTATGAAAGTACCTGGAGAACGAGCTGTCAAATCAGCAGAACCCCTAAAGGAAGGATCTTTATCAGCAGGAAGAACAGGATGAGCAACCGGCCTGGTGGCTGGTACATAAAGTGGAGCTGAAAACAGAGGAGAACTAAAAAGCCAAATGGGCAGAAGCAACAAAAACAAAAACTTCATTTTTCCTTCCTCTCTTCCTTCAATAATTTTTTTTGTTTCTTGACGGAACAGGGAAAAAAGAAAAAGATGGGATCTTTTGCTTCTTTTTCTTGTCTTACATAATGGCAGTTCAAATTTGAAATGGTTTTGAGGTAGATGGGCTGTCTTTACTTAAAGCTGTGTGTATCTTAGCTTCGAGTTTGTGTGTATATCTATAATCTCAGCTCCTTTTTGCATTCTTGTTTGTGTAAGAAGGGAACAAGAGAGTGAGACAAAGGATGTCAAGAAAAAGGCAATGAGGTTCCTTTTCAGCTATCAAGAAAAGGAAGACTGGCAGTTCACAACAACAATCATGTGGCATTTATTGAAGATGGAGCTCAAGGCTGAAGCTCCTTTTTCTTCTCTAGTTGCTTGGAGTAAATAAGGTCACATTCTTGATGGTGAAAAAAAGATCTGTGGGCCAAAAAGAGAGGAGAGAGAATTCCTGGGGTTTAACTGAGATTTTTATCAATTTCCCCCTCTTGTCCTTTTTATACACTAACCAAGTAGCAATAATGGCACACTCAATTTGTGTACCAACAGTGAATATTATTTCTAAATACATAATAAAATGATAAAATAAATTGAAATGCATATTTGAATGTGTACATAATAGATATAGATGAAGTTTCACAAAAGTGGGAGGGTGAAAAATTAAAGAAATAAAACTAAATATTTAAAAATAAAATAACAGATGAAATATAGGTAGGACACGAAGGCCCATCTTTCTTAATTATTTTATAGGTAAAGTACACTTCAATTTTAAGTTTTTAACTTAGAGGAAATGGGGAGGGAATTTTTTTACTTTCATCTGTTTGTCTTGAGAATGATTAGGGAATTGACTCCTTCTTCTTTTTAATAAATAAATATCTTACTAATTTAGAGTCTACCTGAAAAAAATTAAAATAATGAGGAAAATGAAAAGATAATTATGTGTTTTTTGTGGGTTTTTAATATATTTGATTTCATATTTTTTGTGATGTCTTAAGATGAAGAAATACATTAAATTATATACTCGGTAAATAATAAGAGGTGTTTATAATTATGTTAAATTTTTTTAAAAAATATTACAATTTAAATCTGGCTAAAAGTGCAATTTTTTTTTCCCAAGATTTTGCAAGTAAGCTACTAAGTTATGTATAAATTAGTAAAATATTTCTGAAAACAAGAAGGCCCATAATCACATCACGAGGGAAATTGACTTTCTTCAATTTGACTTGACCATAATTTTATTTGGGATCACGGAATTTCACTACTCATTAGACCTTATCAAGGGTTTTTTTTTTTTTTTTTTGCTTTAATTTTAAATTAAAATGGCATATTCAATTTTTAGTCTAATTACCAGTTTGTAAAATTAAATTGAATGTCCGAATCTGAAAAAAAATTGTGATCAAGAAATAATGTACTAACATGTGTTTTTATTTTAACAGTAGTTGTTCATTTTATAAATTATAATGTGTCGACACTTCATCAAATCACTCTATTCAGAGTCAGACGCATATCAGACACCAACACGATGCTCACATGCCTCAAATAATATATTTTTCATTTATAAATGGCTACTTTATATCCAATGACTATAATATGAGAATAATATTTATTTATAATAACACCCTTTTAACTTTATATATATTATATATTTATCCCAATACAAGTATAAAAATATTATATGAGAATGTTGAATAAGATATAAAATTAAAAATTTATGTAATTTTTTTAATTAATTTCAATATTTTTCATTCAAATCTTAATAAAAAGAATCAGATGTAAACAATTTTTTTTTTTTTTTTTTTTTTTTTTTTTGTCATGTGTGTTGGTATAATTTAAAAACTTGTGGACAAGAGGCAAGAAATTTGGGGTGTAAGTGTGAGTGCACCCATTTCCATTTCATCATCAAAATTGATTGCACCGAATCCATATTCACTTTCAGCTCAAGGGAATTTCTCTTTCGGTGCTTTTAGCCATTATTGAGCTACGTACGCCTTCATTCAATACATACTTTTAAGCTGCACCAAACTGTACACACTTCTGATTAATTAATGAAATTATAAAATCATGCGTTCGAGTTTCATCGATATATGAATTATTGCAGTTATTTTTTTTATTTTAAAAATAATTATTAATTATTTATAGATATTTGATATTAAATAATCAGTAGATTGATTGTTATAGTTGTTGGTGATTAAAATTATGATGAGATTGTAATTGATAATGCCATAAATACACGCATGCGCCCATATATATATATATAATATTTTTATTGTATTTTTTATTTGCATTTATGTTTCTTAAAGTAAAAAGCCCAATAACCTTTTTAAATTTTAAAATCTTAACCAAAATGCTATTTTAATTTATTTTAATACGACTCGTTTTTCTCGCTGAAGTTATTTTTCCTTATTATTGATTTAAATTTTAATTAAAAATTATTTATTTATTATTTTCGGTATATTTTTGTTGCAACTATAAAAAAATGTATAAATATAAGAAAGTAGACTTGGAGTGTCCTAACCAGCCAATTTGAGTCCAACTCCCCCCTTTTATCAGGGTTTTCAGCTATAAATGATAAAGCCACCAAGAAATTATTTAACTTTTACGCAAAATTGCAAAATTACTCCATAGTTTAGGATAATTTCAAATTTGATTCCACGCCTTTTTGACCTTTGAAATTTGATTATATTTTCCGTTAAAAATTATAAAAAAAAAAAAAAAAGTTAGAACTTTGCAAAAAAATGCCTCAACATTAACAGATATTAAAACTGACGATGAAGAACCCACATAAAAATCACGCGCACATAGGTCAACAAATGGTAAGATCATGCGTTAGTTTTAACATTTGTTAATGGGTGGGGCTTTTCCGCAATGTTTGGCCTCTTTTGATTAAATATGGGGTTAAATTTAAAATTTCTTAAATTGTAGGGTCAAGTTTGAAATTATCTTAAACCATAGTATTAATTTTGCCTGAATTTTTCCAACAGACCTTTGAGATTTTCTGAGTCTGACTTTTAATGGAAAAAGGGAGGGGGGGGGGGTGCTTTTGCAAATGTCAAATTTAGAAGGGTTGCTGTGGTGAATAGGGTTGTGTAAAGGGGCAAATTGCAATATACCAATATTTTCTGAGTAAATCTACAACTTACCACAAATGGGTGAGCATGTGATAGTATAAAAATTGGAGTAGCATACAAGTTATTCACATCAAACCTAGACTATCTATTAAATATTGGTGCCAATTTGTAATTTTATTTTCGTCCCTTTTCTGTTCGACTTTTGACAATTATGGTTACCAAAATTGAGAATTTAGAACATGAGGGATCAAAATTGAATAGTCAATATGTAGGAACGAAAAAAATGTAATTAACTATTATATAAGTTTTAATTTAACATAATGAAAAATGATTTTCTTTTTCTTTTTATTCACAAGAAAGATAAAAAATAATTTCCCGACTCTTACTTAAAACTCGAATTCATGATATCTAACTAAATAATAACACTGCTAACATTTAAATATTACAATTATACCATATCCTCTTTTCGGATACAACATCCGTATGAGGAAAATAGTATAGATTTAAAGGAAATTTTTTTAATATCTAAATAAGGATAGAAAATGCATCAATAGCTATTCTCAAAATACTGTACAGAAACGTGATTTGGATCGTAAATCATATTTCATTTTCTACCCATCCAACACTCATCTATTGCCAATGATTTTGTGGACCATTTCCATGATTAGGTCAATAATGCGAGTGATTAAAAATATAAAAAAAATTACTGGATTGACCATAAGCAAATTAAATTAATGTGCATGCATTGATGATCCCACTGGCTCTGCAGTAGACGACAAAAGAAATCCCACCGTAATTGGTAGCATCTTCCAGTTTTCAGTAGAACCAACCAACACAGGATTCCTACTTGTCTCTGTGTAATTTATCCTCATAATTCTATTGAAATGCAAAAGGAACAAAACAATCTGTCATAATTAAATTATAAATCTGATTAGCTTCAAATGATTTCAGATTTAAACCATACAATTTCATGATCTACCTCAGTATAATCTGTTGTATTTTGGTAATTTAGATCCATTTCCAGTGAAGAACTGTTCTCCTATCTTTTACAACATAAAACCCAGGACAATCAACTAGTCATATGAACATCAGAAATTATCAACAAAAATAATCTAACTTGCATCAATTCGTGCCTAGTCCTGGAGCACTACATTTTAGGATTAAATGCAATTCCACCCTATCGTTTGTAAAATGATCAAATACCCTCATGTGAAATTCTAATTTATTTTTTTACAGAAAGCTTTTTTGCTCATTTCATATCACAAGGGTAAATTGCATTTTCCCCCTACATTTTATCAAGAGCAGAACTAGAAATATAATTTACATTATTCAACGCCTAAAATTCGAAAACATTGGTGCTAAACATGCTCCAATTTCCTGCTCTCTCATGTAATAATCTCAAAATAGATACTATAAAAAGCTTAGGTTTCAAAAACAACGCTGTTTCACTGCAAAAATTTTGACTAGAACAAATTTGTATTTCCAGGAGAACGTTAAGGCACTTGCCTAGGCTTTAAAGTTTGGGTTGTCACTGAGAGCAAGCTTTTAGAGAACGACACAACAAGACTCCCGGTCATTCCATCGGAAATATTTTAACAGCGTCTTCCTTTGTTTGAACCATGGCTTGGAGGCCCTTCTGAGAATGTTTATCCTACAAAATAACACAGCCAAATATGTCCAAGTTTATACGGACAATATTTATTTTCAGATTCATGAGAGAAGTATGATAGATGTGTATATAGATACACTAACCTTTTTATGCACACCAGTTGATAGATGCTTAATCTTTGTGGTCACTGGTCAGTTGAGCCACTGCAACAGAACGAAGATCATGTGATAAAATCTCTGTCTACATTAATCAGAGAAAACATCATGTTATAGAAGTAGTTTAAGAATTTTTGTATCTTGGTTGCGGTTATTAATAAAAAAAAAAACATAAATGTTTTTCGGAATCACAAACGTATTTCATGGGGTTAAAATAGTTAAGATTCCCATAATGACCATTTTACTTCTCAAGTCTCAAGAATTAAAGAATAACATATCAAGCAAGGATCTGCATTTCTTTTACCAGTCAAGTCAGCCAAGACCCCGGAACGTTGATGCGTCCACCAACCAAGAGTCCCTAAATTGACATGTGGCTTTGTACACTCTATTACAAAATAGCCTCCATAAATATTGATTGACTCCATTGGACGAGCTCCAACTTTAGTTCTCAGCAGATTAGATATTGTCAGGATGAAATACTGTTCAACAGATAAAGAAGGTCATTATGCCAAGATAGCTTAAGAGCTGGCAGTTATTAAATAGACAACCTAAACGGAAGAGTAATATTAATGGTAACCAATTAAATTTGCATAGCCATTATATTTCAACAAGCTAGATTATTATGTTTGTGGCCACGCCAATTAATTTTCATCACATGATAGAAAAATAGAATACTTACAACTAAAACTGGAATACTTAGTAAATGCATATTAAAGGATCATTCTGATACTGCCATTGCCCAAACGTATATGAAAGTGAATCGTGTTAAGCATGGTTTACGTAAAACACACAGAACGATGTCCAGACAACACATTTCCCTAAGCCTTTCAGCAAAAATTCTCACTGCAGAAAAAAATATGCATAGTAACTTATGGAAGCTTGTAAAGATACAAACTGGCATAGAAGGTGACAAGATTTTAACTATTTACACATTGTGAAGTAGTTTGTGGCTTTTGTATCGATCATATTTCAAGTTTTTCCTATGTGCCTCGTTTCAAGAATGTGTTCATTCGTCGTGCTAGGGCAAGGGCAACATATATGTGTCCCAAGTATTGGTAGAAAAGTACTCCAGGAACACTCTTAGAACAGCAGGCAGATATGATCAAGCTAACATACTTATTAGCTCTCTTAGGTATACTTTGGTCTAGAAGTTAGAACTTCTTCTCAGAAAAACTGCTAAATTCGTCTTCATTTCTATAGTGCTGCAGAGTATTTCTATGCAAACTCTTGCTTCCTCGCATCAGATTTTGCCTGCCCTTATCCTACAAATGTGCAACCTAAAAGAAATTTAACAGGACAAATGTAATAAGATTGATTACAGACAGACGGATTTTTTTTTTTTCACATTGTACAGACTGACTGAAGGATATCTAGCTAAAAGCACACATACATACACCCGATGGCTACCGGAATCTGCTGCTGGAAACATGCTAAACAGAAGTAGACGACGTCGAATACAAATATAGTAGTAGGGAGTTATTTCTACAAGACACTCGCAAGAATGCCGCAAAGTGGACTTTGATGACAGGGATTACTACTGAACAACACAGCATCAATATTAAAACTTGTCACCTTGATCAACTTGCATACTTAATCAATTTCCCCGGGCCAACAAAAATCCAGCTTAGAATGAAAAAATTCTGATTCTCCGATGGAATTCAAGTGCAAGTGATCAGAAGGTAAAATCTGTGATTAGAGCACCATTATCAACAGCCAAAACATAGTTTCTCAAATCACCCATTAAAATCAACTCCAACACCACACACACTTGACTCACTGAACAATTAGGCAAACCAGAAGCAAATGATTATAGAAAGACTTACTCCCGCCCGGCTTCGCTTTCTCATGATCTGGCGGCCTAAACTTCAGAATCCCGTCTCCAATGTCGTTACTCTCAATCCCAAACTTCGCCGCTCTCTCTCCTTCTCCTCAATCACCCTCAGCTTATGGTGGTGAGGATGAGGGGATGAGGAGAAGTGGTGGAGGGGGTTGGTGTTTGGTTAACGCCGCCATGTGGACCACAGCGGAGCGGCGGTGTTTTAAGGTTATAGAAAATGAAGTTCAGGGTGTTATGGACAGAATTATGGATGCGAAGCAGGCGCCGCCGCCGAGGTAACGGTTAGCTACGGTCTTAGCGGGGGCGGAATTTCTGCTAGGATTCTTGGAATTTGATTGGCAGTTTGCCAGTTTCTATTCTGAAACTTGTGTGGATAATTTTTGTTCTGCTGTAAGCAGACTAAAAATATGGAATTATTATATGAAATCTTCGCTTTACTTCAATACATCTCTATTGTCTTTTGTTTTCTTATGAATTATTTTATAAAAAATATTATATTTTTTATTATTGTCGATGTGTATTTAAAAAATATTAATAATTCTTACACTACATCCAATAAAATTATGCTCACGAAAATTGTGCGCCACCATTGCTACTTAATAAAAACTCGTTTGAACTCAATATGCTCGTCATCATAAATCAAGAATGAACATAATTTATCATGTTCTAAGTCATGAAATTTGACTCCATCAATAAAATTTCTAACCGAATTACTTTAACTCAAAGTATATTAATAATTGGGTTCAATGATTTGATTGAATTTGAAGTGTTTAAGCAGGTTTTAAAATTTTATGTTCACCCCTTCTGCTCTCTGCCAATAATGAATTTAGATAGGAATATAATAAATATATGAATGACAAAAGTATAAGTGGAATTATTTTTAGTATACAGTCCCTATATTGATATACCAAAAATAATAATTAAATAAATAAATTCAAATTATTCATTTATATATTTGATAAATAGTAATGAAACTTAAAAATAAAAATAATAATTAAACAAAGTCTCGTTATATATAAAAATATATTATTTTGAAATGTTAAGTTAATTACAATTTTATAATATATGTTTTTTTTAAATATTTCAGAAATTGAGACTAACTCCAGCATTGAAAATTTATTGTAAAAAGAAAAAGAGAAAAAAAAGTCCACATTTGTTTGTATTGCAAACTGACTGAAAAAAGAAAGAAAGAAAGAAAATTGGCTGGTAGTATTAGGGTAACATTAAAATATATTATAATTATAAAATTTTTTTTATTAATTAAAAGTTTTCAAATACCTCTCGAAGAGTTATGTTAGACGATCAATAATTTTAAGATATTTATAATTTTTTAAAAAATTATATCTATAATTATGATAAATTTAAAATGGATCGTTATAATTTTGCTTTATGGCCTATTTTACTTGGGGTTATAGAATTTAAATGGTAATGATAATTTTAAAATTATAATACAGTCATAATCAGCTGCAGTAGTGGATTTTAATTATTAATATCGGATCAATTTAAAAAATACATAAAAATATAAAAAATAATTAAAGAAATATTTTAATTAATAACTCAAAGTAAAGATGGTTTAATGAAATCATGTTGGAAAAAAAAGATTTGGGGCCCTGACCCTGACCCTGACCGAGAGAGAGCGCGCGAGAGAGAAAGCATGCAATGCAAGTCACGCTGTATACGGGGTGGAGCTAAAATACGGAGTGAAGTACGAAATTGGGTACTTGCAGGGGAAAAGCGTGAAGCGCACGCTCCAATCATAATAAGAAGGCAAACAATAGGTCCTTTTTGGTAGGATTCAGGTGGCAGGTGGTCCCCATGCACCAATCCCTTCCCTAAGCTAAGGATATGCTCTCCAATCCACTCCCCTATATTCCCATCTTACCCTGCTCCATCACATTCCTCCACAAATTTATCCTTCAACAACCCCCACCCCCCCCCCCCCCACCCCACCCCACCCCCCGCCCAAGTATTTATATGAATTGAGTTCAAAAATATTAAATAATTTAATTATACTATACGGTATTACGACGTATATAATAATATATTATTATTATAAGATAATTTATATCATTTGATATATTTTTACATTCAAATTTTAAAAAATTACGCTTGGATGGAATGATTTCAATTTAAGAGAAAATTTGAGGAAAAAAATTATAAGTAACTCCATTGAAAAAATAAGTTAAAATTTATCATTATCATGTATTCAAGATCGAAGTCGATAGATTTATAATTTCTTTTAATATAATTTAGAATATGGGTTGAAATATTTGAAAGTACTTAATATTTTTAGTATGTTTTATATTTTTTTAATTGATTGAATCAAATTCGGACAGATGCCTATTATATTCAAGAAAACCATCTTAGACAATTTTGGATGTTGACTCGATTATTCAATAATTTGATTTATTTTTCAATCCTGGTTAACAGATGATGGAACTGGGTGATAGCTCTCTTTATAATTAGTGTAGTAAATTACAATCACCTCCCCTGAGGTTTGACATAATTATAAAAATACCCCCTCGTTATTTAAAAAATTACAAATACCCCCTGATCTTTGATAAAATTACGTAATCCTTGGATGGAGGCATAGAAATGTCAACTTTGCCCTTACTGTATTTTTTTAAAAAAACATAAAATTTTATAAAAATATTGAATGGGATGGATGAAAAAAATTTAAAAATTATAAATAAAATTATCACCTTAGTCGATAAAAAAAATAAATAAAATTATAAATTTTAATTCATAAGGGTATTTTGGTCAGTTTACTATAAAAAATGGATAGATTGGGGTAATTGTTAGACGGTCGTTAAAATTAAGGGGGTATTTGTAATTTTTCAAACAACGAGGAGGTATTTGTAATTATGTCAAACCTCAGGGGAGGTAGATGTAATTTACCCTTATAATTATTATAATAAAAAGTAATGGGTATCAATGATAAAGATGATATGTTGGGAAAGAATATTATTATTTTACAATAATTAAAATTTACTTTGGCACATGAAAAAAAAAAACGAGGATAATAAATATAAATCATATTTAATATGATATGGGAAAATCTTTAAAGTCTCAACTTTATGGAAAATCTGCACGTATAATATAACAACCATTATTGGCAAGATACTTGTATCTGAGAAAATCACACCCTACATAATTAATAAGGTCGATAAATATAATAGATATGTTATTAAATGAAAATTATTTAATTAAATTCCATTAAGATAATGGAACTAATTGATTTTTCCACCCTATATAAAATGTAAAAAATACTACATTTCTTTCAAATTGATTAAACTAAAAGGCTGTGTCCGGATTCAAATTCTTTTTCATTTTTCAAAATTATTTTTCAATTTTTTTTAAATATATTATATTCCATCGCTATAAAAATGAATATATACTAAGAGTCGTTAAAAATTAGATATTATATTAAAGTCGACATCTTATTTAAAAAAAAAATATTCTTAATTTGTATTTTCCAACGTATAAAGATAGTTTTTTGAAAATGAAGGATGTGACTCTGGAAATTAAATTTATTTCTTCAAATATTATCAAAATTTAAGATGAAATATTTGGAGATTTAAGTATTTTATTTGAATTTTTTTTAGCAAAAATAGTATTAATTTAAAAAAATACAAATATTTTATGACTCTATAATATGAAAAAGTATTATTTTTTTTTTCCTCTCTTTTGTGTGGGCCAATATTAATGTTATCCAGTAGAAGTAGTACCCTAAGCTCCAAAAGTGTCACATGCTGTATCATCTGTTTATCCACCACCACCCAACATAGACACCCAAAATGTCTCTACACTCTTCACTCTCCAAACCTGCGCGTGCATCTCACACGCCAAAAGTGAGTAAAAGGGATAAGTGATCAAAGGGTCGGAAAAAAAAAGGGAGAATTAAATAAAAATTGGGCATTGGATTGGATGTGATGCCATTTTGGAGCTTAAGACAAGTGTAAAAGTGGTGCCCTTTACTAGATTTTGTTGCAAGAAAAATTACAAGTACAAGAATGTGAAAATATAGAAATGAGTGGAAGGGCTCTTTAGATTTTTGTCTATTAATGTGTACTATACTCATCAAGAGTCTCATAATTTTTTTAATTAAAAAAAGAATTTGTTACTTTTATTATTAGTACAATATTAAGAAATTAATTTTAATAGATGGTTTAATAAATATAATTGATTTGGCCATGAGTATGAACGTTTTGTGAACTTTCAACGAGTATTGTTGTTGTAGTCTGGATCTGCACGATTTGTTCTTGAAGAACGACCAGTGAAAAAAAAATCTTAAACCTTGCAAATTTTTGAGTTTTTACTTGTTTTTGTTTTTGGGGGATTTGGGACGATGACTTATATTAATGACGAGTTGCAATATTGTTAATTTCATATTATAGCTGGTGGAGATAATATTTCGAAGACATTTTTTCAAGATCATAAATGAAAAATGAGTATTGGAGTGACAATATATAAAATGTTTATGATATTAAGTTTATTGAAAAATATTAATTTTTCATGAAAGATGAAAATAATTAATTGATTGAGAATTGTACAATGTTTTCCTCAAAATTGCTGGTTGAGACTTAGGAGTACCATGTATTATTTCATTAGAAACACAATTTGGGAGAAAATGTTTTGAAATAATAATAATATATATATAAAAAAAAGAATGAGTTAATGAAAAAGTAAGAGGATGGATCTAAGGGCACTTAAGTCATTAAATGAAACTTTTGGGAGTGTTTGCATTTCTTGAAAAAGTGCAAGGAATCTTTAACAATCACATGACACTTTTGAAATTTTCAGAATATGAAGCATTTATTAATGAAAATCATCCCAAAAGAGCATTAAAATGGGAGAAGCATTCAAGTAAAAACACAGTGGGGATAAGTGAAGTTACATATTTGTCCCCCGAATTTACATTTCATAAATGCGTAATAAATAAATAAATAAATAATTATATAGTATTTTATCTCCAACATTAAATGCTAAACCATATGAATTTTTTAATTTCCCAAAACAACCTCATTTGGAACACCTTTTATTTGATATTTTTCCTTGATGACTCTACGAATCAATTATAGCATGCAGTACATTAAGATATCAAAGTGGGGTTAATAACGTGTTTGGTTAAATTTATCTAAAATGTTTATAAAATTCGTACATCATGTACAATATTTTTAAAATTTATCCAATGTTGGACCTTATTTTAAAAACTAAACTCTTGAAATATCTGCATAAAATATAATTATAAAACTTAAAAAAATATCACTAATTAAATTAAAATTAATATGTTAAAACGAAATAAATTTGTTATGAATTTCAAACTTTTCTAAATGAGCGTATAAGCTCGTCATATCTTATTTTTTCTATCTTTCAAACCTTTCATAAGATACATTGAAGCTTAACAGAACACCCCCGAATACAATCTAAGCCATGAAATTATCAAATGCTAATAAAATAAAAACCGTTATAAACATAAACAAAACACTCACATGTAAATATAAATAAACCCCAATATTTGAATTTTTTGTTTTGTATGGAAATATCAATGTTATCATTGAAGCAAGATCTCATCAATATATTTTGCTTTTATCTATCTACAGAGATATAAACTAAGTTGGATAATAGGGCTGTACTCAGGATACATGTTCGAAAATCATTATCAAGACAAGTAAATTCTAATTTTTATATATTAATTTTGAAATAATTAGAGCTTAATTACAAATTATAAAAGCAAGAACGCAAATGGGATGTTGATGGATAAGTTTGTAGAGCGCCATTTTCTATTTTTGTAATGAAAAAAAAAAGAAAAAAAAAAAGGAGGTAGAAGAAGTGTAATAGTAGGAAGAAAAGGAAGAGGAAATGCCACATCTTATACATGGGGCCCGCCCATCTCCCCCATATTTACAAACAACGACCAACCAAGACTACAAATTCACATATACATACATGGAAAATAAAGGAATAATAAATAATAAATAATAATAATAATATTAGAGCATCCATACCCTCACAACACAATACATCCACCCCCACCCATACACAAGGAGTTCTCAATAAGCATCTTAGCCACACACAGTGTGTGTGTGTGTGTATATATATATACATGAATGAAACACACACACACACACACTCATCTCATCATGTCATGCCTCTGGTCCTTGCCTATATAATAATAAATAATCACACAGTAATATATAAGTCTCGCCCTCAGATTTTCTTTGCCACCACCATTCCCATATTTCCATTCTCTCCCTTTTTCATATCTCCAAGCCCTCTTCTCCCTTTCTCTCTCTCTCTCACAAATACCACCACCGGCAGGTATGAGTGGCGCCGACCAGGAGTGGGTCAAAGCCGCCTTGATGGACGACACCATGGTAGTGGAGCTCCTGGTGCGTCTCCACGCCGCCGCTCCGCCGCCTCTCCAGCCGGCTGCCTTGCCACTGGAGTGGAGCGTGCGCCAGCGAAGGTCTAAACCCGTGTCCGTTGCCAATCCGAAGAAGCAGCAGTCTCAGAGGGCTAGCCCTACCACGCCGCTGTCTTGGAGCGGTGCCACCTCCCTCAGCGGCGGCTCCGGTGGATCTGGTGGCGCCGCCGCGGGGGTTCCGAAGAGTCTAGTAGACCGCCTATCCAGAAACTCTCCGCCGCAACAAGATCTAAGGTTTGTGCACGTACCACATCTTCGACCAAACTTAGCATAGCACGCAATCTATACGTATACGTACTTTCGTGTTTCCAATTTTCCGATGGCCGGCGGCGGGGGGGGGTTGGGGTCAGCATCGGGGTTACTGTTAGTATATTATCCTAGGGGTGTGTCTTTTCCTTTTTATCTTTCTTCACTAGAGCCTCGTGTCAGTTGTCATTCGATGGTGTGTGAGAATTGACCTTAATACCCCTGTGGAATTTGGATATTTCCTGCCACGCGTGTGGGAGAAGTCAGATTCAGCCATTCCAGGCGTTTGTTTGCTTTCTCCTCCTCGTCACCTGTCACCGTTTTTTCAGTTTCCTACAAACTGACAATAATGCCCTCCCACTTCCGCGTGCCTCACCATCCAATCCTGGGCAGTTCAGTCAATTTCCCGATCTGCCTCCGGCGCCGGCTCCTTGACCGAACTTCCCTTTCGCTTTCCACTTAATTACCCTTTCAATCCTTTCTGTTTCTCGTTCTTGAAGGGATAGAAAGGGAAAAAATGGGCGACTTCGACTCAACGAGTAAGGTCAGACGCCCAACCCCAACCCCATTATTATGCCTCTTCTCGTTGCACCTTAACTAAGCCATTAAAGTGCCCAAAATACCCCTCTCCACCCAAGGGCAGAGCCGTCAATTCACCAATTCTTGAAGTGCCCAAGAAACTACATCCCAGAAAAAGAAAGTCCATTCTTCGAGTCAGCAAATACTTACTTAAATCCAAGTTTGTAAAAACGCCTTCCAAGTCAAACTTCCACCCCAAGTGTCATAATTTTGAGCTAGAGGGGTACTTCCGTCAATTCAGTTGAGGGGTGGGGTGGGGTGAGCCCCTGGTGAAGCGGTGGCGTGTTTTCGTGGCAAATAGGTCTGCGTTCAGTTTGGTGGGAGCGTTGTTAGTGGTTGTGCACTTTTACATAAAAGCTCTCTTTTTGTAGTAAAAATTTAAAATTTGGTATAATAAGGGGAACAATCGGGTGCGGGCGGGATCATATTGGCCCTGCCTGCAGCCTCAGCTGTATCCAGTTATGTCTCCACACTTACTTGTCTTTATCCATCCAACCATTTTATGCCATTTGTCCACTGCACAAAGCGAACATTCCGAGGCACCCGCACCAACTGTACGACGTAGTCTCTTCTTTCCTTTACCATCTTGTGAGCACCTAATACACCACACGCACACACGCACTGGTGGGGGGTGGTTGAATTTTTTGCTGTATCTATGTATTATTGCTAGTAAGGACAAAAAATCAGTTAGCAGATACAAGAATGGACAGCTTTGTTACAACCATTTAATTTTTATTTTCCTAAGGTGTAAATTTTCTATCTTGTGACGCAGTCAGAATTTGGGAAATTACTTTTTCCGATTTTTAATCTGGTTAAAGATGGTGACTTGGGCAGTAATTTCATCCATGACAAAGCGGCAAGAGGGCTAGTTTCTTTTTACCTTTTCTAATTTTATTGGTTTGGGAATTATCCACCTTTTTGTGGGTCCAAGAAAGGTGGAACCTTGTTTAAATTTAAGTATGCAATGCAGCTGAGGGGGTGCGGAAAAATACCAAATCTTGAATTGGGAAATCTTAGCTCCCGAGTTGAGTCAATCTAATTATATGACAAGTAAATTATATTTATATGAAATTCGCATATAGTAACTAGGCAAATCTACTATCAACACTTGTTATGTGATTAATGGAGACAGACATGAATTTTTGGTGTAGGGTCTGGCCAAGAATCCGTCTAGAAAGTGTGATTTGGTGTAAAATCTGTGAGGAGATGTATGGTTTGAGTTTAGGTTTGTGGTAGGAGGTGGGGTGGGGGGAGGGGGGGACCATACTTTTATCACCAAACCAAGTTGTAAGCTTATAATGCATTGCCAAATCAACATCTTCAACCAACTTATTGAGTTCCTTCAAGTATACTCCTCCAGTTTCTTCCCCTTCCCTTCTTTGGCTATAATTCTCTACCAAATTACTATATCCAATGGCCCTAATTAAATGAAGGGAGGACGAGTCAGTTATCGGGTGCTCAAAACCACAGCCATCTCCACTGAAAATATCAGCGTAAAGTTTCTTGAACGTGACAAACATTTCGTGACCATTTATCGACCGTTGAATTTTTATGTTATTTGGTTGTTTTCTCGTTTATTCATGAGAGCGTTGTCATTGGTAACTAGTAATTCTCTTTCTTTTGTGCTACTAGGACCACTAGGTATGGCTTTTTAGGTAATTTACTTATTTTCTTGTTTTGATGCATAAATGTTATGGAAGTCAATAGACTTTCTACCAAAACTGCCCTTGTCTGTGGCTAAAATTTTGTGAACAATTATTTCTTTTTAAAGTGATGAAAATAGTTTCACGGAACTGAAAGCTTATGTTCATTATGTGGTAAGCATGCATGAATAGGAAGTCCTGATTGTTGGTTACTTGGTTTTGCTTCATTGCTTCTCGTATTCAAACTATTTATGTTCCATTTCATAGAAGTGATTGGACTACTTCAGGGTAGGGCATAATTACGGTTCATAGCCATGTTGATTATCTTAATGCAATTATCAACACACTTCATCTTTGTGCTGATTGTGTAATGTTCTGATTCTTTGTCACAGGTTAATGGCGATAGTGAAAAGACTGCCTCTAAGAGATCAAGAAAGAAGAAGGTGAATATAGTAGGTTTATTGAGCTTTATAAGGGAATATATTGCTCAAACTCTTGGACATTTTACTTAGCTTTATTACTTGTAGATATATCTAGAAAAATGGTAAAACAGAGGATGACTTTGAAAATTTTGGCTGATATATCCAGAGTCTAATTAGTTTACATTTTTCTTTGTTTCCAGACCTTAGCAGAACTGAAGGATGAGGAAACTTCACTGCTAAAGGAAAGAAGAGAATTGAAAAGGGTATTCTACTTCTTTCTATGGCTATGTGATAGTTCAAGTAAATGTTGCTGATATTCATTCTAAATGCTTATGTACACCCACTCTTTACCCCTCAGGAAATAGCTGCCTTACGCGTGAATTTGGAGAAACAGAGGGCTGCAAATGAAAATTTGAAGAGAATGAAGGTGTGTTTTTTCTTGATCTGTCCTCCCTTTTTCTATAATTTATTGATTTCTGTCTGGTTGAACCTCACCTTTGTCAACCTCTCAATGATCTCATGTTTCATATAAAAGGAGTTAAATGGTCTTGTGGCTAATATCTTCATATCCCGCAACTATTTGACTGTGGAGAATGCTTGTATCTTGTTCTGACTTAGGTCTAGTTGTAAACAACTGCTGCTAAATTGCAAATTATCTTGAATTTCACGTAGTGAAAGCTTGTAGACCATTAAGCAAACATGGCTGGGCTTATAAATGCACCAAAATCTTGCAAAATAGTCAAAACGATCTCGGGACGATCTCTTGACAGATTAAAACTCCTAGGGCCCTCTTTCAGGAAGGTGCTATTTGATTGGGCCCTCATTTCTTCATATAAGGCTACCTTAGCTCGAACACTTTAAGGATATGTTATATGCCATAGTGGACCTAGAAACTATATACATCTATAAATTGAAGTGTAAGCTTTATGATTAGGTCACAGCTGCATCTTAGGATTGTTCACCTGAATTTCTTATTTTCTGAGAAGAGCTGGGCTTTGGATTGTTCATTTGTTTTTCTCTGTATCTCTTCCATTATTTGGTTTCTTCAACTCCTCGTTGTCTCTAAAGATTTACCTTGAACCAGTTTCTATTGTGTTATGTTGTCGGAGGGCACTTTAGGACACAAGTCCGAAAGAGTAGTTTTGGTTTGTGTTTTAGTTTTCCTTGCATATGTTCTAGTATTCCAAAAAATGAAATCTATCTTCTTGACAGATTGAATTGCAGCCAATCCCGGATCGAGAAATAACATCCACAACTGAGGCATCAATGTCCGATCAACTTAAACGAAAGACAACACCTTGTCATCCTATTCCTCCCATCATGCCACCTCTTGTCTCAGACAATGATGTTACACTAGAACCCGTCATCAAATGGCTGTCCTGAACCGAGCACAGATGCTGCATCCGACTCTAAGTTCGTGCTGCCTGATCTAAACATTCCATTCGGTGAGGATGCTCCCTGTCCTGATGTAACTTGTGGAGTCAGCTAGAGCTAGACCACCAAACATGAACCGGTGAGCCCCTGTTCTCCACCTAAGCCGGAACGAACATAACAGATGACACCAATACGAAATAAGGCTAACCCTGGTTTAGGATCAAGTGTACTGTAACTATATGACAGAACCAATTTACCTAACACACATGGACAGATAAACGATGAAGTGTCTTGTAGTAGTGAAGGTACTGCTGGTAGTTAGGGTATATTCTTTTTGGTTTTACTTAATGAATGGAAGTGCTGAGAGTTAGTTTAGATACTCTAACTCATCTGATGCAGCCACATTCTTTTCTATTCTTCTCACTGTTATTCTTGTTTCTACAGTCCCGTCTTTGTCCCTTTGAGATATCACATGTAAAACGTTGTTAATGTAAGATTTAGATACATATATGGAATTAATCACTTTTGTTGTCTCTACAAGAAAGTTCAGGAGGAGGATGGATATGGCAAGAATCTCTTAGAATGAGTGCCCCTTTTTCCTTATGTTGATCATGTGTTTGATTGTGGAGAAATCTTTCTCATGTAAGAACACATTTGAAGAAAATGATATGATATCAAGTAGATGGTGTAGATCACTTGAAATTGTGGACAATAACTGATTTCAAAGTAAAATCCCAAAAATAGAGCCACACACACACACACACACACACACACACACACACTGGGCTAACTATGTTGTCAAAATTATTGTTATTGTATTTACCCTTGCATAGAAAAATAAAAGGTCAGGTGAGAAAAGTTTAAAATGGGATTTTTGTCTACAATAACAAAGATTTACTTTCGAATGTTTTTTTCTTGTATGTTGCTTTAAATTTTTAAGACATATTCACTATAGAGGCCAATTCTGTATATTGACATTCTTCATTAAACAATTGTATCAAAAGATATATTTAGAAAATCAAATTAGAAATTATTAATTCTCAGGAATGTGTAGTTCAATTACATAAACTATTGCTTAAAGCATCATTTCTCCATTAAATTCATAAATTGATAAATAATGACTGGAATGTAATTTCTATAGCGTTCTCCGCTACAAACTTGATTATAACAGATGAAGGTTTGCTGGAAAGGAATCTATTCTATTCGGAGTTTTAAAAGTATAAATAAATAAAAGAAAACACACAGGGACAGGGACAGGGACAGAGACAGAGACAGAGACACACGCTCACACTTATTAGGTGAATGGACTTGCTACCAAGGAACTCATGTCATCCATTATATTTTGCTGCCAACAAATTTGGTATAACACAAAGCATTTATAGCAAATATACAAATTTTCCCACCAGATAAAACGGACTAAAATGCCCTTTATATTATCTTCTATTTTGTATTTCATTCTATAAAGGCACATTAGCTATATACGATCTGAGCACACGCCAAAATATATAGTCAATGGAATATTTTTGTACACTCGGCCCACATTTGTAACTTGAAAATATCAAATAAATACAAAATTAAAATCAAAGATTGGAATTGAAATAAAAGAATGAACTAAGCATCAAAAAGAATATCGAAAGCCACAACAAAAAGTGTACTCAAGAAAATCTGATGTGAGCTAACTAAATACACATGGTGCTATATGCGAACACTTCATTAGTTCTATAGAAGAAAATCTACATAGGTATTACATCTATCACTCAAAACTCCCACATTAATCAGGACAAAGGTTCGAGAAATCCTAGGCAATGGCGACTAATTTTCGCACCCTGATCAAGTACTGGAAAACAATTTATTAATATCTCAGCAGCTCGGTCCAATTCCTGCTTTGAGATGATCAACGGGGGGACAATGCGAACGACGTTTCCTTTCCCAGCAGTCAGAACAAGAAGCCCAGATTTTTGGCATGCATCAACCAATGGTGAGGCTGATGCATCGAGCTCTATACCAATGATGAGCCCAAACCCTCGTATTTCTTTCACATGAGAGTTTCCACCTAACTTTTCGACTAATAAATCTTTGAAATACTGACCTTTGTCTGACACACTGGCCAAGAAGCTTGGGTTTGATATTTTATCCAGTACAGCAATTCCAGCACTGCAAACGAGAGGGTTACCTGCAAAGGTGCTGCCATGATCTCCAAAATTGATGGCAGAAGCAACTCTTTTGGTGACCAATACAGCACCAATGGGAAGACCTCCAGCAAGAGGCTTTGCAAGAGTCATTATATCTGGGTATACACCAAAAGCTTCATGAGCCCAGAGATAACCAGTTCGACCCAAGCCACATTGTACCTGTGTTGCCACCAATAAGGCTGTTAGGTGTTACTACCCAAAAGATACTCAATGAGAGAACATTTGCAATAGATAAGCATAGTTGCAACCAAACAAGAATTGTTATTGTTTTAAGCACCGACGACAATAACAGTAGGATCCCTACCTTTTTTCTTTTGTCAAAGTTCTGATTAACCAAAATTTCATAGACCAGAACGAAAGCATATTTTGCTGTGCACAATATGGTTGTGGAATATTTTAAAGATGGCCATTCCAGCATAGGACCATACAAGTATTGCTGTGCTAACATGAGCAAGAGGAGGAAGCAGGCCAACTTTGAATGAAAAATAGGTGGCTTACGATAGTAAATGAGTCGAAAAAATTCTTTCCAAAAGAAGGAACAGGATATTTACTTCTAGTTACAAAGAACAAAAGCATTGGCAATGTTGAATAAGAAGTCTCTAATAACTTGATCATACATTCACTATTCAAATGTAGAGCTTTTTCCTCACAACTTGGACTTTAATTATTACAGGGAGATTTTTTGTATTAGGTTGAAATTGACTACCCATTCATCAGCTTTTCTCAGGAACTAATCACCTGCCGTATTTTTGACGTTTGAACATAAGACACATTGGAATGGAACTCATCAACGAGTTATGTCAGGTTTTGCTCATTAATTTACCATGCGGAAGTATATTTCCATTTTCCACAGCAAACTTACCCTGACATAAATCTCAGCACACATTTTCTTTCATGCATAACATGGATGGTGATGATAAATCGTCTACCTTGTGATCCGAATAATTAACCAAGTATAGCTGCTCTTGTTCTTAAAGCATACCAGGGGTCTTTCTTCCATTCTATATAGTATTAAACTCTGAAAATAACATCACAACTCCATAAATTAAATATTACCTCATCAAATACAAGAAGGCAGCCAGCATTATCACATGCAGTGTGCGCAAAGATTGCAAAAATTCCTTTGTTGCACCGTATATACCACCTTCCCCTTGAATTGGTTCCACAAACACTGCAGCAACCTTTCCACTCTGAATCAATTCTACTGCTGCTTGAGTATTACCATATTCTAAGAAAGTGACGCCAGACATAACAGGTTCAAATGGTGATCTGTACTGCTTTGCTCGTCAATGCAAGAGCACCCATTGTTCTACCGTGAAAGCAATTTGTGAAGGCAATAAACTCTACAGGAGGGTCCTTCAAATCAGGATGCGAAAATCTTTGGAACTTTCTTGAAAACTTAATTGCAGCTTCATTAGCCTCAGTTCCAGAGTTGCAAAAGAACACACGATCAGCAAATGAGCTGGCAACCAGCCGTTTTGCAAGCTCTACCTGCGTAGAACAATAAAGGGAAACCCATCAAGCATTCAATATTAACCAGCAAATTCACTAATTCCTCTTGTAAAAAAATCTAAAAGGAGAAATACACTTAAACCCAATCAAAACACAAACATTTTCCAGTGGAAGAGCAGAACCCATTTCCTCAAAACCCAAAATTAGAAACAATCTTCACCTGAGGAACAGTGTAGTAGATATTGCTGACATGCGCTAGCACTTGAGATTGCTCCGTGACGGCGCGCACCCAATCAGGGTCCCCATGTCCGAGGGCATTCACGGCAATACCAGAAGTCAAGTCCAGATACTCTCTCCCTTCAACATCGTACAATTTACACCCTTTTCCACTCGCCAAGACCACCGGCGACCTTGCATACGTCCCCACTATAAATTCCTTATCGTCGGCAATTACTTCCGAGCTTCTCTTATCGTGAAGCAACGGATTTTGACTGGAATCAGGTGCGCGCACGTCGACGTTGAGGCAGGCGACAGGCGCGATGGACAGACTCCTGGGTTTGAGAGACAGAGAGCGGTGGAGGGCGGGTGAGATTGAATAGTTGATAGAAAAAAGCGCTGACAAGGTCATATTCTTGGTAAAATGTTTGACGATTTCCTCGCCGTTTAAGATAACCGAATTCAAGGAGGAGGCGCCGGCGTCCGAGTGGAGGGAGGAGGATTGGAACGGGGCTGAGTGCGGCTTAGGGTTTGGGCTTTAGGATTAGTGAGTAGAGGAAACCACAGTGATAGTGATACCATCAATTCAGCCATTCAAACTTGTATTCTATTACTACACTAATCATATTATATTAAATAAATCAAAAGGAAATAGGTGACTGCAAATAATGGTGGTGACATCTTCTCAGACTCAACATATAAATTATAATTCTGTATTTATTAAAATTAATATTGTGTATCAAAATTTTCTTTCTCAAGAGCTAAATTTGAGTAGTTAAAAAATTAGGATCACACAAAGTTTTTTATTTTTATTTTTTATAATAGTCTAGACATATATATAATCTTTAAAAATCAACATTCCAAATTTAATTTATATATATATACATATATAAATATTTTATAAAAATTATGCACTTATATAGAATGTACCACAATTAATAATATATATATATGTATAGGCTCCCCTTCCCCCAACTAGCCGCCCCTCATTTTTTTTAAAAATACAAGGATACAAATTGAGAATTACTTTTTATAGATGATATAACACGGGGTCGCATACATTTTTCCTGTTTATAATTTGATTTTCTTTTTCTAATATGTGCTTATAAAATTTAGTCTATATATATCTTTTAACAAAAGCTATAATTAATAAAGTTTATTTCTGTTAGGATTAATCTTTACTTAATTATCATTATATCCAGTAAATAACTTTTCAATTTCTTCGTGAATTTTAAGAATGAAGCTAAATATTAGCTACCAAATATGATATTGTTAATCCAAAGCATTTTTTATAAAATTATAATAAATACGAAAATGAGGTCCATTTTCATAAAGTAAAACAGATGGCCAACAATCACGAAATTATGTGTTCAAATTCCATTTACATCAGACTGTCGATCTCTTTGCATAAATCCTTTGTTTTTGACTACTTGTGCAGGAGGAGGACACTTACCAATACTTTCTCAAGGGAACGCGATTCTTCTGCAATGAGATCCTAATTCTGTTCTTCTCTCTCTAATCGATTTGCATAGGGAAAAAAGGAAAGAATTTGGTGCCTGATACCGGGTAAGAAATGGCATTTTCAAAGTTAGTATTTGCAATACTAGACTATATCCTTGAGAATTTTTCCATCAATATCTGTGCGTCCAACAATTAAAGAGTTTATATATCCAATCATAGAGGTTTTTGCTAGAGCAGCCAAGATCGTAGGAAATTGATGACGTGCAGTTTACCCTTTGTTTTTTCTCCGGTTGGTCGTCTTTTTGGACCCTCTGCTGCCATTTTTAGTAGATGATTCTGCAACTAAGGGCGAAGTGCTACCGTCCTTCAGCTTGTTGGAGGGTTGCTCATCACTCCCAGTTTCGAGGGATGCCATCATAACTCTTAGCTGAATGTCCTCAGCATGAGATCAGAGATTCATCAGATACTTTCAATCATTAACAATTTTTGGAAAATATAGCAGTTTACAGATTCTATAGGCAAAGGCCGAGATTGGGGAAAAAAAAAAAAAGAAGCATACCTGCTCCTCCAATTCTTCAATCTTTTCGTTCTTTAGTTTCAAAAGCTTTTTCTCCCTGACATTGATAAAAAGCTCAGACATATAAAATGCTTTGGAGAACAATATAAGTCCATGCCTAAGAGTTGAATCTAAAATGAGAATTGTGTTGAAAGAAGGGGTAAATGTTAGATGGATGTCTAATCTAAGCATCAGCAAAACTTACTATGTCTGAATTCAAGGAGATATATAATCCACCAATTCAATTGCACATACATCAAGCATAACAAAGTTAAATGGTTGGTAAATAAATCTTTCTTTTTTGGTTTCTCTCATGGTATTAAATTATTTAATAAAACATAAAAAATGGGCAGGGGTATTATGTTGATATGGAAAACTTTCTCATTGCAACATCATATCTGGGAGGCAATTTGGAACTTGACTGCTTTCTATAAATACATACTTCAAATTCAAAGAACTTGAAATCCTTTAACTCTCATTTTCAGCTATATTTTGTTGAATATAAATGGGTTTCAAATTCTTTTAAATCCTCAAAACAAATCCACCAATCCAAATATTGCCTTAACATAAGTAGAATGTGCTAATTCTAGAGAGTGACTAGTATTATATGTGCATATTTTCAAGTGAAAATCCATTATCTCATAAATGTAGCCAAAATGCGGGCAAATTATTGTTTCTGCGGTTAGCGTACTGGGTGAGAGAATGAGTATATTACCTTTCTTCAATTTCTGCTATTTAGATTCCCATATCTCTTGGTTCCTCAAAAGATTTTCATTGATCTATATGAAAAAAGCAACAAGATTAAGAACCACAATGAGTCAGCGAGTCAGATAAAAACTCAGCATAAAAGTTCTATATTTGTTAATTTTGAGATATGTTATCTCAAACCCAAAATTGTTTAATCATAGATGAAACAACAAATGTAGCCAAATTTACTCACATCATCAAGAAATCTCTTTTCTTCAATGAATTTGTCTAGCTTAGCCTGCAATTTCAACAATTTCGGATTTTGACTCAGAGCTTTCTCAACAGCAGAAGATTCTCTTCAGTGTCATCTTCGACTTCTTGCAGTAAAGACTCGAAGTACTGTGATAGAAGTACAGTGAGCTTGCAGAATAAGCGAATATGTTTATCATCTATATAGTATATGATAGTTAATTTTGGAACAGTTGAATAATAGACAATAAGAAACACTTCCAAAAAATAATTCAAGAAATGTACAATCTCTATCATATTTTAGTAAATGAGTTATCAGCTTGAGGAAAAAAGGATTCTTATTGGTTTGGTAGTAGATGAAACCTTGTTGATCAATGAACAGAGAAAGGAACTTACATTTTTCTGGTTCTCAAGTTGTGAAGTAAGAAGCTCATTGTACTCGTTCACTATCTGCACCAGAAACATCGTGATCATGAACAAGTCACCAATAATCACAGAAAGGAACCGAATAAAGACCAAAATCATGATATACGAAAGAAGAAAAGTATAACGATGAAAATTACATATTCAACTTCACTTTCCAAAAGTGTGTCACTGTATCCATCACCATTAGGCATGCAATGGTGGTTTAACTCAACCAGTTTTCCATCAGTTTTTGATTGGATCAACCGATGAACATAGTTGTCACCAGCAAAGTCCCACACTCGCTGTGTTTCCAGTTCAAGGGAATAGCAGTGTTGTGTTTCTTTCCAATGACTAATGGCATGTCCTTCCCTGTACCTATATCAAATTACATAATGAGAAGCTACATAATTGTTACTTTTTCCTTGAAAGTCATTACTAAATATTTACTTGGATTTTATCAGGACATAGACTCTTAGAGGAAAAACAGATTTATACCTCCAAAGCAAGCCATATGACACACATCAAAGATTTTCTGAAGTCTGGCAAGCATAACATATTGATTTCTCAGGTTGTTGCTGGCAATACCGACATACCTGAACAAGTTTCAATCAGTAAATACCAGTCTGCAGCCAAAGTCCAAAAGGCATTTTACAAATCAAACCAAATGCACATGATGGAATACTAGCTAAGCATGAGAAGGAGAAAGAAACACCATAGATATAAAATTGCCGACTGCAGCATAATTTACTAACCCCATGGTTCCGATTTAATCAAGAAAATTATAACGTTTGAATAACTAGAGAACTCCAGTTTGTGCCCTTGACCCCACTATGGGTTAGACTGGGTTTGAGTTAATTGTTAGACCAATGCACATCACATGCAGGAACAATCAACCTTGCCTTAAACACATATCCCTAAAAGTCCTAGCAACAGTTAATCAGATCTTAATTTCCTTTATCTCCACAAAAGCTCAGGCATGGCATCCCTAAATGATAACAAATGCAATGGTGGTGTAATAGTACCCACCGGGCAAGAAGAATCTGTCCATCTAGAAATACAAGAGCAGTGAAAGGAGTGATTGCAGATTGTAGTAAGAATTCCACCTGTATCTTGGTCTAATCTCTCTGCAAATGGCATTGAAAAGAAAAATAACAGATGCCAGTTGACTGAAAAACTCAAACAAAAATAGACACATTTAAACAGTTGCTGGGAAGCTCAATTAGTTTTCACGCACTTGAAAATAATATGTATCAGTTATTCAGCATTATAAAGTAAAACATGAAATGAAAAGCTAGACAAAATAGTAATCATAAGCTGGGAATCGCAACCAAAAATCAATCTAAAAATATGAATTACCAATTCTACCAAGTGGCTCTTCCACTTTGAGTACCTAATACTGTTAGTTCAATTTCTTTTAATCTTGTTTCAATTTATGGAAATCTAATATTTATCTTCTGGTATAATATCAATTGTGGTTTAACCAATATCAGAAACCATGATGTTTTGACATTGGGTAAACATTCAAATTCCATAAAGCAATGGCCTCTGAACCACAAAAATCATGCATTTCTCACATACGGGGGACAAATCAAGCACAGAGGGCAATGCTACTGTTGATCCTAATCTCCAATTAACATTGTGAATCAAGTGGCAAACAAACATCCAAACACAAAAACATTCCCTACAACTTGTCTCCTTTCCATAATGGAAGTTCAAAAAGAAAAAAAAAGCACATACCAAGACAAACAGGACAAGAGGGTTGCTCTATAGAGCTTGCAGGGGAATGCTGTGAGTGCTCGATAGATCCAGTATACTGTATGTCTACAGTGAAAAATGCGGCAGGACTCCTCCTGCGTTAAAAAAGACGAACAATTAGGAATAAGGGCACATGTTTACATAAAAGTCTTAATGTTTCGAGGAAAATAGACGACAACAAAGAGGTAAAATACCTCAAGAGATGAAAAACGCTTCCCATTGAAATGCTTGTAGAAAGAATCTGCTGAAGTTTGATCATCAAACCTGATCAAAATACTGTAGCGATCCTCCAACCCCTCAGTCCTGAATTATCCCAGATCATAAAACTTATTATGTGATAGTGAAGGCGAAAATTCCTGCTATAAAATTCACAAACCAACCTGACAATTCGCATTTCCAACATGTGCTGAATGAACGAACCGCAGAACTTACAAAAATCTGCATACGTCATGTGATTGGGCACCCCAAGTACAGAAATAAGAGGCTTTCTTTCAACCTAAAACGCATTGAAGGGTACTTAAATATAATAATTTATTAAGCAATTTTGAGTAACTGTCAGACATTTAAATCAAAGTTATAATTTTTGAAAAATTGTCAACACCAGAGCATTATGTGCACAACCAGATGCATCATTCTACTTCTACCTGAGATCTTGTCTATGAAACAAGCAACTCTTCAAATAAATTTAGAGATAGCAAGGTTTTTCCCAAATAATGAACTAACCCTATATAGCAAACGTTATGTCAATACCTTAATGACACAAGGTTTTCCTACAAGTCAGAAGTGCATATAGTTGTCACAATAGAGAACACAAGAGAAAAATTCCACCCCGGTACTGTTTTAAAATCATCTTTGGTTGCAGCAGAACATTGATAGTGTAGTCATTATGATAGCAATACTAGCCATATTAAAGATCAAAATCATAACGGCCTATTTCGGTGGAATACACTTTTAACTGTAAATTTTACACGATAAAAGCTTAATCGCAACTACTCACCGAGCAGAGGAAACAGAAATTAGCTGCAACGAACTCTTTTTCTTCTTGCTACTACAATCTAAACATGTAGATAACTACACGGAAATCGAATGAGTCAAACAGTAAATTCAGTTTACCGGAAATTGGGCGGAGGACAAAGCCACATCGTCACGGTAGAGATGCATGACGCCTCTGATCTCTTCAATTCTAGGGTTTCCGGAAGAGAAATGCAACGCCTGAGCAGTTGCTGAGGTGGAAGAATCCCCGGTTGACCCCATGGCAGACGGCGACCGGTACGAATCATCAGCCGAAGCTCCGGCAGCCGCGCTCGAACTAGTCGAAGTCTCTTCCAACATTCTATTCTTACTGTAAGTTTCGCGCGAAATCGATTCTCTTGTATATATAGGTTGCCGTGCTGAAATGGAAATATGGAATGGACAAACTTCCTCTGCCCAAATATTTTCAAGAAAAGTAAAAAAAAAAATATATATATATATATATGTTTCTGCCTATACTTTTAGCCGAATTTTCACTTCGGCCCCTTTACTTTTGAAATTTACATTACAGAGCATATGAGATCACTTAATTTTCATTTTAGGCCATGATCTCATGCGCTCTTTTTTTTTTTTTTTTTTTTTCCAAATCTCTTTTAATAATCTTTTTGAATTTCCACGAAAGGTTACATTTGTGAAAAGATAGCACCATATGCTATGGAGATAGTGGTAATTTTAAATATTCATACAAATATATTAGTCAAGCTTTATCATGTATATGTGATAATCACAACACATCTTAACATTTCAACTCTTCCCTATAAATACATTTATTTCTTAAAAGGATTTTCACTATTTATGATTAGAGACAAGTCATAAGAATAGCTTGGATTTCATATGACTATGAACGTTTTAAACACTCATTTATATCAGCCCTTTAATGACTCTGACTCGTATAAAATCTATCGAGGCAATATCCTAAATTCATATAATTTCATAATACATAGCCTCAACATAGATTTTTTCCGCATTCAATTATTTTTTAAATTTAATTGAGTCCACCTTTTAGAAATTTTTCAAAAATGTTATACATAATTTCCAAACGTATTATGTTGAGCTTTATATTTACCGTAATCTCCCTTAATTTTTAAGCTAAAAAATAAGAAAAGTGTTACAAAATTAGAACCCAAGGAATGATAAATTTTACCTTTTGTAAAATCATGAGTTATATTGATCATTATATTTAGAAATTCGATACATGACTGAGTATATAATTGCTACAAGCTTCGTGTACATATATGCATTCGGAAGAAAAAAATGCAATTCACAATAGCCTTTAAGAAAAGGGAAAATGCAATTTACCTTTTGTGATATTGTAAATGTGCGAATTACCCCCTATAAAAAATAGTAATTTACCCCTGTGTTTTTTAGGGGGTAAATTGCTTCATTTTAAAAAATACATAAAGATAAATTATTAATTTTTTCATAAGGAGATAATTTACTTATTTGCAATATCACATGCGTAAATTACATTAAACCCATTAAAAAAGAGCAAAAAATGTAGTAGTAGTAGTTTGTTAATTTCATGAACTTGACAATTTAGAGAGATGAGGCCAGTGTTTATATAGCTCAAGAATACAACGGTTTGGTTAATAACTAAAACTGACTATAACGACTTGAACTAACAAACGGTAAACAGGTGAAGCTTCTGACTGTTGTGATTGGCTGTTCATATGAAGAAGAAGAAATAAAGGAGAGAAGGCGTGTAAGAGTAAAAAAGCTCACACGCCTTTATAAGTAAACGACTAAAAACTAAAAATAAAAAGGAATAGTTGTTAATATCTTTGGAAAAAACGAACACGCAAAGTGCGCCTTCTCCGACTGTTAACGGAAGTGCCCCTGAACTGGGATTTCAGAATGTCGTCAAGGTTGCTGAGCTGAGGTCCCATTTATCAAACTTCAATCAATATATTATATAGAGAATATGATATGAAGTACCAAAAGATACAATATGAAATACCAATTCGAAAAAATAAAATAAAAAATACAGACTGCTTTTATATTAATGAAATTCATTCACATCAATTAAATAGGATCAAGACAAAATTATATTCATCGAATAGGGATCACTAGAAAAAAGTTGAGTTTTCGTTACAATATAAAAACTGTGTGAAGTTAATACTATTAATCACGGTTACATTGAAGTTTAGGATTGAAAAATTCTTGAAAATGCATATTTTTAACTCATGGTAGTCTCTATGACATTACGGACTGTTGTTTTACGGAAAATTCTTATTCGAACCTGATTCAATCGAACCAATCTAATCACAGATACACTTGCTCTGTGATTTATCATTTTTTCCAAACTGTACACCAATCACATATCAAGTGTATTACACTTGTCATGTGATTGGTCTAGCTTCGGCTGAATCAGGTCCGGACAAAAATTTTCTGTTGTTTTATGTTGTGTTTCGCAAACCTTTAGCTAATATGTTTCTTTGCTGTAATGGATTGATTGACAACATCTATATATTAACTAATTTTATATAAGCATATACAATGCAAATGATATGCGAATTTCTGCTAGAACCGGATTAAGATGGAAGAAACATTAGAATTTTACAATATTCAACATCAAGAATTAATCATCGATCTATGCATAACCCAATCAACTGAGGTTCTTGATAGGCACAACACGAGCACAGTTGTACACAGAGCAAAAGGCTTGTAAAGCCATGAGCAACACCATCACTATAGCAGCAAGAAACGTGAGAAACCTCCATGATCCGAACACATATTTCCTCATGTATTTCCCACATTTGACCTTCCACATCCCACTATGATACCTGTTCACATCTTCAATCACCTTGTCCAAGAATGCCACTTTGGTCAATCTAATACACTTGCTCATCCCATTCCAGAGATTAGCCACCTCCTCATCACTCTTCAAATGGTTCTTTATAATCCCTCTTTCACGAAGAAACTTGGCATCCTCCTCCGTGTCGATGATCCCATTCATCAATTCAATGTACCGAGCCAAAACTAACGGCCCTGATGCGGTGCAAGCCTCGTATGCAACCAAGTTTCGCAGTATGACCTCAGAGTTCACGTCGAGGTTGATGGTCGGGAGATAGAGAACCATGTTTTTGTTGTCGAATGTAATGGTTGAGATGCCTCCTTTGGTGGACTCAAAACGTACCCCGGCGTTGGCGAGCTCGGTTACAGAAGGGATTTTGATTTCTTCTAGCAACGGGGACTGCTGGTTTTTGATGCTATTCTTAGTACTTCCATCTTCATTTTTCTCCTCATCTTGGTGGAGGGAGCTGACGAAGTTCTCCACTGGTTCTTTGATGGCTCTCAACATAGGTAGATTGGAGAGAATCATCAAAGGGGATTTCTCAATCATCTTGACAGGCTTGGAGAACACAATCTTCTTGATGAAGTTCAATGGAGCCTGGAAATTGAAAACTTTGCTCCACGCCCTACGAAGGCGTTCTTTGTCATGATGATCATCTGATATTGCTGCACAGCATTCCTCAACTTGAATTACTTCCTCAACTGATCCTGAATTCTTGTAAGGAATTCCTTCCAATTTCGGGACACAGAGAAGGTATAGCACATCAAGTAAATGAGCACAATCTCTAACTTGGAAAACATTTGGTAAATCTTCCTCCACTATCTTGAATGGAGACAGCTCTTCACAGAGCCAGATCAACATACGAAACAGCATCTCGGCCGCCTTCTCAGACGACGAAAACTGAAGCTCCAACAGTTTTCTCAGCACAAACAAAGGGATTTGGTTCTCAAGCATCGAAATATCTCTAAGAATTGCATTATGTGCAGCCTTATTCCCAGCCAACCCGATCAAATACGACAATCTTGATGAAACAACGTTAGTCGTTGACGTTGTTTCCTTGCCTTGTTTGACAGCACAAACTTGCAAGAACTCAAACAAGAAAGACGCATCCACCGCCATCATCCAAGCCAACGTCTCGCCGTTCAAGTTCAAGTACCTGTTGTAAGAAGCACGAATCTTGAGTTCGAATTCCATAAGATGATCAACGAGATGTTGGAGCTTGAGGTTTTGGAAGTCTTTCTGATTTCTTCTGGCGGCAGCAAGCTTGTACCTCCCCATCTCACGGATTTCGGGTCGGGTGCAATGGTAGGGTCCGATAGCAACTTGTTGTGGGATGTAAGAATCGGGATGAATGGCCAGTAGGGGTTTGGGAACATTGAATATCCGAATTGGGGTTTCAGTTTCTTCCTCGAGCTCTTCATCTAGAGCTTGACGAATCTGGATAACCCATCGTTTCTCGTCGAAGTTCAGATTCGGGTACGGACCCAATCTGGGTTGAGGTGATGAAGACATGTTGAAGCTCAAAGTCTACGGGTATCGGGAACGATATTGGTTTACAGACAGGGCAGCTGCATGAGAATTTATAGAATTATATTCTAATTTTATATATATATATATATATATTATATATGTATATTAATGATACTAATTTATTTGTAAACCAAAAATTATTGGCGGAAGTTATGACTAAGAGGGTAGTTGGATGAGCTTATAAGCTTTTCGAAACAACTTATAAGATGTTTGAGAGTTTATAAGATACTACAAAGCGTTTGATAAATTTTTTTTTATACAAATCTAATAATTAAGGTCTAAAAATAAAATATTAGAAGCTTATAAGGCTTTTTTTTTTTTTTTTTAAAGTAAGGAGTTGTCAACTTATTTCTAAAATCTAAACAAATTCCTTCGAATTAATTATAAATTTGTCATTACATACATCTTATAAATTTCATAATCTTATTTTATCCGAACACTTCATGAACGTATTTTTAAAATAAGTTCTAACATCTTATATATAGTTGTATGAGCTTATAAAATCTTTGAAATAAAATTAGTCAAGTACCCTCTAAAGCGTGTTTGCAATAGTTTCTACTATTATTGTGAAAATAAGTCCTAAAAAATATTGCAAGTTAAGCCACTAAAAAAAGTTAAGATTATTTAGCAATAAATAAAAAAATTAAAAAGTTGAAGTTAGAGTAAACAACTTTTATCAAAGAAGTTATTAGTGAGTTGTTTATAAAATTTGGCCTAAATTAATTTAATTGAAATAGTTAAATGAGTAGAAATTATAGAGTGAAAGCACCATTTTTCAACGTACTGAATTTTAGTGATAAGTAAGTATTTTAATTTTAATTGATTGTAAAGATGGGGTAAAATGCATGCAAAACATGCATGCATTAGTCAAGTGATGACGTCTATACAAAGCCATCACCTAATCAATGGGTTTCGTGTGGTTCTTTAGATGTAATTTAAACGTGGAGTTAAATAAATATTAAAGTACTTTGGATATTAATGTTTTTTTTTTTTTTTGAAATCAGATTAATGTTTTATTATTACTGTTATTATATATATGGAAAAAGAGAAGTTGGGCGAATTGTCACATTTTCGTGATAACGACAACCTTGGATGTCTCATATTTCAAATTTTTAAAAGGGCGTAAAATTTTGTAATAAATGAATAATATATATACATGCGACTAAAAAAAAAGGGACTTTGTCAGCATGATAAAGTATATTTTTTTAAGAAAAATTTTTGTTCCGGCTCGACTCGGTCAAACTTGAACCAATTATATGACAAGTTATCATGTGATTGGTATATAGTTTAGAGAAAGTAACCAATCATAGAGCAAGTATGATACACTGAAAATTCTTACCCGAACCTGACTCGGCCAAATCTGAATCAATTACATGGCAAGTGTATTTATGTGATTGGTATACAGTTTAGGAAAAGTAATCAATCACAGAGCAAGTGAGAGAACTAGGTTCGAATAAGAATTTTGCGTATTTACACTTGCTCTGTAATTATATTGATTTTACCAAATCAAATTTGGGCAAAAAAATTTCATTTTTGAGATAGTACCTTTTCTTTTTTCACCAAACGAACAGCAGTGGAAACATTTTTCACGTTTACATTTTTTTCTTTTTCTTTTTGTTGTGTACAAAATTTTCACGCAAGTGCTCTATTGCCCAACATTTGTCTTTTTACTTCAAATCTCATTTATTTTTACGATAATTATATTTACATTTCTGATTTATAGTTTATTTATATAAATTATTCATATTTTTTTAACAAAATTATACATACACCTACTAAAAATTTATTATACAAATTATTTATATTTTTTGAAAAATTATACATATACGCCCAAAAACATCAACATTATTAGACGAACTATTCTTATTTTTTAAATGTCAATGGTGGTTTTTACAATTATGCAAACGATAGAGAAAATTTGTATAAATCCAATATAGACGAGGTGTAAATATAATTATTTTTTTATTCTTTTAGATGTCGTCGCTTATTGTCTCTATACATGGCAAAATATCTTTTGTTATACATTCGTGATTCATGCCACACTATGATATTATACCTATATGTGTATTGTATTGCACATAATCATATTTAATTATAATTTGATTTAAGTCTATGTATATAAATATATATATATATATATATATATATATAGGTTTAATAGCTAGTACTACTTATTCAAATATTTTCTAAGTGATATTGTGAAGTATATTATAAAATTTACAAATTATTAAATTAAACACAATATATATGTTATTTGATGTACATTATTTTAAAATATATTGGATTTCAATTTTACCGACAAAGTTTCATTAACAATAAAATATATATGTGCAATTAAGACTGGTGTCAATAATTTATCATGAAAGGAAGGATTTACTAAGCCGAAATCACTTACTAAATTAAATTATTAATTAATACTAATCTAATATAATAAAGAATAACTTTCTTTTTTTGTATACTTTCACTGATTCGTGGATCGGGATTGGTATTGCAGACATTATGGAATGGATCGAAGTGGATAAGTATCCGTTCAACATCAACCAACCTACGTCGATTACATCAATTGTTTGTATACTTAACTTGGAATACTTTAGATTTATCTAATTGCATGTTTAAATCACTATTCCTACTAACTAATTAATTAGTTGGTGCCTTATCTAAACGCTAGTTAATTTTATACGCCATGCATTTTTAACCACTAAAATTATAAACCACGAAAATAATATAATTTTAGTCATGTAACTTATGAGGGGTAGTATTTTTTGTCCTGCACGAATTGATTTGTCATGTTTGACAGTTTTTGTTCTTTTTTATTCAATTTGACTGAAAAATTGTATGTGACTTACACATGTCCTAATTAAATTATAATTTTAGTCTAGTAATTTAGGAGTCATTCATATTTTTAGTTCTGTAATTTAAGGAGGTTGGCATTTTCTGTCATGTATGAATTGATTTATAGGACTAAAAATTGCAACTTAATTGAGTCGTTTGTAAGTCACATCCAATTTTTCAATAAAAAAGGACTAAAATTCCCAAAGTTATAAAGTTGAAGAACTAAATTGCCAGAATTAATTCGTATGGGATTAAAAATGTCATCCCTCTTAAGTTACAGAACTAAAATTATAATATTTTTCTTATAAAATGTTGTGGTCTAAAAGTGATGATAAAAATAATACTATTCTTCGTGATCGAACAAAATTAATGAGAAAAATTTAATAATTTTGATCATGATTAATTAATATTTGTCATGCATAATCTTTAGTTATATATATATATATATATATATATATATATTTAATGATTTTAGCATCAATGGGTAGTCGTGGCCTAATTGTGGTTGATAAGTATTTACAATTATAATAAAAGTTGTATTTCTTGTGGGGTAAATTAATTAAGTACAATTATGTATGTTTACCATTTAATACTAAAAACGAACTTCTATAAATTCTCATGCAGGCGGCGGCTAAAGTCTAACCCAAAAATACAATTCAGCAAACAAGCAGATCAGTTTGAATTCAAACATGTCTTCATCTCAACGGAAATTGTCTCCAAACCCGAATCCGAGCTTCGACGAGAAACAATGGGTGATCCAGATTCGTCGAGCTCTAGATGAAGAGCTCGAGGAAGAAACTGAAACCCCAGTTCGGATCTTCACTGTTCCCAAACCCCTACTGATCATTCATCCCGATTCCTACATCCCACACCAAGTATCAGTCGGGCCTTACCATTATACCCGACCCGAACTCCGTGAGATGGAGAGGTACAAGCTTGCTGCTGCCAAAAGAAATCACAAGGATTTCCAGAACCTCAAGCTCCAGCTTTTGGTCGACTGTCTGCTGGAACTCGAACCCAAGATTCGTGCTTGTTACAACAAGTACTTGAAATTCAATGGCGAGACGTTGGCCTGGATGATGGCGGTCGACGCGTCTTTCTTGTTTGAGTTCCTGCAAGTTTGTGCTGTCAAACATGGCAAGGAAACGATGATGACTAACGTTGTTTCATCAAGATTGTCGTACTTGGTCGGGTTGGCGGGGAATAAGGCTGCACATAATGCGATCCTTAGAGATATTTCGATGCTTGAGAACCAAATCCCTCTGTTTGTGCTAAGAAAATTGTTGGAACTTCTGTTTTCGTCGTCTGAGAAGGCGGATGAGACGTTGCTCCGTATGCTAATCGGGTTCTGTGAAGAGCTTTCTCCATTCAGGATGGTGGGGGAAGACTTATCAAATATTTACCAAGTTAGAGATTGTGCTCATTTGCTCGATGTTCTATACCGTTTTTGCGTGCCGAAATTGGAGGGATTTTCTTACATGGATTCAGAGTCAGTTGAAGAAGCGGTTCAAGTTAAGGAAGAATGTTGTCGCGATGAACGTTGTGCAGCATCGGATGATCGTGACGAGGAACGGCTTCAGAAGGTATGGATTAAAGTTCTGAATTTCCAAGCACCGCTGAACTTCATCAAGAAGATTGTATTCTCCAAGCCCATGAAGATGATTGTGAGATTGCCTTGGGACAATTCTTTCCAATCTACCTATGTTGAAAGTCACGAAACAACTATTGGAGAACTTCTTCAATTCCTTGGATGAAAACGAGGAGAGCAGTAAAGGTGGAAGTACTAAGAATAGCATCACACACAAGCCCCCATTGCTAGAAGAAATCAAAATCCCTTCCGTGACCGAGCTCGCCAAGGCCGGGGTACGTTTTGAGCCCACCGAAGGAGGCATCTGCACCATTACATTCGACAACAAAAACATCGTTCTCTATCTCCCAACCATCAGCCTAGACGTGAACTCTGAGGTCGTGCTGCGAAACTTGGTTGCATACGAGGCTTGCAGCGCGTCAGGGCCGTTGGTGTTGGCTCGTTACACGGAATTAATGAATGGGATCATCGACACGGAGGAGGACGCCAAGTTTCTTTGTGAAAGAGGGATCATAAGGAACCATTTGAAGAGTGATGAGGAGGTGGCTGATCTTTGGAATGGGATGAGCAAGTCAATTAGATTGACCAAAGTGGCATTCTTGGACAAGGTGATTGAAGATGTGAACAAGTACCATAGTGGGATGTGGAAGGTTAAATGTGGGAAGTACATGAAGAAATATGTGTTTGGGTCATGGAGGTTGCTCACATTTCTTGCTGCTATATTGATGTTGTTGTTTATGGCTTTACAAGCCTTTTGCTCTGTGTATAACTGTGCTCGTCTTGTACCTATAAAGAACCTCGATTAGGTTATATATAGGCTACTATATGTGTGTGTATATATACATATATATAGTTAGGTGATTCTTAATTTCTTGATCTCCAACATTGTACTACTGAATTTGAGTTTATGTTTCGTTTTTCATAATCGATTGTGTTTTTATTTTCAGTTTTCAATTCGCTTATAGTTCACGTCTTCTTCTTCTTTCTCAGCTTCTGATGGTATTATTAATTTCCTCAATCGAATCATATGATAAGTACAAAATATTTATTTGACCTAATCATCATTAATACTAAGCAATTCTTGGATGTATTAATAGAATTAAATGATCTGTTTATGAAACTCCATCAATATTTCATAAAAACATATCTGTTTACTAGGAAAATTTTTACGCAAAACAAGTATATCACACTTGCTATGTGATTGATTACTGTCCATGAATTGTACATCAATCACAAGACCAATGTATCACACATGTCATGTAATTAGTTCAGGTTCGATCAAAACTCGATATAGGCTAGAATTTTGTGTGTTTACTAATTGGGCCGATCGGCTCATTATCAGCTATTTCTTCAGCAGGCTTCATACTCATGGATGTGGGCTCAGCAGGAGTGGGTTGGGTCAGAATTAACAATTGGACCCAACTTACTATCAGTTGTAAGAAATTTGATATTCAAATTTTGTCTAAGTTTTGCCATGATCCATGTTCTATAACAGTTTTGCGATTGATGTATTTTTATATTTAATTCTGATAGATTTTTAAGCACCTTATAAGATTTGTCATACAATTTATAAATACACCGAAACATCCTTTTACTTAGACACAAGCCTTAAAAAGAAATCACAATAACTGATTAATAATCAATGAGTAAAAATTTTAGATATGTGTGCAAAAAAAAAAGATAAAAGATTTACGTTGTTCAGCCCCAAAATCAGTTGTCTCTCGTTCTATTAATACTTCTAGGCAACTTCTAATTTGCGGTTACGATGATTACTTCAAGATATGGACATTTCACATTCCTCTGCTTCTTTCTAACATTGTGATAATAGTAAAGCTATGCAAATTGCTAATAATTGTGTCTTTCATAGACGTATTAAGCACATTGAAAACGATTGCATGTGATCACTTTATTCGACATCATATAGGTGAAGGTAATATTAGAATAGACATGTTGTAACAAAAAATCAGCTTTAGATCTTTAAGAGTGAACATATGTAATTACTGGCCTCAAAGAGTTAATTAAATACGATTTGATTCCTCAATTGTAAGCCTATGAAGCACACTATTGTCAGAATCATACCGAATGCTTTGGTTATAGCTTTATGATATATAAGTAAGTAAAGCGTTAGATAGGTCATAAGAATATTAATTAAGGTAGCAAAATTATACCTAATGTTTGGAGGGCGGTTATTTATAGCTTTTCCTCAATTGTACGATTTCACGTGAATCATATAAGTAAAGCTAATTGTTGCACGCGTTCTCCTGAACATATAAAAGAAAATCATTGCGTGAGATAAAAAGAAATTATTAAAACTAAGTGATATTAAAAAAAAGTGGGGTACATCTAGAAAGAAAAAATAAATTGTGGGGATTTATTAAAAATATAAAAATTTGTGAGTAAAAAAATATGGAGAAGGTGAGAGAGAAAAAAATAAATGATAATTATAGATATTTAAAAATATAAAAGTTTGTGAGAAAAAAAAAAATATGAAGAATGTAACAGAGAAACATGGAGTAGTGGGTTGAGAGAAAAAATGTAATAATATAAAATATTGAAATTACTATTTTGACCAAAAAAATTAATAGAATAAATGAATTAAATGGTAAATTGGATTATTTAAAATTTGGTACGACAATAGAATTTCTTTTAATAATATTAATATAGATCGGATAGTCACGATGAGCCCATGATATTAATATTAAAATGAATCGAGGTCAAGTTGTAAATACCTTAAATTAATAAAATGAATTCCGGGCTTGTTATATCAACCTTAATTCTTTTATTTATTTTTATTTTTTATTTATTTATTTATCAACATTAAATATCTCAAATTTGCAATAAAATATTTGTTCACATCTAACAAACAACATTAAGAACTTTTCACTTTACTATTTAGATAGAAATGTGTTGAGTGAAAATTATGTGCAAAGTCGCCAAAATTCTTGGGTTCATTAGCAACTACTTATTTAAGTAGTATGCAAATCATAAAGTAAACTATCTTTAAATAATATCACTAATATAGTAATCCAATAATCAAATTATTACTTTTTATTTGAATACTATAAGGTCAAAATCTTTAGCGATATCATTAAATTACAATCCAATACTACGCAACTAAAATTATAATGAACTCAAAACTTGGTGCGTGTTTTGTCAAAAGGAATAATTGAATTCAAACAAGACAAAGACAATATTATACTAACGAGTAGGAGACAAAATGAACAAACAACTCATGACTCTCCAATACACATATTATACTAAGAAGTAGGAGACTAAATGAACAAACAACTCACTCTCCAATCATAAATACTTGATAAAATTAGCTCGTACCACCAACAAGTTATTAATCCAGTTGTAAGTGAATCAAATCTTAAGACAGATTCTTGTTAGAGCAGGATCCCACAATCTCAGAATCAAAATTGTAAAATGAGTTTAGTTCTTTTGCTCCTATCTCAAACATAATTATAGAATGAAAACACCTCCAATCGAGGAGGGAGAGGGAGAGGGAGAGAGAGAGAGAGAGCGTTCCAATTCTATTATTAAGTATTTGAAAAAAGAGAAAAAATCTGATCGCTTTCTCCTTCTTTTTTTTTTTCTCTCTTTAATACAAGTTGCATAAAACTAGATTAATAAGTAATAACCATAAAGAAGTGATATTTTTTTATTTTTTATTTTAGAGAAAATCATATAAATATATTAACTCAGCTCCAAGCACTCCAAATGGACATGCTTCAGCTGGTGAGAAACAAGAAGAGCGTTCTAAGCGAGCTCCAGCACGAGTAGCAAGTTTACGAGCTACAGAATTAGCAATCCTACTCAAAGAAATAAAAAGTGACATTTCTTTTTCAAATTTTACAGTAAAATATTTGTTCACATGCTGACCAGCTTTCAGTTTTAACTTTTCACTAGTTAAAACATTAGTTAATGCAAGCATTTCTCACGTTCCCTATTTATTATTAGATTAATTGCAAAAACATTATCTTATTTACTAATAATGCGCAGTACTTTATGACCCCAACAACCAACCCGGCCATGTATATATATTTGGGGGGGGGGGGGGGGGCCTCATGGGGTGCTAATTATTCAGGTGTAATAATTTAAGTGATATTGCAAGTTATTAAATTAAATAATATCTATATATGAATTATTTGATGAGTAGTATTATTATTAAAATTAGTGTATGGTCTCAACTTCGCTGTACTGTTACGTTCACAAAGTTTTGGAACCTATCTTTCTTTAATATATTTAAAAAAAAAAAATACAGTTTATAGATCAACCAGATCACTTGCACGAAACATTTACCCACAATATTTATTTAATTGTATGTTTAAATCAATTCCTACCTTCCTCACTAAAAGAAAATTAAATCATTTATTTTTTTTTAGTGATTTTGTTATAATTATGTGATAAATTCAATTATCAACAATTCATATACATCAATATAAGCATCAAATATGTATATATAATCAATAACTATCATTACAGTAGATCGGTGCCCGGACCTGACTCGCCTAAATTTGAATCAATCACATGATAAGTACAATACACTTGTCATATGATTGGTGTACAGTTTAAGAAAAGTGATCAATCACAGAGCAAGTGCAATCACTTGCTTTGTGATTTGATTGATTCGATCAAATTAGATGAGGATAAGAATTTTTCGAAACTCAAATACATGATATGTCTGTTGACAATGGAGCATTTTGCCAACTAAATTAGGTCGCGCTGAAAAATTAAGTATTATTAATGACTTATCTTGAAGTTAGTTGACATAACATGACATGCATTTTTAATCACCAACTTGGAAAATAATGTTGGATTATCAATAAATTAATTACAATTAAGTATATGATTAATGCATAATTCTAATACTAAAATGAACTTGTATAAATTCTCATGCAGTCATGACAGTCGTCTCTTAGCCTAATACCACTCACCAAACCCGTAGACTTTGAGCTTCAACATGTCTTCATCTCAACCCAGATTGGGTCCGAACTCGGATCCGAACTTCAACGAGAACCAATGGGTGATCCATATCCGTCGAGCTCTGGAGGAAGAGCTTGAGGAAGAACCTGAAACCCCACTCAGTATCTTCACTGTTCCCAAACCACTTGTGGCCATTCGTCCGGATTCCTTCATCCCACAACAAGTTTCCATCGGACCCTACCATTATACCCGACCCGAGATCCATGAGATGGAGAGGTACAAGCTTGCTGCCGCCAGGAGAAACCAGAAAGACTACAAAAACCTCAAGCTCCAAGCCCTCGTTGATCTTTTGGTGGGATTCGAACGCAGGATTCGTGCTTGTTACAACAAGTACTTGAACTACAACGGCGAGACCTTGGCCTGGATGATGGCGGTGGATGCATCTTTCTTGTTTGAGTTCTTGCAAGTTTGTGCTGTCAAACAAGGTAAGGAAACGGCGACGATTAACGTTGGTTCATCAAGATTGTCGTATTTGGTCAGGTTGGCGGGGAATAAGGCTGCACATAATGCGATCCTTAGAGATATTTCGATGCTTGAGAACCAAATCCCTTTGTTTGTGCTCAGAAAACTGTTGGAACTTCAGTTTTCGTCGTCTGAGAAGGGGGACGAGACGTTGTCCTGTATGCTAATCGGCCTTTGTGAAGAGCTTTCTCCATTCAAGGTGGTTGAAGATTTACCAAATATTAGAGATTTGGCTCATTTCCTTGATGTTTTGTACCATTTCTGTGTGCCGAAATTGGAGGGATATTCTTACATGACTGCAGGATCAGTTCAAGAAGTAGTCCAACTTGAGGAAGAAGATCGTGGTGCTGATGAACATCAAGCAACATCAGATGATGATCATGATGAGAAAGAACATAAGGTATGCGCCAAAGTTTTGAATTTCGAAGCACCATTGAACTTCATCAAAAACATTGTATTCTCCTGTGAAGGTGATTGTGAGATTGCCTTGGACAATTCTTTCCAATCTACCTATGTTGAAACTCATAAAAGAACCCGTGGAGAACTTCTTCAGCTCCTTAGATGAAGATCAGGAGCGCAATGAAAATGAGAGTACTCAGAATAGCATCATACACAAGCCCCCATTGCTAGAAGAAATCAAAATCCCTTCTGTAACCGAGCTCATAGAAGCCGGGGTACGTTTTGAGGCTACAGAAGGAGGCATCTCAACCATTACTTTCGACAACAAAAATGTCGTTATCTATCTCCCAACCATTAGTCTAGACATCAACAGTGAGGTCGTGTTGCGAAACTTGGTTGCGTACGAGGCTTGCAACGTGTCAGGGCCGTTGGTTTTGGCTCGATACGTTGAGTTAATGAACGGGATTATCGACACAGAAGAGGATGCCAAGTTTCTTCGGGAAAGAGGGATTATAAAGAACCGTTTGAAGAGTGATGAGGAGGTGGCTAATCTTTGGAATGGGATGAGCAAGTCTATTAGATTGACTAAAGTGCCCTTCTTGGACAAGGTGATTGAAGATGTAAATAAGTATCATAGTGGGATGTGGAAGGTTAAATTTGAGAACTGCATGAAGAAGTATGTGTTTGGATCATGGAGGTTGCTAACGTTTCTTGCCGCTCTCTTGATGTTGTTGCTCATGGCTTTACAAGCCTTTTGCTCTGTGTATAACTGTGCTCGTGTTGTGCCTATCAAGAACCTCGGTTGATATGTATGTACTCTGTTCTTGATCATGTTGAATATTGTAATGGTAATGTTTCTTGTCTCCTAATCAGCTACTTCTCACAAAAACTCGTGTATTACTTTCACTTTATATGTTTATACAATTAGTCAAAAAGTCGTTAATCAATTCATCTTTCTACGATGAGGAAATATTCGAGCACAGCCAAACAGCGAGCAAAAAGCTTGCAAGCTCATAAAAAACAGCAACAAAAGAGCAGCCAGCAGTGTCATAGACTGCCATGAGCCAAAAACATGTCTTTCCAAGAATTTCCCAATCCTAACCTTCAATCTCCTCCTGTAATAACAGTTCACATCTTCGATGACTTTGTCCAAGAAAGGCACTTTAGTCAATCTAACAGACTTGCTCATCCCATTCCACAAATCAGCCACATCCTGATCACTCTTCAAATGGTTCAAAACAACTCCCTTTTCCCTTAGAACCTTTGCATCCTCCTCAGAGTCAATAATCCCATTCATCAATTCAGTGTACCGCGCAAAAACCAACGGCCCTGAGGCATTACAAGCCTCGTACGCGACCAGGTTCCTCAAGACCACCTCTGTGTTTACATCCAAACTAATCATCGGAAGATAAAACGTAGCCGTCTTTTCATCAAAACTGATTCCAAGAATGCCTGAATTTGTAACTGAGAATTTCACACCAGCTTCTGAGAGCTCAGTTACAGAAGGGATTGCTATTTCCTCCATCAATGGAGGTTTGTAATTATACTCACTAGATGACTTCCCATTTTCAAGCTCATTTTTTCTCTCCTTTTTCTTGAGAAAAACACAAATATTCAAATTGCTTTACAAGTGTCATCCCTGGAAGACTAGAAACAACCTTCCAGGGCAATCTCAGGAGAAATTTAGCAAGTCTTGAAACCAATAATCTTTTGATCAAACTCATTAGGCCACCTGCCCTTATTTTTGACATAATCTTATGAAAATTTCTCTTTTCATCGTTACGATTTATGTCTTCTTTCTCGGCTTCTGATGTTATTTCAGACACGGATTCTCCAACGTTAGGCACAATCAAATTGTACAATAAGTCCAGCAAATGAGCACATTTGTGAACCTGACAAAGATCAGGCAATTCTTGGACCATCTTGAAAGGCAAAACCTCTTTGCAAAACCCTGTCAATATTGCATAAAGCACATCATCTGCTTCATCCGACGATCCTAATTGGAAATCCAGAGTTTTTTCAATGAAAATAGCGGTATCTGATTCTCGAGCATCAGGGTGTCCCTAAGAATAGCATTATGGCCCGATTTTCGGCCCGTTATATCAATCAAATGTGACATTCTTGACGAGACTCGAGACATCTCTCGATCCTCTTCGAGGATAACTAAATGATGAAGGAATTCCAGCAAGAAACACGAGTCGACGGCCATCATCCACGCAAGCGTTTCACCGTTGAAGTTGAGGAACTTGTGGTAGCAGGCCCGAAACCTTGACTCGAACTTGATGAAATGGTGTACGAGATGGTGAAATTTGAGGCCCGGAAGGTGTCTTTTGGAATCTTTTTGCAGCTGAAAGCTTGTACCTTTCCATTTCGTAAAGCTCGGCCCGATGATTGTGGTAGGGGCCTAATGCGAGTTGCTGTGGTACGTAGAATTCTGGGCTGGTGAGCATCAGGGTTTTAGGGACAGTGAAGATGGAAACTGGGACATCGTCGGGTTCTTGTTCAAGATTGTCTTCCTCCAGTACTCGACGGATTTGGATAATCCAACGTTGTTCGTCGAAGCTCGGGTTCGGGTTTAGAAACGGATGGTAAGAGTTGGACATGCCCCGTGTGTGTGTGTGTGTGTGTGTGTGTGTGAAATGAGTGACAGTTTCTAATGAATACTAAGCGTAATTAAGAAAGATTTATGGGTGTAAAAATTGGATGAGATGAATGAAGTTTATGACAATAAATTGTTTTTTTATTACCACATATAATACGTTTCTTAAGGGAAGAGGTTATTGTTGGGAAATGTTTAGTTGTAGTTTTACTCATGTAATTCATCTATGGTATTTTACTCTTCTCTTGTTAGAAATATAAATTGGTCATTTATCTTTCTAAATTTCATAATTTTAAGTAAAATTTAATTTATAATTTTTAAATTGATCGAAAAATAGTACGTGCCACAAAAATATGCAGTTAAAAATAAAAATAAACACATCTTATTAACTTAATTATGATCGTAACATGTCAAGTGATGACCGATGTAAAAGAAAAAAAATGTCACGGCAAAAGTTGCAACGTTAGCAAAAATTAGCCAATAAAATTTAGTTTTCCAATTTTTAACTACGACATGACTAGCATATGCAATTTTCCAATCAGTTTAGAAAATTTCGTTCAATTTTGTTATCTAATCTTAAAATTAAAAAAAAAAAAAAAAAAAGATAAAAGATCATTTTATAATCCTATTAAATTATTGAACCAAATTTTCAAATAATTATAATTACAAATAAAAATACAATTGATAAGCCTGCGAGACAAAATACATAAAGGTCAACACCTATAACTATAAGTTACATTCGTTAGTGTCCATGTCAAGTTCCACGCGCATCCCAAATTAGATAAGCATTCCCTTAATACTTATATTATAAGTATATATCACTAAGATAAGATTTTTTTTAAAAAATATTTTTGTTATTTTTTTATTTAAACTTTTTTTTCTAATTTATTCAACTGCTCTTTTATTTTAAAAATTCAAGTTCATTAAATTCATATATAATCAAATTATTATCTAATAATTGCCGAATAACAAATTCTTCAACTTAAAAAGAGTTGTATTTTTGCAGCACGCGAAATAACCCTTTTAGCTTGTCGAAGATCCTGGCAAAATGTGACAATCGAAGGGGATTGCGCTACACTTATTTTCAAACTCTCCATTGGTTCTTCGACCGTTCTGTTTTTTGTCCTTTAATTTTAGATATTATTGGGCTTGCAGTTCAGTTGGAGTCTATCTCTTTTCTCTTTTGGCCCAACTTGCTCTTAATCTTGAAGGAAACCACCTGGAGTAAACGATCTGTTGCTTGACGAATTTGTCAATTAATCTATTATGAGTTTACTCTAAAAAAAAATAGTTGTATTTTTTAAAAATTTATATGTGAGGACCAAATTACAATTTTTTTCTAGTGGACCCAAATATAATAAGTGGATCCAAATCTATTTCAAATTAAATTGAGTAGGAAAAATAAATTTTAATATGACCTTCAGCAGATTATCCGACCACAACCAGCTACGCTAAATGTAAGATATTCATAGTTTTTGAAACCTTAATTTCAAGAAATGATATTGACAGTGATTATATATATATATATATATATATATATATATATATTTATATTACCATGATTTGGTGTAAAAGATGTGAGATTCAATTAATTAATTCTATAAAAATAAACAGATCTCCAACCAAATTTCCAGATTCTTTTGGTCTCCAGTATCCAATGTAGAGACAAACTACATTACACTATGAGTGAAGAATTATTATTACTCTTTGAATAAATCGACTACCATGATTAATATTAAATATCTATATATAACAATTATCGACAATTATAATATATTAAAAATTGTATTTCAATCCCTATCAAAAAAAAAAAAAAAAAAAGAAATCATATATCAATCATGAATATTAAATAACTATATCTAATCAACAATTACTATCAAAGTAGAACATCACCTACTATTAAAGTATAATAACATACCACAAGTTGGTGGGTTCGAATCCATGACCTTAAAGTCACGAAACATCAACTTTACTAATTGAGCTAGGTCTCTATAATAGAATCGGACTCACAACCATATATGGTATCTATGAGTGACCTACGAGCTTTTGCTTTAATTTTTTATTTTTGTCCCATCATTCATACGAACGTATATATATAATCTAAATAAAATAATTTCATACCTTATATTTAATTAAATATTTGAAACATTATTGGAGTAGTAGTATAATAAATATAGCATCCAATGAGTGAAAAAGACAATCTTGGCACGCGGGATCTTCGGGCAACGGAGGATTTACAAATTAGGGAAAAATTTTATTGCATATATTTAGGTTCGGTTGTACAAAAATAAGATTAATTATTTTTTAGAAAATTATATATTAATTGTATACTAAGTGCAGTGAACTAATTATGTAATTAATTAACACTATGCAGTTCAAATTAAATAAATTTCAGTAATATGATAAAGTTTTCATTTAAATAATAAATGCATTTATTTGCAGTCCTTGATCCAATCTCTATAAATCAATTCTAAGTGAAAGGTGCGGCCAGTTATATAGCACGTGAACTACTGTGTTTTGGAAAAATTAAGAAAGAAATGGGTCCACGCCAACTCACTCCTAAGTATTTTTTGTGGTGTTATATTATATTAATACTATTTATTAGGACGGTAAATAAATTGAACTGGATTGAATTCATTATTGTTAGAGTCTGTTTGAATTACTATTGGACTTGAAAAATTGTATTCAAGCTGATATGATTAAATAATTAAATCAAATTCAAGTAAATTTTAGTTAAATCGTACACGAATCGAGCTTAATTAGTTTGATGTTTTTAAAGAGATTTTGTTTTTTTTTAATAATTGAATCTGAATGATGCCCTTGTAAAAATGGGATACCCAAAGAGGCTCAAGCGATCCAAAAAAAAAAATTGCAAGAGCCTAAAAGAATACAAGTCCAAGATACCCTCAGGAGACCCAATTCGGATAAGGGCCCAAAATGGCCCTAGGGAATCTAGTAAGAGGTGCTCCCAAGAACTAAATTGGCCAAGAGAAGCCCAACCAACCCAAATCTAAGAAGACTCAATTCAATAAAGCCTCTCAGGCTTATAAGAAAGTTTTGGAACTTGATATCCCCTAGCCAAAGTCAAAATCAATCTCATATGGCATTCACAGGTGGCTTAGGTAACATCCACATAAGATCTCTGGAAGCACACTTTACAAAATTAGATAAGGGCCAACAGTCTCCTCGGAGACACATGGCACATCCAACCAGAACTAATCTATAAATCCTAAAAGTTTGGACTCCGACTGAGAGAAGACGTCTCTTCACCTACTTGCCTGAAAATCTGAGAAAGCATTCTTATCCCTAAAAGAAACCTTCATTCACAGGGAACTCCAATCACCCGTTGAGAATCGCGGTCTTTAATCGCCAAGAGATTACTCTCCATTGAATTTGGGGGATTCCCCAACCGTCGGGATCCTCTATCAAATCCATGGGGGTTTCAACATTATCTAACCACTTTGAGAGCATACTTTACCAAATTCGTTTTATTCTCCAACCAACTTATGATTACCTACAAATAGAGAGCCCCCATCGAGATAGGCAACTGGAACCTACATACTACAACTTTCGTCATCATACTACCATTTTAACTTAAAGAAACATCATAGTTTCGTACTTAAAACTTTACTTCCATATCAATCTCTCTTTTATATATAAAAAATGAGAAATAACACTCTCAATTCACTCATTTATGTTTTTTATATTCTAAAACTTTATTTCACTACTTTTCGCTCTTAATGGACTCGAGCACTATTTTTGGCTCGAATCAAAATCAAACTTAAGTCGAGCTTGAAAATTTATTAAATAAAAAATTAAATTCAAGTTTGATTTGTTAAATTAAGAGATTGAGTTCGAGCAAGTTTGTCCTATTCAATTTCAAATCGAATATCAAGTATTTTAATTATCTTTCAGGCCTAATGAAAGTTCTAGTTTCGATTCACAATATGTGAATGAATTAATTCTTATCATTATTGAATTTATGACAAACATCGTACGATAAAATAATAATTCTTATAAGTTAATATATGTATATATATTTAACACAAATAATTCATAATTTAATATTTTTTTCTATAGGGGGCATCCTCAATTCTTTATGGATTTTTTGTATGAATTTTAGTTTAAAAAGAAAAAGGTGAAAGTTTTTACGTTTATATGCTGTTATTTATGCAAATTGTAGACGCTTAATTAGTGTCAAAATCCGTTCATTGAAGTATTGACACTAAGGCCCATATCATTGGGCTGATTAATATTGGGCTAGTCAGATTTCATATATATTGGGCCTTCACTAGGAGTCTAGGGCCCACTTTCCAGAGTTAAGCCCTGTCTAAGCATTGCTGAGTCTCTGTTCTCTTAGGTTACATTTAAATTTAAAGATTTCAAATTATGAAAAAAAAAATCAATAATAATTTTAAATTCTAATTATTTTTTTGATAAATATTTATTTAAAATTCAAATTTATCAAATCAAACACAACTTTAATTTGATGAATATAACGATTTACGAGTGAAATTGAAAATATAAATCTTGATGATGAAGATTATTATTATTATTATTATTATTATTGATAAAATAAAAAGAGAGTAATAGTAATGGAAATTTAGTCCTCTTGCTATGTTGTGTTGCACGTCGGACAAAAAAAGTTTGAAATATTCCTGAACTTTTAAACAAGAAGTTCATTGCCTCACGCGTGCATTCGGGAGTTATATTATATTTTTTTCCCTGTCACTATCTATTTAATAAAATTAATTCCAAATTTTAGTTTTTTTTTTTAATTCTTTTTATTGTAATTAGCTAATCAAGTTGAAATAAAATGAGCTTTTCTACTAAGCTTGAACAATTTGGTTTCTATTTTTCTTCTCTACATCTCAGTCTACTAAACATGCCTAGTCATATTTTAGGCACTCTTTTATTTTAATTTTGTTTTTTTATCTTATAACTCATACACACATATATACATGCAACGTATATCTATAATTTATTTGAAATAAATTACTTTTCATACATTATATTTAATTAGTTCAATAATTTACAACATTATTGGAGTGGTACTAAATAAATTGCATCTAATGAGCCAAAAACACAATCATATCGCACGGATCATTGGACACGAAATTAGGTTTTGTCGCACAAAAATAATTATATTGTAAGTATTATTATATAATTGATTATTTTATTTAAAATTAAATATTAATTAGATGATAAGTAAATTAATTAATTTTCAATTTAATAACACAATTCAAACCTTTTTTTTTTTTTTTTTTTTTGGGAGTAATATCATGATAAAGTTTTCTTTTAAATAATAAACGTGGAAAATGCTTCCGTAGTGTAGTAATATAACACGTCAACAAATATTATTTTAGAAAAAATGGGCCGACTCCAGCTCACTTATAATAATAATTCTAATACTAATATACATAGCATATTCAAATGTACATAAGTAATTAATTTAAATTTAAAAAGAAAATAAAGTATTCGTTAAATGAATAACTAAATAATATTAAGAAATTAGAAGAAAAAAAAAACTACGGAAAATTATTGAAAAAAAAAAGTGAGAGAAGAAAAAGATGTGTGAAAATTGAAAAAAGAGGGAGAAAGATAAAAATTAATAAAATAATAAAAAATTTGAAAATACGATAAGAGTGTTTATATCAATTATATAAATTTGTAAATATATAATTTATAAGTTAATATTTCTTCATTGACACTTTTATTTTCTATATGGGGTATCCTCAATTGTTTATGGATTTTTTAGGTTTTAATTTCTAGATAAAAAAGGTGAGAGTTTTTAATTGTTCATAAATATTTAATTATAAATAATTAATAATGCATATATAATAATAATAATGATTTATTATCACTATGATGTGATTGATTGTGTTTAGTAATAACTTAAAATTTTTTATCACTTATTCGTGTTAATATTAACTTTTAGTAAATAATAGCCACCATTAGAATTATCAATTTGTTGTTGTGATAAAATAAAAATTATGTCGTTAATTTTATATAATTAATGATAATATTAAAAGTATTATTTTGATTTTTTTTTATTCTGATTTATGTTGAAAAAGAAACATTTAAACTTCTTGAAATTTTTTAAGTATTTTAGTTAACTTGGAGCAGTATAATTTCATTATTTTATCTCATCATCCATGGAAAGATCATCATACGATGAGATTGTCACATCACGCACTCTGCATCAATCCCAATTCTAAATTGGTTGTATATTTAAATTCAAATTGCTGAAAGAAAGTGATATTGCCTTTTTGAATAATTAAAAAGATTAAAATAATAATAATAATAATAATAATAATATAATCTTATTCTAGTGATTAAAATTGACGTTCCATAAATAAGTTTGATGTCATAAAATCTCGAACCCATCAAATGTATGGACATTTATCCCACTTCATGTGAATTTATTGTAATAAATATTCACGAATCCATTGATTTTTAATTGAATTTATATATTTATTAATATTGTTATAATAATATGTAATTACGGTTTCTATTTAATTTTGTTTATATTTTACCATTCACTTTTACCTGTCCATTTTATTACTTATTGCACACATCACTGCTCATTTGGTAAACTTTTATTACCCAATTCTTTTATAACTAAAGTTACGTAGTGGTCATCAATTTGCCTTTCATGCGTTTACTTTTTTTATTCAAACAAAATAAATAGACAAATTAGGTAAAAAAATGTATTACAATATTCAAAATTTTGCACCTTTTTCTATTGTCGTTGTGCGAGTGAATTTGGATACCTACTATATATATGTGGACATAAGAAGTTTATTGGCCAATAATTTCTTCGTTGTGTCTTTCTTTTTTGAAAAAGGAATAAATAACAAAAATATATATATATATATATATATATACTTCACAACGGTTCTATAAAGTCCAACAACGGTAGACAAAGACTTGCAGACTTATTGGGGCGGACAACGAGTCAAAGAGTTGCTTTGCTTTACTATAAAAATTTGCATTTTTTTTAAATATAATTTTCTACCAATAGTTCTTTCATAGAATTTCTTTCATAAAATTCTACCAATAGAATTTCTACTGCATTTAATAGAAAAAAATATAATATATATGTATATTTTTATTCTGTCATGAACGTTCATATTTATTTTGATTGAAGATTTAAATTATAAATAAATATTAGAAAATAAAAAAAATTATACAACTTTACATTATTACTGAATGGAGTTAGTGGAATTTTGAAATAAATATTTTACTTTGAAGATGAAATTTTTATATATATTATTTTTGGCAAAGAGGAGCGATAACTATTAAGAGCTTTCAATTATTTGTTTCTTTATTGTGCTTTAATTTGTCACAAATATCAGTATCACTCAAGAACCCCAACACCCCCACCAAAAAAAATAAAAATAAAAATAAGAAAATCCCTTGCAATGTAGACACGTTTGAGGACCTTCCACCATTACAATGACATTGTCCTAACCGAGTCCAAATTGTCATAACAACATTTGCTGCCCGTCTCTCAGTCTTCACTCAAATCACTGTTTTCTTACTCCCTCTCCAAATTCCATTAAACCAAACAAGAATATTACAAGATCCCACGAAAATCTCTGTCCCCCCGAAAAGATAAAGGAGAGAAAAATATAAATGGTAATTCTAAAAGAGGGCAGCAGGCCGCCATGGGTGGGCTTGGGAGCTGCTGTTTGGATGCAAATAGCATCAGGGAATGCGTTCACTTTCCCTTTGTACTCCCCTTCACTGAAATCAGTTCTGGGTTTTAATCAGCAGCAGCTGACGATTCTTGGAGTGGCCAATGATATTGGAGAGAATGTGGAATTCTTCCAGGCATCGCCTGCAACAAGTTCCCACCTTGGGCTGTGCTTCTTGTTGGTGCTTTTGCTTCTTTCTTGGGTTATGGTGTGCTTTGGCTGGCTGTTAGCAAGACTGTTCAGTCTATGCCTTATTGGGTTGTAAGTTCTTTGATGTTTTCATCCCGAAGATTGGATCTTTTTTGCTGGTTTTTGCGTATGATTTTGTGTTTTGGATCTTGATATTGAGTTTTCACTTGGGGTGTGGATTCTGTCATGGTTCATGTGATCTTGTTTTGGTTTTATGGGATTCTTTAGCATGATGAAAATAGTGGTTTTGTGTTGTTAGGGGAATTGAAATTTGGGGTGTTGTTTTAGAAATATCAAACACTTTCAGTTTGGGATGATTGCTGTGAAGTTAGATTGTCGATGTTTTGGTTGAATTTGTTGGAGATCTGTGTTGAAGCTTACTGTTCATTTGAACTATGTTGCAACTTGAACTATATCCTCTGTGATTCTTCACTCATAGTAGTAAATAAGACGTATGGAATAGAAAGAATATTCTTAAGTTTGGCAAGTATGGTACTTTGGTGAAGGCTGAGCAATCCAATGAAAATAAAGGACGTGTCTTCATCTTTTTCAATTCTTCTAGGGTTCCATATTCGTTCAACTATTCTATGTCCGTTTATTAAGTTTTGGAATTGTTGAGAAGTTCAGATATTCTCTTCCTTTCTCCACTTTCATGCTTGTCTGTTCAGCAGATCAGCTAGCACCAGCTGTTCAATTCTTTATACTGCAAAAAAGGTTGTAAACTAATTTATGTCTTGTTGAAAGAAGGGCCGTTAGTTTCCTGTTCCGAATGTTCTTGATGGATGCATGACTTGGCTAGCTAGAATCTTGATAAAAGCAAATAGATGTTTAACATATAACTTTTCCAACTGTTTACATCATGAAGGGGTGACAGTTGTCTACATGGCACTCCAGATGGGAGAACTTGATCCTGTTTGTTTAAATAAATTATAAACATGCATGTTTCTGGGATTATCATTCAGAGCGTTCTTAAGGCATACTACTTTCAGACATAGCTTACTACTGAATTATACACTGTTAAATCAAGAATAATTGGCGTTTTCCAATTAATCACCTATAAGCATATTATTCTTTCTAGTTGATTAACCTGATTTTGACCTTAAGGATTCATTAGCATAGATCTGATTTTCCGTGTATAACGGCATTCCATTTCCATGATAATGAACTTCTTGCCTAATTATCTGAGAATATCAACAGTTGTGGTTCGCGCTATGTATTGCCACAAACAGCAGCGCATGGATTGGCACAGCAATTCTTGTTACCAATATGAGGAATTTTCCTCTGAGTAGGGGAACTGTGTCTGGAATACTCAAAGGGTATGCCGGTTTAAGTGCTGCAGTTTTTACAGAGGTTTACAGTATGGTCCTTAATGGCTCGGCTTCAAGTCTACTGCTTCTACTAGCCCTTGGAATCCCCTCTATATGCTTGGTAATGATGTACTTCATCAGGCGGTGTACTCCAGCTTCTGGAGAAGACTCAGCAGAGCATTGCCATTTTCTTTTTACCCAAGGAGCTAGTCTCTGTCTCGCTGTTTTTCTTCTTACGACGACAATTTTGAAAGACTTATTGCCTCTTAGCAAGACCATTTCCTACATCTTTATTGCCATAATGGTTATTCTTTTGATGGCTCCTTTAGCAATCCCGTTAAAAATGACATTGTTCCCTGCAAATCGTAAGAAACCTTGCCAGCCCACAGATCCAATTAGTGGAGATGGTGATTCAAATCAAACGGATCCTCTACTAACCCCATCTTCATCGGCAACATTTCTCGGAAGTTTTTATGAGCCTGACGATATTTCAGAAGTGGATTTACTTCTTGCCGTAGGTGAAGGGGCGGTGAAGAAGAAACGAAAACCACGGAGAGGGGAAGATTTTAAGTTTCGGGAAGCTATAGTGAAGGCCGACTTTTGGCTCCTATGGTTTGTTTACTTTCTCGGAGTCGGTTCGGGTGTAACTGTCCTTAATAATTTGGCACAGATTGGAGTTTCACTTGGTGTGGATAACGCGACGACATTGTTAAGTTTGTTCAGCTTTTGTAACTTCTTGGGCCGCATTGGGTCGGGAGCTGTTTCTGAACACTTTGTGAGGTAATAGGAATGCTCTCTCATGTTTATGTTGGTTTTCCTATTAAGTTGCTTGAAATCTCGTAAAGTAATTCTACTTGATTCAGTTGATGAGTTACAACCATTTAAACTTTTGGGCTGAATTTCTCCTGCTCTCGACTGTTAATCCTCTCCAATTCAAGCCTTCAGGAAACCATTTATGCTCAATTTTCTTTGTACTGCATAGTACTCTTCTGACATGCATTTTTTAAACCATTGCAGGTCAAAAACAATTCCTCGGACATTTTGGATGGGCATCACACAAATAATCATGGTCTTGACATTTCTGCTATATGCTTCAGCTCTGAGCGGCACTCTCTATGGTGCCACAGCATTGCTCGGGATCTGCTACGGCGTCCAGTTTGGTATAATGATTCCGACAGCATCTGAACTCTTTGGCCTGAAACACTTTGGGATAATCTTCAACTTCATGGCGCTCGGAAATCCTGCCGGTGCTCTTCTCTTCTCAGGCTGGCTTGCCGGTCAAATATATGACGCAGAGGCAGCTAAGCAGCTAACATCTTCTTGCATGGGTCCGAGCTGCTTTAGGCTTACGTTCCTTTTCTTAGCTGGTATTTGTGGTTTAGGAACTCTCTTGAGCATAATTCTTACAATAAGAATAAGACCAGTTTACCAAATGCTTTATGCTGGAGGTTCGTTCCGTCTGCCTCAGAGTTCCGGTCACTGATTATAGGAGTCCTTTTAGCACAATTTTAACCCCATCTTAGGGTAATGCGTTGGATCTGTCTTAGAGCTACGGTGAATTTTGGCGGTTTTACACTTATGCTAGATATTTTTCGTGCTATATCAGTGGGGTTCGCCCTCAGTTGTGGAGAAAGCTTGAACGGTAATGCCCATTGTGTCTGTATTTTGAAGAGAGCAAATTCAAAAGGTTTAATAAACTCCTGAAGGGAGTTTTCAGTAGTGGATGTAGTATGTTTATTCAAGGTTCATTCAACTGCTAAAAGTATCATACACTTTTGAACGACGTAGTAAAAATTCAGGTTCAATCTTGTTGGTTTGGCACAGATTTGTCACTCTATTCTTATTCTGCATCGTTTCTTTCTTGTGCGCCTGTGCCTGAAAGATGGGTGGTCGATGTCATTACTTAGTTTTTGACGTTGTCATGATTTTTCCAGTTCTTTTTATTTTTGTTCTCCAAAGTAAATCATTGTAAGTTGCATCAGAAATCATGCAAGTAAGATTGATATGCAAATATTTCATGTCAGTGCATACTTTCTGCACTTTCGCCATATATTATGCATAACTGACAGCACAAAATTTTCATATATGAACATGACCTTTTATTCTCGGACAAGCATATAAGCTTGTACAAGTGCATAGAATGAAGTTGAGATTTCTTTGGTGGACAACATGAACAAGAGCCCTAAAGCAGTATGGTAACAGTTGTCCGAATCCTCTATTCCAAACTGGTGTTCCATCTTATATTATATATATATATCCGATGTGTGCAAAATTCAGACCACCTGTGTATGTAAGAGTACGTTTTAACGTGTGGCGTGGATACATGAAGTGCAAAACAGAATCAAACAGTAGTTTGGAATAAAGGATTTGGACTGTTTTATAGAAGGGTATGCCTATGATCATGTGGGCTTCAAGTTTTGGAACATCGAATCCCACTTTATTTCTTCTGTACTACTCGACCAATACTCACCCTCTAGGGAATGAACCACAGTGCTCGAGAAACTGCTATTCCAAGCGTTGGCCGGTGCGTCCTGAGTGATATGGCCGGACTCAGCATTGGCCTCTGACTCTATCCAACTTGAGCTCTTAGTCGAGCCCGAGCTCTGGGAACCTCCCACGGGACTCCCGTTTGTCAGCATCAAACTTTTATTACCAACACAAATATAGGATTATCATTTCTTAGCATCGGCCAAGCTGGCTTAGCTGGGATGACCCTCAACCTCTTGTTCCTCTGCAACATGGCCACCTTCCATCTCAAACTATGGTTTCTCGTGGGGACGACAGAAAGAGCTGAGGTTTCGCGATGAACCAATGCGTGAATGTGCTTGGCAAGATAATTCTTGGTTTGCTTGATAGCGAAAACGAACCACAAAACTGGCTTTATACTTACGCTTTTCTCTTTTTCTCGCCAGCTTGAGAATCTCCAGCCGATGTTTCGCTATTGAGACGCCCATGCTTTGGAGAAAATCATGGCTGAAATAAGTGATATCTTCTTCTTGGAGCTCATTGTATGTGAAAGTAAGGGCATAGTCATAGACAAGAGAGGGATCAAGGTTGGTTTTTGATAGCCAAGAAAACCAGTCCATGGCTTGGATTGAGACAAGAAACTCTACCTCTAATGTTTGAAAACAAATGGTGTATGGGTAGAAGAGGGAGAATGGCAAGAAATGGTGAATTCTTAGTGTCAGTTAGGACTTGTTGGTCCAGCCATATTTATTGGTTGGTAGTTGAACTTGAGAGTGACAAAAGACAAAAGGGGGTGTAGGCCTAATTAAGGCCATCTTCCCTTTGAGAAAGAGGGTAAGTGAGTCACACTTTTCTTACAGAAGTGAAGCCCAAGGGATCCTTTGGTCACAAATCTTACCATCACTCTTGACCTTTGAGAAAAGTTACTTTGTGGGTCACTCACATACTTGTCAAGAATTTCAGCAAAATGGTGAAATCAAATAATTACTCAAGTTTTGGTGTACGTATCGACTATGAAAACAACGTAAAGTATCATTATAAACGAACAGGTCATTTGCGATGGAATATTTCCTAAGACAGAGCCCTTGGCATAATTGTCGTGAAATTTTGCTACAGAACTGCAAAAAATTAACAATTCATTGCAAACTCCACGGCAAACGAAATATGAGCTAGAATTCTGACAGAATCCGTTGCAATCAGACAGTTGTTTTGTAATGTATGTATCATATTACATGGTTTGATGTTTTTACAGCAGCATATGAAGATTTTTCTATAAGTAAGCATTGAGGGAAGAGAGTTTCAATGGATAGTTGGCCTAATTTAGTGACTAGTTTTGAGGGGAGAGCAAAAAGTCACATGATCCACCTACTCAACTTGGAGAGTTAGGTTCCTCATGTGGTTTGGAAACTTTTGTAACTTTTATTGTCTTGCAAAGACAAGATGATGATACCATTCACATGTAAAGCAAAAGATTTTACACTACCATGAATTTTAATACTAAATTTTTTTTATAATTTTAAATTGAGAAAATTGCAATTTTCATATTCCCCCAATATCACTAACGTGAAGACGCTGATTTAACAGTCACGTGCAACACACATGGTCTTGCTGTTAGATTTCGACGGATGTACCAAAATTATAAATATGTCATTACTATATTAAGTTTTCAAGCTATTTTTTTAAAATATGGTATCAATATTTCAAGGGGCCCTAAATTGATCAAAATTGTAGTTTTCTCTTTTAAATTCAAAAGATTTCAAATTCTTCAAATCTTATTTTAAAGTATATCTTATTGAGCACTGATAAATTTCAATCATAAACAAACGCAAACGTCCTCTGAAAGGGGTATTCTCTAAAACTTGTACGTAAATATGTTTAAAAAATAAATCAAAAGTCTATCTTCTTTCAAATTAATAAACTAACATCTCATAATAAGCTAAAATGTCTATTTTTACTCTCTAAAATTAGGAATCAATTGCTCCATACCTTCACATTATACATAGTTTCATGAGATAGAAACAAAGCCACAAATCTTTTGGTTGTTTTTTACACACACAGAGAGAGAGAGGCATTGTTGTGGTGGGCTCATCTCATTTATGATGTTTCTTCAGCCATTCTTGTAATAATGAGGAACAGAGTCCAGGAATCATATCCAAATGCAGCAGCAGGTGGGGAGTGGGGGTTACATTTACACTTACACCCCTCACTAATTTCTCAATTTCTGAAAATTAATTAATACCACCAATATATTCCAGTTTGTGTCTATCAAATTTGTACTTTATAGGATTTTCAGTCATGTTTCTTTTATTTCTCCCAAGCATTTTGAATTTTAAAACGACTCCCAAGTTTTTCTTTTATGGATGGTGATTCGTGAAAATGAGAGAGTGGAAAGTTATAAATAATAAATCAAATTAAATATTTAAAATAAAATAGAAGATTAAAATTGATGAGATACCGAAAGACTCTTCTTCCTTAATAATACAGTATAACTATTTATTCTCATTTGCTCTCTAATATATATATATATATTCCTTATGAATATATTTTAGTATGTTCACATTATAGTTTTCAAAATTTAATAGTAACAAGAATCGTGTCTAAATTGTTTTTAATAATTAAGGAGACGTGAATTTAACTTCACCTATCACAAGACAAGCAGTTGTAAAAGAACACTTTTTTCTTTTAAGTGGTGCAATTGTAATATGACAATTTTTTGAGTAAGACGCTATAATTTGAATAATCTCAAGGAGGTTTTGTGTAATTCGCCAAAAGTCATTTAAAGAATTTTCTAGTTGCTTTTCGTGCTAGGGGAGATAAATGTAATTTCCCATTGAAAAAAGTTTACTTGTGACTGAATAAATTTCGCGAAAAAAGTGTTATAATTATCCTTAACTGTTTGTAGTAAGTTAGTGACAACTTTGTATATAATTTTTCGTCACAATTATCAATAATCTCAATTTCTTCACTTACTATTAAAATTGTAAAAATGAATTAATATTGTACCATAAAAAAAACAAGAACTTAAATATATAATAATTAATGAGAACTTGGGTGTGTGAAGTAAATAGTAGAGTAGGAGTGAAGGCATGAAACACCTTTATAGTACAAAAGTAAGTTATGGGCATTCAAAAAAGCATGGAAGACAACTTCATTACTCCCACACACTAACTTTGCAAAAGTGGACCATACTCTTACCATGCCACACTACTAATGAAGAGGGAAAAGGCAACCCCAAAACAAAACTTCTAACACAAAAAACCTCAAAGACCTATGGTGGAAGAGCCTAAAACAATCTCTCACCATTTAAGTGGACATAACAAAGACACAAGATTCTTGTCATAACTAAGTTTGACCACATTCTACCAAGCATACCTCTATATGAATTTTGGTTACTTGTCTTAAATTGTATGTCAATCACATAATAAATTTGAGTTTGGCTGAACTCAATTTGAGACTGAACTTGCTTTAAAACGAAAATGGTTACCACTTAAAAAGACTTGTAATAGGCCTTCAAGTTGGCTTCAAGTTGTGAAACATTGTATCCCACCTCATCTCTTCAACTCCACAAGGCCAATACTCACCATAATCTCCATCCATTTTACCATAATCACTTTGAAGATCATGCACCATCGGACTCGAAAAACTGTTGATTCTTGAGCTAGAAAACAACATGGGGCTTCCATTTGTGAGCAACAATGCTCCTGTACTCTGCTTATTGGCCACCAACAACCTCTTATTCCTCTTGACCATAGCATCCTTCCATCTTGCGCTATAACTACGCCTTGGCACGAGGGCGAGGGCCGTTTCCTCACAACGGATCCATCTCCTCAAGTACTCGGAAAAACGCCTCTTACTCCGTTTGATAGCAATCAGAATCCTAGACATGGGGTGTGGGATGATCACACCCTTTTCCCTCCTAGCAAGCTTGAGGATTTCGAGCCTGTGTTTGGCTATGGAAATCCCCATGCTTTGGAGGAACTCATGGTTGAAGTAAGCCAAGTCATCTTCTTCAAGCTCATTGTGTGAGAATGCTAGGCCATATTCATAGACAAGGGATGGCTCTAGGCCTGTTTTTGAGAGCCAAGAAAACCAGTTCATTGTGTTCTAGTGTGTGAAGTGTGCGTGCTTGTAGGCATATAAATATGGAGTCTAAAGTGATATTTTCCCCCAAGTCAATTGACTTGCTTTTTTGGTTTGTTGTGGATGTTGCTTTAGTGGATGGTAGTTGAAACTTGAGAGTGACTAAAAGAGAGAGTGGGAAGTTGTGGGGACTCAATCAAGCCCATTTGTACGAATTTCCCTCCAAGAATCAGATAGATATGTGTTATATGATCCATTGATTTAACCAAAAATGCTCAAACCCTCAAAGTATTTTATTATTTTCGATATATTTAAAAATCAGTTAAATTATTTAGGAGATCCTAAATGTGATCCCCACATGAGTGTGTATCACAACTTGTAAATAAGTGAGGAGTAAGAAATCTTAGATGTGTATTACTGCCATCAATCACGGGTTGGGAAAGTGCAGTTCGTGGGCTAAAGGAGCCTTGTCTCCTTTTACTTTACGTTTTTGCTTTCATGCCAATACCATAATGAGTGCCCTTTGATCCAAGTGCTAACTTGTGGAGCATCGTCTTATATTAAACTTTATTTCGATAATTTTGCCATATTTTATGAGCATCAATGTTAAATTCTTTACGTGTAGCTGTCGATAGTATCATATAATTTTTCTGTCCTAATAATCTTTTTTTTTTTATTATTGCGTAAATTGCTTATAATTATATTATGAATTTTAATTATCAACAATTAATATATGTCAATTACCAGTTTGAAATATGTATAACTAATCAATAAGTAGATTAACAATTACTATTAGACTAATATACTCACACACCATACAAAAACTCTTGATCATGAAGCTTTAACTTCGCCAACTAAACTAAAAATTTAGCCTCATTGACCTAATAACATAAAGTTAGTTATGGAAAATGTGGGAAGTCAGTTTCGAAGGCTTTTTCAACTTAGCAGCAATCTGGTTATCGTAAGAAGTAAGAACGTAGGTTCACTCTCTCAGAACAATGAGAGAAATCAGATAAAGAATCCAGAACAAGATTTGTGAATTGAATTCCAGAACAAACCAAGACATCAAAGCATCACAATCACAATATTTAGCAATTAATTGATGAAAACAAACTCGGGATAACTCGGTTAAGACGAAAATAAGGATAAGTGAAAATGCAAGGACAGTTGGATTGTCTACAAGCTGACAAGAACTCCATGAATCTTGAAATTTCTGAAAGTGTTGGTTATTCTATATTAATGCATCAGTAACAAGAACTGAACTCGATGTTATCAGGCTTCAGGCATTTGTTACAGTAAAGCAATGCATTTTAACGGCACTGTAACAATCGAGTGGTATACAAGAGCAATCACTATCTGAAGGGTGAGGAAACGAAAACGAATGTTTTCTGTTCTTTGGGAAGGAGGAAAGTATAGAGAAGTATCTATTTCTGAGCTATTACATTTATTCAGGAACAAAACTTACATTTGTTGGCTGGTCTGACTTAGCTGTTAGCAGCATTCTGTCTCTTGGCAAACTCTGGAAATTGGAAAGAAAACTAACAAGGCCGATTTAGCAGAATGTAGACAAAAAATACCCAAGCAAACAGGTCAAACCATGTCGTCTTCTTTCAGTTGCTTTGGAATGTATAGATGTTTCCAATCACTCCAGCAATGCTTACTATGATCGCCAGCATCAACATCACCCAAGACAAGTACCTCTCCACTTGGCTCAATCCGCTCCCTACTTTGCTTAACCTTAAAGCGATGAGGGATGGAAAGGTGAAACCCAAGGAGACCGCTGTTGTTGCCCCCGTGAACTTAAAGGCTGTCCAAATATTAGGGATCGTCGTTGAGCCCAGATATATAAGACATAAGATCACGAAAGTTAAGACGAGACACCTCTTCCTGCTCTCAGATAGTGGATTTAATCCTTCAAAAATCAAGGTATCCACAGTTTGCCTCAAGGAAAAATGAACCACGGGAAACACAAGAATCAAATGAAGAACATAACCAATACGGACAATGTAGTTCAAAGCAGTGCTAAACCGAATCCCAAGATCCTTATCAAGTTAGTGAGCACATCTGACTCGGTATCCTTTCCAAAGAGTAAATAGCCAGCAATGGCAGTCGAAGCATATATCAACACGCAAATAATAGTCGTGATCCTTCCTATTCGATACATTTTATGCGGTGAGGGTTCTTGGAGCTCATTATAAATAGGTTGAACATTAAAGTGGCATACATAAGCATTGGACATGATAGGAATCACCACAAGAAAATCAAGAATGGCACTCCAGGAACCAAAATCTGGTGACATCCTTGGAGGCTCAATCTTTCCCTCAGCAAGCTTGATAGCAGCTATGATAAATGCAACAACGACGTAAACCACAGCAAGTGCCACAGAAGCAGCCGAAGTCGTGCTCAAGGAATCAATCTTATCCAAAGCACACAATGGCGCAAGAAAAAGCACCAGAACAACTAGAATCACTAGCTTCCTATGATCCCAAAAACCATGACCCCACCATTGATCTAAAACACCCATGTGACGAAGAGATCCCGACATAACATCCCCAATGATGATCAAGTACACAACCAAAACACCAGCATTGTTGATTATTATGCAAATTTCTGACAAAGTCCTCGCCGTCCTCCCCAATGCAGCCTGCACAACCTCCCCATATGTGGCTGCCTTACTTTGGACAGAAAATCGGACCAAAAATTCCACACTAATTTCAGACAAAATACCCATCAAAAATATCAATATTACACCCAAAATCAAGCCCAAAACTTTCATGGTGGCCGGCAAGGCCATGAGGCCAGCCCCAATAACAGAGGTGGTAAGATTAAAAACAGCACCATAAATCCCCGACCCAGATTTCCTTTCGCCGAAAATAAACGGTAAATCGTCAAGATCTATCACATCTTCAACATCTAAATCATCCCCATCCCGCGGATTCACATACCCATTGTCATGGTCTGGTGAATACAATCTGAAAGACGGATCTTTGGACTGAATGTTCCCATCTTTCACCTGTAATTTAGAGTAACTGCTATCCATCTATGTTTCTGGAAAACTTTACATATACACGAGATATAAACCCAAGAAAATCGTTTATGCATCCATACACCAACAAATGTAGATTTCAACACAATACCACCGACGAAAAAGAGAGACTTACACAAAAATCGATCAAGAATTGCAAATGGGAATTCCCGAATACTCAATAAGAGCTTGATTCTGATGGGGGGAAGTGTAGATCTCAGAGTCAAACCGTACGACCCGTTTATCTGCGTAATCAGAATGAGCAACAGTAGATTTTGGAATTTGGGTTCTGCTGCTTCTCTATTGGAGGATTTTAACTTCCACTCTCTTTCGCTTTTCAATTGTTTATTGGTTTTGGGCTCTTTCTTTCTTTTTCTTTTTTTTTCTTTTAAGTTCATAATTCAACTATATGACTTGACTTTAAAGGCTGAGTTTTTTCACTTTGTACCCTTGGATTGTATGCTTATTGTCTTTTTGCCCCGTCAAACTGTGAAAATCTACATTTTGTCCCATTTCATAAAATATAGTTTATTTTTTACTTTACATCATTTTTCGAGACTTGAAGGGAATGTTAAGTTAAGTGCTGAAATTTTTAAATGTAAAGTAGCTCGTTTTACTGTTTTTATGGGTTAAGTTATTCCAACGACCAAGTTATGTATTAAGCGTCTTATGTGTAAAATTTACAAAATAAATCACTGTCAAAACTACATACACATGAAAAATACTGGTTATAATTTGTTAATATTTAAATTAGGTGGCTCGTAGAAAAAAGGTAAATAAAAATTGTAAGAATGCTAGAATCACAAAAATTGCATCCAACTATATGATTTCACGTGAATTACAAACAAAAAACGATCGGAGGATCACGATGCATCTATGCATATTAGAGTTTAGAATGTATTAGCACTGGATCGTAAAGACCTTAAACTATTGATAAGGATCCAAAACTTATCTAAAGATTGTAGACATATTGAAGAGAGGTCTTGATATGACCATTATAAGATTAGCCCCGTGTCATAGCAAATTTAATTAAATCAAATGTAAAATGGCATGATCGAATTTTAGTGTACTATTTAAAATATAATTATATTTTATACTAATTAAATTAATTGATTGTATTGTTAATTATTATAAGAGGTCTTAATAATCAATTTTATATCTTTTAAATTGTGAGATCATATTTGATTGATTTTTTTTTTCCGGACTTGACCATAAATTTAAAAAAATCCATAAAATTGCATCTTTTTATACGTAAAATTAATGCAAAATTATTTTTTTATAATACTGAAAATAATTTGCAAAAAATAAATATCAAGTGAATGAACTTACATTATTTAATAAAAAAATTGTAATTTTTTTATCTGATCAATTCTTAATCCCGTGATGAAATATTACAAAACGAATAAATGTCTCATTTTAATTTGTTTGGGACCCATGGTGACCCTATATGGGTGGAGTATGTTGAATGCAATGTCTTGAGTCTTGTATTAATGAAAAAATTGTTGCCCAATCATTAATTAATTGGGTTAAATCACAAATCATTTCAAAGTTTTGTAATTATTATCTAATCAATCAGTCACTGTCCTTTTTTTTTTTTTTTTTGGTTTTTGTATTATTTTTAAGCGTTGATTTCAAAGTCTTGATTTTATTTTTTTAATTCTATATGGTTGACAAAAGTTAAAAGGATGGTTGGTTGGTTTCTAATATTTTTTTAAATACATTATAATTTTAAAAATGTAAATAATATTCGGAATATATGGTTAATTTTAAAATAAAAGTATATTTTATATGAATTTTAAAGTTAAAATGTTAGGAACTCCTATTAAGATTTCAGCAAGGTCATTAACTTGAATTTATAAAAAAAAAATATTTTTACAATAAAGACGAACTAATTTATAAACATTTCAAGAACTTAATTCAAAAGGATAAAATGTAAGTATTTATTAATTTATGATTAATAAAATAAAATCATATGATTCAAAATAGAAAATGCATAAGAGATGAAAAGAAAAAACCTTAGATACTAAAAATGTAGAGGAGAGATGAAATAAATTAAATAAATAAGAAATCAGTGGAAAGAGGGAAAAAAAGAAAAAATATTTTTTCTTTCGATCAATAAGAAAAAATAATAATTTGATATTATAATTTTAAATAAAATTATTTTTATCAATATATTAAAAAACGTACACTAAGACAAACTTTTATACCACTTACATAAAATAATATATATATATATATATATATATATATGTACGAATAATTATTTTAAAAATAAAATACAAATTTCAACTATTACATTGTAGGAGTATACAAGAATTTAGCATATGAAATATTTCAAAAATCTTGTGACACCACATAAATTCATGTCGAGATTAATGATGAGCTATTTGATATTTTACAATAAGAGTTTTTAAAACAACAAATGTAATTAATAGATACATGAGCAGTCATTATTTTTAGACCATGTTCTAGTTTATGATAATAATCGCACCGTTTTTAAAAAGTTAAATTTTTATCGATCAAAATTATTATTTTTTTAAAAAATACTATAGGTTACTGACATTTCTATAACAAGGGTAGGTAAATTCGAATAACAGTAAGGAAAAAAATTATAATATATTTGATGTAATATGAAAATAATAAGTCTTAAAAGGAAAAGTATTCATAATAATTAGTATGTTATTAAAGGTGATATTTAAGAGTTAAATTACCTTTTCTTTTTCAAGAAAATTAATAATTGAGAAAGAGGATATAATTTGTTTTCTTGGATATTTTATAGTTTATTACATAATTAATATTTTTAAAATTAAAAATAAATACAACACATTAATAATTTAATCGATGAATATATTTAAACGGTACAAAAACAATAAATTGCTATAAAACTATATATATATATATATCTATATTTATAAAATTTAAATTTATATTATTGCAATTGTGAAGTTTCAACCAAAGTAATTGAAATAACACGCAATAAGTTTGGTTGAGTTATTAGTACCGAAAATTGGTATTTGGACAAAATAGCCCAAAATGAAGGCCTAAAAAATACCCAAAACCCTAAAATTTGTCTGTTCGGCTGTTCCCTCCCTTGCCAGCACTCTCAAACCACCTCTTTTCCTCCTTCCAAATCTCTCTCTCTCTCTCTCTCTCTCATTCTTGCTCTCCTCCTTCTATTTTTATTAATTTTTGCAGCTTTTTCTTTTTCCTTTTTTGGGTTAAAGGGGTGAAGAAAGCTAAAGGGAGAGCAAATGGAGGTGGAGAAGCTCTGCTCTGTTAGTGCTGTTGTGCAGAGGGTTATGTGCAGTTCGGTTCTCTGGGCTGCCCAGAGATCTCTTCTTTTGCTTCTTTTGCTGGTAGCTTTTGCGACCCTTTACTCCGTTCTCTGTTTGTAAATTGCTTTCTTGCTTTTCTGTGTGCAGTTTTTGAAAGCAGTGCTTCTTCCATTTGTTATAGGGTGTTCTTGTTTCACCTTGTGCTCTGGAGTTTTACGTTTATGTTGTGCTTTCATGTTTTTTTCTTTTTTGTTGTTAATGGGACTTGGATTCTGCGAGCATTTCTTGTGTTTTTGGTTTGATTTGTTGTCACCTTTAATTTGTGTTGCCCCTGGTTTTTGGTTTTTCGTGCTTTCTTTCAAGATTAAAAAAATTGTTTTGATTTCATGAAGTAAGTTTTTATCTTTCCTTATTTTGAAGAACATTTTAAAAAAAAATTCAGATCTTTTCATGAGTTTAATTCTAATGTGTCTTGATGCTTTGACCAGAAACTGGAAGCAAATGAAACTAAAGTTACATATTTGCATTTCTGGTAATTAGTGTGCTTTTATCCGGGACATGTACATCTATTCCGGTAGCTGGAGTAGTTAGCTTCTTACTACTTGTTTGGCTTAGTTTTGTTGCTGTTAACAGCTAGTCATTACTGTGTAGGGAGCTCTGTTTTAGAGTTTGTTGTGGCTGGTTTTTGACTGTTTGATCCCAATTAATAATGCTTAGAATCAAGTTGAAGTTATTTATATAAGATTTTCATAAATAAAAGAGTTTTATTCAAAAGTTGTAATTCATGAGAAGTTACCAACAAATGTCTATAACATTAAATAGGCATCGTTAAGTCCAATGGAATATCGTACTTGGTACCTGATTCTCAGTGGTTGGTGCGTGTTCTCCACTGACATTTGCGTTCATGGAAAGTCTTTATTCATAGGAAGCTCCGTACTGCTTATTATCATAATCTTGTTGAAGTCTACTGAAATATGTTTGTAGATGCCTGAGAATGTTAAAAAGGAATCTGTTCACCAAAGAGTTATTCATCATACTTCACGTATCCTCTACTGTTCTGCCGCGAGAAGATAAACAACCAGAAGAAGGAATTTTTTTCATTAGATCTTGTGAAAATCTGATTTAGCATTCGGACTCTGACTTCATCAAGTTTGCTGGAGAAGGATTCTTTTTCGTAATTCTAGTAAAACTCAAATATAAGCATTCAGTTTCTGATCTCTACCGGATGGCGTTTGGATGAGTTTAAATCAAATAACACGCAAAGACTTTGATGTTATATTTCAGCTTATTGCTCTTATATTTCTCCCAGTTCCGAGTTTATGGGAAGTTGTTCAAGCATTATTTGTGCATGTCAATGGTTGAGTGCATAAAATTTGATTGCAATTTTTTCAGAGTGGGACGGCTCTCGGTGATATCAACGCATTCCCATCTCCTTTAGCGACAGACAAAAGGTGTGGTTAGTTTCCTTTTGCTATGGCTTCAACTTCTTTCTTTCGATTTTTAAGTCACTGGTTGAATAGAAGAAGAGCACCGAGTGATAGAATATCTACTCCACTTACAGATTCCCGTTTGGTGATCTTAAAAACGCTACAAAATCCGAGGAAACCAAGGATGCTAGTGACAGTGATGACAGTGAAGAAGACGATGAGGATGAGGACAACGATGTTGATGCTGATGACAATGATGAGGATGATGATTATTCTGGAGAAGGAAGTGATGGCAATGATGATGGAGATCCAGAAGATGACGTCGCGGCTAATGGTGATGGAGGGAGCGGCGACGACGACGACAATGATGACGATGACGACGAAGATGATGATGACGAGGATGATGACGATGAAGATGAGGAGGACGAGAGTGATGAAGAGGAAGACAAACGACCATCAAAGAAGAAGAAGTGAACGGGGTCTTGGTTTCTTTTTTCTTTCGGTTAGGAGTATGCAGATTCTACATTTTAGGGGGTCCTGGTCCTACTTCATATCCTAGACGATATTTTTTCACCGCAGTTGCCAAGAAACATCGTCTCATGGACCAAAATTGTGTAACTGTTGGAATCTTCACTTAGTTACTAAGTTTGGACCTGTGTCCGATTGTTGCTTGTTGTGTATTATGTTGACATTATTATTTCATTAGAGGAATTTAGGTATGATGTATGGTCTTTGCAGGCGAAGTTCATATGTGGGATCTGTGGAAACTATAAAATTCTTGTATGATATGGCATATGAAGTTGATTAAATTCGGGCAATACCATGAAAAGTAACACATGGAATTTAGGTTTAAAGTGTTAAAAAGTCATCTTCTCAATCACTCCTAGTCTTGTCGATTCGTCCCATATCTCTATTGGTACTGAAAGATTGGGTGGGAGAATCTAGTTTTAGAATTGGGGCTGTAAGGCGATGTCTGTAGTAGGTGATAGGAGGCATTTATATACAAGCATCCAAGACATGCAATATTATAAAGGGTCTCATGGTGAAATGATATTTTTTCTTCTGTAATTTAGGATTTTATATTCTTATTTTTTGTCCTATAATTTTTATAAATAGCACTTTTAATCTTATAACACTTTTGTTAGTTATTTTAATGGGAAACATAGAATTTTTACACTTTTGATCCTATCACTTGATGACCATGTGGTCTTTTTCATTAAATATATAAAGAAGGGTGTCATGTGATCAAACGCACTGTTTTTTTTAAATTTCGTGACCAAATATGATAATCTTGTAAACAATGAGACTAAAAGTGGAAATACTTAATTTACGGGATATAAAATACTATTTTTCAAATCTTATGAGTATATTAATAACAAATAAATTGAACCTTTATGGATCCAGATCCAATTTTTCTCTAAATATTTTTTAATTTTGGACACTTTTATATGATAACTTCGAACAAAATGGAGTTTTTTTTATAAATTTTTTAAATTAAATTTCAAGAACAAAATGCATTTATGTTTCGATAGAGCAAATTAAATTAAATTTTATAGAGCAAAGCTCAATTTCAATCAAAATGCATTTAGAAAATGATCCTTAGATTAATAAAATATTCTTAATATGTATTGATATATATATATATGTTTCCCAATTTTATCACTGAGATTTGAGGAATGGGATATCATTTCAGAAGAATCATATTTGGACAAAATAGCCCCAAATCTAGGCCTAAAATACCAAAACCCTAAAAGTTGTTTGTTCCCTCCCTTGACAACACTCTAAAAAATCCCCACCAATTCAGCCATTCAAGAGAGACCCTTTTGCCTTCCTTCCAACCTCTCTTCCTCATTCTTGTTTTCCTCTTCTATTTTTATTAATTTGCAGCTTTCTTTAAAGGATTAAAGAAAAGCCAAATGGAGGTCGAGAAGCTCTGCTCGGCTTGTGCTGTTGTGCAGAGGGTTACGTGCTATTCAGTTCTCTGGGCCGCCCAGAGATCTCTTCTTTTGCTTCTTTTGTTGGTAATTTATGCGACCCTTCACTCTTTTTGTCTGTTGTGAATTGTTTTCTTGCTATTTCCTGCGCTGTTTCTGAAGGTCTTTTTAGCAGACTTTTTATTTGTTAAAGGAGTGTTCTTTTTTCGAGTTGTGCTCTTCAGCTTTGCGTTTATATCGTGCTTTTCGATTAGACTTGGATTCTATTAGCAATAATCTTGTTTTTGGTTTCGTTTTGTTGTAACCTTGAATGCTTGTTGGCTTTTGTTCCTTGTTTTTGGTTTTTTGTGCTTGCCTTCAAGATAGAATTCTTTGTCTTCTTGAAACAAGTTTTTTCCTTATCTGAATGGAAGTATATCAGTTTTTCTCAATTCAGAGCTTTCCTGATTTTAACTTTAATCTAGTTAGTTGCTTTAACTTGAAACTGGAAGCAAATCAAACTAAGTTTATATCTTTGCTATTTTGGTGAGTGTGCTTTTAGTTTGCATGCCTTTACTGTAGTTGGAACAGTTTAAGTTCTTACTAATGGTTTGGAGTTTTGAAGTTTATGGTCATTTGCTAGATTATGATAGTTAGGATCAATTAATTATCCACACAAATTTCTGTAACATAATGACATAAAGTCAACTTCTTTTATATAAGGTTTTGGTAAATAATTTTTTTTTTTTTAATCAATGGCTGCAATTCATGAGTATTTAACAACGGTTGTCTTTAGGGAACATTGCTTTAAATAGATATCTGAGTCATTGACAAGTCAAATGGAGTGTCATACTTGTTCCCAAGATTCACTTTTGTTGTGTGGGTTGTTTACAAGTCATTTTGTTTCATGGAGGACTGGTTGGTTTTTATTGTCATGATCTTGTTGAAGTGTGGCAGGATATATCATATATCTATAGGTGTGTGAGAAACTTAAAAAGGTATCTGTTTACTGAAGAGTGATTCATCTTACTTCAAATATCTTCTACAGTCCAGGGATGAAGGCAAATGAACAAGAGGACGAATATTTCTTAGTTATAGTGAAAATCTTATTTTGCATGCATGCAGATCCTGATGTTACAAAAAGGGGTATTTTTCTTAATTCTAGTAAAACTCTGTATACGCATTCAGTTTCTGATGTGTATCCATTGGTATTTAGCTGAGTTTAAAAAGTAAAGCCCTGTTGATGTCATATTCAGATTATGGCACTTATGTTTCCCTCAATTCCCAGTTTATTGAAGTTGTTATAGTCTTATGCACCACTCCTGATCTAGAATAGTTGAATGACATAAATTTATTTGGAATTTTCTTTTTCAGAGTGGGACTCTGCTTAGTGATGTCAATGTATTTCCATCTCCATTAGAGACGGACAAAAGGTGTGGCTAGTTTCATGTTTTGCTATTCCTTCAACTTTCCATTTTCTTTTCTCACCGGATTTATACAGGAAGAGTACTAAGTCAGTAGAATCTCTACTCCATTTGCAGATTCCCATTTGGCGATCTTAAGAAAGCCTCCCAGCCCGAAGAAAACAAAGACGCTGGTGAAAGTGATGATGGTGAGGACGATGATGATGATGAGGATGGTGATGATGCTGACGACAACGATGAGGATGATGATTATTCTGGAGAAGGGAGTGATGGCGATGATGGTGGAGATTCTGATGATGAGGTTGCTGCTAATGGCGATGGAGGGAGCGATGATGACGATGATGATGACGAGGATGACGACGAGGATGATGAGGATGACGATGATGAGGATGAGGATGGTGAGAGTGATGAAGAGGAAGATAAAAGACCATCAAAGAAAAAGAAGTGAAGGGTGTCTTTATTTCTTTCTCTTTAGTTAGGGGCATGCAAATTCTACTTTATAGGGGGTCCTATTCATCTCCTAGACGATATTTTCTTGCAGTTGCCAAGGAAAATGAGAAACATCGTCTGATGGACCTTAATTATGCGACTCTTGGGATCCTGACTTAGTTACTCAGTTTCGACCTATGCCCAATTGTTGCTTATTTCATTAGAGGATTAGTTATAATCCGTACTTTTAACTCTTGAATAGTCCTTTAAGTATTCTTATGATATGACTTTCTTGAGGTATGATAAATTCTTTGCAGACTAAGCGCATATAGGAACTGTAAAGCGATAACATTCTTGTCTCATATGACGTATGATGTGATTAAAATGGGCCACTGCCATGAGAAAGAAACTTTGTTTCTGGATCAAATGAGTTAAAGTCATGTTCTGCATCATTTCGGGTCTTTGCTAATTCACTGCACCACTTATCCTTCTCCATGAAATTTATAGTATACGCATAAAAAAAGGCTTAAAATTCATGGTTGTTTTGTAATAACTTTCACTTCATTGGAGTAATTACACCATTGTGAAGTCGCTCAAGACTTTACAAGTAAAGCATAAACAATATAATCAAGCTACCTACAGAAAAACAAGTATCAATTAGTTCACGTTGCGTAACTGCTGCATTTCTCTTGTAGTTCATTGTTGACATGGGGGGCACTCTGAAAATCAATTTGAACAGTGCACTGATTGGCCAAAGTAACCTGACAACCTGCCATGGTATAAATAAGCGTAAGGGTCCTGCTTGGAAGTTTAACTACAAATACAAATGAAAATGAAATGTCATTGCCCATTTGGAACAAGGTGGAGATGCATCAAAGTCTACAAGCTTATTCACATGAAAACTATGAAGGTGATATTAAAGTCTACAAGCTAAGTACACCAGTTTACAAATATTATGAAATGAAATCCAAGTGAACGCATGTAAAGAATTCTGGTTATCAAATAGGACAAGAAGGAGAAAATCACAAACTGTGAAAAATTCCATGTTCGAGTCCTTTCTTTCACGTAGATTCACTAGCAGAAGTATTTGCAAACGATAGCACATTTCCATTTGAAATCTTTTCCAGTAAAGAAGATTACAACAAACCTTGGGAAGATCACGACATTATGGAATTAAATTGAGCAGCAAAACTTTCAGTTTTGCTCTCTATAGAATGATTCATTTTCCTGTCAGGTCTAGATGAAATTAACATCCTTGAAAGACTACAAGAACGATTGGGTGAATGATGCAGTGGGGCTACACTCTACCATTGTATGCTCGGCCATGATCACTTGTCAAGTAATATATACACTATATCGTGCTAAATAGTACATATTTGTTAAGAATAAGATTTACTAATGAGATGTAATTTGCCAGAGCATTTGAAGAAAGCATTTTAAAGGACTATAATCTTCGAGAATATTCTTGGGGGAAAGTGACTCGTACATATTAACTATATGTTTCATATTCAGCTTCAAGAATCACTTTCTGAAAAAACAAAGGCTACAAAAGATTAAAGTGAAAGAGTTTCCAAAACTACATTTTTAGGGCTTAGCATATTGACATTATTATGACGATCAAACACCTCGGAATGGTATTCAACAAACATGATATTAAGCTTCCCTGACGCTGCCAAAATCCCAATTCTTGTCATGGTGAAAATTGATTTATTTGAATTTGCTAAGGGTCCAACAGATCACCAGTGATGGCTCAAACACAGCTGTCTTCCTGCATAGGTGTATCATAGTACAATTATATGATCTCAAACTATTTAGTCATAGGTGCATCATATTACCATGAGGCTAATTGGATACTAGTTTATTCGAGTAATTGAACATCAGCTTTGATTTTTAAAACAGGAACAGCTGCCCACAATATAACTCTAACTTAGTTCCCACCAACCGCGGAAAGGTGCAGACTGCACAACTTTAGTCATACATAATGCTAAAGAAAAGTCAAGAATGAGTTCATGGCTTTAATTGAAAAAGAAAACTCAGCATATACAGCACAACGAGAGATCAAACTTAGAAGCTCAGGTAAAACAATCCCGAAAAGATCAAATTCAAGAAACAGGTAAAGAGCGTCGACAAGATCTTTACCTCAACCAGGCAACTTTCCGGCCCGAAATATGGCGAACTTAGATACCTCCGAATACTCATACTCGATCCCATTGCTCTTCAACAGCCCCTCGAGCAAATTCTTGGCCTCCTCCGGTTCCAAACTCTCACATTCAATCTCATAACACGTCCCGAAACTATAATGCGTCTCGTCGAGCTCCAATTTCAGCCCACTCCACTCATAAACCCCGCGCACATTTCTAAAACCCCCCAAACCAACCAAACCTCCTGCGCCCACATTAAACTCCTCCTTCACTCTTTTAATGATATCAGACGACTCGATGTGAAGGAGGCGCCACGGCTCGGCGGCGCAGTGACGGCCGACAATGGGGTCGAGGGGCTCCTCTTGCTCTTCAATGCGGCTGATGCCAGCGGAGATTTGGGGTTTGGATTTTAGGGAGAGGACGCAGTGGGAGTCGAGGTCGTAGAAGCGGAGGCGGAGGACAGCGAGGTTGGAGGAGAGCTCGGCGTTGGGACCATCGAAGAAGAGGTTCTCCTGGAGGTGGGTGCGGCGGTGGTTCGGGGAAAGGACGCCGCAGAGGCGCTCGTGGGCTGCGGAGGATGCAAGGCGGAGCTTGACTTCTACTTCCATCGGGGAGGGTGGGTGGGGGTCTCAGATAACAGTCGTATGGAATGGTGGTGGAGAGAAACAGTTGGAGTTGAAACAACGGTTGTTAACCGGGTCTGGACTTTTATTGTTGGGTGGCCCGGACCCGGATAGATACCATACTATTGCTATTACTATTACTATTACTATTACTACCCCTATATTTTTGGTCTATTTTCCATTTTTTCTTTTTCATGGTTGATGTGGGGATTAGAAGGCCAAGACGCCCCTGGACCTCACCAATGTGACAAAAGATGAAAAGAAGACAAGAATCCCCACAATTTTGCTTGGGTCGGATAGATGCGAATGACATCATAGTCAATACCAACTAGGTTCCAACAAAAAGCTATAAATCATATTAATTAGATATGAGTCATTCCCTAATCCTACTGACTCAAATGTGATTTGTGAGTGCAGATCCAAAATTTGAGACCATAAGGAACTAGAAGCCCGAATCGGTAGAGGGAAACAGCCGATTGTTTTGGAGTGGGGTTTCTTCTGCAGAGGGCTCCGAGGAATTGCTGCTGCTCAACCAAAAACCATGCATCAAACATACATAGGTGGGCAAGAGACAAAGAAAAAAACATAGTGCCGTAGTTGATCCCCACCATAAGTAATAAAAGATTTTCAATGGCTGCATAAATCTAATGTCTCTCATCTCTACGCCAAAAAGTAAAAATTATGAACCCCCAAGGATCCATATTCTTTGACCAAAATTAATCCCGTTACAGAGAAAGCTAGAAAAACTGGCTGTTTGTAAAACTCACCCAAAACCATACTAATACATTCCATCTGAAACAACTTCGACAATGACGCATATTTGCATAGCCTTTTACCATAAATTGTCATCATTATCAGCTCATCAAAATGAAAAGATCTCACTACCTACGAGCTTGACTTCAACTCCCCATAGTTGGGTGCAGAAAAGAGTGGTGAAACAAGTACCAGAGAGTCCGAGATATGGTGTTGAAAGTAGAAGGGCACCCTTTTTGCCCACCCTAACACACTGATGGTTCAGAGCTTAAATAGCAGTCCACCATGAGTGGCGAAGAAGGGAGCAAACACAAGTGACTCGACTGCCATTAGCTTGATGAGGATGTTGAGTGAAGGGCCCGATGTGTCCTTAAGAGGGTCTCCAATTGTGTCTCCAATGACAGCTGCCTTGTGTGGTTCTGATCCCTTGGGCCCGAGAGTTCTTGCATGCTCTGAAGCACCAGCCTAGAAGATGGTAGAAAGATTAGAAAAACTGCTTACTATTTTAACCAGGAAAACGGCAAACTTTCATTAATCGATTCAAACCAGGTCGTTACCTCAATGTACTTCTTAGCATTGTCCCATGCACCTCCGGTGTTGGATGCAGATATTGCAATCTGTAGAATACAGAAAAGCATAAAAGGTCAAGAGTCATATGTGGGGCAAAATCATTACTAGGTATTAGTTTCCACAAGTTGGAAAATTATCATACCTGGACACCGGAAACAAGAGAACCAGCAAGAACACCAGAGAGGGTCTCAACACCGAAAAAGATCCCAACAATCAGAGGGGTGAGCATGACGAGTGCACCAGGGGGAATCATTTCCTTAATTGATGCATCAGTGGAGATCTTCACACATGTAGCATAGTCAGGCTTCGCATGACCCTCCATGAGCCCGGGAATAGTGTTAAACTGCCTACGAACTTCCTCAACCATCTTCAAAGCTGCGCTGCCGACACTCTTCATGGTCATGGCAGAGAACCAATATGGAAGCATTGCACCGACAATTAAACCAATGAAGACCTTAGGGGTCAAAACATCAACAGTTGAAATTGAAGCACGGCTCACAAAGGCGCCGAAGAGTGCCAATGAGACAAGTGCAGCAGATCCAATGGCAAATCCCTGAGAACAAATTCAATGAATCAAAACTAAGATGCAGCATCAAGTCTTTGAAGAATGAACATTCACAACGACGCGTAAAAAATCCTAGATAAAATGTAACGGCATAGTGCTGTGAAAAGGTGTCACAAACTTTTAATTGCAGCGCATCAGATGGGGGAACATCTTGAGTACTCAGACCACTATGTTCTAATGTATAGTATCAATTTAACAACAAAAGCATTTTATTATACCTTGCCAATAGCCGCAGTGGTATTCCCAGCAGCATCCAGGGCATCGGTTCTCTCACGGATCCGGTGGCTCATGCCAGCCATCTCAGCTATACCTCCAGCATTATCACTGATAGGGCCATAAGCATCAATAGCCAACCCAGTAGCAATAGTGCTTAGCATCCCAAGAGCAGCTACAGCAATACCATACATTGCGGCAAAGCTGAAACTAACAAAAATGCTGATTGCGATGGCAAAAATGGGAATTATAACTGATTTATATCCCAAGGCAAGGCCAAATATAACATTAGTCGCAGCACCAGTCCTGCAGGAATCAGCAACATCTTGCACAGGGCTGCACACAGAAATTCCACAACCAAGCAAGAACACTAATATTATTAAAAAGGAAATAACAAATGATGGAAAAATAAGGTTTAAAATGTCATTTCAAGGAAAAATAAAGAGAGAGAGAGTGAGAGAGTAAAGAAAAGAAACAAATATTCTCACCTGTAAGCATTGCTGGTGTAATATTCAGTCACAAATCCAATGATAAGTCCAGCCCAAAGCCCAACACAAACACAGAGGAAAAGCTGCCTGTAATACCATTGAGTGAGTTGTATTTGGATATAACACAACAATTAGTACGATGACGATTTGCTTAATGAAATAGATGCCAGATACAGATTCATAAAAGCAAGAAAAAGCACAATCAGAAGAAAATATACATGCCTAAACCAAAATTCTAGATAATTTTTCATTTTTCATTTAATTAGTAGTATTACTATTATAATCGCCAGCAGTAATAGCAGCAGTACGCAATCATGTCAGGTGCACCACAGGAGAGTGACATTTGCCCTTTCTGCAAATTTCCATATTTTGCACCCAGGGGCCCGAATCAGATTATTTAAAGCTTTCAGAATCCAAACCCACCCGGTCACACCCACCAATATCATGAGATGTCATTGTGCATACAAAATAAATAAGCAAAATGCTGTAACAACCTGGACCCATTTTACATTTTGGGTGCGAAGCAGTTCTTACCAGTTCTTCACAACTTTCTGAGCACCAAAATTGAAGATTGTGAAGGATGATGGCAGGCAAGTCCAGGTGACAATAGCAATTCCAACAGTCATAAGAATAGTAGAGATAATAAGCTGCTTCTTTAATGCTGGCTCGATTTCCTTGACCGCCTTTATCTCAAAAAAGTCCGTGGCAAAAAGAGTAGTGATTAAGCATACCAGAATACCCATGGAACTAATAAGCAATGGGTAGCACATTGCAGTGAAGTCATGAGTCATTCCAAAAGAGGATATTGAAGCCACAACAAGAGCAGCACATGATGACTCAGCATATGAACCAAAAAGATCTGACCCCATTCCAGCAATATCTCCAACATTATCACCAACATTGTCAGCAATCACCTGCAAAACAAAAGAATATGTCAGTACAAGTTCGTCCGTAACTAGGGTGATCTCAGAAGTGGACATTGGCTTACAGCAGGATTCCTGGGGTCATCTTCCGGAATGTTCCTTTCAACCTTTCCAACAAGATCTGCACCAACATCAGCAGCCTTAGTGTAAATACCACCCCCAACTCTCCCAAACAAAGCCATGGAGGATCCACCAAGACCATATCCAGTAATTGCCTCAAAAAGACCTTCCCAATCATCCCCATAGTAGAGCTTGAATAAATTGATGGCAATATACAGAACCAATAGGCCATTTGCAGCAAGGAGAAAACCCATAACCGCACCAGATCTAAATGCAGTAATAAAAGCTTTCCCAACACCTTTCCTAGCTTCCAATGTGGTCCTTGCATTTGCATAGGTGGCAATTTTCATTCCAAGGAAACCGGAAACAACAGAGGTGAAAGCACCAAGCAAGAAGGATACCGTACTGAAGATAGCAGTTGCAAGAGCTGGCTTGCACAACTTCTCCTTATTAAAAGTACATTGCTGGCTCTTTGTGCTGAAACCCTCAACTGAGCCCAAGAACAAGAAGATGAGGATTGCAAAAGCAATCATAAAAATACCCACATATTGATATTCCGTAAATAGGAATGATGTTGCACCTGTAAGCCAGAAACAATATTAGAGTCAGCCAAAATAGACTATCATGTTAAACTGGAGAAAGAACCCAAACTAACTGTAAACAATTAACCCACACCGTTAAACAAAATGCTTGCCATCAATAAAAAACAGGAACCCCTAACGCTATTCACAAAATATAAATGATGGATGAGACCAGATTATTAGCATCAAAACTTTCATTTATACCACATGCGAGCGACCCTAAAAGAAAATTGAGCAACACAAAATAAGAGCTCCCAAGCACCTACAGAACTATTTCACCATCAAGTTCTGTTGATCCAGTGTTTTTAAAATTGGATTAATAGTCCAATTGGTAAGCAAGTATGTTAGTGGATTGGTTGGACAACTTCCAAAAATTTGGTTTTATTACGACTCTACGACTATGTGATATTTATAGATATACAATACATTACATGTATATCCATATAAATATATATATATATAATACAATTATTCATGTAAACATAACAAAAAATTAGTTCAAAACTGAAATCAATTAACATGTAAAATAATGAGTTTGAGGTGCAATATTTATAAACTCAATAACTCAACAAGAGAAAAAAATTACAGTACAAACCGAAACCCAACAAACAAACAAAAAAGCCAACAATAGCAACTTCATTTACTTGTTAGCTTTTGTGGGTTGGAATCAGAAGAGGAACTGAAAAAGAAAATTCTTCACTTTTTCTTTCTTCATCTTTGAGAAGGAAAAGGCGGGTTTAACTCAGTATACAAATTTTAACTATTCTGTACTCCCATTTCTTATATTAGATTTAGAATTGATCTCCCGACTCTTCTACTATAACTGGACCTCATGCAATTTTGAAAGCAGTTTTCCATATTTATCCACACATATGAAGCATAGTATCATATTTAAGACTAACATAAAACGTTAAATATTTGGCTTCATGCACTAGTACTAAAATCCCACAGGAAAAGATATGGGGGTACTAAAACACAGACAATATCTCCAACAGCAAGCAATGAAAACACAAATCCACGTCAATTGGTCATATCTCGGCAAAACTATTTAAAATGCCAAAAGAAATTGATAAAATATCGTATTTAAAAAGTTTTGAAAAAGTAGGCAAAACTATGTTTTCTAATCGCAGTTTTAACATTAAACACAGTTCTTTAAAAATTTGAAAAAAGCTGAGTTTACTAAACACAGTTCTTTAAATATTTAAAGAAAAAATTAAGGATAACCTTGGTTCTATAAAAATTTTAAAAATAAAAGGAAAAGCATTTAATATTTATAGAACCATGTCTAGTATACCCGGTTCTTTGGATTTCTTTTATCAAAAAAATATTTAATTGGGAGAATCTTTTCAAATTATGGTATTATATAAAAATAATTTTTGAATTTTTAAATAATTTTTGCCTATATCTTCTAGAAAAACAGTATATTGACGACAAAGCTGCAAAACAAAACCATCGAGTGACGTCACATAGCCACAGCATTAGTGTCTCACGTGCTCCACACATGCAGTGACATAAAATATTCATATAAGACACAGAGAAACCACCTCCCCCAGTTATTCCTCCGAGGATAAGCTGCATTTCAGTAAAATATTACTATAATCTTCCAAGATCTTGGTAACTATAATAAGAATTAATTAAACAAAGAGAGATATAACAAAAATTTGTATCCGACTACACCAGTCCTCGGTGCCAGCTCCTATATGCGATTACTACAGTAAACCAGAATGCACCAACCTTACAAATATGTAGGTGAAACCCTAAACCCTCGCCGCCAAGAAATCGAACAACACAAAAATTTTCCTACGGATTTCCAGAAGAGGTAGACGAACACATCACAAAATTTACATAAGCATATTATGGCTTCCCGTTAATACCGGAACGTAGTAAAAGGTAAAATGAACAGGACAAAACACCTTTGCCCATGACACTTCAACCCCACCTAATCTTTCGATCCAACTTTTGAGCTAGACCAGAAGAAACTTCCGTCAAAGAAAAATATGAAATACAAGTAATTACTCTAGTAGCTTCAATAATAATTCTACAACAGGACTTAAATGATAACTAATTGAAGTTCAGTTTAAATATGGGGGACACAGTCTTATACATCAACTAAATTGAAACCGAAAACAGAAAAACTTCAGGTTCAGCTCATTCTCAATAACTCATCCTCTGTAAATCAGATGACAGCTCAAAGAAAACCCGCTTTACTTGGGAAATTCATTACCTTAAAAATTTTAAACTTTCCTCCGTCTTTTAAAGGATATCAACTCTCAACAGCCAAAAGAGGAGCTCAAATCAACAAACACATAAGCAGAGATGCGTACACGTAGTCCCATACAGAAATATCCACACACACACAACAAACATAAATATTAACTGAAAAAATTAGATCTGGCCAAATTTTAGAGAGATCTGGAACGGTTCTGACCCTCAGAAATAGCGCTCTGGATCTCGGCGCACTTAACGACGACGCCGTGATCGTTGATGCCGTCCTCCTCCTCAATCAAGTAGTCGCTGTAGCCATTCTTCCCATTTTTAGCAGGCGACTCCCCGCCGCGCTCCGGCGAGAGCTTCACGCGCGAAACAAGGAACCACTGAACGAGCGAGAACACGATGCCGATGATGGCGCATACCGGAATTACGATTTCCGTCCCCAGATCTGGAAGCAATGCCATTCTCACTCCCGACCTACCCCGCCGGAATACACCGGACGAAGAAACAATAAATAAGGAAAACGAAAAAGAGGTGAGACAGAGAGAGTAGTAGAGGAGAAGGAAGAACTGAGTGACGAATTTGAGGAGGTTTGGGCACGGTGGGTGTGAGGCAATTTATAGCGTAATAAAATCACCTATTTTATATATATATAATAATAATAAAGAGGGTAATATTAGCATGCAAGAAGGTCCACCTTAACTATACTCTGCCCAAGTCCTAAGATTGTGGGTTTATATATGGGAAAATTCAAAATCCCCTGTGATTTTAGAAATGTTCAAAAACCCCTCTGTGAAAATTAAAATATCAATTATACCCCCTGTGATATAAAATAAAGTTTAAAAAACCCCTGAGACCAAGGGTTGCTGCTCACGCGCGTTGACCGCGAAATTTGGTGCGAAAAGTGTCTTTTTTGGATATTTTTGCCCTTATCTCACATTTAATATATATAATATTAATATAATAATAATTATATATTTATATAATACATAAAATAAATTAATAAATATCATATATTTATAAATATATATTATATTAATATTTAATATAATTTTTATTATTAATTAATTATATTTTAATTTAAAAAAAAAAAGAAGTAGAAGAAGCGGCGGCGAAGTCGCCGCCGCGCCCTCCTCACCCCTGGGCGACGGCACCGGAGAGCGCGACGCCATCGCCCAGGGAAGGCGAGGGCGACGCCGTCTCCCACCGCTGTCGTGGGCGACGATGGGCGCGGGGGTGAGGCGCGGGGAGCGGGGCGGGCGACATGCGGTGGGCGGCGGCCAGCCGGTGGGTGCGGGGGGGAAATCAATCGGTGGGGGTGGGGTGGGGTGGGGTGGGGTGGGGTGGGGTGGGATTATTACTTTTTAAATAATAATTTTATTTTATAAATTATAATAATTTTAGGTTGACCAAATTGACCAGGAAGGGCATTTTAGTCATTGTCCCTATAAAATTAGACTTCTTTTGACCGGAGGGCGGTGTGATATATTGTTTGTAACACAGGGGGGAAACTAATATTTAATTTTTCACAGGGGGGTTTTTGATCTTTTTACATAACACAGGAGGGCAAATTGAATTTAACTCGTTTATATATACTCTAGTGCGTGTATAATTAAATAACAATTATAAAAATTAATTCTTAATTTTATAATTATATTTTAACTTTATCTAAATAAATTAAATGTATTAAAAATTAAAAAGTTTAAAAAATTGAATTTAGTGGATTTTGATAATAATGGACAACTTAACGGTTATGGAATGAGAGAGAAATTAAAAATAAACAATATTTAAAAAATTAGATAAAGAAAATAGAGATATGGAAAGGAGATCTTACTTCATAATTTAGTGTAGATTGAAATTTATTTAATTATAATTTTTTTATATTTGAAAATGCATTTTTCAGTTGATTTTATTGGTATATTTAATTAATTTTAATATTTAAATTTAATTAATGGTTTAATAAATCGTAATTATTAATAAAAGTTTAATTGCCTAGCTATAAATTAATTTTTTTATATAATGTGGGTAATCAGAGCATGAAAGAAGGTTGACCCTACCGAACAATTAGATTCTGATTGAGTTGTAAAATCAAGATCTTATAATTGAAAAAAAAAAAAAAAAAGAATTATGAGTTTCAATTCTGTGAATGTGGGGCTATATTTATTTTAATTGTTATGTTTTATTTATTTATTTTCATTAAAAGTGTACCTTAATTTAAAATCATAACATATTTAATTAATTTTAATATTTAAATTTAGTGAATTATTTAATAAACATTATTTATTGAGAGAGAGCGAGGGGGGGAGAGAAGTTCACCTTAACCAAATGTATTAGAATATAAAATTAAATTATTTTATAAATTAAGTTACTAAACTATGTATTTTATTATTATCTGTTTTGACAATTCGTTAAATACATTACATTTATATTGTAGGTTTACTTTTTAATAATAATAAATTAATCATATACAATATATAATATGGGAATAATTACACTCCATCCCCTTAAATTTAGTATAATTGCACATACACTTTATGTGGTTAGGAAAATGACATCTAACATCCCCTATATTTACTTTCGTCTAATAAATAAGTCATTTATTAGTTAAAATTGATCAAATCCGATATATTGACAAAAAAAAAAAAGAATAAAAAATAATATTTACACTTAATTGACTTATTACTAAAATATTTAAAGTTAAATAATTTTTTTCGACTAAACTACTCTTATAACAGTGAAAATACACCTCCTCACATGAATTAATGCATGAAGACGTCTGAGGGTAATTTGATTATAAAAATATTTTATTTAACCTGCAATAAGTAAACAGTAAGACAATCGGAGTTAAATGTAATATATTTTTTATTTATATTAGCAAATTCGATTAATTATAACCAATTGATGGACTTATTTAATATACGGAAGCAAACATAAAAAATGCTAAATATAATTTGTCAAATTACAAGAAGTTTGCGTGCTATTACACCAAACTTCTTAAGAAAAAGAGTGTAATTATCCATATAATATGCATTCACACGGACTTCCAGAACAAAATCATTTTACAATCAATTCTAATTTTAAATATAATTTTACACATGATCAAATTTTAAATTATTGAACATATATTATTTAACTCATTTCGATTCATTTACACACTATTTGGGTCTTCTTAATTAAGTTTATTTCTTGTAATGTCTAATTAAATTTGACCAGCGTTTGGTTATAGATTTATATTTTAGAGAAATATATTTATTTATCTATCTATACTATTATAAAAAAAAAATCTTTTTGGCGTACCAACTTTAAAATGCCAAATTTTATCCCTCATTTCATTTTTTCTCATTAAAAAAATTTGGTCAGTTTAGTAATTTGAATATTTTTTAATAATTTCATAATAATTTATTTTCCTTAACTACCCAATACTCCACATTCCTCTCTCACCTTTTCAAATTTATTATAATTTATTTTTTCATAATTTTTTTTATCATCTCTTACAATGATTTTTTATGCTCACGAGAATTACGTGCATATAATGTGGTTGACGTCTTGACGACTTGTCAACAACGATTCATGGAATAAATTTGAAGAAATTGGGAAGTCGCATCTTGGTTATGAGAAGGGTAAATGGGAAGCACAGTAAGAGAAGATTAGAGCGTAATTTCAACGCATTGGAGTTGGAAACTAACCGTCGGATCCAAGATTATGCGGTTAAGTATGTTGTTGGGATGACAATGGAGTGTTTTAATCCGATTAGAAACTCTATGTAATTTGTGAACGGACCTGATTTGATCCGACCCGTCTCATTCACCTTCAAAATATTTAAAATTCATCCCGTTCCAACTATAGACTCGACAGGTCTAATTCGTAAAAATTTATTTATTTTAATTAAATAATTTTTTAAAAAATGCTAAATTATTATTAATAATAACAATATTTACTATTAAATAGAATTATAATTACTGTAAAAGAAACATCCTACATGTTTGTGAGATTCAAACTCATGGCCTTAGAGTCATGGAATTTCAATTTCGTCAATTAAACTATGTACCATCGGTTACTGATATATAATTTAAACATAAATCTTTTGTTCAAATTAAACATCAAACCCTAATGTTCTTTTTCGCTTTAATAGTTTTTTTTTTACTTTATTCTTTTTTTTTTTAAATAATTGAATGTTTTTATCTTTAATTCTGTTTTCATACTTTATAAAGTCATGCATCTTATCCAATGTAAAGAGTTGGTATTTATTTATTTTTTTAATTTTTATATATCATATAATAATATAATTAAAAAAAGAATAATACTATTTTATTTTTATAAATCATCATTAAATAATGAAGTGTAAAAGAAAGGTAAGTTCTTGATAGTACAATGCAAATGATGCTTTCATATTATAAAATGGTACTTTAAAACCTTATGAATATGTAGAATATATTTTCTTAAAACACTTTCCCTCACACTTTATATTGTAACTTGAACAACCTTTAACCGGGGTTTGGCTAAATTAATATAAATTTAAAGTTATCTTAAGATATTAATTTAGGATATATATTTTAAAATTTTCAAATAAAAAAAAAGTTCGACTGCAATAAGACAACCTAAGGTTTAGCATTTTATTTTATTCAAATACTATGATAATATGTTTTTTAAACAGAAGCTAACATTTTATAAACTTCAAAAAATCTTATAAAATATGAATTTAGTATACATTTAAAAAGAAAAAAAACTTAACTAGACACCCTTTTAATTAATTCATTTAATGTAATTATTTCACTTAAAAATATAAATATTTTGTACTTATTTAACTTATTATTGTGATCTAATATCTCCGTTGGCTGTAATAGCGATTGAAATCGAAATTATCCAAATTTTTATAGTACTAAGAAAAATACTAACAAAAGGTGACATTAAGTGGTCATCACACCTAATTAAAAAGTCATCAAGTAAATTCTCAATATTCATACCTAATAATATTAATTAGTATTAAATAATTGGGATCAAACTCAATGCCCACTTGATATAGGAGGTTTTTAATCAACAAGATTTTATTATTATTATTATTATTATTATTATTATTATTTAGAATATGTGTTTCTCCATTGCTTGCCCTCTACTTCATATTCTCTTACCAATTAGTACTATACCTTTAGAGCACATTTACTTTGGGTGATTAGCCATGATATCATGGCTAATCACCCTTTATTTTTTGTTTACTTTATTTTTTATTAGCTTGTAATTAGTGCTTCAAGCTTGGTAGATGATGTGATTTTTTCATGATAGTAATCACAATTTAATATATCCCATTTTAATCATATCATTCCAAGTAAATGTGGCCTTAGTGGGAGGCCCACTATACATGTCTATGAAATTATTGCTTGTGTGAGGGCTTTAAACAAAATTGTAATTAATTAATATATTAAACTTTGAGGAAAAATCCTTCAAGAATCTTTTTTATTTTAAATTAATATTAACCTGAGAAAATATTATTATAATATGTTTAATAATAAATTTATATGACATCACTAATGACAATAGAACAATATAAACACAATCATCAATCTTTATTCAAATATAAATGTAGATATATATATATATATATATATATACATACTAAAAAAATCATATAAAAAAATTCCCACATATTTTATTTTCACATAAAAATAAAAAGACCCTCCTATATATTTATAAATCAAGAATAGAATAAAAAAATTACACCCACTAACCAATCACCACTGATGTATGTAGATGCTGCATCAGATATGTAATGCATTGAGTAATTAAATCATTATTACATATATATTGTTCACATAAATTTAAAAAAAATAGTTACAAGGTTAGAAAACATATGCGGATGTGTACTTTCCTCCAGCTCTGTGGGAAGAAACAATGGGTCATTTTGAAATTTAGTATCAAGACCTTGAAGTATTGCAGTCAATACATGGAATCTTAAGATTGCTGTATTCCATCATGCCAATAATTTTGGATTTATTTTGGAAGTTGAATCATCGTGTGTACATAAACTAATTTTTTTTTTAATTTGCAGTCCACTTATGTTGGGTTTGAGCACAATGGACTTTTGACAATTCACTAGATCAGTCTCCAAACACATGCCATATTTAAATACTAGCGGGGAACCCGTGCTATGCACGGTTATATCTATATTTATATATTTTAAATTAAATATTTTTTTAATAATATATTATTTGTAAAAGATTTTTTTACATAAAATAGAATTTTAATTTTTTTAATCGGTGATGTTAGTAGTTTTGAATTTTTACTGAACTTTATATTTTCAGGCACATAACATATATTTCTACTTACCAAAGTTTATATATGTATGATGATTACTTTTAAATAATTATGACATTCTATTAAATATATAAAATCACATTTTATATATATCCAACCTTGTATAAAAATATAAAATATAAAATTACTTAAATGTATTGTTTGTATGATATATAATCTATCTTTCATAGGAAACTATTAAAGTACGTACATTTAAAATAATATTACTTATTAGAAAAAATAAAATATAGACCAAGAATGTATACTTACTTTTAATGTGTTAATAGGAATTGGTGATAAGAGAAGTCATAATAGAAATTATGAAATATTATGTTAATTTCTAACAATAAACATATATGTATACACATATTATTAAATAAACTGTTTGATTATCATGTCACTTTAATCACAAAAAATAAATAAATCAAGAATACAAAAAAAATATTACACATCTTTTAAGCTTTAAGATAAAATCATAAAATGAAAAATGAAAATAAAATTTAAGATATGTTAAGGAATTGAATTAATCTTTGTATTTATTATTAATCTAACATGTGTACAAAATTTTTAATTGAAGTAGAATATACATAAGAAGAAAAAAAAATTCAAACAATTGTATGTGGCCTTTTTCAGAAAAAGAGTTCAAATTAAACAAACATGAAAAAACATATATTATATATATGTAAAGATTTACAAAACATATGATCATAAATCTAGTAGAATCATTTCTAGATAGTTCGAGAAACTAATTACAATAATATTAAAATTTGGTGATTCTTTTCATCTTGTAAAATCTTATTAGTAGACAAAAAAAAAAAAAAAGAAAATAAAATCTGAAATAGAATGACGAAATTAAACTATAAAATAAAATTTTAATGGATGAAATCTATATATAAAAAAATTTAGTGTATAAAAAGATACAAAAGGGTTAAATATTAAACGAAATATGTGTCTATTAACACTAACTAAGTATATTTTTTTGTAGGAAAACCAAAGCCAAAACAAAAATACGAATAAAATCTGAAAGAAAAAACAATAACATTAAACTATAAAATAAATCTAAAATATATAGAAAACTATAGTGTATAAAATGATTAAAAGTGGTGAATATTTAAACAGAAATAAAAATTAAATAGCAGATTAAGCACAATTATACTAATAAATATTAAATAAAATACGTATATATTAATACTAAATAAATCTGTTACATCTTGTAGAAAAACATAAAAAAAAATAGAATGAAATAGGAAAAAGGAAAACAGAAATAAACTGTAAAAAGTTTAATGCATACAACTATAATATGTATAAATATATTGGTGTATAAAAAGATACAAAAAAATGAATATCTAGAAACTAAAAATTAAATTAAGTAGAATCATACAAATAAATGTTAAAACAAAACATACACCATTAACACTAAATAAATATTCATTTTTTTTACCAAATCAAGCAATCACCATATAAATTTTAAAAACTAACACCATAAAAGAAATAAATTAACAACTAATAAAAAAAAAATATAACAAAAGGATAGAGATTATTCGTTCAACAACTTTCAAGTATTATGAAAAATAAAATATAAAATATAAAATGATATCATCATAAAAAAAACCGCTCTACCGTAAAAGATGAGTGTAAAAGATAAATAAATATTAAAAATTAATATACAAAACTTCAAAGATCATGAAAAAAAAAGAATGAAGATAATGAAAATATGTAGAACATCGCTCCAGCCATAGAAGAACAATAAAAAGAAGCACACAGAGTGCTAGATTTTGAGATCGTTTAATGAAAAATATACAATTGATAGATATGAACCTATTTAATAAATGAAGAGATGCAAGGTAGATTTTGTTCTATTTATAAACAAATATGATGGAGACCATGATCATTAGGTAAGTTTAAGATAAATACAAATTAAATTTATTATAATATTGGAGATAAAATTTCAGATAAATATGAAATAAATATACAATATATTTAAAATAGATGATATTTCTAACTAATAAGATTTTTTTTGACAATTAAAAAATAATAAATTATAATCTTAGAGATAAGATTTCATGTAAATAAAAAATAAATATTTGATATATATTTATCAAAAATCTTAACATCAAGATATATATAGATCCTAACTAATTTCTATTTATCTTAAACGAATACATATTTATATTTATATTTTGTTTTTTCATTACTAAAAAATTCTTTTATTGGTTAAAAATCTTATAAACTTTAAATTAATTAAAACTTCTGTGTATTTATTTAGATAAATTCAGTTATAGCTATGATAAAATTAAAAATCAAGTTAAAGAAAAAAATAATATACAATATAATTAAAAGAACTGCAGGATGAGGAATAATTAATAAGTGACAATTTATATATATACATTTATATATGTTGTTTATGTATAGAAAATAACAAACATATAAGAATAACAAATTAACATGTGGGAATTGAAAAAAATATAAAATTAAAAAGAAAAATACGTTGGAGTTAAATAAATATTTAAATGGAAAAATCATTAATCATGGAACAAAAAAAATATATTATTTGGTTATTAGATTTTGGATAAATATAAATATATACAAATATGATGGAGACCATGATCATTAGGTAAGTTTAAGATAAATACAAATTAAATTAATATTATAATACAACATTAATATTGTATTATCAAATAAACTTACTCTTAAAATAAAAGATAACTACTAATTAATATTGTATCATTGGAGTTAGGATTCTGGATAAATACAATATAGATACTTTATCAAAATAATAATTAAAAATTTAAAAAAATAAGCTTTTGGATATATAAAAAATTAATATTTAACATATTTAAGTTAAATAAAATTGTGTTTGGATAAGCACAATGTATATATTTTCGTCCATTTTTTTATTAAAAATAATAATTGAAATTTTAAAAATAAATTTTGGATAAATACAAAATAAATATTTTAAGTGAAAAGATTTGGATCAATAGAAAATCAATATTTAATATATTTAAATGAAATAAAATCACCAATGAGATTTTTTCTAGTGAATAAAAAAATTCAAAAACCAGAAAATAGTATTTGGTCAAAATTGACTCAATTTTGGTCAACCATCGTTCTGCTATATATATATAGATAGATGTCTTGACCCAATTATTCAGTCCAAAATAGAATAGTTTTCTATTTTATTTTCGATCAATTCATTAAAATACATAAGACTCAAAATTAATAGCACACACAGCCCAAATTTATTATAATTAAACTCTAATTTAAAACTCAATAGCTAATAAAATTGATGTTTGAAATGATAATTTGTTGAGACAAAAAATTTAGTTGTCAATGACGTTGTTTAAGAATAAAACTATAATATGAGAATAAAAGGTTAGGCTGCCATAACTGCTGAGGCAATGTGGGCAAGACCAATCAACATTTGCCCATGTCTGTACGTTATTTAATATTGACAGCTTTGTCACAACAATTACATATCAGACAATAATAAGATAAGTAATGGAGTAATGGGATTTATAGGTGGGAGAATTAAAGTCTGTGTAACTTGTTCCTTAACACCACAGCAATGGGGGGTCAAATGCCTTTCACTATTTTATGTTATCTCAAGTAATTTGGCTGTACTAAACGGTGGATTGTCAAGACAATAATACTTTCTACCATTTACTATTTATTATGTTTTCTGTTTCAACAACTCTTAGAAACTTGAACACACACCAAATGGTCATCAATAGCCAAGTCTAGTGAATTTTTGTCCTATTATGCCATTCTCTTGTTTTGCAGGAATAAAATTGTTGATCTCTATTATCTATTTCTCATAATAACAATTTTGGAATATTGAGAAAATAGCTACTGCATTTGCTTTTTTTTACAAGGAAGAAATTTTCTTATAAGATGAAATTGATAATATATATAGATATGAAGTAAAAAATGGGGTCCATATCCAACAAGAATATCCATGAAATATGCGGTGCAGTAGACCAACATTTAATGAAATGGTGAGATTGAGATGGTATGAGTGGTTCCAGATCTCCACTGTGATGTATTGAATAGCGTGCGATCGTTTCCCACAGCCACAGGATAACTTTTTCTTTTCTGTTTCTTTCTGCATATTTCCAACCTCCAACTTGCCATTTTCATTCTCCAAAAACCCAAAATTAAAAATAAAATTGACAGCCAATATCTCATCAAAATGCAGTTATTCAATGTTTTCTTTTGTTCTATTTCCAAATAATTAATACCCAAATCTTTTATTATTTGAAGAATAAATGCATAAATAATGGCACATCATTCAAGAATTTGGTTGGTAGCAATAGTAAAGAGTTCTAAGTGGATCTGAAATTTATTTTATGTCCTCCTAAATTCATTTAAGACTTGTCCCGATTTTAGACTCGATTGGGCTGACCTGCAAATTTAGGTTATATTTTTTTTATTTAAATATGTACTATATAAAAAAAAAAGATTTTTTATTTTCATAAACGACGATTATAACACCATTTTATCAATTATACTCCTAAGTTGATTTTCTTTTTTTTTTTTAGAAATATAATGTATTAATTTATATATATATTTTTATTTATAATATATTTTAAAACATAAAATATTATTTATTATATACATGAAAAAATAATGTGGCATGTCGGCTAATATAAATATAAACTAAGGTGGATTCTGCATGGATCCAGAACAAGCCTCTGCTATGCCCACCACCAAGTCTTGACAGCTTGTTTTGAACAAGCGTTTTGTTTTTCCCGTTATGAAATAATAATAATTTATTTTTTTGAAAAAATAAAATTAAAAAGTGATTTTTAAAGAATAAATTACAATGAGCTCTTATGATATTTAATATAATTATAAAATTTTTATTATTTAAAAGATTATCAATACTCGTATGATTTTAACGATCGTCTAAAAACTAGTCAATCTATTATTCTTTGTTGGGTTTCTATCATTGACCGAAATATCCTTTTGAACTATTAATTATAATTTTAAAGAAAATTATTTTTTTATGAATTAAATGAATAACTTCTTTATAATTTTCGCCAACTTCGTCTAATTTTTTTTATAACTTTATAATTTTTTCTATAAAAAAAATAAAGACAAAGTCAACAATTCCATACCTCTATTCTTTTTTCTTTTCTTTTTTTTTTTTTTACAAGAATTCCATACCTCTATTCAATGATTACATAATTTTATCAAATATTAGGGGAGGTATTTATAATTTTCAACAATGGATATTCATAATTATCAAATATCATAAAAACTTATTTAATTTACTTTTCTTAAAAAAAAAATTGGTAGCAAATTTGACATCCAAACATACGTAATGTTTTGAATTTTGTTTCAAGATAACCCAAAATCGAAATTATTATTATAATTATTATTGTTTTTCAGGTGTCGGGTAGTTGAGAAAAGATTGAAATTTGAGCAATGTTTGATGGTGATATGTATATATATGGCTCAACAGTCAATACCCCTTTGAATTGATGCACTCCACGTAAATAATAGCAAAAGTCATGATCAACTTTTGGTATCACTCACCTCAAATCAAACCTTCCAATTATACAAAAATCATTCCAACATCCCTTCAATATTACAACTCTAGTATCATCATCATCATCATCATAATTCTTACCATATTTGACCTACCACTACCACCTTCCCCTTAGGGATCACTTTTTTCATGATATAAGATCATCAATGAAGCTCGTGTTGTTGCATCTTATATTATACATATAAAATTTATATTATATATATATATATATATATATATATATAATGCAATGTGATCCGGATAAAATCTATAATCTTCCATGGAATAGTGATCCGCAATCCAGTATGATGCGATCTCCTAAAAGAGGGTGATTCGAGGTGCTTATTCCAAATGCTTAGTGCTCCCTAAGAAGAGAAAAGCATGTTAGGCTAGACGGGATAGTCCCCGGCAAAAGCCCTCCGATGCCTAAGCCAGCTCAAGTTCAAAATGATAAATTGTGATCTTAAGTAGTAAATGAGGTAGCGATTAATGAATATGTCTTACTATAAATGCCATTGAATGAGGGTATTTATAGGACTAAATGTGCCCACCTTCTGGTCCATGTGGCGTCATCTCAAATCATGAGTTGTCAGATAATTTATGGTCTAGATCTCGGGTCATCAGAACTGGTCGGGTTGAGATAGGAAAAAACGCAACCCGGCCCGAGATAGAAAGACGCGGATCTTTGAACTCCAATGGTATTTTAGTATTATTGGATAATAATTAATATATTTTTTCAAATGAATATAATATACTTTTACCACACGACATACATATCAAATATACTGCGAAATGCTTCATATCAATACGCAATAAATTAAAAGATCTGGATTGAGAGATGATTGGTTCTAAAACTTGAGAGTACAAATAACTAATAGCACTTATTATATTTTTCCTTCTTTTATTTATTATTTTTATATGATATTCTATAAAATATAATACAATTTAAAATAAAAGAATTTCAGTCCGAATATTTTGTGTATCTATAAATGGAGTCTGAACTCTATGATTCTATTTCTCCGTGAAAGCAATAAAAAAATGAAAGTTATAATTATATTTATACTCCCTACTTCATGATTTTTTTATAAAAATCATTCCAATATTTTTGTATGAGTAAAACAACAGGGATAGTTTTTGTGTAATGATTTTAAATTTTCAATGGGGTGTATGAGTAATTTTCTAAAAGAATGAGCAATTTTTTTTAAATGATCTTGACATTTTTAGTAGAGCAATGTGTAATTTAAAAAAATAAATATAAATAATTTGTATTAATAAATTATAGATCAAGATGTGTAAATATAATTATCATAAATGAAAATTTTACTAGCTTGAGGCACACAACAAATGGACCCATTATGAGCGGGCAAGTTAGGTTGTGTCCATATTTCAAGTTCATTATTATTCAAATTCTAATATGCGAATATTCGTTACATTCAAATTTAAAACTTTGCATTATTATGTATGGTATAAACAAAAACTAGACCATAGTTTGATATTTTATATTTTCTATTTTTTTTAATTTTAAAAACATTTAAGTAACTTGTAAACCACTTTGACATATTAGGGTCATGCAAAATAATAGAATATTATTTTTTTAATTTTAAGACCGTAAATAAAGAATCTAATATTTACTATACGTCATTAGATGCATAAATAAAATAAATATTAAAAAAATAGACGAAAAGAGAGAGACATTCAAAGATGCTCTCTTAATATAGTATATAAATCGTTACAATTATCGATAATTCAAATTTATTAAATTATTGTGATAATTTTACATGGAAAAAATTGGGTAAAAAATAGTTGACAACCCCCCCCCCCCCCCCCCCAAAAGAAGTTTAGAGTAAGAAATAGATGGCAGATTCAAATCCCAAAGAGAAATTAGAGAACCAGCTTTGATCTTTCTTAAAAAAAAAAAAAAAAACAAAAAAATTAGGTTTAGACCAAATTGCAAAATTGGATGGGCCAAATGCAAATTAGTTATGGAGCTATAACAATTGGGCTCTGATGATGAATATTGAGCACTTAATATTTTTGCTGCAATCATGTTAGTACGGATAATATAAAAAAAAGTATTGCATTTAGATTACCATATATTTAGCTATTAAAAAATATTTACCATAATATTTAGTCAACTCAGAATTATTTATGTGTTTTCCCTTTTCTTAAAGTAAATTCAATCATAGTTTTCATTATATATATCTTAAAAAAATTAAGAAATGATAAAGTAAAAATCCAACTATGAGATGAGGGTACGCAAAATTATAATATATTTGATAGGATGAATTTTTTTAATCACATTTTTAAAGTTAAATTATGCGCATTAACATAATTTTTTTAAGTTAAATTTTATATCCGTCGTAACAATAAATGAATAAAATTGAGAATGAAGATATAAGACTAAAATAATTTAAATCACGGAAATCTATTATTTAAATTATTTATACTTTCGAAACTAAATTTCCACGCGTCGAGTCTCAAGTTTTTCATTCTTTTGATAAATTAAAAGACACAAAAGAACGATCAACACAGAAATTCTCTTTAAATATCAAGTTTTAATCCTATTTTCATTCGACGTGACACGTAGCGTGCACAAATTATCGTCCATCTGTTTAAAATTAAGAAAATAACATTATTTTTAATTTTAAAACTCAAAAAAGGATGAACTATTTTTATGATGTCAACTGAATTGCAGGAAAGGACGATAATGTTTTGGTACCTTTGACCAAAAAACTAGTGAAAATTGGGAGTCACGTTCACGGGCCTCTCGCGTCTAATTAAAAGTGGCATCATTCGGATATATTTATGGTTGTAGCCCAAAAAGTTGATCGTATTCATATTAAGTGATTTTCTATTTCTTTTTAAATAACAGCGGTTATAATTTTTATGTGCATATGATAAATAATATTTTTATATTTAAAAATAAAATATATAAACGGATATATCATATTAAAACAAAATAAGTTAAGTAAATAAATCTTGAGCGAAATCCTTTACTCCAAAATTTTAAAAATGAAACTACGGTTGCTATTGCTTATAATTTACCTAATCTCAACTGAAAAAGAATGAGAGGAATGAATTTAGATGACATGAGTTTATTTATTTATTTTTTGAATATGTAATTGGGTAAAAATAAATTAATTAACATGCTATGTAAAATATATTAAATAATAAAAAGAATATAATAATTATAATCAACGTATTATATTATATATATACAAAGGATTAATGATTACATGTTTGTTGGATAATGTTTGGAATCATAATTCAAACTTGTTGACAAGATTTCATCCATTACCACAGTATTAAGAAACCATTAATCCCAGCGGATATGTCTAAATCTTATAAAAGATTAGCCAAAAATCTCATAACTAAATAAGCCCCAGGTTGTAAATTCTTTAAGATGAAGACGAGAGAAACAAGAAAAATGGATAAAGCTATGATGAATCGTCAAAACCAAGAAACTCAGCGCTGCTTGACTTTAAGCACTCGCATGTGTTGACTTCACATGTCTCTCCCACTCCCACTCCTACAGCTTCTATATTAGGAGTTGGTGCTCTGCGTTTCATCTGTTTCCCATTGAAAGAAAGAAAGGCGGATTCAAGTAAGAAGAGAATGGCGGGGGAACAAGCGTTGATTGGTTCCATAGATCAAGGCACTACCAGCACAAGATTCATCATCTATGACCGCTATGCTCGACCCCTTGCATCTCACCAAGTTGAATTCACTCAGTTCTATCCACAATCAGGGTATCAATCTCTCACACACCCTCTTTACCCACAAAAGATTGAATCTTTAAGATAGCTCTTTTTCCATCCTTTTGGAATTAATGAAAATTCAAGTCTCGAAACTCTTCATTTGATGCAAGTTCTTGGATTCGAGTTTCGCCTATGTGAGTATTTGGCTACTTGTACACTAGTTTCTGTTTGTTATATGCTTCTTATGTCTTGAAATTGATGTGCTGAGAGATGTAATTGATCACTTGTAACAAAAAACAAAAAAAAAAAACTTTGTGGGTTTTTTGGGTTTTGATTTTTTTCTTTTTCCTCCCTCTTTGTTTTCAGTGTTTTTATGTAAAAATTTGATCTTTGTTGTGGGTTCTCTTTGGGTCTGTCACTATGTGATCACTTGTTTTAATATTTTGGTAGATGGGTGGAGCATGATCCAATGGAGATTCTCGAGAGTGTGAGAGAGTGTATAGCAAAGGCCATCGACAAGGCCACTGCTGCAGGCCATAATGTTGTTAGTGGACTGAAAGCTATTGGTTTGACCAATCAGAGAGAAACCACTGTTATTTGGAGCAGATCCACTGGCTGCCCTCTTCACAAGGCCATTGTTTGGATGGATGTCCGAACAAGTTCAATTTGCAGGTCTCTCTCTCTCTCTCTCTCCCTTCATCTTTCTGTTTTTGGTTTGTGGTTGTTAGTTTAGAGGGACATCAAAATTTGTACTCATTTCTTAAATTTGGCAATATATGAACTGGGTTCTGGATATATCTGGAGGTTTGGTGAGTGCAGCTATGAAGAAGTTTAATTTTGAAATGGTTTCTTGATTTGATGTTGTTTGACTGATATTCATCAGTTATCACCTAAATGGGTGACCTAATTCTTGTGAATTTTTGTTTATGGGAGTTGTTGAGTTGAATCAAATTTATGGTTGTGGTGGCTGATATTTATCTTTCCAACTCAGAAAATTGGAAAAAGAGCTGTCAGGGGGAAGAACCCATTTTGTGGAGGCATGTGGTTTGCCTATAAGCACTTATTTCAGCGCCGTGAAGCTGTTATGGTTGTTGGAAAATGTTGATGCCGTGAAGGAAGCTGTGAAGAAAGGAGATGCACTGTTTGGAACCATAGACACGTGGTTGATTTGGAACTTGACAGGTGGGAAAGAAAATGGTTTACATGTCACTGATGTGTCGAATGCTTCAAGAACTATGTTGATGAACCTCAAGACACTCGAGTGGGATAAAGCGATACTAAATGAGCTGGGGATTCCTGTGGCAATTTTACCTAAAATTGTTAGCAACGCTGAGATCATAGGAAATATCAGCAAAGGATGGCCAATCACTGGGATCCCTATTGCTGGATGTCTCGGTGATCAACATGCAGCGATGTTGGGACAAGCATGCCGGAAAGGTGAAGCTAAGAGCACCTACGGGACTGGAGCTTTTATACTTCTTAACACCGGCGAGGAGATAATAAAGTCGAACCATGGTTTATTGAGCACTTTGGCTTATAAGCTTGGGCCTAAAGCTCCAACAAACTATGCTTTGGAGGGCTCCATTGCCATTGCCGGTGCAGCCGTTCAGTGGCTAAGAGACAGTCTCGGCATAATCAAGACTGCAAGTGAGATCGAGAAGCTGGCCTTGGAGGTTGACTCGTCTGGGGGGGTTTACTTTGTACCAGCTTTTAACGGATTGTTTGCACCATGGTGGCGTGACGATGCTAGGGGAGTTTGTATTGGGATTACAAGGTTTACAAACAAATCCCACATTGCTCGGGCTGTGCTTGAGAGCATGTGTTTTCAGGTGAAAGATGTCTTGGATTCGATGCACAAGGATGCTGGAGAGAAGGGCGAGGTTAAAAACGATAAGGGGGAGTTTCTACTCAGAGTAGACGGTGGGGCGACCGTCAACAACCTACTAATGCAAATTCAGGTCTAGTTCTCTTGATCTGTCTAATTCCTGTATTATGTTCCTAGACCTCTTGTTGATATTTCATCTTCTGTTTTAAATATTTCTGTTGCAATTTTGCATATGTAAATAGACAGTGTGGATATATATTCCACTTCACGAGTTAAGGTTTGCCATCTGCAGGCAGACATATTGGGTAGTCCAGTAGTGAGACCAGCTGATATTGAGACAACGGCACTTGGAGCAGCCTATGCTGCTGGTCTAGCCGTCGGCGTTTGGACAGAGGACCAAATATTTTCGTCGGGAGAGAAGACGGAGAAAGACACCGTCTTCCGGCCGGCTATAGATGAACAGCTTAGGAAGCAGAAGGTGGAGTCCTGGTGCAAAGCTGTTACCAGAACTTTTGACTTGGCTGATCTCTCTCTGTAAATTATGTCTTTCAATGCTGCAATCTGCTTTCAATTTTTACAGTCTTTCCCTTGTTTTTTTTTTTTAAATATATATATATATATATATATATATATATATATTATGAATTTGAATAAAACTCTCTCTGTGAATTTCTGAATCTGTTGTTTTTTTTTACTATTGTGAACTTTCATTTTTTTAGTTATTCTTTTTATAAATTATATACTTTTAATTTATGATAATTTAGTACATTCATTTATAACCACATCCATCAGCAACTACCAATTACAAAGAATATTTGCAGAAAATAATAAGAAATAAATTTACATAAATAAAAACAAACATTCAAATATCTGGTGGGATTGGAACCATGACATCTACATTTAGACATATTACTATAGCATCAACCATTAACGTTAACTCAAGACTTCGCCGATTGTATATTTTCATTATTTTATTTTAATGATAATTGAAGTAATATATTTTCATTGTAGGGTTAAATGCTTTTTACCCTTTATCTAAAAATTCTAAATATATTGACTCCTCTACATACTCGCAAATTATCCACTAACATTAACTGCGAATATCACTGTATCCCAACTAATTTTTGAAAGGATAAATTTGGTAACACCCGTCCCTATGTTTTGATGAAAATGCATGAAACTCCACGGTGTTAATTGTATATGCAAACAAATTCCTATGTAATGCGAATGAGTTTGATTTTTGGACGTTTTAACCACAATTTTGGGTGGTGAAAGTTCTGTTTTGCCCCTGACTTTGAGATAAATGCAACACAACGCTCTTCATTCCACCCCATTTTGAAAAGAGGCGGAGTTTTCAATAGCTTGAGGACGCTTATACAATTATAAAAACATGCAATCCACATCAAAGAAGAAAGATGACATCTTTGATTCGAGGTACGAGAACCCCAAATGTCATTGCCAGCATAATGCGGCCGTCCAAGTTGTTAGTCCAACAAAAGAAACTGAAGGTAAATTGCTCTGCAACTGCAGAACACTAGTATCATTTTTTGAGTTGGTCGGAACTTATTAGTGTCTCCGGAAAATATTTTCATCCGAACATGCTGAATCCAACAAGAGAAAAAGAGAAGTACACACAAGTGATATCTTCTTCCGAAGAACTGACACAAAAAATGAAAATATTGGAGAGTAATCAAGAACTAATTATAAAAGCATTATTTGTAGGTGTGTTTGGTTGTTGTAGTGTTAATGTAGTCATTTGCAATTGTTATCCATTTATTAAGGTTAATGAATGCATTTTTATTACAGTATGAAGTTTTTGTTTTGTTAAAGGCTAAAAAGATTAGAAAACAAAAAAGTATATATTTTATACATGTCTTAAACCATCAAATGTGCACAACACATGTCTTTCAAAGTAATTTACGAAAGTATTTGCGAATATTTCTATTTTTTTTTATTTCAATTAAGATCATTTAAATTAAAATTTTGATTTTAAGTTCGATAAAAAAAATAAAAATAAAATAAAATGAATCTTGTCACATACGCCAATGCCATCCACTTCCATCTTTTCAGACTTCTCTTCAATTCAATTCTGCTGACTACTCTGCGCGGCAGAGCACATGTGGTTGATGGCAATGGCATTCACTCCGCTCAAAACCGGCGGTGCTTCCTATTCCCCAACCCGCATTAGCATTCCAGCTATCTACAAATCCGCCTCTCAATCTTCACGCCAGGACAATGGCGACCTCTTCTGCTCCCTGCCAGGCCGAGAACGATGTCAAGTCACCGCCGAAGAAACGGCATAAGGTAAATGGACTTTCGGTTTTTGCTCCTTGTTGTTTGAATGTGCACTTGTCTTTTAAATCGCCCAAATAGAGTTGTATTTCTTGATATTCGTTTGGATGTGATTTAGTTTATGTGTTTTTCTTAACTGCTCTGTGCATATAGTTGCTCCCTCATTTTACCCCAATATGTGCTACTTTTGAATATTTTTTGAAAAACAGAAGCTAGTTAATGTGTGAACATTGCAGTCGTATTTTTCCAACTTACAGCTATGAGAATGAAGGAGAGAAAATGTATTTTGGACTCAAAACATTGTTTCGTTAAAATAAACCTCTGTTGTGTAATGTTTTGTTTGATTATGGTTGCTTTTGTCATTTATGGTGGAATAGTTGTAATAAAATTATGTGTTTTATATACTTGCTCAATAATGTTTCCCTAGTCTACTATCTTGTATGATGTATTGATATTTGGTTTGTGGTTATTTTTCATAATTGGTGGTTCAATAATGGAACCATCTATGTTTTTGTAGCTGGTTATGTGTTTTCCTTTGTTTTGACATGGTTCAGCTTGTTTCCCCCAATGCGATTTGATCCTGGACTTATAATTGTTTTGCTTTTAGTAGTTTTTCATCAGCATCATGCTTGGGATTTTTCCCACTATGAGTTGGGAAGTAGGTTACTCCTAGATGTGCTGACCTCGCAAACTATTGGACCAAAAGTGCAATTTCCACTTTCTTTTGTAATGCTTGCATATTCTGATGATTTATCCTATGTGAATTACAAGCTCTAAGACCCTTGTGGTGTTTTATTTTCTTCTTGATGGTTACCACATCGGATGCCACAGGGAAATGCCACGAGTGTTAAGCATAGGTCGGAAAATTGTACTTGGCCCAGAGCAAATGAGAAACTCCTCATTGAGCTTATGCACGAGGAATTTGTCAATGGTACCTTCTCACCCGTTATCTGGGGCAAGATTTGTAGGAAGCTTAATGGCCTGCTTTCGCCCCATTACACTTATAATGTGGAGCAACTAAAGGGAAAATACTATAGGATCCGACGCGCTTGGCGGTTGTTCAATCACCTATTGACAAAGGAAACTGGTTATGGTTGGGACAATAAGCTTCACACTGTAACTGCTCCACACGACCGTATTGCCCAATGGATTGCGGTAAAACAAACCATTCACTCTCATTATTAGCTACTCATAATTAGTTGCGTTGCTTATCAATCTAACGCGTAACAATTAAATACCCCTTTTCTTTTGTTTGGGCACACATTAGGACCATCCCAATGATCGCACTATTATCAGAAGGGGCTTGCCACTTTATGACTTGTGCACCGTAATGTTTGCTCGGAAGGATCTTATAGGGTGTAAGGCAAGGTATTTGCCCCAGCAGCCACTTCCCTCGAACGAGGAAAGTCGTGTCGATAGCAATGTTGATACTGCTTTTCAGCAGCATGAGCTACTTTACGACAGTTCGGGAACGCCCGGCACGCTTGGTACCTCCAGTACGTGTAGTAGTGACGATTCAGATGGCATGGAAGCTCTTTTCTTCCTCATTTTGCTTAAATACGTACTGTAGACACTTGTGGGATTAATGCCTCATCAGTGCCATAAACAATGTTTTGTAGCATGCGGGTAGTCACTTGGTTTTTTGATCAGGGTTTTGCTTTTTGTGAATTTCAAGGTTAATTTGTATATTTTGTGGCTACCACGCTATTTATGTTTTGGGGGTTGTACATTTGAATCTTATATACGTATGTATACATGCAGTGCTTTTGAACATTATGTAAATGTCGCGTCACATTGATATACTTATTTGTATAATGTTTGATGGGTAAAATACATTATAGTATCAGCTTGTACTGTGTCTGTAGGTCTCTCATCTGCTATTAAAATCTTCAAATACCTACTTAGACTAAAACAATTTAATTTAAATAGATGGAGGAATATATCCTTTAATTTAGTAAATGAAAAAAAAAAAAAAAACAAGAAAACACTTTCCGCCCCTTATTTTTTATTTATAAGGTGTACAAGCACTAGTAAAGTGCATTTTATATTTTAATTTTTGGCACGAAAAATATAGTGAAAATATACCGGATTAAAAATTCATTTTTCTTAAACAAAAAAATAAAAAACCTTGAAAACTATTATAGAAAATCTAAGGATGAATAACAATATGAATACTATAATACGGGGTTGTGATTTGTAAGTCAATGTAGCTGACTTAGAGTCCACTAATATTAGTGAGTTTGGAGTAAAGACAACATCCATCATACATTGTGAAATTTATTCACAAATTAGTTAAAAAGTCACCCCCCACAGAATCCTTAATCTTGGTCTTGAATTTATCTAAATTAATATTAAATGGTTGGTTAGGGAACATAAACATGTTTAGTGGGTTAGTTAATTATACTTAGCAAAACTACACATAGAAAAAACCTAGTCTACAATGCCATACCATAATTGTTAGTGTCGTCCACTACAAAAAAACTTGAATGATTCAATTGTTTCTTGCTTTCCAAAGACTTCTAACTTCTTCGGATGACATCTTATGTCTACAACTTTTGACTTTTCACAAAAGAAAACATTGGGAATATATAATATTAGTGATGATTTTAAAATTGTCATCCAAAATATACTTTATGTGATAATAATTTAATTGTTAGTAAATAAAATTGTATATTAAATTATCACTTTAAATACTTATAATAGTATAATCATTTCTTGTCAATATATGTGTTCCTAATTATAATTTTTTTATGTATTAATAATTTCTCGTGTCAACGTCTATATAAATAGTGTCACTATTAAAAGTATGAAGATCATTACAGTGAAAAACAATATTAACACGTACAATTAGTGATGATAATATTACACTTAACTTTTCTTGTTATACATTGGTCATGTTTTTAATTGATGTGTATCTTTTTTAAAATTTAAAGAATTAAATAAAATTGTAATTTAAAAGTGGGATGCATGTCAATTACGCATTGATATAACACCAAAATATGATAGCGGATCTTTCATCGGTGCGAAGACTTGTTACGCATCATTTTTTGTCTTTTTCTAGTGAATTGATTGTAATTATATTATGAATTTTAATTAATAATTAGCATAGGTCAATTATCAATATCAATTATGTATAACTAATCAATAATTACTATTACAGTAGACCAACAACTATTATTAAAATATATCAATACTCACATATTGGTAGAACTTAAACTCATGACCTTTTGATCATGGGACCTTAATTTCGTCAACTAAACTGGACATCATTCATTTGTTTGGACTTGTTCTTTTTGAGATGTTTTGTTTGGTTTTGAAAAAAATGGATTTGCAGTTAAGAGGTTTTGGGGAGTGTAGTGGAGAAGATGAATAATCAATATACTTGAACTAATTGCGTGACAAGTATAGTAATATTTGTCAGTCAACACAATAAAATCTGCATCAATTAATGCATTTAATGAATTTTCATTTATTTTTTATGATAAATTAATCAAAATGTCCTTGTGAATTATGAATTCTGATTTCATTTATTTTTAAATTTTTAAATTTTTTTTATAGACTTGGTGAACAATTTTTCAATCTACTTCGTCCGATTTATTTTAAAAAGGAAAAAAATACAGGAAGTACAATTTCATCGAACATCATAATTATATTAATAAATTTTCAAATAGTGAAGATTATTTTTTTTTTTTAAAAAAAACTGATTGTAATATACTAAAAATATATGAAAAGAAAAGAGAAGATGGGTAAGATGAGTTGAATAAGAAACAGAAATGCAACTGAAAGGAAAGGAGGTTGTGGGCAGCAGCAGAGCTCCTTCCTCTCTTTCCCGTATAGTAAGTAAAGTAATGTGAATTGTCAAACTTCATTTCCCCCACGCAATCTCTCTCTGCTGCAACCACCCGCGTTATTCCCCCCACCCCCACCCCCACCCCCTCTCTTCAAAGAACTAATTTTTACCATATAAAATTTATGATTTTAAATAAATTTAACCAAATATTTCCTCAAAACAAATCGATATACGCCAATACATCCATAGCTAATGACTTTGGATTACTTGGCATCTCAATGGGGCTGTAGTAGTTCAAATGGAATGAGTTGTGTCTTCTAATAAGATAAATTATGATTGAGTTTATTCAAACACCAACTAAATATATTGTATTAAACTCACTATTACTTATTTTGGTTTACTTTGTATTTCAATGAGGATGTGACGATGGCCTCGTATTTTGAATATAGTTATAGCTCATGTCAAATATAATATAATTCTGCAGAAACTATATTTGTTACATGTTCATCATTTGAACAATAGTTATGATTTAAATTGAATATTTTATAATAATAAAAAGATTCTATTATGGCATTCGCCTAAATAAATTTACTATGCTGGTTGTCATTACTCTTTTTTAAATTACCAAAAAAGACCCGTCTCTCTCCAATCTGAAAGTCTATTCCTTTTTTCTCCCTCTCCAACGTCCCTTGTAATATTGCTAATTACAAAAAATATCTTTTGAACAAAAAAAAAAAAAAAAAAAAAGGAAAAAATCATTATCTCCCACTTGAGTCAAGGTATCATATTGCCCTTGTTTTATTTCTTTTATTAGTATTTTTCAGGAGGGATTTATTTTCTCAAATATCTTGGATAAGAATTTGTATTGGTATGTGTAGTCGCCATCTCAATGTCCTTTGTAATAGAAAACCATTAATAAATTCATACAGTCTTCAAAGAAAGTTAGAGATTCACTATTAATTTTCTTTACAACGAAGAAAAAATATATTTTTTAATTTGAGAAAATAATTTTAAATTACTTTTGTAAAGGAATTTGAAATTCAATACAATGCCACAAAATATAATTTCAGATAGAAATTTTATAATTTAAAATAGTTTGTAATAGAGTTAACCAAACAAGTTTAAAGAATTTATAAATCCAGAAACTTTGAACACTCAACTTTACTCATATTTAATTAGGTTTGGCTCTTATATTAGCTTGTCCAACGAAATGGTGTAAAAGAAATTTTTTTCGATGGAGTATGAGTATACTTTTAGTTTTTTTTTTTTTTTTTAAATATATAATTTTATATTTTTAAAGGGGGTCTTAGTATACTTAATTCTTAATCTAATATCGTATAAGATTAAAAAATATCTTTTTAAGATATATTAATTAAACTTATCAAACACCCTCAAAATCAACAATGAGATCTAATTTAATTGTTGAAGTTGAGGCGTCATGACTTTAGAGTTTCATGAGTTCGAACCTCACCTTATGCGTGGGGATGCTATGTCTACTGAATAATAAGTTTGTTGTTTCTATTTAGTAATATGATATTGATAGCCGATATGAATAATTATAATTAATTTATTTTAATTAATAATAATTCATCGCTGTTACTTTAAAATGAAAAAATAACATGAAAGTAAATTCCTAGGGAGAGAGAGAGAGAAAGAATAAAAGCAGGCAATATGATATATATTGGCATTGTTGCAGGCCCCTTTCAGCTTCCATTCAGTCCTCACTTTCTCCTCATAATAATTCTTCTCCAATCCAATGGCTTCTGCTTCTTCTTCTTCCAACCCTTCACTTCCATCCACACCCACACTCCACCCCTTCTCAAACGGCTTCGACCCCAACACTACCTTCGTTCAAGCCGACCCCTCAACATTCCGCGCCGTCGTCCAGAGACTAACCGGCGCAGCCGGTAAACCCAACTCCTCCTGCGAGATGGGTCCCCGCAGGCCCGCCTTCAAGCTCCACGAAAGAAGACCCACTGCCAGAAAACTGGAGATCAAGCTCAACAACAACAATGGCGCCGCCGCTTTACATTCTCCTTCTTCTGCAAGGAACCGTACGGTTATGGCTTCGCCAGTTTCGCCGTTGGATTATCTGGCGGCGCGAGGGAGCCCCAGGTCTCCTATGGAGGAAGAAGAGAGGGCCATCGCTGACAAGGGTTTTTATTTGCACCCGAGCCCGTTAAGCACTCCGAGAGGATCCGACCCGCCGGAGCTCCTGCCTTTGTTCCCGCTCCATTCACCTAGGGATAATCTCGCCTAATCTTAAATTCTTGAATTAGATAATCCGTAGTATCATATGTAATTAGGGTACCATATGATTAAGGTCGAACGATGAGTTTCAAATTTTGTCAAGATATTTGATGAGGTTAAATATATGTATTGGCCATTGGTAGGGTTAAACCAACACATTAACTTCCCTCTCTGAAATTGTTAATACCTAAGTCTGAATTTGTGTATTGGATTTTTATTTCAATAAATAATTATATCATTTATTTTTTAGGAAAATTTTTATATACATAATGATATGTATATTAAATAAAATAAAAGATACAATATGATTTATAATACAACTATGATATATAAGCAACTTAATTTAAATGCATTGTAATTAAGTTTTTTTTTTTTAATTATTATAAAATTAAAAAGGCATGAAAAAAATTGTTGGGGTGGATTGAGCCTAAACTATGTATGTAGTTCCTATTTGACTATTCAAGAGTTAAAGTTTCATGGCGTAAAAATATGTAGTCCTATCAAAATATTTTAGTATTTGCATCCACATTGTAAGTGTAGCAATGTTCAACTTTAATCAAAAGACTTCAATGATTAATTGTGTCTATAGTCATGTTCATGATAGGCTTATGTCCAAGTCTATGAAATATAATAAGTTTCTTGGTGTCCAAATTTGAATGTTTTTAATCGTAATTGGATGTATGAAAAACCCAAATATCATTTTAATAATTTGCTGCACAAATAATACTATTTAAGTAAATAGAACATTGTTTTAGAAAGTCTTGGAGTAATGAACCTAATGAGAAATTTTTGGCCACATTTGTATTAATTAAATTATAAGTGTAATCAAATTTGTATTAATTACATGATAAATATGACATATATTCATGTAGTTAATATACTGTTTAAAAAGTAACTAATGACATGATAAGTATACTAACCTTACTCTGTCATTGATTTGGAATAGTGGTTAAGGCTAAAACTGAGGTCCCATGAATAAGTTTGAGGTCATGTAATCGAATTCCACCAAAATGTGTGGATATATATTTGTCTCACTTTATATGAGTTATTGTAATTTATTTATAGTCGTTAGTCATATTTATGTCTTGATTGAATTGAGGTAGTGATCAGTGTATCGAGATGAGTTATTGTAATTTATTTGCCGTTATTAGTAAAAAATGCTGCACCTATGTACAAGTACTTATATGTTTTAACATAATTTTTAATGCATGCTTTAATACAAAATTATTGATGAACTTAATTAATTTTAATATATATCAAATTATATAAGAGATGGTTTTTACATAAATAAATAAAAGTAAGGAAGAAGGTGGGTTGAATTAAAATCGAAATAATTCAAGAGTCAATAATTAATGAGATGAATGTGATTGTTACAGACTCTTGCTTTAAATTCGGTCAGAGTTTAAACTTTCAAAACCATTTGAAAAATTTTCAGCTTCTCCAATTTTAGTTGAGCAAGCAATAATATTGTGATATGGATAAGGTAAGATTTTTTTATTTTTATTTTATTTTGGGAAGATGAAGTATATTATTCTGCATATGACAACGTGAAATAATAATTAAATGCAATTAATATATTTTTTTCTCAAAACATGTAATTCAAGAAACCAATAATTGAAAAATAATTAAATTTGTAGTACTTTTGTTGGGACTTCAATTTGTGTGGTCAATTCAATGTGGGATCCTAAAGTTTCAAATTTTAGATTTTACATCCCTTAAATTCAAAGAGTTGTGATGACTTTGGTTTTTTATTAAAAAAATTATATTGAAAATTTATTTTTTTAATATTTTAAAAAATTATAAAATAGGTTTAACGGGTCTATTGGATCCAACTCACAAGTCCCACATCCAAATTTGGCCTTGAGTTCATGAAACACTTGGCAGGTTAGGTTTCCGAGTTTAACAGATTAACCCCAAACTAACGATCTCATCTATAACATCATCAAGTTTCTTTTTTTCAAAAAAAAAAAAGAAATTAAGATAAAAATTTCTCTACTTTTGAAGTTTTGAATCAAAATCTCGCCAGACGTATGGATATCTAACTCATTTTATTTATAAAATTATCATTTTTGGAATTAAAAAAAGAAAGAAAGAAAAAATAACAAGAAGAAGAAATATGTATAGGGAAGAAAATGGGCCGTTGGATGCTTTTAGTAGCTATATTAATCAACATATTCTCTTTGAATAGGTAAATTCCTTTTTGTGCAAAAACAGAAGTGAATGAATTTAAGTCATTGTCAGTCCAAGAAAAGGGTTTGGAAAAGAAGTCAAAATCTTTGGTATAAAGTGTGATTTTCTTTGCCATGGCAAAAAATGTTGACTTCAGGAGGCATGTGGGGGTGTGGAAACGGAAATTTGGCAATGACAAGGACTTTTTGAGAAATATTGCATGTCTTTGCTAGTTAGATGACAAGAAAAGGACATTAATTGGGTCTCCAAGTTGGTCTTAGATTGTGATTCAGAGTCATAAAAAATTACCTTATTTTTGTTAAAACTCGTGTAAAAAGAGTGGAAGGTGGATAGAATTCATGTGGGCTTGTTGAATGAGCTTGTTATCTCGTTGATTAATTCAAACCGCTATGTATAGGAGTAGATTTTGAGAAAATCGAAAATGGTAATGGAAAGTAATATTCTAGTAATTTTTGAGATGTCTACTTTGTGGGGATAATGTTTGTCACGTCACTTGGGCCCCACACCATTAGAAAGATATTATGCTATCAGCCTAATATTAAGGAAGTAGCTACTTGTCATCTTTATCCAACGTAACACAATCATCCTTACTAGCATGCTTTGAGGGTGATGAGTCATTTGATATTTACAACAAGGTTCACATTTCGGATGAAGTCGACGGACTCTAGACTTGGTAGAGTTAGATTGAGTGCTACCTCGTTAGTCGGTGAACAGGAACTGGTCAGTGGTCTTTTAGCTTAGTGGTGATGAGTCTGCCAATAGGGCTTTGGCTTGCTAGTATTGAGTAACTTAGTCTTGATTCCTTAACATATTTTGAGTTGAATTTCGTCCTTGGGTTTTGATGAATTGATACCCTAGGTTTCAATTGAAATATGTATTGACATATACATACTAGATAGATTATATGCACTTTTTACTGGATCAAACATTATAGACCTGCATAGACAACCCATAATATATTTACAAAAAATGACGAGTTCTCACCAAAATACTATGTGAAGTGATTTTTCACTGAACCAAATATTATGAGTTAACCGTTACAAAAGATGGCCCATAATATATACATTCAAATTGACCAACATTACGTGCATAATAAATTTCAAAGTCGTAACACTTTTAAGTGGAATTTTAGGAGCATGTAGCTGAGGACTTTGGGAATTTTTATTTAATTAAATATTTGTAGGGAGTGATAAATCATAATTAAATCATTGAAAGTGAGTGTTTTTTGAGTCTTCTCTTCGCCTCATTCATAATTATCAATAACTGATTCAAAGAAGAAAAAATAATCATAATTACTAATTACGAGTTTAATGGAACGAGCATAGTATAAACAGACGCGTTTCTACCTAAACTCAGTGAAATAGATGGGTAGAAAACGTGTTTCACGACGCAAGTTCCATTGGTTTTGCGTGATCTTTGAAATTTCCGTAGATGATGAATGATGTCCTCTTAACAACAAGTCTGAATGGGTTGCTTTCCACTTCCAACATGTTATTGTGAAAGTTTAGGCTGGCTTGATGGGACTTTGAATAACAACTAACAGACTTGCTGACTTTAAGTCATAAAGCGTGCTCTCCTCATTCAACACTTATTGTCTCAAACTGCAGTCGCACTCGCATCATGTTCACATTATTTTTCAAATCCACTGTCAAGAATTAGTTCGAATTCGTTCTTTCTCACCTGCCAGAAAGCAAAATAATGCACCTTTTAGATCATCAGTTGTCGTGTTTCTATGGGAATTCTCTTATTTATTGTAACAAGACTAAATATATTCTCCTTGTCAAGAGAGGGAGAGACGGGAAATTCTAACTCGGATCGAGTTAGTCGAATTTAAACCAATTACATGACAGTTGCAATATACTTGTTGGTTCGGGTAATGGTAAGTTTTAGTTGCATTAAATATGGAATAAAAATCTTCACAGGCATATGTAGATGATCTGGTAATTTATGTTTTGGTGCTCCAAGTCCCTCCAGAACCGATCCGTCTCATGATCTTCATCACTTTTTACACACAATCATTCGACTAGCATGTGATGGTTAAAAGGTCTACAGAAAGCTCACATATGCTGAAGAATTAGATATGAAACTATACAAACAACTCCACCATTCTCATACTCTAAGTGCAGATGGATCAAACAATGTAAACTTGTATGTGGAGTAAAAGCCTGCTTCTTGATAGTCCATTTACTATGAAAGGTTGCAGAAAATCAGCACTTGAAAACAATTTTCGACCCGAAGAACTAAGAGCAGAGAGATAGAGAGATATATACATGTTTGTTTCTGTTGGTTGGATCGAGTAGTTCTTGCAAAGAGAGATAAGAACATCAAGTTTCGGTGATACCTTCACAGGGAGATAAATGTGTACCGTTCTTCATGTACTCTGCGAAAACGCAATTATGGGACCTTCTGATTACCTTTTGATGGATAATGTATATATCCTTGTTTCAATGCCTTGAGGAGAAATAGAATTGCTGTTTTCCAGGCAATGCTGTAGTATCGTATCATATAATCCATATCTATACTATGTTAACGACAATAGCATGCGAATCAAATTGAAAGACTGGAGAGGTATAGTTACCATATAAGTCTCATGTATCCTCAACGCACAGATTTATTCTTGACTGTACAAGCTATTTACACTGCTTCTTACTTGCTGCCGGTTTCTTCTGCGCTTTGTGACCAGCACAAATCCTTCCCCATCTCTGCTGTTTACGTCTATCATTTTCAGCATTGCTCTGTTATTGGCAGCAGACACCGATGCTGGTTTATCATAATTCTTGTCAAGGATCTTTGTAACTGCACTGCCATTGGCAATAGCTTCAGCAGAATTAATTGGAAAGTCGTGCTTCTTGCGATCGACTGGAGTGATGCCTGGAGGAGCACTGATTGTACCCTAAAACTAAGCAGTATCTGCCTTCTCTGCTTCATAACTACTTTTCATTGATCTTTCCTTTTCCCTATGAGCTGTAACTTTCTGTTCAAGCTTTTCTCCTGCAGAACCTGAGGGAGCCAAAGAATTAGCGCAGCAGATAAATCACAATCTGCAGTGGGTATTCAATCTTCATCAGCTGCATTCATTTTCCATGATCATCTAACAACAAGTTCAGGTGCATTAGGAGTCATGGTCCTGGGAGAAGCAAAGCCATTGTTCTTGGAAACAGGGAGTTGGCAATTCAGAGACTTGCGTCTGATGCAAAAAGTATGGAGGCTTGCTCTATAATACTTAGGTGACGTAGTATCGCAAGGGATGCATCTGGTCTTGCGGTGCCGCTTCTTGCTGTTCCAAGTCCAAGGATTTTAACTCAAAATATTCAACCCAAGCGTTTTGCTGTTCCGAGGACTTTAATTCAAAATCCAAACTTCCACAATGTTCTTTGAAAAAATTACTTCTTAATATGAATCTCATTACCTGGTAAGTCGGTATGCGCCTAAAACGATTCAAGAAAATCGTTCTCTTGATCAATAATAAGAGAAAATTTTGTGACCTTCATCCCAATAGTAGATTATTTTGATTTTTGAGACTTCAATTTTACCTATATTGGTTGGCGATTGGCTGAAGAAAATAGGCTTGGTATATGGCTGCAATGCTATGCAATCACGTTCTGTGTGTTTCAACGAACTAAAGGATTAATTGACAAGAACGAGTTCATTTTCTAAAGTGCTTATGGGTAATTTGTATTTATCTCTTTGAGTATATAATACTACATGTGTTGGTATCTATGATTCTTAAAGCATATCATAATGTAGTGATGCATGGAACACATGAAAAAGAGCAATGTGTTGAGATATTTGCAACATGCACATGCTCAAAACCCCCAAGCAAGGGAAAAATATTCTTATTAGATATTTTAATGAACAAAGAATACTAACTTTCTATTCCTATCATTCAAAAAAAGAAAAAGAACAATGGACATCTACAAAAATGAATATGCAGGTCAGACATCAGAATTCTGTTTTAACTGCTGCAGCAGAAATTTCTGATGAAATTCCCGATGGAACTACAGAGGACTCATGCTGAAGCCAGTCTTTTGAACATATGAGAGCCTGCAGTATGCTAGGTCTCAACGAACTTCGATAACTGTCCATCTTTTTCTCTCTCAAATCGAACACAGATTCTGCTGAGATGGTAGAGAGTGGAATAGACAAAACATCGGAAGCCAGTTTGGACAAAGTTGGATACTTTGGTCTATTCATTTTCCACCAACCCAAGACATCGAAATCTTGCACACGGGGTAAAAGAGGTTCTTCTAGATATTGATCTAATTCTGACTTCATATGTTGCGCACTCATAATGTCAGAGATATAAATGTCAAAATCTGAAAAACCATCACCATTGGAAAGAAGACCGTCTTCTTGAGGCTCTGTCTTCACCAAAGTATCATTTTCTCCTTCTATGAAAGTGGGCGCAGGAAGGGACTGAACCAAGTACTCAAGATAGAGTTCATGCAAACCCTCATCAACAATGTTGATCCAAGTCTCAACATCCTCACCGTATATCCTGGAAAAGCTGAACTCCACAAGTTTCATCTTGAACCTAGGGTCCATTACAACGGCGACTGCCAACACAAGGTTGCAGTCATCCCAATACTTGGTAAATCTTTCCATCAATGGTTTGGTCAGGCCGCTAACAAAGAAATCCTGGCTATTAGCACCATGCATTAGTTCAAGATGAATCTTCCAGGCTTCATGGAAGAATAAATTAGTCGTCGGTACACAGGTGAAGTCAGTATATTGGCTGCCTCATAAAATATTTTCAGATATGCACACAGAGTTTCCACCTGTTCCCACTCTTCCATCTGCGGACTCAACTTATAATCCGGATCAGAGGTATCGAAACAAGAAAATACTTCCTTCAGTTCAGAAGCAGCCATCAACATTTGATAGGTGGTACTCCAATTCGTCAGATTGTCAATCATTAAGTTCTTTGTGCTCGGCACTTGGAGCTGTTGTTTCAATTTGGTAAATCTCTCTTCATGAGCATCCGAAGTTTTAACATACTTCACACTTTGGCGTACTTTCTCAATCGTTTCCCTCATAGATCCTATAGCATCCTGTGCAAGGCTTCTCAAGATACGAGCATAACAGCTGTTAATTAACAGCTGACCATTGAGAATAAGGGAATTTTTTATTGATAGTAAATTCCTGAGATTATCTCTGGTTTTTTCATTGATATAAGAACGATCAGAAGTAACAGTAAATAACTTGTCCTCGGCACCCCAATCAGTCAGACAATCAGCAATAGCATGACTAAAGGCTGTATCTGAATCAGGAAACTGTACTGTGATAAAATTCAAGATCCGCCTCTGCAATTTCCAATCATTATCGATAAAGTGACCAGTTATAAGTACATAAGCTAAGCTTTGATTTGAAGTCCACAAGTCCACCGTAAGGTTAAGACGTCCTGAGATTCCACTAAGAAGGTCCAAAAGCTTGTGCTTCTCCCTAAAGTAAATGCCCATAACTTGCTCTTGCACGGCAGTGACACTAGTAATATTGAACTGAGGCTGCAGAGTGCGTGCAAAATCAATAAACCCGGAGTGTTCAACCATGTGAAGCGGATACTCATGCTGAATGATCATTTTTGCAAGTTCATGGCTGTAATTATCCTCACTTAGGTAGATGCTTGCCACTCCATTGGCAGCTCGGTGGCGCTTTCTTGGGAAGTTACCATTTGCAGAAATATTAGTTCGGGGAGCTGGTATGTATGGACTCGGTTGATCTTTCCCCTGATTGTGCCGGCTGACAGGGCAGATCCCCAAAGCAATATGTCGTTTTAGGTGGCTGGTGCCAGCTAGTTTCGAGCCAGAGATATAAGCAAAGGATTTTTTGCACTGGTTACAACAGGCCCTGATACAATCAGCATCAACAGTTTCAATTGTGAAGTGCTCCCAGACCATGGACTTCTTCCGCCGGCGTTTATTGGGTTGTGCATCTGAATTGGGGAAATCATTTTGATCAATAGATATATCCATTGTGTACATCCTGCGATAAAAGAAAAAAAAATATATAGTCCATAAATTTCTTTAACTTGAGTAAATGTCCATAATTTTATGATATCTAGGGGAAACTGTGCTATGTGCATAAAACCATGCTCTTCAATGTCGGTATCATAAAACACAACTAAAAAGGAGCATACGAGAAATTTCCCCTCCTATCTCCCGTTAGGGTGCTATGTGCATAAAACCATGTTCTTCAATTTTGTTATCACAAAACAACCAAGAAGGAGCTTCAGAGAAATTCCCCACCCTATCTCTCTTTCACTTTCTGTCTTAAACGACATACATTAAGGGAAGAAACATGAACGTGACTGCATCAATCAATATACCTCCACAAAAATTTTAAATCATATGCTAAATTTCAATTGCAAAGATAATTCAGAGAATTGTATGGCAATAGTGAGAATACTAATTTTCAGTACTTATGCACACGAAGTACAAATAAGTATATAACTTAAATCACATAGCAGAGTGAAATAATAACTCCATTAGATAAATAGACTCAAAGAAGTAAACTGTTCTACTTAGGACTCTCTGCACAATGAACCTTCACCATTGAAGCAAAAACTTTGGCATTGACTATCAATAGAACCTTCAATAAGAAAGCCCCACTGAATCCAATGGTTATTCCCAGTTTATGCTAAAACGAAGAAAACGCTGCAGAACTGGGACAGTAAATTTTGTTCTTTAAAAGAATTCATTTAGGTTTCTAACTCCCAATATCTGAAGTATATTTTTCCAACAAAAAGCCAAAAACACTTACCAAGATTGCCGAACCACCTGAGGATTCTCAACAAAGTGGTGGACAAACATATAATCTAACCAAAACCTTTCTGATTTTCAAGTTGTTAATTTGTTTATAGGCCATTCGCTAGATTATACACATTTCTAAAACACCCTTTTGATTTTCTATCTTGCATCAAGAAATTCATTCAAACATGGGTTTGATTAACACTCCATATCCATACAACATAGTCATGATCAAAAAGATGAAAAGACAGCCTTTTCTGAACAAAGGGTTTCAGAAAGAGCAGAAAGTATAGAAACTCCCAGTAATTTAAAGCTCTTCAATGTAAAATCAACTCCAGACATATATGACATGGTTCCAAAATCCACATAAAGGAGAACTAAATTTGTGCAATTGCATTAATGGTAGAAAGCATCTCTCACTAAATTAGACGAACATCTTGTCCGACAAATACACACAGAGAACAAGGCACAGGCACACTGCGAACGCACATATACACTCAATAAAAACCTAGGTACATCAACACCACCCAAAAATACAAGAACAAAGAACAGACAAGAAATTAATTCTTTCTCAAGGCCCAATAATTAAGAAAATACCTTCTTCACACAAAAGTAAACCCCCAACAAGAGTTTTTCCAATAACAACAAAACCCAGAAAACCTAATTTCACCTCCATAACGTCACAAAGCAAAATTAACGATTTAAAAACAGGAATCACAAATAGCGGCCACAAACCAGTAAAACCATCACTCTCGAACGAAATTGAAACAGCGCGAGCGAAATTCATGCACAAGAAACAAGTTGAGAAAAACTTACTTCAGCGGCGCAACGAGGTTGTCTGCTAGCGAGAACCCAGGGTTTAGGGTTTTACGAATTCCGTTAGTTTTTCAAGAGAAATTAATGGAGGGAGAGGGAGAGGGAGAGGGAGAGGGGGGAGAGGGGGAGAGATGGGCTTTGAGCTCAAAAACCCTAATAAATGGACTTTCCCAGTGGCGGCCTATTTGGACATGGACTCCCTCTATTTATATCTCTAGTCCACTAAATAAGGCAGGAGTTTTGGATTCTCTCTCCTTACCCGTCCGATTAGACCACCGATCTTCCTTTAGGCAATCTAAACCGTTGAATTGTCGTTTGGCCTTTTTAGTTTTTACAACAGGTTATTTACATCTTAAATTGTTCACCATGAATATTTTTCATCATATATCATCTCTAAATTATATTTAAAATTCACATCGACAAAAAAAAAAAAAATGAATAAATATTTATATTTTTCACCTTATTGATTTAACACAAATTTATTACGAGTCAAATAAATATTTTTTAACTAAACTACTTTTATACACATGCACACGCTAATGCATATGAGAAGGTACATTTTCATCCTTATAAAAGTAATTTGATCAAAAAAAGTATTTGACCCATAATAAATGCGTAATATAAGTTAATCAAATTTTTCATTCAACTTTATTGTTGATGTCAGCAAATTTCATGAGTTATACTAATAAATAAATATATTTATTAGACGAAAATAAATATTAAATGTATAAAATGTAATTTCTAATTGCATCCAAATCTCATAGGAGAATTTTGTAATTATTCTTAAAAAATTATAAACCCGTATCTCTGTTCTCATGCAAGTAGCATAACTTTTAAAAGATCTGTAGGTAGCTATTTATTCTTTTTCTTAATATATATTGATAAAAGTATATGAAAGATAAAAAAATAATTATTATTTTCACAATAGTAAATAATTCAAAAGTTTTGAAGAGAATGTAATTTCCCAAGTAAAGTAATAGCGAAAACTTATAGACAGAGGCCATAGTTCAGTTAGCGAAGGAAAGATATTTATTACCAAGAGATAAACGAGTGATTTGAGAAGTAGTGATTTAAATTATTTTCTCATTTTTTTTACGCTCCAAATATTATTGAAAAGGAATTGGGCTGAAGAACGAAGACTTTCTTAGCAGGAGGGAAAAAATTACTAAAATCAATTCGATTTAGTTTTTATTTCATTCCTAAAGTTATTTTATTTCCACCCAAATTCATTTATACATACCAATTGCGCCATACGTTATATTGAACCTTGAAATTTGTTTAGTTGTTCCATAAACCATTTAAAAGTTGGACTTGCAGCATAACTTAAGTGCCAATTCCCATTGCAGAAATTGGGTGCTGTTCTGCAACTATAGTGAGAAGACGCAAGACAAGATGAAGATCAAAGAAGGTATTTAGCAAGAAATTTCTTATACTGTCACTCTATTCTTTCATGGATACAAAAGAATACAATTCAGACCACTCTACGGTGACTCATGCTATAAATCACAGCACTGATGAGGGGGAAAAAATCAAAGAATTCCCACAATATTCTTGTCCAATTTTCTCAGCTACAGTCTAAGATCATTGAGAAGGGTGAAACGACCCGACATCAAGAAAATATGACACTCACATATCAGTAAGAGCATGTATATGTTGAGCAAGGTTGGTATTCCTCGAGGATGACTATTAGGCAAATGAAGAATTATATGTTATCTTTGAACCATTTCAAAGCTCCATTTGCAACAGACCTGCAAGCATATGATTTTTGTTAATGCATAACTGTACAAGCAAGAATAATGACTATGAAAGGTACAAGACTCATCCAATGCAATACTGTCAAAATAATATAGAACAGTAATTCAGAATCTTGCGTCAAAGCAAATATGGATAATTGCATTGATTTGAATTCCGTAGAGTCACAAGAGACATAAATAAGCCTTTCTCCATATGGTTGGTTTCATTAAGCATCTTAAAGCAAACACACACTAGAAAACATGCATGTAGCTCTCAAAAGATAGGTACAAAAGATACCAAATCAAGAATTGAATATTATCCGAAGTACATTTTAAGTCATGCTGATATTTCAGATGAGCAAGCAAAGCGAATACCACAGGGAGAGTGAATTTTAAAATATTGAAATGCATGCTTTATATTGATCAAAATTATATGCTTAATCAATCAAGTGTAAACAAAGTCATGATAATTAAAAAGCATAATTCAGCAGCTCTAGTCAAGTTTATAGGGAACTGTGGGGAGGAAAATATACCCAGCAAAATCTTTCAACTTCTTCCATAAGTCATCTTGATCTTCTGATTCATCTTTCTTTTCTGTGATGGAACTTTGTTCACTTTCTGTACTTTCATCTGCAATGCAAAGATCAGATTAGACTTTCAATATTAGATTCAAAATTGGCTAATTTGGATGTGCATAATAACCTTTTCTCGTAGAATATAATAGCGCAAATTTATAACATTGGAAATGTGATATGATAGTTGTCTCTGGAATTAACATAACCTGCAGCTTGACATAAAACTAGGACTACTTTCGAGTTTCAGAGAGCATCAACAAAAATATCATGCAACAATATCAAGATTTGAAGATTCATAATTTGTTCAACTTTTTAAGTCGCTTTGCAAATCTTGAAAAGAAATACCCACCAGGTTGTTGAACTTTCGGGCGAGTTTTTGACCGATTCGCAGGGGCATTACCAAGAGAAGCAAGTTCCTCGAGCAGCTCACGTTCCTTTGAACTGAAAATAGAAGATAAAATTACCTTAAATTTAAAGAATTCATCAGCAACATATGTACCATAAAATTGGAGCCAAAACAGGCAAGTAAATTCATTAGGTAGAAAATTCATTATCTGAATCAGCTGTTGGGATGTTCCATGGGCATATTAATAATGCTAGTCATGTCTAATACTTGAATTCAATATTTTAGGCTTGTTATCCAGGAACTTGTTCAGAAATACCGTAATGAAAGGAACATAGGAGTTTATAGCTAGGTATTTGTTAAGGAATCAAGTAAACCAATTCTCGCAACCATCAGGATCATTTACAACTCTGGAAACAACTTAAGATTCCAAAGTTTCTTCATTTGCTAAACTAAGATAGCTTCCATGAAGGCAACTAAATAAGACGCTTGAAAACTTAGAAGATATTATAAAGTGTTAGGCAAAATTTTCAAAATAATAGCTTATAAGATCCAAAAGTAAGATTTCTTCAAGAAAGGTATGAGTTCTTAGCTCATTTTAAAATCTTAACAAGCTCCCCCAATTTTGCCATATTGATTTTACCAATATCCTATAAGTTTCACCATCTTATTATATCCAAAATGCATCAAGAGTTTGTTCTTAATAAGATCTAACATCTTATAAGATGAATTAACTTATAAAGTGTTTTTAAATAACTTTAGCCAAGCACCCTCTAAGTCTTCCTTGTTAGTGTCACAAGATCAAATGAACATTCAGGGTGGACGTGAATCTGCGGAAGATGAGCATGAATATCTGATTGCTATACTGAAATTCCCATGTTTTCATGTGCATGAGATGGGGAGTCTTGGTTTAGCAAATCTGTTTCAGGCAACAAGATAATTCTTAAGAACCCCTTGACTGTGCTATCATATACCATTGTTTGGCATTTGACAGCAGCAACACCACAGAATAACACCAATCAACAGAAAGAAACATAATTATTGACTACTGGCCTCACCAATATTATATAGACTAACAGGGAACAGGTGATCAAACAAATCAATATGAAACAAAGAAAATGTGTAATACTAGGGATACAAGACATTGTACAAGTACTTCAACCCCTATTCGCACAGCTACAAACATGTGTCCCCAACAAACAGATAAACAAATGTGTGCAATCATTCGGCAATGGCAGAAAAAAGTACATCCAATATAACAAAACATAAACTAGTCTTCAATTTTCTACAATAATTACAGAAAAGTTAAAGTTCAAATGCAGATAGAATTAGATCAGAGGAGAAAGGTTATTTATATACCTGACACGCTTTGGAATGCTAACTTTAACAGTGAATAGATGGTCACCGCGTATTGATGGCCTTTCAGTTTAGGCGCACCTTTTCTTGCCAAGACAAGCACATCTCCAGGTTGAGTACCCGGAGGAATCTGCAGGTCGGTCATTCCTTCAACTGTCTTCACCTATACCACATATCAGCATTATCAACACGATGTGACTTTGGCAATCAGTAAGAATAGCACACATAGGTAAAGTTTACAATCCAGAGGCAATTAAAATCACTTAAGAGTATGTTGATTAATTTTTCGTTCGAAAACAAAGATAGGTGTCAAAAGATGTATGGTCAGGGCAAGAATATACTATTATCAATTAAAATAATTCTTCAAGAATTGTAACTGAGTATAGTAGGTTTTAATTTCAAGGCTCATGAAAGATCGTTATGAACCCAAATTTATAATTTCACAACTAAAATGAGATGGTGACAGTGAGATAGTGGCCAAAAATGTTACCAAGATAGGAACAGCACTGCCTAAGAATTCTAAAAATCACAGAGACATTATACTCATTGCTTGAGTCAGTGACCTAACTTACAGGCAGGGAACATTTTAGCAGTATTCTCTCCAGGCTGCTACATCAGAGGATAAATGCGAAGAAGCCAAAAACAAGAAAACAAAGAATCAAATCTGAAACAAGAGCCAAGAGCAAATGTACCTTCACAACAGTCCCCAATATGGCATCCAGGTAGCTGATTGAAATTATAGAAGAGAGATTTATGCCATCTCTTTGAATCTCAGGTATCTCTTCAATATCAAGATAGACATAAAGATCTCCAGGTGGGCCCCTGTGTAACAAAGAGAAGCCCCAAGAAGAGTAAAAAACATGCATTTCGCTGTGTATTTTTGACATATACAAGACAGAAAAACCCAGAAGGAAAATAGATTAGACAAAAAAATATGATTATGACTCATAAAAAATTCATGCCCGTACAGTTTGCAGAACCAACACCAAGGCACAAGCCTTTTCGTTTTCCTTAAAAAGCTTTTTCCAGTTGGTCTCCCTTCACTAATTGAACTGCTTTAGTAGGTGCAACTTTTATCATGCTTAAACTTCCTAGGTCAAAGGTCACTCACGAGATTCATATTCAAACTCCAGGGCCCCAGAGGCATCTGCAATCTTACTGGTTGCTCAGAAAGTGAAGCAGGGGGAGAGAGAAGGGTAGAGCTTCGGTACGTTATAGTCATAAGCCTGCCTAGATGCAGATTTGATGATAGACAGGTAGCTTATCTTCTTTGCAGGGTTCACAATGACCCAGCACTTAAAGCGCGAGCTTAAGATATTCAAGGAATACTAGGCTGGTTATTCTCCTTTTACCTGTATCCATTTTAACTATCTTCCTTTAACCTTTGTTTTTCCCTTTTACTTAGTAGACCTTTTCTCTGATAGAGGAAATACATCTTCAGGGAGGGGGGAAAAGAGGAAGAGAAAATAAGAGGTTTCTTCAAAGAAGATAAGAATAACACATTGCTGTCCTTTACACAAAAGGAGTCAGAATAACGCAGCAACGTGGAAAAACAGGTCTGTGGTCTGTACACCTTAAAGCCATTGAACCATGTTATGGTTTAACATCAGAAACTTCCAAATGAAAGTGGAAAATCCTTGCTATGGATGACTAAGGCACACAAAATTTGCTAGTTGTGAATTCGGGGATACTACATGCAAATCCTCATTCTATCATGAGAAGTTAAAGAACATTCCTATCATTGAGATTACACAAGCAAAAGTTTCAACATCAATAAAATCCAAGCAGAACTCAGAAGTAACATTTAGTGGTGGCTTGTAGAGAAGATAACAGCATTATGCAGAAAAGAATGTAAAAGAATAAGAAAAATCACTAGAAAAATGACCTCTGGCTGCCAAAAATATTAAAAACAGGATTTATCTAACTCTTTAACATGGGCAGCCTCCCTGGACGCCTTGTGATTACATTTAAGTTCAGACAATGATCTCCTGTTTGAACCTTTTACTAATGAGCGTGAAGAAATTGTTGTTATATATGGAACGACAGATCTATGTCCAGTGAACCAATAGCATGACAAACAGTTTACATAGAAAAGGGTGTAACTTCCAAATTTTGATCAGATGCATAGATCAGAGAATTGTATATAAAGAAAAATCAGAAAAATAGCATAGGACATACCCTTTTAGCCCTGCGTCACCCTCTCCGGCAACTCGAAGAATACTGCCCTTGCTTACTCCAGGAGGAATTTTCACTTTGATATCTTTTCTAACTCGTATCCGACCAGCACCAGAGCATTTACGACAGGATTCAGATATCATTTCACCATCCCCACCACAATTTGGGCATACAGAAACCTAATTTGTTCCACAAATACAATGACAGATCAACCAAAGCGATCCAAGAAACTCAGAATTAATAAGACAAGAAAATCAAGCCAATCTTAGAAGCAGAGATGTGACCATGAGGCATACTTGGCTTCTAGTATGCTTACTTACCATGCTATAAAGAGCCCTATCGTTGCTTCTGTAAAGCAAGCAATACAACCTTTGATATGCTATGAGTACTAAAATCATCCCAACCAATATCTTCAACCCATGCTTTATGTACTCCCTTATTATTTATTTTCCACTTAATTTTTTCCTAAGAAAGCTATTCGTCCAACCCTATCTTCAAAGTAAAAGTAATATGGAGTTACCTCACAATTATAAGATTCATTTGACTCAGTAATAAAGATATTAAATTTCATAACACCAAGAAGTTAAAATACTGGCAACTCATTTACTGTATTCCCCATATACAAATACGAATTGGAACAGAGAAAAGCACTAAAGATAACTAGTTCTCCTCATTGAAGACATTAAATGAAAAGAGAACTTTGACTTTAATCTTTAACATGAAGAATGATAAGTATAAATATTCCCTATGAAGATTATGGAGATATATCTATATTACAAAATAACTTAAAATATTCTAAGCTACATTTGAAACACAAAACAATTGTTCAACTATGATAAAACCACGTGTGATTTCAAAATTGACTTTCAGCCACTGGTGCTGTCTATTCCAAAGAGCAAGAAATGTAGCCCATTTTATAGTGCACTATCATCATGTTAACAAATAAATTCATCTGTTAGAAACAAGAACAATTTAGTCAATCCCTGGCATATATCAGTTAAATTCAAGATGATCATCAGTGGCAGTTTTAGACCAGGGTAGTGCTTGGATATCTTAATACTAGTAGTTCCCTCCACATATAACGGGTGCTGCATTTCTATGGAAATATAGAGAAAAACCCCACTGGCTGCAAAAAAGTAACAGAAGGGTAGAATAGTAACTATCAGTAAATTATAACTTTCAGAAAATAAAAACACAAAAGATGACCCTCATGAAGCCACTGACTAATGTTTATAACAGTCCATTGTTACTTTAGTCAAAAACTAGCATTAAGTTATTTGCATGCTTGCCCAACTGACTAATGTTTACAACAGTCCATTGTACAGCATAGTTTACCTATAATATTACCAGAACCCTGATGTTCCATAACAGATCCTCAGATGATATACCAAATACCAAACTGAGCTTAGTCATCCACAGGCTTCCAGAGACCTTCCAAGAAAGACCAACTTTAAAAATAAACATCTCTAACAATAACCAATGACCATGACTGATATCATAATCCCTTTCTTCCGTTAGATGCTAGACATTGTCAAACAAGGTGCTGAACCCAGAAAAGTACTTGTTTCATAAGAGCCATAACTGTTGAAGCAAGCTTCAATGGAATATATCGATACCTGTGAAAACATGCCAAAAGGTGTTTGCTCAGTTCTCATGACTTGACCTCTGCCACCACATGTTGAGCATATCCTCATTTTAGAACCTACTTTTGCTCCAGTACCAGCACAAACATCACATGTTTCAAGATGGGACAGCTCAAACTCTTTTTCTGTCCCAAATATAGCCGCCGAAAATTCCAACGTCATATCATAACTGGAAAACATTTTGAATAATGAATCAATCTTGATGAGGATAAATGCTAGCAAGGGAAAATTTTAGTTCAATAGACCATATCACGGAACATCACTATCCAATCCAGAATGCACACAACAAAATAACATAATCTAGAGGAAGAGAAGTCACAGCTGATAAAAGTTTTTTACATGGAACTTCGAGGATCACTCGAGAAAATCATGCAAACCTGAAAGAAACTTGCATGCTAAAAACTGGAAAGAATTACAGCCAAGTTGCATGCTTCTAGTAACCATCAACATCACAAAAGTGGCAGGAAGAACTAACAAAGGAATATGAACAAGCATGTCGTGGAAACTATCCACTCAAGTTTAACTCACCGGAGATCTTCACCTTTGGTAACAGTAGTACGACGTGATGTTCCAAATGCAGACCCATCCATTCCAGCGAACCCACCCATACTAGGGCCAAAAAATGCCTCGAATAGATCAAAAGGGTTTGTAGCCTACAGAAAAAGACATGTGTATCATCACTATAGCACTCCTTAGTCAAATGAACATATCTCTTTTCACATTCAAGTTGCTAAATAAATATAATTTGGAGGTACTATATTCATCAGTTTGCAAGCCTGCTAAAGTATATGCATCTTCATGGAAAGAAACTCTTGAGAAGGAAGTCATCGACTACCTTACACTACATCAACTTTATGTTATGATCATATAATTTCACTAGGTGGTATGTAACAAGAAAATGTTAGGTTCAGAAAATTTTGCCTGCCACCTTTCTATAAGGCAAACAAACTTACCAGAGAATGGTCCACTTTACAGAAAAACAATTGGAAAATGCTAATTGAAATTTGAGCAATGAGTAACCCCACGAATCTTCCCAAAATGTAAAATAACTATGTGAAGCAGCATTGGAAGTAGTCCGAACCGTAGCATTTTATGCATGGGCTATTATCCTTTCTCCACAAACATATGATTAACTATGAAGAGAAACAAAGAGTAGAGAAACTTAGACAATACCGTATAACCACCAGCTCCGCCTACTGTACTTTTAATGCCAGCTTCACCATATTGATCATACAGAGCTCTCTTTTTATCGTCTGATAGTACCTGACAATAGCGTACTTCAGACTTCTTGAACAGTACATGCACACATCCTGCATATGACAAACTATCTATAGTACTCTTCTCTAACTATCATCAAATCAAGATTCTTCAACAAATATCAAGGGTATGTGAGCATGGTTCTTTTTCATGAAAGTAATGTGATGGAGAGTGATAAACAAGCAACATATGCCTTGAGGAGAGTAAAAGAATACAGTATTACAAAACATAGCTGCCCTAATTACTCAAAAATGAAGTTTACGGTAATTCAAAGAACAGACAAGAAAACTACAGAAATAGTTCCTCAAGGAGTGATCTACAGGATATAAGCTTTAAAATTTCTCAATTTACATTATTTCAACGTTTATCATTTCATTTCAGAAATGGCGTCGTTTTGTTGTGGTTTATGATCTTATTAATTATATGACTATGGGACCTCTAGTATTCAATTTGCTGCCATTTGATTCTAACTTTATGAATCGATTTCTTATCAAACTTATTATCATTTAATGACATGATTTATTAGTTTTTATGTGAAATTCATATTCTTTAGTTCTATGTAAAGACGTGATTGAGTGTTTTGCCAATGTGATATGGATTGGTTCCTAGTCTCCTCATGTGCATATGGGATGCAACACTACAAGATCAAATAGGACTTTGTCTCAAAGTAATGATCAACAATTAAAATCTAAACGTCAGATTGCAATCAGGTTTTGAGGACTGCTGAATTCTCGTGAATCTCAATTTTTGCAGCTTCCATTTCCTTGATGTTCTATGTCATTTGATATTACATTTTATCCATTTTAAATTTTACAGAGCTGCAGTCACAATGGATTCACTTAATTTAATCCAAAGGTTTTGAGATAATAAAACCCAGCGATACATTATATGCAACAAGATCAACAAGTAATGATCATTAAAATCCACTACAACAACCAAAACAAGACAAAAGGAGGCTCAAGACGAAAACAAGGATATATAATTAAACTTATATCGGGAGTTTAACAGTAAAGAAATGATGAATTGCATATCCATCTCATAGGACCTAAAATGGCAAAAAACAAAACAATTAACAGAACTCAAAAGTCCAGAAGATATATTCGTAGAAGTGGACTTCTGAAGCATGGCTACATCTCGAGAGAACCACTAATTTGAAGTTGCATCAAATGGCAAACAACACTGCCACTCAGGGCAAAGTCTTAGCAAATCAGAATTGAAATCGCCTCCCTCGAAGGTCATGTATTCTATATAGACTAATGCCTATCATCTGCGTAACACAAAGAGGATCAACTGATGGGAGTTCTGTAAGCATATAATTCAGGGATTCTCTATCAAAAAGTGAATGGAAGAAGGAAGTGTGTCAACAACAAAGTGGAGTATCCTGTGAAAAACAGAATACTGTTTTGACAATTTTCATATCAGCTACCCCAAAAATCTCAAGCCATTTAATAGTTTCAAAGATCAAATAATTGGGTTCCCAACTTCCCATAGCTGCAGACCACTCAAAAACCAATAGAAGCAAAACCTCACTCTAGCCCAACAAGCTGAATAGCATTTGTATGACGAACTTATAGTCAAAAGAACGATCACATGCTAATCAGACAATACTATCACTGATACCTCCCGTGCTTACCTCATATGCTGCACTGATTTCTTTGAACTTTTCAGTTGCTCCAGGTTCTTTGTTGACATCTGGATGGTACTGAAGACCAAAGGACAAGATAATGGTTAATCCTCAAAAAATATCTGTAGGTGAATCTATAGTACTATACATGATCATATTGCTGTTGAATCACGTATGTGGATGAAACTAAATGTAATCAAGTTCCTATACAAGCAAGCTAGTGAGGATGTCGCCAAACTGACTTATCCGGATCAACCTCATCACTGTAAGTGTGATTTGATTTCGAGATACCATAGTAGCCTTTGGATATCAAAAGCTTGACAATATAAAAAAATTAAACAAATAACCCATAAATCGCAGCGCTTGTACCTGCCTAGCCAGCTTTCTATAAGCAGTCTTAATTTCCTTGCTACTAGCAGATTTTGGCACGCCAAGAGTGGAGTAATAATCAGCTGCAGCAACCACAACCGCTCTGCCAAACCTCCTTGCAGCCATTTTCTTATTCAATTGTGTAGCAGAGGATAACGAAACTCGAAGAAATTTCCCCCAGACGAGGTCCCCACCAGCCGAGAAGCAAGACGACGAAGAGCCTAGAGGAGGGAACAAATTCCTCTGGTTCTGAGGCGTCAAGCTCAACGAAGAAGTGAAACAGAGTGACGTGGCGGCGGCGGCAGCCATTGTAGAGCAAATTTGAGGAGTGGTTATACAGTTTTCTTGAAGTTTTGAAGGAACGGTTACTTGGAAATCCTTTCAAACTAACTGTATGTGTTTGATGAATGTTCTGAAAGAATGTGGAAAGTGGTTGGAATTGGGGTCATTGTTTTTGTTTTGGGTTTGGGTATATCAATATCAGAGTTGGAGCTCTGCTGTTGGCGTCGGAGCTTTTGCCTTTTCCTATTTGTGTGGGTGTGGAGAAAGGTGAACCAAAAAAGGTTGTGGTATGACGCGCTTCTGCGTCATTTTGTAGCACGTTTTTATAAATACTTAAAATACGAGTTATTTGTATTGTTTCGACAGTTATAATCACTTAAATTCCATGACTTATAGGGCATGATTAGTATGTAGGAATGGAATTAAGTAAGAATTGAATGGATTGTGGAATGGAATAAAGAATGGAAAGGAATCACATTGAATAGCATTCCTATGATTGGTATACTCAATAAATTAGAAAGTAATACAATTCATTCCTTAGTTTCTTAGTTGATTCCATTAACAAAATTAATAATTAAAAAATAATAATTTACAATAAAATAAAATTATTTTAATGACAGATTTCCTCTTTAGTAATTTGTTAACAAAAATAATTTATTTATATATTTTTTTCTAAAAATATAGAATTAATTGTATAACAATAGTATTTTAAAAATTACTTACAGAAGATTATAAATAATTTATAAAACATCTCATATATTATTAAAAATATATATTTATATAAATTATTTATTTACGTAATAAATAATTTATTGACTCGTTAAGCATATAGATAATATTTTTCTGCCAATAAATTAATTAAATAATCAAATGAACTAATATATTTAATTAGTGCATCTACCATTATTTATTCAATGCTCAATTAAATATGTTGAACTAATAATTGAAAATAATATTTTGAATTAATAAAAAGAATCATACTCGATAAAATACACTCAAAAAATTAGTGTCTTATATAATATAATCACAAGGATAATTTTATCAAGAAAAAAAAATTCCATTCCCAAGCTCATAGGAATAGCTAATACCGTGATATTTTGATGGAATCACTAATCCCTTTCCTAAGGGAATAAGGATTCCCATGGAATAGCTAATTCATTTCCTTAGTTAAATTTAATTATACCAATCACATGTATAGGAATGGAGTTGGGAATGCCAATTCCATTCCCTCCCCTTTCCCTCATATCAATCATGACCCTAGAGTTTCCCGTTTATATGATTTTTTTACTTTAGGGTAATTTACAAGATTTTTTTTTAAATTTATCGTAATTATAAATATTTATTATTATTTAAAATTTTATAAATATCTATACATGACAGCTTATGGGGTATAAATTTTTTCACAGGAGTGATAGTTTTCTTTTCTTTTTCTTGAATCAATAAAAAAAATAAAGTAAAGTGAATTGAATCATCTGGATAAGCTTTTCAATACATCTTACTGGATGTTTAAAAACTTGCAAATTGTTAAAATTACTTGATACATTTTTTTGGTAAAGAACGAGCTTATAGAACCCCAAAAATTAAAATATTAGGAATTTAAAAGCCACAATAAAGAATAAAAAAAAAAGTAAACTAATCCTTTCTTACTTTTAAAATTCTAATAGGATTAGAAAATTCGCCAATACTAAAATTTATAAGCTGCATAATTTCATTTTATTTAAATACTTCAAACCTTATTTTGAAAACAAAATCAATAGTTCTATTGCTACTTTAAAATATTTGATAATTTTATATTTGATTCATAGAATGAAAAATTCTTACCTAAATAAAATTTGACCAAAACAAGTATAATACACTTATCATCATCTTACACAAATCATACAATAAAAATGATATAATCAATTCAAATTCGATCTAAATTAAAATTTTGCTTACATAGTAGATACCCAAAGAGTGCAACTGTAGTAGTTTTCATTATATCTCCATGTATAGAGCCTCTAAGGGCACCCAAAAGCAAATAAATGGAAGAAAAACAAAACTGTACGCCAAAAAGAAGATAAAACAAAGGATCACAAACCAAGAGCAAGATCTTGCAGGGAAAAACTATTTCAAATCACAATGTTCCATATAACATTCGTAAATTTGCTATAGAGGCCAATCCTCGGAAAAATGACTGCCAACTTACACGACTTCATAGAAATTTAGCATCCAACATTTCAACATTATATTATATAATTTTGGTGTCGAACGTTTCAACATACAACCTATATAAAAGCAGCTGATGCTTAGTGAGGGGAGCATCCTTGTTTTTTCATCAGAATACATCTGGATTGAAACGTCCCGGGATAGAGTTGCCCTGCTGAGCCTGACGCAAGTGCAATGTTAAGGCATAATTGTTCACCTGCAAGAAAGAGAAATTCACGCGAGCAGTTCCATTAGCATGTATTCATGACACACCTTCAGACATTTCTTAAATCAAAAACATTATGAAGTCAAAGCATTCACCTCAAGAGTTCGCAACTGCTCCTGATATTGAGCCACCAACTGCTTCAATTGCAGCACCTCTTGGTTCCTCTCATCATACTCTTTCTGACGTTCATGCTGGATGGCCACAGCACGTTTGAGGATTGCATTGTCTCGGAGTAGTACCTCTATTTGTTCCTTAAGCATCATGTTTTCCTGGAGCACAGGAAGATAATTGTAAACACAAAGAGGTATGTGATTGTGAATCAGCCAAGAGGGCAGCACATTTCATTGAGCATATACGCCTAGATTATACATATGGACACTTAATAAAAGCTTAATCCATTAAAATAGGAATAATGGAAGAAAACATGCTTTTCACCAACATCTACCAATATTTGGCTCTTAATTTATTAAACTCTGTCATATGTACGGTACATAAAGATTGATTGCTGACCTTGTGAAAACCTTCAGCAACCTCAGCACTAGCCCGAGTGCTGATAGATTTCTCCAGACTCTCCAATACGCGCCCTGCCCGGGATCTGGCGTCATCTATGCTAGTGGCAGTCATCATCTCTCTCACCAATAAGTCCACCCACTCTGCACCATCTACTGGCAGGTTGTTTTGGAACTGAGGCTCCTCCAAAGGAACTGCATTCCCACCAGTTAATGTTGCACCTGCCGGTAATACAACCATAATTGTTACATGTTTTGAGAAGCTGAAAAGCAACCCAAACCTGCTAAACCTTGTATGCATCCAAGACCAAGTTTGAAACGTTAACAATGTACACAACCAATAGTAACAGAAGAATCAGCACTTCTATATACAAACAAGCGGTCAAGCCAAATGCAACAGACATCCTGCTAGAACGAGGCATGAAATGCATTTCAATGATTCAGAGATCAAATAGTCGCAAATACACTTGTTATAGCAGGCCAAACCACAGCACACTAGTACGTCACTCTTCCATAAGGAGCTTCAGTGTCTGCCAAAAGCATCTCTCTTGGTTGAACTACAAGTACAATTATTACCAATTTGGAAGGTCTACGGTGGTTAGGCTTTGGATAATAACAATTTACTAGCTTTCGTCCAGAAGCAATTAAAGTGTGAATTGATACAATCACAATTATGATAGACAAGTATGTAATAAATATGCACGGAAACATAGACACATGACACCAAGGTCTGTTCAGCAAAGAGTAACAGATAAATGACAATATTAGAATGGCAATTATCACAAAAGCCAAGCATGTAGGGTGGACTCCAGTTATCAAGGCACGTGGCATGGCTCTGTTTGCTATGCAATGACCTACCTTTTTCAATGTTTGGATTTTCTTCAGCAGCTGACCCTGGGTAGCCCTTCGCATATCCAAGATGAAGCTCGTTAAGGCTATTAATAGCAGAATCTAAGTCATCGCCAGCCTCTTTTAATGCTTTCTCAAGAAGCTGAAAATAGTTGCAAAAAAGTGATAAGTGGCTGTTGATCTTCTAAATATTTGTGCAGTCAACAAATTGAAAGAAAAAACTTCACCATTAGATTTGTGGAAGAATCCCTTGTCAATCAGAATTCTGAAAGGTCTATAACAACTATGTTGCTTCTTTTACGATTAATTATAGAACTATGCATCACAAGAACCAACATCTCTAAGCAAAAAAAAATTCTAAGAGCATTGAATTCAATGCGGAGTGTTAACCGCAATGTTTATTCAAAAAAAGAAAAATTAGCTCATGATTAGTAGTACAACTCACCCGAAGAAAAAATTAATTTTGCAGAATCTCAACCTAGTTGGCAATTCATGAATCAAGATATACTTTAAAAATGACCCAAGGTAGAAAATTATTAACCACAAAGGCCAAAACCCCACTGTTTAAAAAACCATAAAGTAGAATCATGAATAATTCAGATCCATCAGACACTAGGAACGCACAAAAACTTCAACCCAGCACAAAATTCCAGACAATAATTAGGAGAAAGTCACAAAATTCACCTGAACTTCCATATCAGGAAACAAAGCCTTGAGCTGATCAACCGGACTAAGATGAACAGGCGGTGAATAAGTGAATCGGACCGGCGACGTGGCAGAAGAGCACCGGAACTTCTTGTAAACCGGCGGAGACGCCGACGTCGGCGATGACGCCGCTGATTCTATGCCCTCGAAGAACGATCTCTTACCACACACTATAGCAGACATTACTATTGCCAATAAATGAATTCAATTTCGGCAAACGGAGATACTTCTTCTTCTCCACCAAAATTCAAGAAAAAAAAAAACAAAAACAAAAACAAAATCAACGGAATCAGGAATTAGGGTTAGGGTTTTGAGGGAGCATTTAAGATTCTGCGCTTAACTTCTTCTCTTTTTTTTTTATTTTAATCTATATTTCCTGCTTTTCGGATAAGTGAATGATGCGAATTGTGGTGGTGGTGGGTACTTATAGAAGTGGGAAGCCATTCGACGGTGGCCCGAAATAAAATAAAGTGAGGTGGATTGTTGGCGAAGTTTGCGCTGTGTTTGGATCCCCTTCTCCAAATATTTTGAAAATGTCCCAAAATATTCATCTTTGTCTTCCATTATTTTTTTCCCATTTTAGCCCATTTATATATTGATCCAGACACAATCAATGAGGTTTATTTTGAATTTGAAAAGAAATATAAAAAAAAGAATTTTAAATAAAAAATCTATCAATGTTTATAAACATAATTCAGGTCCATTTGAAATATTTGAATTTATAATTATACAGGGTTGCATTTGGATTGACGGATGTAAATTGTAGATTTTAAATTCTTTAAATTTATTTAGATAATGTTAAATTTAAAAGCTTTTTAGATACTTCAATTATAATTTTGAACTTATGTTATTGAATATTGATGAATTTAAAATTCTTTTTAAATCTAATTATTTAAAATTCTCTTTATCAATATCGTTCTTTCAAATCCCAATTCACTAATCCAAATGTACTCTTAGAATAGTTCGTAGTTTTATTGTATTATTTGTTGTAAATTTATTAATATATTGATAAAATTGAGTATCGTGACATGTTGCATGATGTAACTGGTCATTTTTTTATGTATTTTTTTAATTTATTTATGTATTGATTGAATAAATGCGTTAATGAGTTACTGTAATTTATTTATCATATTAGTAAAAAAAATATAAAAACCTAAACATGGGAATTTCATATTAGCCCACATTTAGTTTGGTCAAATTTTAATTTTGTTGGTTCAATTCAATCCAATGCAACTAATAATATCGAAAACACCTACTTTATATTTGTAACGCATATTTTGATATTTGTTATGACTATATGAATTTATGTTTTATTATTATGGGGAGCATCCTTTCTATGTATTGACTTTTTCGGTGGTCTATCATTTTTTTTCAATTATTGTATTAATTTTTTCTCTATTTTCTCGATTTCTTATTATCTCCTTTTTCAACTTCCACATATTCCTTTTTGTTCTGTCCTTTATTTTAATTAATTTATCATGACTTTTTGAAATAAATTTTTATATATTTTAATTATCTAATTAATATAACTTCAAAAATAATAATTAATTTTTAAAATTCATAATTAATTATATATTATTGATCCAACCCAAAGTTATTATGTTCAACACATTGTTTGCTATTATTTGGAAGAAGTAGTCCAAACAAGGCCCAAGGTGACCTGCACGCTATTTGTCACGCGCGTGTAGATTTGTCCCTAAGCCGCGGGGTTTAAAGACAGTGGGACAGGATTACTCCATTTCTCGTTTTCCAGTGTGATGCAATTCGCCCTTCTACAATTGAAGTCGTTACACTAAGCGGAACAGAAGAAAAAGTAGGTAATTTGTACTTAAAGCATGTTGTTGTTGTATGACCAACTTGAAGTTAGCATTTTCTTTTTTTCTTGTTTTGTTTTCTCAATTAATTAAAATTTAAATTATTTTAATCTATTGATCACCAAATTATGTTTTTAGAATATCATAAATAAGGTTGTTTTTTTTTTTTTCATTTTGCCGTCTCTAAAGGAGTAGATGTAGTTGATGCATTAAAAAAGCGCACGTATATAATAAATGATGCAAGATGTTCGGTCCACTTGAAATAAGAAATGATGAAAGAAGTGATTAGAGGGTAAAAATGGTGAAATAAGTTAACAAGAGAGTGATATTGTTTGAGTTTTGGGTGTACAAAAGAGATTGTTATGGAATCAAAACTTTAACTATGAATTATAAGATTATTTTAAGCTAATATAGTAGCAAAAAATGCGAAGAATGTCCCTCTTGTCGCCCTTTCTAGAAGAGATCCTTTTGGTCATGTCATATGATTGTGTGAATTTGATCGTGTGTGAAATATATGAAGGTCAATTCTCTTTCTGATTGTGCATCTTTTGACATTGCATCCTATTCTCCTGCTAGAGATGTCCCTATTTATAGCAACAACAAAGTTGTAGGAAAAAATCACAGATTTGGGGGATCATGGCACTACAACTGTTGGATATGATTGATCTCTCTCAAATTTGGTATTGGTTGATCCCCTTCGGATTCGATGGGTAGTTGGGGTATACTCCAAATTTCGTGGGAGGCTATTGGACTCTATTAGGATTTAAAATCATTTTCAAATGGAGCCACATTTTCGTGAGGGCGTGCTAGGTCTTTCTTTGCCAATATGTTCTCTGGGTGACACTAGCCAGAACCTCCTGTCAAGTCCCATTAGGCTTCATAGGGTGTTACAGGCTCCTCATGACCTAAGTCTCATTTGGGCTTTATCAGCGTCTCGTTCCTTTCTTCTTTTAAACCACTTGGACCTCTTTGGATCAACCCATTTTTATACACATCAATAATCAATAAGGTCTAGTTTAATGGATGATTCCCCCATAACCAAAATGTCATTTATAAATTCAAATCCCACCAATATATAGATATTGACCTACTTAAATAGTAATTATTAATTTATTGTAACAATATTAATTAGTTACACATTTAATATTAAGAATTGATTATGATGATTAATAATATAATAAATTATAGTGATTTACTAGAACAAGGAAAAAGGTAATAAATGTAATACTTTTAAAACAAAATTACAAAAAACTAAGAAATGAAAAATTAAAACAAATATTTTGGAACTTCTTTGTGTGTTATTCCAAAGAACCAAAAAATTGAAAAAATATTGTAATAGGACTCGAACCAACGAAGTTTTTAACTTGGGAGTCTTTAATCTTACCAAATGGTAAGATATCATTAATCCAAATAAACTACTTCACGAAGAAGTAAATAATTACGGAACTATATATATATATATATATATATATAATATATATACACAGATATAATTATAATATAATAAGAGAAGAAGAAGAAGAAAAATATAATAACTTTCATCCATAGACCTCAAAGGCATATTACCATTTCCTACCAAACTGATACAAATGTGATGTGCAAGAAAGAATACAAATTGAATATACAACAAAAAGGGCCAAGAAATTATTCTCATGAAGGGAAATTCACCACTTAGCTGCTAACAATGGACACAAAAATCAGAAACTTGATCGCAATTTCTGTAACTTCACTGCATTGCCCTCTTTGTAATTTACACCAAGCCAACCCAGCATGCTCGAAATCTGGACAAAAATGCGTTGATCTCAGACGAAGTAAAGTTCAATTTTAGTGCTTTGTTAGCAAGTATGTTTTTGGTTTTTAGGTACCAAGCATTGTAGAAAGCATTACAAGTAAAAATCAGGTGTTTGCTAGAAGGTTATTAAAGAAAAACCCTTGAGTGGACAAGTAAAAAGACTCAACATTAGGTCCAGGATTTTGATTTTATCAACACAGAACAACAAAGTAGAAGCGACGCATGTATAGAGTACCAGGTATAGGAATTGTCTTGACGAGGTTCCACCAAGATGTATAGTGGTTTTCCATCCAGCCTGCGTTGTCCCTATTAATGGTGGAAAACAAAATTCATGCTCAGAACACCAAACTTCGTCAGGAGCAAATAAACCTAACTAAGGATTTAGTAGCTAATGATTCTTGTAGTATTCAAACATTATTACAAACATATGTTTGGCTCCATAATAGCTGCAGTCATAGGTTATGAGCTCAATCCCCAAAATAATATGCGTGTGTCTGTGTTTTAAATCTATCCTTACAGATACACTATTCTAACTTCAGAAACAAATTAAGCAGAACTTGACTGTTTTCCTGGCACCGAAGAATAGGTATAAAATCCATACAAGCCCAACTCAGGCATTTTGTTGCAAATTATGTATTGCATCTCTCTTATGGCACTTCATATATATACAACATGTGTATAAGATCCACTAAATCTGTACATTTAAGACAAATTGTGCATCACGTGGATATGTGAGGAGACACATAAGATGCAAAACCAATCTGCAGTAGAAGATTCAAACTTATATCAGCCACTAAGAGTAATTGCATTGATGTATTCATTCTTCAGAGCCAGACAATAAATGATGCCCGCTTAAATATTACTTGGTAACATCTAATTTTGCTTTTGTTCTGTCAAACTTGTGGTTTCTGTCCCAAAAAACAACGTAAATCTTGCACCGTAAGTTCTTGACTAGGGGTGCAAGATGAGCCGAGCCGGCTCGCGAGCTCGCGAGCCGGCTCGTAATAAACCTCGGCTCGAGCTCGAGCTCGAGCTCGAGCCTTTTAGGGTGAGCTCGTGAGCTCGCGAGCCGGCTCGCGAGCTCACCCCCCTTTTTTATTTATTTTTTATTATATATATATATATATTATTATTAAAGTGCATATTTTAATATTGTATCAAGTTTATATTCAAAATTCATCATATAGAATTATTAGTCAATATATCTCTTATTTAGATTTTATATGATAAAATATGTATTTTTATTTATATTATTTATAAATAAGGTTAAGCAATAATTTTAGTTTTGATACTTTTATAAATAAATTTTTAAAATTCATTAAATTAGAATTATTAGTTAATATCTCATATTTTAGTTTTAGATGATATTAAATAATATATTGTAGTTTATATTATCTAAAAACAAACTTATTAGAAAATTTAGTACGTTTTGATAATTTTTTTGTAAATAAATATTATATAATGTATATAAATTTTATCATTCTCAATCTCTTATAAACAAATTTCAGTTATTCACTATATATTAGAATTAGTCCATATCTCATATTTAGTTTTAGATGGTATTCAAATATGGTATTATAGTTTATATTATCTAAAAGAAGCTTAATCAACAATTTAGTACATTTTAATAATTTTCTGTAAATAAATATTTAATATAATGTATATGAATTTTATTGTTATAATTTTAATTTCCACTACAACAAATATATTTCTTTTAAAAATTCATCATATATTAATTTAGAATTTATAGTCAGTGTATCATATTTTAGTTTAGATGATAAATAAATATTTTGTTTATATTATTTAAAACAAGCTTAGTCAATAATTTAATACGTTTAGATAATATTTAATATAATGCATATATTTTTATTGTGCAATTTCATTCCATTACAACAAAATGTACTTATCACTATATATTAAAGCTATTAGTCCATCTCATATTTTAGTTTTAGATGATATTAAAATATGGTATAGTTTATATTATCCCAAAAGGAATCTTAATCAACAATTTAGTACACTTTCATAATTTTGTAAATTAATATTAATATAATGCATATAAAATTATATATATTTCAATATTAACTACATCAAATGCATTTATTTTAAACTCGCCATATATTAGAATTACTAGTCAATATTATATATTAAAAATTTAGATGATACTGAAATAAGTTCAATCGATAATTTAATATGTATTGATTTCCACTACAATATTAAATAGTATTAATATGTCTTCTTATGAATATTCTCTTCATGCTCATATTTAAATTTTTTAATAATATGTTCCATATGGTACAATAGTCTATAATTTTTTTAAATTCGAATATTTAAAAAAAAAATTAATTGAGCTCGAGTCGAGCTCGCGAGCTGCTCGAGCTCGAGAGCTCGCTGTCTACTGCTCGAGCTCGGACGTCTTGAGCTCGGCTCGAGCTCGAGCTCGAGCTCGGGAGCTCGAGCTCGAGCTCTCGAGCTCAAATTTTGAGCCGAGCTCGCTCGAGCTCGGCTCGTTTGCACCCCTATTCTTGACCATCTACCAAGATTTTTTGTTGATTGGTTTAGCTCAATTTGTTACTTTGAGTTTGGTGTTGCACCGTTCAACTTCAAACCAACCAGTCTAAGGATAAATTACAGGAAAATCAAATCTCCATCAAAGAGAGGCAAAGAAAAGGTTTTCGTGAAAATTCTCACAAAATTGAGAATGAAGTTTGAGTTTACATGCCACATCATGAATTAGTAACTATGCCCAGCCTCAAGTTGAATCCATGATTAAATGCAACAACCTTCAAATTATAACACTAATAGGCAAAAAGGGTTCACATGATCGCATCACCCTCTTTTTTTAGGTTTTTTCATGCGTATTAGTGTTTTCATAGGTGAGTGAGCTGTAATTAACCATAAAACCCCAATTGTGCCAAACTTTACATGTGAAAATGGAATAGCACTGTTACAATGAGATGTTCCAACGCAAATGGATGTAAGTATGCAAAATATATCATGAAAGTGAGGAATGTGTGAGGTCTGAAAGGAAGATACCAATTTTTATTAGTTCAGCAATTCCAAGATGAACTTTCTCTTTGCAACAGATATCACTATCTCACAAAACATGAAGAAGCAATTCGAATATGACGACTACTTCACACATTCAAAAGGAGAAGCAATGAGTAGAATTTCATAGTTACCTCTACCTCGCAATCCTATAACACATGCACACTCAACCACCTCAGCGCCAGCACGTTCTAGTCAATGAAAAAACATTAAAGTCAACAAACATTTAGTATTCACGCACAGACTTCAACACAAAACATGATAATGACTTCACAACTTCACCTAGAAGCCTTATGGCTGCTGACAATGTCCCTCCTGTGGCCACTATATCATCGATAACCAATGCTCGTCTCCCACGTTGCACAGCCCCCAAATGCATTTCCAAACAATCATTACCATATTCGAGCTCGTACAGTTCGGAAATAACTTCACCTGAATCATTCACATCCATTATTTTCATAAGTGAACATGCTGTGAAAGATACATTGGTTATTAATGGTGATCGATACTGATCCCCATGGCAAGACTTCTTTAAATAAACTACACTTCCGGGGTTGCATTTGGCGATTGAATTGGCCATAAAATTGCCAAGTTCACCCAGATCATGCTCCATAAGGCCATAACTGGACAAAATCTTAAGTCAAGGGTACAAATTCTACCTGGAAGCTTCCCTGGTTTACGCAGAGGGATAAACTTGGCACCAATTGCCAATGCAATTGCAGAGCAAATATAAATCCTCTTGCTTCCACTCCTAGAAAAAAAGATTCAACCTTTACCAATTTCAACCACCATTGGACAATTAATAATCACTCTGATTGAAGTTACTGTACATATTTAGATTACCCAAAAGTGACAAAAAATAAATAAATAAATAAATAGAATTAACAGAGCCCAAAAAAAGGACAAAGTTCTTTTACTTTCAGAAGACTTCATCAAACACTTGTGTTCAAAAATTGCCGGTAAACTTTCCTGCTCCAAATGTAAATACAGTGAACTAATGCATGCAGTCACCAAGACTCAGAAACTAATCTCCCTCTTAATTCTTGTTATCCACAAATGCTACAAGAACTACAGAGTAATAACACATTACCAGCAACCACAGAGATGCCCTGTCCCTGTATCTGTCTACAAATATATCAACAATATCCTTGAAGACCTTGTGATTAGAGACAACTGCGGTTATGTCTTGAAACATAATTCCTGAAACAAGAACAAATCTTTATTTCAAAGAAAAAAAAACACACACACACAAGAAATTACACAGAGTACTACTACACAACCAACCCAAAAAAAAAAATCTTTATTCCCCCATCATTTTACAATAGAAAACACCAGAAACAAGTAAGAATAACAATTTAAGAATTTAAAGAACACGGGAAAAAAAAAAAAAAAAACAGTATTTTTACAAGAAATTTGCATGTGGAGGTTGAAAAAAACCTGGTTTTGGGAAGTTGGGCACAACTCTAATGGCTTCAGAAATGCCCTTCAATCTTGGGTCACCCCTTAATCCATTCTCTGCTGCAAACATCTTTCACTCTCTTGATTCTTTTCTCTAATTTCTTGTTGGCAAAACTCAAAAGCGTTTGTTCTCTCTCTCTCTCTCTAGTGAGAGAGACTCTCTGTATTCACCTCTTTCTCTGCGTTTTCAAATACTGTATCTTTGGTTGGACAAAAGCTCACTGAGGAAGATCCAGCTGCTATTATTTATATACCCATTTTATTTTTTTTTTTTTTATTTTTTGTTTACATGTTTTTGTATTTTCCACTTTCTAAAAATTTGTTTTTTTTTTACCTTTTTTTAATTTGGGATAATTACAATCCCTTCCTTTAAGATTGGTATAATAATTATATATATATTTTATGTTATTTGAAAAATTAAATACTAGGTATTTGTTTTCTATCTATCAAGTAGATTTCTCAATTAATTAAATTCAAAAAATTATCTATATTATCAGAAAAAATAAATAAAAATTAATATTTATCGGTAATTGACTTATTGATGACTCATTGATGGGACCAATTATCCTTATACTCACATGCTGATGCATTTAAAAAGAGTAGTTAAGTTAAAAAATATATTTATTTAATCAATAATAAATTAATCGAGATTAAATACGAACTTTTATTTTTAATATCAATAAATTTATTTATTTATTAAATAAAAACAAACAGCGTGGATTAAGTATAATATTTCTAATCATATAAAATATATAGTGTAATTATATCAAATTTCAAATAAGAACAATATAATTATCCTTTTTAATTATGTGTATCTTGTACAGGGGATGGCAGAATCCCATGCATTTAATGAGTATTTGATGTTGGATTGTATTTTTATTTTAAATGTTACTTATTTTATTTAATATATATGATTACATATACACATATTATATTATTTAATTTATTTAAATTATTTTTATACGCATAATATGTATATTAAAATGTAGAACAGAAAATTATTTTATTTTTGTAATCAGCAATTTGGGATAATTATGAGGTCTTCCTTTAAGATTTTATGTATTTATATATAGATTTTATGTGATTTGAAAGATTACATTTAGTATCATAGATATTTATTTATGTCTATTAAATAGATTCCTCAATTAGTTACAAATTCACAAAAACTGTCTATATTAGCAAAAATAAATAAATAAATTTTAATATTTACCGCCAATTGACCTATTGATGACTTATTGTTGCGATCAATTATCATTATACTCACACGTTAATGCATTAAAGATGTATACATTTACCCTTGTGAGAGTAATTCAATCAGAAAAATATTTATTTAATTTGCAATAAGTCAATCGATAATCAAAATATTTTTATTTTATTTTTATTTTTTTAATATCATTAGATGAAAACAAACAGAGTAGATTAAGTATAATATTTCTAACCATATAAAACCTATAATGTAATTATATTAAATTTCAATAAGAACAATGTAATTATCCCTTTTAATTATGTGTTTTTGTAAATGGGCTGGCAGAATCCCATGCATTTAATGAGAATTTGATGTTGGATTGTATTTTTATTTTAAATGTCACTTATTTTGTTTGATATATATGATTGCATATATACAAATTATATTATTTAATTTACTTAAATTATTTTTATACGCATAGTGTATATTAAAATGTAGAAGTAAAAAATATTTTATTTTTGTAATCAGCAATTTGGAAAGTTCAACTATCCACTTGTAAAATTGCAAATCGGAAATGTTATAAATATATATTGAATATTTAATTTTATATAATTTTGAGTTTATTGTTTAATCCATTATTTTATAATTTATACATGTTTTAAATCAATGTTTATTTGGAATTTGTAAGATTAAAATTATTGTAATTCAATCAAATAAAATATTTCACGTTTGGCAGTTAAAATTCACCAAATTTTATGAGCTTGCATATGTAATATAAAAGTTGTGAATTTTTTTTTTTGTGCGATTTCAAACATTCTATAATTACTCGTATATGCTGTGCATTCAAATTTACGTGAACAATTAATTTAAAAAAAATAAAATAAATTGGATAAAGTTTTATTAAGAAAAAAAAAAAAGGAGAGAGTTGTGATAAATTATTGAAAAATAAGTTAGAGGAATAAAATTAAATTTTGAAGAGAAAAAGAGAAAATAAAAATAAAAATAATAAAATAAAGGATGACAAATCAAAATATCTAATACACCAAATGGGAAAAAATAATACTTTTATTCCATAATTAAGGGACTTTACACTTTTGATCCCATAATTTAAAAAAAAAAACAGCAGTTGATCCTATGACATTTTTATAGAGACTTTAACAGAAAAAGTCACGTGTTTAGTATGTATTGTTAAGTGTTCAGTTTGAAAATTTAATGGTGATTTGTCATTTTTCGTAAAATATATAACAAAAATGTGTTATGGGACCAAAATTTTATACTTTTAAAAAGTTCGACAAAAAATAATAATTCTATAACCAATTAGATCAAAAGTATAAAAATACTAAATAAAGGAACAAAAAACACGATATTTCCATGAGGAAATGGATATGTTTCAATTATATAAAAGATATATATTTCAATACGACTTTTACTTTTAAAAATCGTTGTTTGAATTGCATAAAAAAATCATAATTTAAAATCAGGTTGTAATATGGATTTTTATGCAAAAAAGTTCAAATATTTAGAAATATTGGCGATTGAAAAACATATTAATATTTTAAAATAAAAATTTTAGTTAAAAAAAAATATATATATATATATATATATTATTTACTAAGTGTGAAAACCTTCAAATACCTAACTTTGGTTGTTGATACGTATTTTGACTAAAATATCATCAAATAATTTTATTTTATATAAAATAATAACTTTTTAATGACTTGATTTTACAAAATAAAAATCTAAATTATACACATTGCTACCGGCTTTTACTTAAAAATGGGAACTGAACAATAAGCGATAATGGGACAAAAAAAGCACTGAAAAAGATAATGTATGGGCAAAAGCGTAATTTTTTGCGGTGGTCCCCCGTCTCTCTACGCCGGATGACGTGGCCGTGCTTATCAGAGAACATTACAGTCATCAGATCTATATAGGTAGGCGCCACCAATGGTCCAGATCTTCATCGGGTAATTTCTTATTCTCACGTTTAGTCTTCTGATTGCCTGACGGGAAACATAAAATCCGGGTGGACAGATTGTATATGTGCATCACACCCGATTATTGCCCATAAATTAAATTATTGGGCTTGTAAGACACATTCTAAATATGACTCAAGAATAAATAAAATTATTCAATATTTGATATCGATAAAAGCTCACATAAATTTGATTTGCCCAATTTAATAAATTAAATTTGAATAGAAATTTTATTCAATAAACTTTCGAAATTGATTCGATTAGTACAAAATTATGAACTATATTTAAAACTATCAAGTTATTATAGCTTATCTCGTGTTTAATCCAATTAAAATTTATTTGGACTCGATTAAAGTAATAATCAATAAAAATTTTAAAAGTTCAAATTTAGGAAGTGAAAATTAATGATTTTTCACTAAAAATACTAAATGTAAAATGCATTTTTCTATTGCCTTATTGGTCCTGTAATTTATTATGTCATTTAGCCTATTCTTCGATAATCACTTTGGGGATTAAATTCAATCAAAATTACGTTTTGAAAAAAAATTATAATTTCTAGCTTTTAATACCACCACACCAGTTTTCCTCTAGTTGTCCAATTAAGTGAATTTATAATTCATTGGATTTAAGTAAAATTTATATTTATATAACTAATTATAAAATTACAAGTCCAAATGTGATGATACTTTTTCAAAATCAATTATCTAAAAATTAATTATTTTATAATAAAGTGTACAAAAATTTGACCAAACTGAGCCCTAAATAGACTTTGATTCCAAAGATGTAAATATAAATATAGAATGTGTGAGGCACAAATAATAAATGTGAGATGAAGGGGATAAGAAGAAGAGGAATAGTGATGGTATGATTGATTGGATTATTGGGGGCAGAAGGGGCAAACTTTTTAATCAATTCCCTCCCTCATATCATTGGACCCGCAAACACAAGGTACAACACTGTTTAAGCGCACGCGTGGTGTACTGTCAACCCATTATTTCCTCATTTATTATTCAAATTCACAAATACCCCCCTCCATTTTCCATTTTTTTTCTTCTAATACCCTACTTCTCCATGCTTTACTTTACGCGCCCCCCCAAATAAATAAATAAATTCATATTAAATTGCATAAATAACGATAGAGTATATTAAAATAAAAAATATATAACATAGGGTTTATATGATTTTATTTTTTCAACGTGGATTTTTTAGTCTAGTATTTTTAGTATTTTTTAATATTAAAATTACTTTTACTTTATTTTTTGTTGCAAATGAAAATGTGTTTGGTTTATAAATATAATTAGTAGGAAGAGATGGGTTTTCTAAAATTTCAAAATGAGAAATAATTCAAGATAAGTGGTTTGTTTTGAAATTACGGTAAAATAAGTGGTTCAAATAGTAAAACCAAAAAAAAATGATCTATGGAAATATAAACATAAATGATAGCACAAAGACATATATATAAAGAAAATGATATTAGTAACTTTCATAGGTAAAAAAGAAAAACAAGTGGTTTATGTTCGAAATAAGTGAATGAAACGTGTCTTTTAAAATTGGGTAAACAAGAAAAATATGAAAGTTGAGAATATAAACAATCAGCATAAAATATGAAATATATTAAATTGTGCAGTAAATTATAATTTTTGCTTATTTAATTGATTAATTTCTTATATACTAATAAAATATTTTGCAAGAAAATTTTCATTGCGTTCCTATCAAATTTATGCAAAGTCGAAATTTATAGATACGTACAGAAAATGAAATCAATAGATATAAATACAGCACGTCATTGTCAATAGTTTAATTAAAGTGGAAACCACCAAAAAGATTTAAAATGATTTAATTACATAAATCGAGTAAAGAGTACTTCACATTATTTACATATTATTTATGATTATTAATTAATATTATAAAAACTACTATCGTTCATTGTAAAAATAAATACATATACGATAAACATATATATATATATATATATATATAATGAAGAAAAACAAATCGTATCACTATCATATTTTGAAATCATTTTCTTAATTGTTTATTTTTCAAAAATATTTTACGAAATTCCCCCAAAATAAAATTCCAAAACAAATATCTATGTTTTGATTGGTAGTGAGTGGTGAAGGGATGAATGATGATGGATGCACAAAAACCTTTTGATTTCATCCTTTTTACTTACCCTTTTTATATGGTACGTCCACAATGATTGGTTAGTGAGTCCAAAAGCCTAGGATCTATAACATAGGCTATTCCCACCCTAAGGTGGGCCCTTTATTCCATTTGGGTGAAAGCCGTTGATCATGTGTTTGATGTAACATCAACATTTTGTTCACTTGGTAAATATGGATTGTTTTTTAAGTTACTTATGATAAATTATATTTTATCATTCAAATTATGTTTATTTTTATATTTTGTTATTGAAACTCTTTCTTTTTGTTAAATTACTATCTCAATCTTGCGAACTTTATACATATGTAAAAAATATCACATCATATCACATGAAAAAAATCACAAGCCACCCCCTATAATACGGATAATGTGCAAAATACCCCATATAATAAAATAAATATCAAACTACCTCCCTATTTTTTTAGAAAATAAGCAATTACTTCCCTAAAGGGGGAGGTGTAATGCACTCCTCCCTTGCGCGACTGGGTATAATTTAAAAAACATATTTTTTTTATATAAATATATAATATATTAATATTTATTTGATAATATAAAGTATATATTAAATAAAATATTACTTTATATATAATTTTATATAATATATAATATTTTTAAGTCATACTTTTATTAATTTAAAAAAAAGCCCAAATCCCCATCGGCTCCGCCTCCCACGCCGGCCTCGTCGCCACCTCCAAGCATCTCCACCCTCGCCGCCTCTGAGCTCCATCGTCATCGCCTGCACCACCACACCTTTCGTCACCCACACCACCACCTTCTCCATCGCCTGCACATTCCTCCACTAGCCCATTTACTTCTTCCTCGTCGCCGCCCAACTCCCCCTTCCCCAACTCACTTAATCGCCGCCCACCACCCCCTTCTCCAACCTGTGCTAGTCGCCGCCCAACCTTTCCATTCCCCTCTCTGCTGCTCCCCTTTCCCCTCCCTCTGCCACGTCTGTCCCTTGTCTTCCTTCTCCCCGTTGTCTCTGTCGCCCGTCCCTCCCTTGCTACCCTCACCGTTGTTGTTCTCTCTCTCTCTCTCTCTCTCTCTCTCTCTATATATATATATATATATATATATATATTGTTTAAATATTAATCGTGGATCGAAATAAATTAAAATTTGGGACGTAGATTTGTTAGTTTAATTTGGACTTTAAATTCAAATTAGATCTAATGGTTATTAAATAAGGCTATCAATATAATTTTATAATTAAAAAATAGAAAAAAATAAATTAAATAAAAACACGTGAATTACATGAACTCGCGTGATGAATGCAATTACTCTGTTTTTCTTTTCACGAGGAGGGGGGGGGATTTACTATTTTTTTGTTTCATAGGGGGTAATTTGCATTGAACTCCATATCATATGTGTACTGTATGTAATTTTTTTTCTTTACAAAAAATTGGTTGAAGATTAGTTATAAATGGCAATGTGAAAATTTAGTAAAGTTGATATGGTAAGTTGACAAAAAAAAAAAAAGATGTCAAAGTGTAAAAAACAATTATAGTTCGAATAACAAAATGTAATTAACTCTTATATTTATACCCACTTAGTTTATAGTCTGTCAATATAAATTATTTATATTTTTTCGCATAAATTTAGAAATTACATGTGATAGTCTAAAAATATAAACAATTTGCGTAATGATATTGACATTATTATAGAATATATGTGTAAGTTTTTAAAAAAAGTAGTGATAGTTTGCACATATAATATTGATATTTCTAGAGTATATATATAATTATCCAAAAAAAAGGATGATTTGTATAAATAGATTATAATCAGGGGGTGTAAGTGTAATTATTTATTATTTGTAATTATATTGATGTGGGTTCAATTTCTTTCATTATTAAGAGAAATTATATTTATGGCTAATATATATACATATAATCTATAAGTATCTTATCAATTAATTCTGATATTAAAATATTCCATGATCTTTAGTTACTATCAAAATCGGAACTATTTAAACTTTCTTATATTACATTTAAAAAAAAAAAAAAGGAAAAAAGAAAAAAGTAAAACCAGATTCAAAGTTGTAGGACGAACTTGTTACGTGAAAGTATTTCCAGATTGTAAAATATTAATGCGGATTTAAGTTTATTTTATTTAAATTGTTACGGTGACACGCAGTATTTATGTACATAATACAGTAATTTTTTTAATTTTTTTAATTCAATGATTTATTCTTTTATATTAAAATTTGTCACTACTTTATAACCTCACATGCGATAATTGTCTGATAATTTTTTTAATGCATTAATCATCATACATATTTTACTCAAATTAAATTAAAAATTGACACTTTGCACAATATATATCATATTGGTAACAATGATTATATATACATGAAAAACAAAAACTAATTTATTATTTCAATTTCAATTAACAATAAACTTAAATAAAATTGGGGTAAATTTAATTTTTGAGTACATATAATTGCATTAAATTAATTTTCTAATGAACTTGATTGAGTATTTAATTTTAACATGAGTTGGGGAGTTGACCAATATTGTTGGAATTATAAGAATTTAGTGTAGTTTTATAAAAAAAAATACCACTTCGAGTCTAAAAAATATATTCCCTTTATAATAATATAGATAATAAAATATATTTTAATAAAAAAACATGTATTTTTTTTTCTAAATAATGTGGAGGATAACATATAATTGCATGATAAATTGGGATATATAATATAATAAACATATATTATTATTTGAAATGGATCATGCCAGACATAACCTTAGTACCATTAAATATGACATAGTTATAGTCCTTTTCTCTCTAAATTTTTAGATTAGACATAACCTTAAACACCATTAAATATTAAATTAATAAATGTGAATTGCATCGTGCTAAAATAATTAATATAATAAATTTTATGATGACAATTATAGGTTTGGAGTTTAGTGCATGCATTTAAGAGAAGTATCTGTCTATACATAACAATAATTATTTTAAATAAATAATATATTTAAAAAATAAATAACAAGTTATTATAAATATATATTATACCCACAATGGCAGAATTGAACCCTACAACCTTTTACTTGTTAGGAAAAAAAAAAAAAAAAACTTTTACTTGTGATAAATTAATACACTATTTGAGTGAGTTTTCGTACAAAAATTTGATGTGACTGGTCATTTGATTTTATTCATATTATGTATATATTTTTTATATCACATGTATTCTGATATCACGTTTGAAATTCAACTAATCCTGTTCGAGGGATCAAAAAACATCTTTTAGAATATTTAATCAATTACAATTTATTTAATTTATTAAAAAAATTAATGAATGGATTGTAGAACACTAATTATTTTTTTTTAAATTTATATTTGTGATATAATCATGCATGCACCATAGCCGCATGAAAAATATCCTTATAGCCAATTAAATGAGGTGAAAAGCATTTGATCATGTGTAGGACACTTTCATTTAAGTCAATTAGACAACAAATCCAAGGAAATCCATATGATTTGATTTGATTTTAATTACAAACCACATGCTTTTGACAAGTCAATTATTTAGCAAAAAAGAAAAAGTTAAGATTTATCTCATATGATCAATCAAAATCTTTGGCCAAGTTTTTCTTACACTTTAGAAATACAAGTCCATCTACGAATACATTTTTCAACGAAGTGTTTATTTGTCCAAGAATAATGGAGTACTAATAAGAACGTGATTGGTAAAAAGTCGCTTATTTCACTTTTCGAAAGTGCTGCAAGGGGGTGTTTGGGCGAACTTATAATTTTTTTTTTTTAAATTCTTACGACATGTTTGAAAGTTTATAAGATGCTTCAAAATGTTTGATATATAATTTTTTTAGGAAAAGAGTCTGTAAAAACTTTAAAAATAAGATGTTACGAACTTATAATATTTTTATAAAGAAATAAGAAGTTATGAGTTACTAACTTATTTCTAATATCTTAACAATTTCTTTCAAAATAATTATAAATTTATCATTACAAACATCTTATAAGATTAATACTTTTAATTTAATTGTGAGGAATGATGAGTATTACACTTGTTAATTTAGGAAATGCCGGCTACTTGAAGAACGAGTGAGGGGCAAAGTGTATTTAATCCTTAATTAGAATATGATGTGATCAAAGAATAAAACAGCAAAGCTATTTAAGTAATTGCGGAAACCTATTATATCAATCTTTATTGTAAATTAATGCAATCTAATTTAATTAAATGCTAAGACAAAAAGACATGGTGGTTGCAATTGTTGTTTATGTTTTGATGTCTAATCTAATAGGTTAATTTAGTACCTGATTGTTTTTATTCTGTTTGGATTTGCTTCACTTCAAATCCAAACAAATCATTTTTTGTCAGATGTTCCTTCAAGATATTACTTTATTTTTTTTATTTATGAAATAATACTTATATGAGCCACAATTATTTCAAAAGTATTTATCAAGCTGGTATTTCTTGCCTTATTGTTGAGATCAAAATATTCTAGAATAAACTATTAATTCAAAATTTAAATAGTTAATTAATTATTGAGTTTTAAATTAAAGTTTGTACCAAATTTTTATTTTGTATTAACTAATTAGGTCGATGTATGTTCAAGTGTGGCCCATTAAAACTTTAATTCATATAAGAGCTCATGGTGTTAAAGCCTATTAAAAGTACACCAAAACTACATAAGTATTTACTCGTACTTATAAAAGATAGTTTCAAATACACGCCTCCACCATGATACATATAGACAACAAATCATGTACAAAAAACTTTATGTCACCACAAAACTCTGCAATCACCAGATTCCACATATTTATTGATATTAAATCTTCAAAATTTTGATACCATACTTCAAGAAGATGTGCAGTTTTGCTCTGAAAAATGGAGAAAACTACTCATTCGATTCAAAGAACGAGTTTCAGCCATTGGATTAAAAGAAAATAGTTAGAGAATATTATGCGGTTATTGAGATTGTAACTATTTTAATTTAATTGCCCATAAGTTTATAGTCCTGCAATTTATTTTTTGTAAATTAAAAAATTGTGTGAACAGTTACTATATATTAGATTATAATTAATTGTAATTACCTTAATTAAGAGAACTAATCTCCAAAAAAGAATTTTTGTGGAACCCAAATAGATTGAGCCAATAAGGAAAATAGTCCATCTGGAAAAAGGCCCATATAGAGAAGAGTCGGTCATCTCGGACCGCCTTTACCCATTAGCCAACCCCATATAAAGCGAGGCCCACATTTCTCATCACTCAAAATTCACTCTCTTCGATCGATTGGGAGAGACAGAGATCGAGAGAAGTGTGCTCTATCCCTCCTCACTACAAAACCCCTACTTCCCAAAACCCGCTGCTGGAATTTCCGAAAACTCACCACAGATATTAGGGAAAATTGCTGTTTCGACGAATCAAGGTGGCTTTGCTAGGGATTTTAGGGTTTTAGTTTTATAGTAACATGTATAACGGGCAGGATATGTGGAACAATCCGGCGCCGCCAGGTACCAGCGGAAGCGGCGGGGCTGGAGCTATGCCGCCAATGATGGCGCCGCCCGGGACTAGTGGGGCGCAACCTATTGCGCCGCCACCGCCGTCGGTGCAGCCGTCTTACACTGTTGTGCCGACTGAGTCGCAGTTGGATGAGAGGGCGAGGAAGTGGATGCAGCTCAACTCGAAGCGGTACAGTGATAAAAGGAAGTTTGGGTTTGTTGAGACGCAGAAGGAGGATATGCCTCCGGAGCATGTCAGAAAAATCATTCGGTATGTTGTTCTTTTGTTAGGTTACCTTTATCTTGGTTGCTTTCTTTTGGCGGTGTAAATGTTGTATTAAGCCCTTTTTTTTTGTGTTTAGGAAGTTTCCCTCCGCTTGATTTTCTTCTGCGACCTGTTTGATGTGGTTGCTGCAAGTTTTTGTAGCTTTTAGTTGCTAGTAGCTTAATGAAACTAGATTCTCCGTCATTTGTTGTGTGTGTGTGTGTGATATTTTTTTTAAGTTATTGGTCGGCTGTTAATGATATCTCTGCTTAAGTTTTCAGAATTATTTTGTTCTGCGGATGCATACATAACTAGGTTTTACATGTTTTCTCAATATTGCTTTTTGTTTGTTTTCCTTCGTTTAAAAAATTCCGGTTTTATGCCAGCTGTAACGGCTGAAAATCTTATCTATCTACACTTGAAAGAGGTCATTTCGTCTGAGTTGTGATAGGAAGCATTTGCTGAACCCTAGATGACATTTCTGCTTTTTTTATTTTACTTTGATTGGAATAGGAGAAATATGTGTGAGAGAAGGTCCCAAAGAACATTGTCAGGTTTTGGTTGGGTCTTCTCAGGGGCCAAGTAAATGCTACTTTTGCTATAATTTTATTAGGCACCAAGATACAAGCTTCAAGTGGTTAGCTGTAAAGTTTAAGGTTAGATCAAAATCAGTTTGAAGATAGTAAACATTTGTATATATCCATTGGATACTAACTCATCCTGGTGTCATTATTCTTAAGGTTTCTGAAACAAACCATCAGGATAGATTCGAGGGTCTCTGTGAGCCTGGATAGTTTTGTCTGTCAATCAAGCTAAATTAATTGATGGGAAATTGTAAGTCTTGGTTTTGGTCTCCTGTTCCTGATGTGGCTGGTGTATTGTTTCTCTCTTATGGTTCATTTGTAGCTTCTGAATTTTATGTGGATTTGCTAGCGGCTTGACTGATGGTACACCATGTTATTTTGAAAAAAAATTCTCCTAGAGACAGCCTTGTTCAGTGGATCATCTTCCTTAGTCTTCTTCGCCTTTGGACTAGTGTTGTGCTAGTGAATGCTCCTGTATGGAAATTTATTTACCATGTTTACTCTTGATCTTTTTGGTACATGAATGTGATTCACTTAAATTATGTAACCATTCAGCTTGACTGGTCAAAGTATTTTTGGGTGATTGAAATGATTTTCCATTTGCTAAAGCAGAGGTTTGTGTTGAATGAATTTGATTAATTGAACTTTATTCATCAACAGTGTGGCCAGTTGGAGCTGTAAATTTCTCAATATTTATGTTATGTAGATGTTTAATAGGTCATATCGTCTCTCTGTGTATTTGCTTAGCTTGACTGAGTATTGAATTATTATTTTGTGCAGGGACCATGGCGACATGTCATCAAAGAAATATCGCCATGATAAGCGTGTGTATTTGGGGGCTCTTAAATTTGTGCCACATGCTGTATACAAACTTCTTGAAAATATGCCCATGCCTTGGGAACAGGTACTTATTGTGTGGTGGCTAGATTTCCTGTTGAACAGTTTTGTGATGTGGTACATTGAGTCCTTGAATATGTTTGCATTAACTTTTTTCTTTTGTGTCCCTTAGGTCCGTGAAGTGAAGGTTCTATACCACATTACTGGGGCTATAACATTTGTAAATGAAATACCATGGGTTGTTGAACCAATCTATTTAGCCCAGGTATGTCTTGTTGTGCTGTGTACTTCAACTTCATCGATATCCTTTTGCAATTTAACTTTTATACTTCTCCTTGTGAGCCAACCCTCGTCTTGCTCCTATTATTCTTAATGTATTAATTAATCGGAATTTTTTTTGAAACTTTTGCAGTGGGGTACTATGTGGATCATGATGCGAAGAGAGAAAAGAGATCGACGACATTTTAAGAGAATGCGTTTTCCGCCTTTTGATGATGAAGAACCTCCTCTGGATTATGCTGATAATCTCCTAGATGTGGATCCTTTGGAGCCAATCCAGTTAGAATTGGATGAGGAAGAAGATTCAGCTGTTTATACTTGGTTCTATGACCATAAACCGCTTGTGAAGACGAAGCTTATAAACGGACCGAGTTACCGGAAATGGCACCTGTCGCTTCCTATTATGGCGACCCTTCACCGGCTTGCTGGGCAGCTGCTATCTGATTTGATTGATCGCAATTACTTTTACCTTTTCGACATGGAGTCATTCTTCACAGCCAAAGCTCTGAACATGTGCATACCTGGTATGTTTGATGTTAAATTTTGTTTGTTTTTCTAACAAGCTTCTTACTGGTTTAATCTTGCATAATTCTTTTCTGCCTGTGTATGCATTCATGACACTCTGTCCATCTCGCGGAGATGACTCCATGTCATTGTCCTTTGAGGGACTCCATTCTGGTATTCTTGGCTTCAGCCGGAAATGGTTATTAATGAGTGAATTTTAGCAGTTCATTGAGTTATTCATAAATGTATATCTTCTGAATAAATTTCACTTTTGCAGGTGGTCCTAAATTTGAACCTCTGTATCGTGACATGGAGAAAGGGGATGAGGACTGGAATGAATTTAATGACATTAATAAACTTATCATTCGGTCACCTCTTAGGACAGAGTATAGGATTGCATTCCCTCATCTTTACAATAACAGGCCTCGGAAAGTAAAGCTCAGTATCTATCACACTCCAATGGTGATGTACATAAAAACTGAGGATCCTGATTTACCGGCATTCTATTATGATCCTCTCATTCACCCGATAACAAGTACAAATAAAGATAGGCGAGATAGGAAGGCTTATGAAGAAGATGATGATGATGATTTTGCTTTGCCTGAGGGAGTTGAACCATTACTAACTAGCACTCCGATCTATACTGACACCACTGCCGCTGGGATTTCACTATTATTTGCACCACGGCCTTTCAACATGCGGTCTGGTAGGATGAGACGTGCTGAAGATATACCTCTTGTATCTGAGTGGTACAAGGAACACTGGTAAGAAATACCCTTCATTTTCTTAGGATACGATGTGATTCCAGTGTATGTGTGTACCTTATTCAGTTAAACCTTCTTGTCTTTTTTTGGCAGTCCTCCATCGTACCCTGTCAAGGTTCGTGTAAGTTACCAGAAACTGTTGAAATGCTTTGTGTTGAATGAGCTGCATCACCGCCCGCCTAAAGCTCAGAAGAAGAAGCACCTATTTAGGTCTCTCCAGGCTACGAAGTTCTTCCAGACCACTGAACTTGATTGGGCTGAAGCAGGTCTTCAAGTATGCAAGCAAGGTTACAATATGCTGAATCTTCTGATCCACAGGAAAAATTTGAACTACCTCCACCTTGACTACAATTTCAACTTGAAGCCTGTGAAGACCCTTACCACTAAGGAGCGCAAAAAGTCACGGTTTGGCAATGCCTTCCATCTGTGCCGTGAAATTCTGCGTTTGACGAAGCTTGTTGTTGATGCGAATATCCAGTTTCGCTTAGGAAATGTGGACGCATTTCAGTTGGCTGATGGGCTGCAATACATATTTTCACACGTCGGCCAGTTGACGGGTATGTACCGGTATAAATACCGGCTGATGCGGCAGATTCGAATGTGTAAAGACTTGAAGCATTTGATTTATTACCGGTTTAATACTGGGCCAGTCGGGAAAGGTCCTGGATGTGGTTTTTGGGCACCTATGTGGAGAGTATGGTTGTTTTTCCTGCGGGGCATAGTTCCTCTTCTGGAAAGATGGTTGGGGAATTTACTTGCCAGACAATTTGAAGGACGGCACTCCAAAGGAGTGGCTAAAACTGTGACAAAGCAACGTGTTGAAAGCCACTTCGATTTGGAGCTTCGTGCTGCTGTTATGCATGATGTACTTGATGCCATGCCAGGCAAGCATCCTATCTTTTCTATTGCCATATCCATGTTTCTTTCTCTTTTCAATCTTACTTGATATATGTGCTTTCTTCCCCGTATAAGAATGCTAATACTCCTTTTCCACTGCAGAGGGTATTAAGCAAAATAAAGCAAGAACTATCTTGCAGCATCTGAGTGAAGCATGGCGTTGTTGGAAAGCAAATATTCCTTGGAAGGTACTTTAGTTTTTGTCAACTGTTGTCCTTCTTATGGCTGTTAACACATAATCTTAACGCCTTCCCTCGTGGCCCAGCGCTGATATTTTTGTTTTGTATAATTCTTGGGCTTGTAAGGTACCTGGTTTGCCTGTTCCGATTGAGAACATGATACTTCGTTATGTGAAATCAAAAGCTGATTGGTGGACAAATGTTGCTCATTATAATCGTGAACGTATTAGAAGGGGGGCGACAGTTGACAAGACTGTTTGCCGAAAGAATCTTGGAAGATTGACCCGCCTTTGGTTGAAGGCGGAACAGGTGTGTATTTTTCGTAATTCTTTTTACTATTTAACATTGTTAACTAGGATGTAAACCCCATCCCATATTTCCTTGGATGCTTTTAATTGATGTTTTCTCCTCCCTATCTCCTTTGCAGGAACGACAGCACAACTACTTAAAAGATGGTCCATATGTCACACCAGAAGAAGCAGTGGCGATATACACTACAACTGTGCATTGGCTGGAATCCAGAAAATTCTCTCCAATCCCTTTTCCTCCATTGTCTTACAAGCATGATACAAAACTCCTCATCCTTGCCCTGGAGAGGTTGAAGGAGTCCTACAGTGTGGCTGTTAGATTAAACCAGTTACAAAGAGAAGAATTGGGTTTGATTGAGCAGGCTTATGATAACCCACACGAGGCTCTGTCGCGTATTAAACGTCATTTACTTACTCAGCGTGCCTTCAAAGAAGTAAGTTGCAAACAAAGCCTGCTCTGCCATGAAGTCCACAAGATGTGTGTCCGAATGGGAGAATGACTTGTTAATTTTTCTTTGGTTCATTTTTATTTTTGGAATCATGTTAAGCTGAACAACGGAATATCTTGCAGGTTGGAATTGAGTTCATGGATTTATATAGCTATCTGATTCCTGTTTATGAGATTGAACCTCTTGAGAAGATTACTGATGCGTATCTGGATCAGTATCTGTGGTATGAGGGTGATAAACGACACCTTTTTCCAAATTGGATTAAACCTGCAGATTCGGAACCTCCACCACTGTTGGTTTACAAATGGTGTCAAGGCATAAACAACTTGCAGGGCATATGGGATACCGGTGATGGCCAGTGTGTTGTAATGCTTCAGACTAAATTTGAGAAATTTTTTGAAAAGATTGATCTAACCATGCTCAACAGGTAAGTACTGTGAACTGAATTTTTATATTCTTTCCTAAATGTATGGAAATGTTCCTTGACGCTGATTATATCCCATGCATTTGCAGGCTTCTGCGTTTAGTTCTTGACCATAATATTGCTGATTATGTCACTGCGAAGAACAACGTTGTTCTATCATACAAGGATATGAGTCATACAAACTCTTATGGGCTCATACGAGGTCTTCAGTTTGCTTCATTTGTTGTGCAATACTATGGGCTTGTCCTGGATCTTCTGCTGCTTGGTTTGACCCGAGCCAGTGAAATAGCTGGTCCTCCACAGATGCCCAATGAGTTTATTACTTATCATGACACCAGAGTAGAAATACGACATCCAATTCGATTGTACTCCAGGTACATTGACAAGGTGCACATATTGTTCCGCTTCACTCATGAGGAGGCGCGGGACCTCATCCAGCGCTATCTTACTGAGCATCCGGATCCCAACAATGAAAATATGGTTGGTTATAACAATAAGAAGTGCTGGCCAAGAGATGCTAGAATGCGACTCATGAAGCATGATGGTATGATTCTTCTTTGCTCGACTGTATCTTGAAGGATACTTCAATTTTAGTTTTAATCCTGTGATTCTTTACATTTGATGGCTGTGCTGAGTGGTCTTGGTATCTTTTTTCAGTCAACCTTGGTAGAAGTGTGTTTTGGGATATGAAGAATCGTCTTCCAAGAAGTATTACGACGCTCGAGTGGGAGAACAGCTTTGTGTCAGTCTACAGCAAAGACAATCCAAACTTGCTGTTCAGCATGTATGTGTAGCTTTTTCAATTTGATTTTTTTTTTCTTCTTGGGTTATTATATTGAAACCATATGGCTGTCTACATGTTATGTGATGTAAAAAATGATAAACGACTGATTCATATTGTAGGTGTGGTTTTGAAGTCCGTATACTACCCAAGATAAGAATGACTCAAGAGGCTTTTAGCAATACAAGGGATGGTGTTTGGAATCTGCAAAATGAACAGACAAAAGAACGCACTGCAGTTGCTTTCTTGCGTGTAGATGATGAACATATGAAGGTGTTTGAGAATCGAGTAAGACAGATTCTCATGTCCTCAGGTTCAACAACATTCACAAAGATTGTCAACAAATGGAATACAGCTCTTATAGGTAATATATCAACATTGCTTCTGCCTTGTAGTGCAGCATGCTCTTGGTGGTATGCTGCTAGCTGCTACTTTTCTTGTTGCTGAAAGCCTTGGCTTATTCTTGCAGGCCTCATGACGTATTTCCGTGAAGCAACTGTTCACACGCAAGAATTGTTGGATTTGCTGGTAAAGTGTGAAAATAAAATCCAAACGCGTATTAAGATTGGGTTGAACTCAAAGATGCCTAGCAGGTATAGTAGTTTGTTTAAGTCCCTGACTATTTTCGTTTATTTGGTCTTTCAGAATCTTCTGGAACTTTATCTGCTGTACCTGAACTTCTGAAACTTGTTCTGCTGTCAGGTTCCCACCTGTCATCTTTTACACACCAAAGGAAATTGGTGGACTTGGAATGCTGTCAATGGGTCACATATTGATTCCTCAGAGTGACCTTCGTTATAGTAAACAGACAGATGTTGGTGTTACTCATTTTAGGAGTGGGATGAGTCACGAAGAGGATCAATTGATTCCAAATCTGTATCGGTACATACAGGTATGCGAAGTTCATATTTGTGCTGTGTTATGTTTTCTTATCAAGTTGTGGCATTGCTTGCTGATTCTTCTTTAATTGATTATGTGGCAGCCATGGGAAAGTGAGTTCATTGATTCTCAGCGTGTTTGGGCTGAGTATGCATTGAAGAGGCAGGAAGCCCAAGCACAGAACAGGCGGTTAACCCTGGAGGACTTGGAAGTGAGTTTTGCCATTTATTTACTTTGCTTAATGTCTTAATTCCTTTTTCTTTCTTCTGTTGGGGTCTGCTGATGGTTAGCATTGTGGTTGTCAATTGTTGGATGGCTTGGATTGTTCATGGTTTACTTTTTTACTATTATTTGTTTTTCCATCTAGGAATTTGGCTGTGAATTGCGTTTATTATTCTTGCCTTTGTGTAACGGTTGGTGCTTGCTCTTTATGAAAAAGGTTTGTGCGCACTCACGTCTTACTCTTTGATCTTCAGGATTCTTGGGATCGTGGGATACCGCGAATCAATACACTCTTTCAGAAGGATCGCCACACCCTTGCATATGACAAAGGGTGGCGAGTTAGAACAGATTTTAAGCAGTATCAGGTCCTGAAGCAAAATCCATTCTGGTGGACACACCAGAGGCATGATGGGAAGTTGTGGAACTTGAACAATTATCGAACTGATGTTATTCAAGCTCTGGGAGGAGTTGAAGGGATTCTTGAACATACATTGTTCAAGGGGACATAGTAAGTTTCTCCCCAAGAATACATTGGTATAGCTATTTTGTGGAATTGTTTATAACGAATCTTACTATTGCCGTTTGGTGTTTCAGCTTCCCAACATGGGAGGGTCTTTTCTGGGAGAAGGCTTCAGGTTTTGAGGAGTCTATGAAGTATAAGAAGCTGACAAATGCTCAACGATCTGGACTTAATCAAATTCCTAACAGGAGATTTACCCTTTGGTGGTCACCTACTATAAACAGAGCAAATGTATATGTTGGTTTCCAAGTCCAGCTGGATCTCACTGGGATATTTATGCATGGAAAAATTCCAACGCTCAAGATATCTCTGATCCAGATATTCCGTGCTCACTTGTGGCAGAAAATACATGAAAGTGTGGTGATGGATCTTTGCCAGGTTTTAGATCAAGAGTTGGACGCGTTGGAAATTGAGACTGTCCAGAAAGAAACTATTCACCCTAGGAAGAGTTACAAAATGAACAGCTCGTGTGCTGACATCCTACTCTTTGCTGCCCATAGGTGGCCCATGTCAAAGCCTAGTCTTGTGGCGGAGTCTAAGGATGTCTTTGATCAAAAGGCTAGCAATAAATACTGGATAGATGTGCAGCTCCGCTGGGGTGATTATGATTCTCATGATATTGAGCGGTACACCAGGGCAAAGTTTATGGATTACACAACAGACAATATGTCAATCTATCCATCACCAACTGGTATGTTGATCTCTAGTCTATCATACATTAAACTTCAAAAGGACGCTTTTCTTCCATTTTGAGTGATTTGGATGATTTTGTCTGCAGGTGTCATGATTGGAATTGATCTAGCTTATAATTTGCATTCTGCCTTTGGAAATTGGTTCCCTGGGTCAAAGCCGTTGCTTGCGCAGGCCATGAACAAGATCATGAAGGTACTTACTGTTAACAATTTATTGTTATTGACATGCACTTCTTAGTGAAAACACAGATGTTTCTAATATATGTACCTTTTCCTTGCAGTCGAATCCAGCATTGTATGTTCTAAGAGAACGTATAAGAAAAGGGCTACAGTTGTATTCTTCAGAGCCTACAGAGCCTTATTTATCATCTCAGAACTATGGGGAGATATTCAGCAATCAAATAATATGGTTTGTGGATGACACGAATGTGTATCGTGTCACAATACACAAGACTTTCGAGGGAAATCTCACAACAAAACCCATTAATGGTGCCATTTTTATATTTAACCCCAGGACTGGTCAACTGTTTCTGAAGGTTTGTTCCCTTTACCATACTAATTTGGTTTCCTTTTCATTGTTTGAGGTTCATGCATAGATTCATTTTTTTTCCTCTGGGTCTTGCAGGTCATTCATACAAGTGTGTGGGCTGGGCAGAAGCGACTTGGTCAGTTGGCCAAGTGGAAGACTGCCGAAGAAGTGGCTGCACTGGTCCGGTCGTTGCCTGTTGAGGAACAGCCAAAACAAATCATTGTGACACGCAAGGGAATGTTGGATCCCCTTGAGGTGCACTTGCTTGACTTCCCAAATATTGTGATCAAAGGAAGTGAGCTGCAGTTGCCATTCCAGGCTTGCTTGAAGATTGAGAAATTTGGTGATCTAATATTGAAGGCCACAGAACCCCAGATGGTCTTGTTCAATATATATGATGACTGGTTGAAGAGTATCTCATCCTACACGGCCTTCTCGAGGCTGATACTGATTCTGCGAGCTCTTCATGTCAACAACGAGAAGGCAAAAATGTTGCTGAAGCCTGACAAGACAATTGTCACTGAGCCCCACCACATCTGGCCTTCTTTATCAGATGAGCAGTGGATGAAGGTGAGATTATCAAATGTGCCACTTCCTTGTGACGTTGCTCTTGGTAAGAGTTCCATTTCTGATATACTTTCTCCTTTTTTTACATGCAGGTTGAAGTTGCTCTCAGAGATTTGATACTTTCTGACTATGCAAAGAAGAACAATGTGAACACATCTGCATTGACCCAATCTGAGATCCGTGATATAATTCTGGGAGCTGAGATTACGCCACCTTCGCAACAGCGGCAACAAATTGCTGAGATTGAGAAACAGGTCATTTATCCCACTTTCCTGTCATGAACTGTTATCTCTCTGATATTTGTTTTGCTTGCCTATTAAATATGGGCTGTTGTCCTTTATTCAGGCGAAGGAGGCTAGTCAGCTCACAGCAGTCACCACAAGGACCACAAATGTGCATGGAGATGAATTGATCGTTACCACAACTAGTCCTTATGAACAAGCAGCATTTGGGTCTAAAACTGACTGGCGGGTCAGGGCTATATCTGCTACCAATCTCCATCTTCGGGTCAATCACATATATGTGAACTCAGAAGACATTAAGGTAGTATCCCTTGAAAATGTCAATAGCATATTTTTGAATTCATATGGAATACTCCTAGAAATAATTTTACTAATATGTTTTACTATCCAATTTGTGCAGGAAACAGGATATACTTACATTATGCCCAAAAACATCTTGAAGAAGTTCATATGCATTGCTGATCTGCGCACTCAGATTGCTGGATACCTCTATGGCGTAAGTCCTCCCGACAATCCCCAAGTCAAGGAGATCCGTTGTATTGCCATGCCACCGCAGTGGGGTACTCACCAGCAGGTTCATCTTCCATCAGCTCTTCCTGAACACGATTTCCTGAATGACTTGGAGCCTTTAGGATGGATGCATACACAGCCAAATGAGCTTCCGCAGCTGTCACCACAGGTTTATACCTGGCTCTCTTTCACATTCATTTTGAAAACATTATGCCTCTTGCTGTTGATCTATGTCCGCCCCCCTTTAATATCAATATTGGTGTATACAGGACCTTGCCGCTCATGCTAGGGTCTTATCAAACAACAAACAATGGGATGGGGAGAGATGCATAATTCTGACTTGCAGTTTCACTCCTGGTTCTTGCTCTTTAACTGCATACAAGCTGACCCCTTCAGGATACGAATGGGGAAAGAGCAACACGGATGCCGCAAGCAATCCTCATGGTTACCTGCCGACTTACTATGAGAAAGTCCAAATGCTCTTGAGTGACCGCTTCCTCGGTTTCTACATGGTAATGTTTTTGTTTCTCTTATAATATGCTGTGCTGCTACATTTTTGTTCCCCATAGCGTCTTTACTCATGCTTGGCTTCATATGATTTTGGCTTTACAGGTACCGGACAACGGTCCGTGGAACTACAACTTCATGGGTGTGAAACATACTGTAAGCATGAAGTTTGGGATGAAGCTAGGCACACCCCGGGAGTACTATCACGAGGACCATCGTCCGACGCATTTCCTTGAATTCAGCAACCTGGAGGAAGGTGAAACTGCAGAGGGTGATAGGGAAGACACCTTCACATAATGATTCTGAAAACATCCTCACTGTGGTCCACGGGATATATGTGTTGCCTCTTGTACCGAACTTGTTTTAAAAGTGAAGATTCTCATCTGTTGTAAATATGTATCCCGAGAACTTACCTTTTGTATGAAATTACACGGGGCGTTGGCTGATCCCTTGCTTAGATGCTGTTTTGGATAGTTCATTTTTACCTGTAAACTGAGTTTCAGTATCTAGTTGTCAGTTTGATTGCAGTGCTGTTTGTCTCCGTCGGCGGAGAGCGCACTGTTTTTTCTCCCATCTTCCATGCAACGGTTTTTGTGCACTGATGTTATGAAACCCTTTTCCCAGTGAGCATTAGAAGTTGAAAAGAATTATATGGAGGGATCTTTTCGTTCAGAGATGATAATTTTACTGAGAAAGCCGATACTTGTAGTAACAAATGCGGTGGGAGGTGCGGACTTAAATTCCAACCAGAATGATCTTATTAATGTTAAAACGAAAAACTTAAAAATGCCATTTTCGTCTTCCAGGGAAGCAACAGCAGGAAAAATGAACGAACTTTTAATTTTGTAAAGTCCGGCACAATTGATCTGGAATTTACAACTTCAAATTCAATGAGCTTGTAGTACAAAATTTACAACGAAATCCTTCGTTTTTTCTTTTTTTCCCCAAAGACAAAAACTATAAAGAAATCTTCAGTACAAAAATAAAACTCATACAAGTTAATTTAACATACGGGTAACAGAATGAGCAAAACCAACTCAAAAAATCCTTCCCAGTTTCGTTTCCCAACACAGCCATCCAGCAGGTGTATGCTCTACGTCTTTAAATCTTCAATTTCTTGTTTTGGCTCCTTGTCCTCCGACATAATCTCCGAGCTGTCCTCCGCAGCCGAATCTGCAGCCACAGTGTTCTTGAAAATTTCGTCATCCTCTAGAGCTGCAAACTTCTCTTTGTCTCCTTTCAGCAGCTCTACGACATTAAGCATTGCCGGTCGTTTCTCGGGTCGATTATCTGCACAGACAAGTCCAACAAAGACGATTCTTTTCAGCTCTTCCTCCACATAGTTCCCATTTAGCCGTTCATCAGCAAGTTCACTAAAGTTTCTTTCACGAGCCAGTGGCAGTGCCCAGTCCGTGATCGGGCGCTTAATTGTTGAACTAAGCTTCTCTATAGGCTTCTTCCCACTAGCGAGCTCAAGCAAAAGAATGCCGAAACTATAAACGTCACAGTTCTCTGATGCTTTTCCAAGCATTGCATATTCTGGGGCGAGGTAGCCCAGAGTACCCTTTACTCTGGTGGTTACATGTGTTGCACCGTCAGGGATGAACTTTGCGAATCCAAAATCTGCCACTTGAGCTTTAAAATCACTGTCTAGCAATACATTGCTGGCTTTAATATCTCTGTGGATTATGTGTGGTGTTGCATAGTGGTGTAGATAGCTGTAATAGAGAAAGTATTAGTTCAACGGCAGGAAGAAGTTGAATCCACATAGAATTTCTTAGGTACTTACGCAATGCCCTCAGCTGCACCGACAGCAATGTTCATCCGTCTGGGCCAGTCGAGATGACATTCAGCAGAATGCTGCCCATGAAGATGAGACAGTAGGCTCAAATTAGTCATGTAATCATAGATGATCAGACGCTCTTGGCCTTCAGCACAGTAGCCGCGCAAAGTCAGCAGATTCTTGTGGCGTACACGAGCAAGTATCTCGACTTCTACAGAAAACTCCACCTCTGCCTTGTTGCTCCATGATTTTAGCCTTTTAACAGCTATCTGTTGAAGCATGCATGAGGAAGAACCAAGCATAAATAACATACTTTCCAAGAGCCTAACCATGCAAAACTTAAAGTTTGATCTTTTTAGCTCCTGTGAGTAGGCTTTATCTCTGGTTAGAGAAAAAACCACAGGTTGTAATGTATATCTTGAACATAGTAACCACTATGTTTCTTCATTTCCTAAAGCCAAAACAATCAATGGTTCTTTATATTCATGCGAACCACACAAATAAAAGAACACCGGTAACTACTTTGATGCCCTTCTAAACTTCGCATCTCCACCATCCCACATCTTTCTTACGTGTAGTAAAGGTGTTATAAAACCCATATACGGATGTACAACTTCAGGATTTCACACAACCCATTTTCATACAACCAAATAGACATGCAAAATGGAAGGCCTCAATCAATAACTAAAGAAGATACAAACCCACAACCGAAGGAGTAAAGATGGAAACACGAGTATTATGCATTCGTGTCATTACCCATTTTATGTATAATGTTCAAGAAGGCAATTTAGAGAAACAAAGCTTGAAAACCATCTCTCCATGTATGGTAAATATCCTTTTTGGTCAAAAGTTGCCTAAGCAAAAGTGAAACTCTAAGCAAATTAATATGATTTCGTAGCACCATTGCTATTTCTTGCACATCTCACTTAGTGGATTGCTAGAGGCTAGAAGCAGAACCAACCAAAACCAGCAAGATGAAAGAATTTCAGGAACCTACATGAATTGGATGGGGAGAACAGCAATCTTACTTGAGAACCATCCCAGAGCTGGCCCCAATACACACTGCCAAATCCCCCTTCTCCAAGCTTGTTGTCGTAGTTAAAATTATTCGTAGCCAACTGCAACTCCTTAAGAGAAAAAATCCTCCATGTTGAGTCCTTCTTCCCTTGGTTTTTCCTGCTAATTCAAGACTTCTCCTTAATCAACTACGTCTTGAAGATACAACAAACTCCAATAGGAGACATTGAATGGCTTACTGCTATTACAAAGGCTAAAGGAAATGATAATGCAAAACTTGGTATTCACTCTTCCAAATATTTAAGCAGCTAAGAAAGAAAAAACAGAGGCATCACAGATCAATAAAACAGTGTCTGGACCCGAGACAAAAACCTTAATTCAAAAGAAACAACAAAAAGCACACCCCAACACAACCATACAAAAGTACTTTTAAGAATTCAAACAATACAAAACCAGCAGAAATAAGCGTCGACCCATATGAAACAATGATAGCACATACCGATCTGAACCCTTTATACAACAAAACTTTGAGAAGAAATCCATCATCCGCGGAACACCCCACCAAGCGAAATCCTCCCTTTCAGCAAATTTCAGCAGGACTTACTCATGCTCAGTCAAAGCAGCCCATCAAACCGCATCCTCTTCGCTAAGAACCATCAAACGAGAAAAAGGAAAAAACAAGACCAAGATTCTCTTCTTTCCTTGTTTGACGCCCAAAGCTACCAGACGGGGTTTGGCCAGCAAAGTTCAAAAACTTGTCTTGGTTATTAAACAGAACAGACCCTCGTGTTGGGCTAGCAGAAGCTCTCCTCCCACCTCTCAATCTTTTCTTGAGCAAATGTTTGTCGATTGAGTAAAGATATTGAGAGAGAGGGAATCAAGAACAGAGCAGAGAGAAAGAAGAAAAGAACAGAGCTTTATTATTTAAGAAATGTGAAACTTTAAAGTTGATTGGAGTCTGAGAAACCAAACGTTGAAATCTTGGTTCTGCAGTGGCGTGTGTGGGTCAGTATGTATGTCTGCAGCATATATACCTTTCTTTACTCCCTCTTTGCATTTACTTTATTTCAATCTTTGTGGGATGAATCGCTGTTTTGAGGTTTCCCGAATTTCAATCTTCAGCTGGGATTTTTTGCTGCTCTTTCCTCTCCTCTTCCAAACTTCAGTTTGGTTCAAAACAAATTAAAATCATATTTTTTTCTTTATAATACATGCTTTTAAATTATTTAAATTAAATTTATATAAACTAAAAGTGATAAATTTTCTTCATTGCACAACGATGTTAATATTTTTTGGTGTGTTTGTGTAATTTTTTCAAAAGTATGAATGATTTGTGTAAATAGACTATAAATCAGGAGATGGAAATATACTGATATTTTAATAAATATACATATATATATATGTCACATCAACCATAATTTTTTCATTTTTTATATTTATTTTCAAATACTTCTAATTTTTCCTGAAACTAAATTTATAATTTTGTTTACAATTTATTTCTACCACAAGAAATAGAATCTCTCATTTGGCAATTTAAATAGGAGAGAGAGAATATTAAACAATTCAAGGATTTAAAATTTAAAAAAAAAAAGAATTTGGACTTAATTGAAAATGATAAATTTTGAAAAAGGACAATGAAGATAAGAATTGAAATTAATATATAATACTTTGAGCCAAAATTTCTTTACAGGGTGACGCGCTTGGCCCACACGCGCTTGGCAGCCTTAGCCAAAACTTTTAGACTTGAATATAACACAATTTCAAAGCCATTGTTGAGCTGTTATTGTCAATGTATAATAAATATTAATATCTCCACATCACTGATTAATTAATTAATTAATTCAATCTCCCTCACCCTTATTTTATTTTTCCCCATCCCTCTTAATTACACCTTGGTTTTTTATATTTTCAAACACATCATAATTAGGACGAATTAATGATTATAAAATTATCGATAACTTGAATCATTTATCAGATTTTCAAAAAAATCGATCTGAATAATCTTTATATTGTAATATATCAATCTCGACTTGAGTTATTCGACTCAAACTTTTAATTGAATCGAGTTAAAATACTTTATGAGTCTTGTTTATAAACGTGCGAGTTGCTAAAACAGTTTAAATTTAATTTAAACTTTTGAAATATAAGCAACGTCGATCATAATTGAAATATAATAAAATTTTAGTATTAGATAAAAGTTAAATAAAATAAAATAATTTAATTTAAAAAGTAAGCATGCATGGAATTTAGCCGACGCTAGCAAATATTCGCTAGTAGTTTCGTAGTTGGTAGGGCTACCAATAATTAGAGTCATCACAATATTAGTCATAATGTCAACTGTAATTAATGAGTTAGAAATCTTTTTTATTAATCGTTATTTAATTTATGGACCAAATTATGTTTCTGCTGATGGGTTCTTTTTTATATAATTTTTGGAGTATAATAAGCTTAAATTGTTAGAATTTAAACATAAATTAAAAAAAAAATTAAAAAACGCCCCTTGCAAAGAAATAAATATGTGCATGGAAATTTTCATTTATTAGAAGAAATATGATTTTTAGTTATAGCTCATTATTATGGTTAAAAAGAAAAAAATAGTGAATGGAAGCATTAGCCGCGGCTCCGCAATGGTCATAGTTAAAATTATAACAATTGTTTTGATCATAGATAAAAAATCATAGTAAATATTGATTTACTGTGGTAAAATTTAAAATTTTGCAATGATTTTAGTCGATCTTGATTAATAATATTGATTTACCAAATTTTTTAAATTGTGGTCATTCATACTCTCGAGAAAAAAAAAATCAATTTTTTGATAATCTACTATATGGAAAAGGGACAAAACTTAGCCAAAAAAAAGGAATTCATCATTTGTACTTGTTACAAAAATTCCCTATCTATATATACACACTCCTAAAAAAAGGGATTCAAATAAAAAAGGCTCAAAATAAAATTAAGACAAACAAGAAAATGAGTATGAGCTCAATCATCTTTCTTGAAATTGAACCTCTTTTGGCAAGTGAAGCTGCCTCTGATTTTGTGCTTGAATATTTTAACTTATGATCTCCATCACCATTTGTGGCAATATGTTGAACTGATACTCCACCCCCAACATTTGTTGTCCCACAATGTCCAATTCCAGCACTAGACAATGTGTCCAAATCATCTCCTAGTCCACTTTTTGCATCATAGCATAAACCTGAATTGTTGTTAAGCCTCAATTTTCTTCCCATCCTCCATACCCTTTCTCTCTTGAATGGAATTGGCCCTGTCAATCTGTTGTTCTCCAGCCTCAGCTCACTCAGACTGTCCAAGTTCGCGAAGCTCGGAGGAATGGTATCGTTGAATCGATTGCCGTCAAGGTGGAGCACCCGTAATGTCCTTACCCGGCCTAGCGACTCTGGTATTGGCCCTTCCAAGTTCATGTTTGATAGTCCGAGGATCGTTAGGTTGTTCAGTCCGACGAACGTCGTTTCTGGGATCGTTGTCGACATCGATGGGTTGCCGTTGAGGATGAGGGCTTGTAGGGATTCTAAGCCCTGGAGAGACTGTGGGAGTGGGCCGGCTAGAGTGTTGTAGCTTATGTCTAAGAGGATGAGGTCTTCAAGATTGGTTAGGTTTGGGATTGGACCGGAGATACGGTTTCGGCTTAGGTCTATTTTTATGAGAGAATTGCTGGTGAAGAGAGTGGTTGGTAATAGACCGGTGAGATGGTTTTGGTTGAGGTTTAGGACACTTAGTGCAGGGAACGAGATATTGGGAATTGAACCGGACAATCTGTTGGAACTCAAGTCTAACGACCTTAGACCGGTGATCATACCCAAAGAAACCGGAATCGAACCGTTGAGATTGTTTCTATGAAGGTCCAAGACAGTTAAACGCGTGAGATTGCCTAGTTCATATGGGATTGCCCCAATGTGCCCATTTTCCCTTAGTACTAAGGACTGCAAAGAGGATCCCAATTGACCCAAAAATGATGGGATTGGCTGAGGATTGTTAGTAAAACAACGATAAAAGAATAGAGTTCGTAGATGAGGGAGCTTGGTGATCGAAGGCGAGATAGAGGACCGGGCGAGGTCACAAGTCGGGAACGCCGTGTCGTCGGACAAAGCCCCGAACGACAGCGACACGACGTGGAACACATTGTCTTTATCCGGCATGCACTCGATGCCGTGCCACCGGCCACGACAAACGTCAGGGATATCCGTAGCCCAGTCATTTCCGGTAGCTCTCATGATATCATACACAGCTTCTTGCTCTCTAGCATCAGTCTGAGCTCCATTGTTGGAGGTGGGCAGGCCAGACTGTGGGCCGTCGACCAGGCTTGATGGCGTACCAGAATCAGACATTATCACAGTGAAGGACATGACCAAGCCCAGCCGAGCGTTGGCGGCGAGCACTAAAAACAACAACGCAGTGAGAAGGGATTTCATGTTCTTTGTCGAGAAATTAAGGTGGAAAATTGGAATCCTAAGGATTGGTATATATAGGAATGATGAGAATGAGGGTAGGGGGTTGGTGAGTGTGGGGTACGTGGAAATTGAAGTACGGTAATAATGGGTTCACGAGGATTGAGAGGAGTTGGAATAAATGTTGTGTTTTGAGCATTAATGTCTATCACGGAATTCATCCCTCTACTTCTATATACATGCAGAGAGTTTGTCACAATGTGGTCATGCTGTGTTTGATTGTACCTTATAATAATTTCCTACTTGATATTTTGATAATAATAAAAGAATGCAAACACCTTATGATTAATTACATGAGGGAAAAAATAAAAGATGGGCGTAGCATCATATATTATAAATTATATTCGTAATCTATTGATTTTAAGATTTTGAATAAATTGAAGCAGTTTTTAAACTCTAGAATCGATCAATTTTGAGTAGATGAGTGGTTCAACAAAATACGTTTTCTTTGAATTTACCTCTATACACGCACATGATAAATATAGTGTCTTGTTGACACATATTTTTCTACAAATAATTTTTCATATATTTAAAAAAAAAGTTAGTTCTTATGATTTTTTTTTGTCACATTGTGACTTTGATTTTCTTATGATAATGGTTTCTTGCTCTCTCTTGCATTTTTTTTATTATGAAATCACAGTTTAAAATAAATTATTTTATTTTCAACTTAATTTATTTTAGCTGCAACTACAAATAAGTTGAAATTACCAAATCCACCAATACATTTATTTATCTTAGAAACAACATATTAAAGTATTTTGAATTTAAAAAATGAAAATAGTAACAGTGATAGTTTTTTTTTTTTTTTTTATATACTCAAGTAAAATTGCAATTAGCAGTTCACAAGCCTTTGTCCCACACAAACTCAGACCCACAACCCACATTTCCAGCCCAATCAATTATCAGATTGAGCTGGGTCCAAGTTCTCTTTTGGGCCCAACAACTTACGTTCATTATTTTTTTAGAGACGTTATTTTATTTATTTATCATTCTCATATCAATATAAATTACCAAGAACTCTTAAAGTTGCCATATTTACAAATGACCCCTAAAATTAATGATTGTCTAATAGTACGAAGGGGTATTCGTTAGATGATGATTAATTTCAAGAAAATATTTGTGAATTTTCAAATAATAAAGGATATTAATTAATAATTATAACAAACATAAGAAGAGGTGATTGTAATTTTGTTTGATTATAGAGGATGTAATTATAATTTCAAGAACTAAATAAAAAGCAGCGTAATGGCGCAGGGGGTTAATTGAATAATAATAAGGAGGAGTGGAGTAAATAAAATAGTATCCACTCTGACATATTTCCACATTCATTCTTGGCCTTCAATTTGATTCTTGCGCCAAACACCACCCCAGGTATTATTGGAGGTGTTATAATGAGGTTAAATATTTCAAATTTATTTAAATAATAATATGCAAGCGAATAAACATAAATAAATCACCATAAAGATACGAATTTTAGCATTAAAAGTTTATATATATATATAATATAATATTACACGTTTTTGTTTTGACATAATAATTATATGTGGTGCTAATCGTTCTGCTTCACTGATTTTTGCGTGTCCCAAAAAAACCTAAATTTTGACATTCTCTCTTCTTTTTCTTTTTTTTTTTAATATATATTTAATTTAAAAAGCATAAATACTCGAGGATATTATACAAGAGACCACACGCTTCTTGTATAATATTAATAACAAAATATTAAATAATAATTTTAAAATTATTATATCTCAATTTACTTTTTATGTCTTTATATTTCTTTACAAACATTTATTTATATTATTAATTGAATCATAGGTCCATAAGTATACTTCCACAATGTGTACGTAGAAATCAACCATTAAAAAAAATAAATAAAATCAATTGAATTTAGATGCCCATTAAACGCATGTTCTAATTTTTATTATTAAGTAATATAGATAATTTAGATATTCGATTTGTGTGTTTGTACGAAATCTTTATTTTGATGCTTTTACGTGTTCGAATATTCTACCTTAATGCCATCATAATTACTTTTTTTATTAAGTTCTATGAATGTGTAGTGCAAGTCGATGAATCTAAATTTTATGTTAGGAATAAGATCTATATTTTTTTACTCAAAATCCCTTTAATTTTTGATTAAATTAATCTATCTCATTATTTTACTACCAATTTTTCACATGTCAAAATCAAATTATTTAAGAAAAAAAGAAGAAGAAGAGAGAATTATTAATATAAGAAATCTGACATTTAATCATCGCTAATTGTCATATGATTAAAAAAATTACTGGTAATAAATAATCATTGACCAGTCTAGTCAACGATTGTTGACCATGATTTTTGCGAGTATAGTTAAAACAGTTGTCATGGCTAAAACGCATGGTAAAAATATTTACTATGGCTGATAGCTATGACAAAAATAATTTTAATGGTGAATACTCTAAGTTTTTGTATATATTTTTATTTAGTCATGGTTAATCATAATTATTTATCACTTAATTAATAGACAATAAAATTGTAGCCAATTGACAAGTCAAAATCCAATTTACAAAATAATGAGTCGAGCTTACTTCTTTTTAAAGAGCTTATAGTACCCTAATTTATTTTAGAATCTTATAAACTTTTAAAAAAAGAAAAACAAATTATCCGAACAGTTTTATAAAGTTTTTAAAATATCAAACATCTCATAAGATGTTTTCAAGAGTTTATAGGCTACGCCAAATACCCTCTTAGTAGTGATAAGGATTTTATATAAATTATCGATATTGATAATTAGTGACACATTTATAATGATTATTTTATGCATAATTTTTGTTACACAATAACTTCAGTATATAATTTTAATATCATCATTCATTTCTCTCTCTTTCTCTCTTAGATGGAGTTTTTTTTGCTAATTTTTTATATCACAATGGATAAATTGTATTTAACTTTAAATAAATTATGCACAAATTACTAAAATAAATAAAAATTAGCGACAAAAAGTCAAGTTAAAATTTTAAGGTAGTTGTCACTATATGTTAATTATCGTTAAAATTATCATTATAAATATTATTATTGTCAATATATATTATTGTATATTATTAAAAAATTATATTATAAAAAAATTAAAATTATCGCGACTTAAGGATAGGTGGTGGGACATTGAGATTAGAATCCTCCTGACATTCACCAACCCAACACACCTCCAACACGGTCTACACTTTTCACACGGTATAATATTCAAAATGTTTAAGTAAATTTTTGTGATAAAGAAAAAATTATATAACTCTTTATAAAACTAAACTTTAAAAAATGTATACTAGTCCCTGATGTATTTGAATATAAGTTTTTCCACCGTCTGACCATTTTTCGACGCGAGTCCACCACCGTTGGAAAGCCCGTTCGACGACGAGTATTTTGACACTCCACTCATCGCCTATCTCTTGCCCGTCAGCGAGTTATTTCTATTTTTTATTTTATATTTTTAAAATTTTTTTATATACATATATATATATATATATATATAACTAAATTATATTTTCAAAATATGTATAATTTAAATATAGAGATAGTTTGGAATTTAGGGGCAAAATATATACATTTTAAGTTGCATTTTGGGAGCGTGGAATACAATTCTAGAAGAGAGGGGGTAATTGCACATTTTTTAAATTTTACACAAAATTATATAATTTTTTTTATCACAGGGATCTATTTTAAACATTTCGAGTATTATCGGGGGTAATATGAAATTTACCCCTTCTCACACATTAATTCTCACCATCTCATCTTTTTCAACTTCCTTTTATTTAATTTTAATATTTGTTTTCAATTTCTACCACCAAGAATTATTATTGGTGGTTTGAAATTACAAATAAGGTTAATTTCAGAAATATTATTTCATATAAAGTAATATTTTGACATTATTAAAAATTAATTGAATCATATGTAAGTAATAATTATGAAAATAAATTCGTTAGAATTAAAATATTATTTTTAAATTTCGAGACTAAAATTACATTTCCACCTTTTAAAAATATGATTAATGTTAGTAAAGTAAATATATATATATCCCTCCATATAATAAAGAAGTAATATTAAAAATTGAGGAAAGAATGATGACATTTTGATTTGAGAATCCACATGCTTGCAATTGAGCTCCAAAGTTTCCTCCTCCCTTTTATTCCCTTCCCTCTTCTCCACAATCATTATAAATAACAACAAATCACCTTCGCTTCCACTCCAAGCTCCACATTTCTCACTCATTCTCCACTCTGATTTCAACAACAACAAATCTCTCAATCCTCATTTATAATCTTAATTTAGCTCAGGATTTCACAGGATCATGAAGACTGGGGCGATCGTCGAAGAGGGATTTGTATACGAACAACAAACCCATCTCACCGTCTCCAAAACCTCCCTTTTCTTCGTCGGAGATGGGTTCACCGCTTATGATTCCAAGGCTTCACTCGTCTTCCGAGTCGACTCCTACGGTCCCTACGGCGGGGACACCGGCGAACTCGTTCTCATGGACGCTGTTGGCCGGTGCATCCTCACCGTCCGACGTAAGGTAATTTATATGCTCACTTGTATAAATATGATTAAGGCTTCAATAGTTTAGCGTTTCATATATATTGGGTTTGAGAGGAATCACTGATGAATTCGATAATGGAACAGAGACCGAGCCTGCACCAGCGGTGGGAAGGGTTCGCCGGCGAGAGAACAGCGCAGAAGCCTCTGTTCAGCGTGCGTAGATCTTCGATGATCGGACGGTCGAGATTGACGGTGGAGGTATACAGGAACGGAGGCGAGGAGTACCAGATCGAGGGCTCCTTCGGCTGCCGGAAATGCACCATTTACAATGCGGAGAGAGAGGCGGTGGCGGAGATCCGGCGTAAGGTGGACGCATGCGCCAATGTCGTGCTTGGGAAATACGTTTTCTTACTGACTCTGAAGCCGGGGTTTGATGGCGCTTTCGCAATGGGTTTGGTTTTGGTTCTTGATCAGATTCATGGGGCAGATGATCACGGGGGGGATGATGACAACGGCGATAGGGTGGCTGTAGGCCCCACCACTGAGCTGTTCTAATATTTCCTTTATATAAAAAAAAAAAAGAAGGAATTTTGTAATTATATGTTGTAAACTCTTATGATGTTGCAAGTTCAAAGGTATAATTATGAATGAGAATGAGACATCTTTGACATCCTGCTTCCATTTTTTTACGTAAAGTCGTTCTAACTAAAATTTTATAAATTTATCTAAAAAAATAAAACATCATATTAAAAGAAAAAAAAATGGACACTGCAAAGCACATATATATTATGTTAATATATGTTTTTTTTTGGTTTAATAATCATTTAATTTTCCATTCTATCACGCTTAATCCTATCACACGAACCAAACGAGCCCCAAGAAAAAAAATAAAAATTACTGATGAAAAATACTTAATGACAAATTGAATCATCACTAAATATATTGATTTTTAGTGACAAGAATTATTATTTGGATACAATAATGAATTTTAAGGTTTTAGTGAAGATAATTAAATTTTGAAAATTATAATTAGCAAGAATTATTTTTTAATTGTAAAAATGAAGTCTTGTATTGAATTACTAGTTCACTAACTCTTGAGAGACTTAATTTTAGTGAAGTGGTAGAGACTTAATACGTTTTTTGAAATATATTTTCTTAAGGTAAAAGAAATATGAATTTTCCCACAAACAAAATTACATGGTAACATGAAATGAAGTTGGAGGAGAGAGGAAGGTGCAATGAGATATAGAGGTGGAGTTCCATAGGCTGTTGGTGTTGGAAGGAACTCTCATTTCTCTTCCGCCATTTGTGTCTCTTGATGTTAAATGTTTTCCTGAATTTATTAAGTCTTTATCTTAAATATATAAATCAATGTAATTTTTCTCTACTCTCATTCACCTCTTCTGTTAACTCTCTCTCTCTCATTTGTTGTTTCTTTTCAATTGTATTTTTTTCCTGTTTTCAGTATTATTATTATTATTATTATAAATTAATAAAAGATTGAAATTATTTAAGAAGACACATAATCACATATAAAAGGTATTATTATACTTTTACATCTTAAAATTTTAACAACGGCACAAAATTGGCCTAAAAAAAATTATTATACAAAGGTCAAATTCATGCTACAACAATTTCAATGTAGCATCTGCAAGACTTATACACATAAAGAACAAAAGAATAGAATGTACACATACACAACCTATATACACTGTTAGAAACTGCCTCATCCCTCTCGCCAATATCAGATCAGCATGAGCACAACTGCTCCACAGACAACACGAACCACTAACTGCAAACACCGTCAACCAATCTTGTCAATTGAGCCTATACATTCAGAAATGGGGAGTGGGAATGGGAAAAAAGAAACTTTTTCTGTATTGTTAGAACATACCTTGATGGAGCCAAGAACTGAGGAAGCTGAACTAGGGATCAGCCCTGTGAACCCAACATCATATGAAATGCTACCATCAGCCTTAAACAATCCAAAGTTCCTCTCAGATGTCGGACCCGGCTTCAAATTCTCATTAAACAATGCAAAAACATAAGCCTTAACGGCCCTCTTTGGCCTGTAAGGAGTCCCTTTCTTCTTCAGAAGCCTCTTCCTCAGATTACGGTTGTACGTCCTTGCGTTCTTTACGTTAGCTCCGGCTTCATTTTCGTCTCCCTTGGATGCCCAACCAGTCTCAGAAACAATGACTTCCATGTTACTGAAACCAACCTTTTCCAGTGCAGCATAAGAAGCATCCACCATAGCATCGAACATGTTGTCGTAGTGCAGCTTTGTTTTAGCATCGTAAACTCCAGGGTTTTTCAAGAAAAGGGCGTAATTTAGATCAATGTGTGCCGGATCGCTCATGTAGGCCAAGAAGGGGTAGGCATTGATGTAAAACGGCGTGCCAATCTGGGAAAAAAAGTGCAAGAGTGGCCTCATGTAAGGAAGAACACTCTCCTTGAATGCCCCTGCGGATGGAGGGTACGTAATGGCGAAAACGGCCTCAGAGTGTGGGCTCGACACCTCTATTCTGTCGGACAAATGTAAACGGTCAAGGGCATTGTACACATTTCTCACAGCTGGAACAAGAACCTCCCACAGTTCTACATCAACTCCTCCAAGAACCTCGTTTCCTACAGCTATCCCACGTATTAGAGTTCCTGGGAGGAACGGCTCAACGTTTAGTTTCACCCACTCTACGGCACGGTCCTGACTAACGCTTACGTCTCTCAAGTATTCATTCCCAAGTCCAACAATTATTTCAATTCCTGACCCTCTGAAGGCTCTCAAAACATCATGATCAGCATCGTATATTCTGATGTTCTTGATCTTGGCTGCCTTTAGAAGGGTCGCTACACTCTCTGGTGGAGGGATGTTATCGGCTATCCTGCCGTAATTCACTCCGTATGTACCTGTGAAAGCTTGCACCACTAAAACTGCAGAAGTAGCAGAAAACAACAGGTAATATTAGTAACATATTCATCGTTAAATTCATTGTTAACCACTAAAACAAGAATATGTTTTGCTTGGAACGAGTTTAACATTAAAAAGAAGATACATTAAATTTTTTAATGAAGAACTCTCAGGATTGAGGGGTATCATAGAACTTCAATATTAGCATGGGAAGGAGACATACATACCATCTGAGAAAGGGGAACTTAAGAGCAAAAAAGAGCAGAGGAAGAAGGTAAAGAATCCCACATCTTGAAATGAGAAGTAATACAAAGGACCATTCCATTTGTAAGAAGTGGGGACCCTAATGCTGTTATATTAAATAAATAACAAGCCTAATGTTGCCTCCCTTGCAGGGATACCATTGACATAGATGAAAGACCAAACAATAAAAGATTCCAAACCTTAATCTAAAAATCTCAGAGGGGAAATATGAGTTTAGAGGAAATAGATGTTTTAACTTGGTGGCTTGGAATAAGATTCTTAGCTTTTCACGATCACAAAGTATGCTTTTCATTCATGAATCTTGATCCATACTTTTGCGAGTACCTTTTGTTGGCTTTCAGAAAATATTTTTACCTCTTATTCTGAGTTATTACAGGAATAAAAGGGATCGAAATTGCGTGCTCCTTTTATGTAGTTAGAAAACTTAGGACAGAGCGGATCCCTGGTATGGGACTTCCCCCATCACGGAGAACTTTATTTATGTGAATTGTTGACTATCACATAGTATTACTTCTACAACACAACGATGCATACTTTCAAAGCACCATTCCCACAAAAGAATTATTCACATATACCAAGACCATTACCTTCACAAGGAATCACCGACAGAGCAGAGCCTCATTGACATGGCAGCTTCGACTCAGTTTTGGTACTCACCAGATCAAACCAAGACTTTAAAACCCTGCTGAGTGGTACCACCTATTAAGAGAGGACGAAACCAGAGAAAATTCAGCAAAAACATAATAGCAAGCCTGTTTTATCCTTGTCGGGAAACACGGCACAACATAATATTACAGTACATCCACAGTTCCTCCTACGACAAGCTACAAAAGTCAGAAATATTCCATGGCCAACTTCCCTATCTAGAAACAAATCTAACCATATTCTACTTATCAATAAGATTACAGTCATCTAAGTTCAGGGATTGTCAAAATGAAAAGTACAAGGAGTGAAGTTCCAATAACGCTAAATTAACAGACTGTAGTACATCATTCAACAACTAATGGGAGTTGGAGAAGGATGATGTGGCGCTTGGTTCACCTTGCCGTTGTCCACAGCGTCCCCTTGCAAACTCTTATCTTGCTCCTGCATATTATTTGTTTTACTGCCGTTTTCCTGGAATCCATTTGCTTCTCCTGCAGATTCATGCGCCACCCCAGTTTCAGCTCCATCAGCAGCTTCCCCATTGCGATCATCTGGCTTATCTTGTTTGGTATCATTGTTTTCAAGTTTAGCAGATTCAGACTCTGGTTCCTCTACAGTCCCGGGCACCTGTTTGTCTTCAACTTTTTCTTCCACAACTGAAGTGTTTGTCTGACCATGGTTCTCACCTGCCTCAGTTTTGGTATCCTTTCCTTCGGTGTCAGTCTGCATATCAACGTCAACCGTGACGTTCTCCTGTGGACCCTTCTCCTCAACTTTGGTCTCAGGTTCACTTCGCTTAGCTGCTACGTCTTCCTCCAGTTTGCCTTCATTGGTAACCTCAGTTTCCTTCTCTTCATCTTTCTTCTCACCAGTTACTGCATCTTGCATATCAGTTATTTTCATGCTCTCAGTTTCTTCTTTTCCAGTCTCAATTTCTCTGTCTTTCTTAGCAGATGATCTTCTACCTCGCTTCTTTGGTGGTTCAATCTCTTTGGACGGAGGTGTTGCTTTGACCTTCTCACTGATCCTAGCTGATCTTCTTGGGAGTTTCACCAGTGCCCCAATCAAATTCTGATAGTGCAGGACTTCCGGGGTGAGCTTTTAGGTACTGCTCCAGCTGTTTGCGGTTGCCAATCTCCTCCCCAGTGGGAGCAATAAATAAGATCTCATTCTTCTTTGGGGTACCTCCCTTTTTTGGCAAGTACTGCAGAGGAATATCAAAAAAAAGTTGGGAAAACTATATGGAAGGCAAAACCTAAAGCAAGTACCAACATCGGATGGATATGCAGATGTACCCCTATTGCTCCATTTAATAATGCAACACCTGTTGCCACAAGCAAAAGCAGCACAAAACAAAAGGACCCACACCATAACAAATAGAATACGGTAACAATCCCCAACAGTCCTCACTTAGCCTTTCTTGTTTACATCCAGAGATGATAAACATTAGAGCCTCAAATATCTCAACTTAATGCACCCAAGGCTTAACCGCACCATGATAAGCATCTCACTTGGAGGTCTTTCAGAAAAAAAGTCTCCAGCACTGGGAAATCCATCCTTATCACACTTTTACTTAAAAAGTTATATATCCTTACAGGGGCCCCCAAAGTTTGCCCAGTCACATAACTAGAACAGAGTTTCATGTGAAAACAATGAAACTGAAAAACAAAGATTCAGGTTCCATGTCCTGCATAAACTGTGCCTCACCTTATTACATAATGCATATCATCCTAATCTACTCTGTCCAACATAAAAGAAGTGGTATTCTGCCTTTCTACTTCAGAGCAATTTCGCATCAAATAGTTCCAGTCTATGCTTCCATATGATTCATTAAAACACTAAAATCATAAATCCAACTATAGCGAGGATATAGAAATATTATCCATGTTCAGCTTTGTAGTTCATGCATACGGAATGTGTATATCCTTCATAGCTACAGTAAAATGAATCACTAAAATCATAAATCCAACTATAGCAAGGATATAGAAATATTATCCATGTTCAGCTTTGTAGTTTCATGCATACGGAATGTGAATATCCTTCATAGCTACAGTAACAAATCTACTTTTCAGCCCTGATTACGTTCTTGGCATGCACAACTGTTCCAGTTAAATGCCAATAGAGTGAATGGTTTTGCTAGAACCCAGCTCCACCACATTAGACATCTTCACTAAGAGAACAACCAGTAGAGCAATGCAAGAACTAGCATAGAATGCTGTTTCACATCTTTTGCAGGGGCCATTGACATGTGAAAAGCAAAGGACTATTTGCCATTCAATGAATGGCAAGCAGCCACTTGAGCCCATCGTGACATCTATCACGCACTCCAGCACCACTCACTACAGATATACTTGCCACAGACCAAACAATATCTACGTTTTTTATAAAAAAAAATCTTGCCACGGATGGTCTATTTAAATAACAGTATCCCCACACCTCAGAAACACCTAAAAATGATGGAAAGTTGATCATCAGGACCTGTTTTTCCCTAAATCTCCCAAAAACTTAGAAAATTAATTCCATTACAGGGAACAGAGTTAAAGAAAAATAGCCTCCTGGTTTATTATGAATAGGAAAAATTAAATACTTAGCAAATACTTCTGTGTATTCATAAAAGTAACAAGAAGACAGATATTTAATTTCACTCCCCAAAATCGTCTACAAATATCAGCCCTACAGCATCGGTGAATTTGACATAGGAGAACTCCATCGTCAACTTCAAGTTGCAAGTCCAGAAAGACAACATCTTTTCACAATGGCTTCCATACCATAAGCTACAAAGTAAGTAATATTGGTATTTGGTACTCTCTCCCATGTATTCCGTCGGAAAGAGAAATAGCTAGCTCCTGCAACTTTCAAACTATAGAAGCCAAAATTGACGGAAAATTTATCAATAAATACACTGGGGACAAAAAGTAGGCAATTAATACATAATTCAAAAAAAAAAAAAAAAAAAGGAAATACAACAATTCATAAACAAGGAAAAAATAAAATCAAATAAAATCAAATTAAAAAGAAAAAAAGTATAGCAACCACTACATGTCAAAACCCTACTAATCACAAAACAGTTACCTCAAGGAAATCCACACCAGAACCAAAATTACGATAAACACAGCGAAAACGAGTACAGCAAGCAGGAAAGTCATAGCTCAAACTTAAGCTTCCTCGGAACTCAGCAACACAAACGAAAGCCAAAAAAAATATCAAAGGAAGGAAAAAATACCAATTTTTTCCACGAAGCAGGCGCAGGGAGCTCCACTGACACGACATCCTCTTTTGGTCCACGCTGAGCGTCCGCCATTTTTCCTCACCTGCAAAGCCAAAACCAGAAAAAATCTATCAACGTACAACCAACGAACTCACTCAACGTACAAACAACCAAAGCAAGCAAACAAACTGCTCAGCTACCTCTCTCTCTCTCCGTCTCACTCTTCTTTCTCTCTCTAAAAAAATATGCTCCGAAACTTAACCGCCACGACGCCTTATTCTTGGAAGAAAGAGGGATAATGCTAAAGATACCTTAAAAGGGACAGAGGGTTTTCGTCAAACGTGCGGAGGGACACGTGGAACCGATCCGAGTCGTGGATTTGACCGTTACAAGCAGTTTCTATTTGCCTCGTTTTGAAAGAAAGTTCTCGAGGGGGGAATTAGACACGTGGCTTCATCTGAAGGGTGGCTTGAGAATTTTGTGGTGATCATCTGGTTCACTTTAGATTTATCTCTCTCTAGCTAAATTTCAGCTTGCGATATGAAGGCTCACGCGGTTGCTCAGGGGGTGTACGGAACGAAGGATGGTGGGGCGTGGGATGATATGATTGAGATTACGCGCTTAAGAAAGCAGTGGGGAAGAATTTGGTGTTGTCATGCGGATAACGTTCGCGAAAGGGTTTATTAACTGAATTGGAGAGAAGGGCTTGGGGTCCGGATGAGGATCCTCGTGGGAATATTAGAGGATAATGCCTGATGAGTCGGGTTGGTGTCTGGTGATGTGGACCGAATATCAAGTTGGACTGAAAAAAATGGGCCGGCCTAAACAAGATATTCACCACAAAATGGACTGGACCTGATTGTGTGGGCCCAATTGACGTCTATCAATGCACATGAATTTTTATTTTCAGAAAACTAATCAATTACTCTCTCTCTCAAAAAAGACTAATCAATTAGAGAAAAAATTATCAGAATAAAAAAAATTAGCAATGTTTGAAGAAAATGGTGAGAAGCAGAAAAGAGGTCAAGTAGACGTGTTCGAGAAAATAATTTTATTTTATTTTTTAATGAAAGTACCAAAATTGCAAATATTTCATTCATTACTATGGTACATTTATAGATGATCTTTTTAAATTTGATACCAATATTGCCAAGGGTCGTAAATTATGATGACAAACTTGCAAGTTTCCTCTTTTTTAAGTTGAAATTCATTTTCCAAACAATAAAAAAGATTCCTTTTTAAAGTAGTTGCAAACACTCCATCAACAAACCTCTAATTTGAGTGAAAAATCAATACTTGATGTTTATATTATTCTATTTTCATCTCAAAAGAAGAAGAAGATGAAATTTATATAGTAAGATCTCCTAAAATGTTTCTTATTTTGAAAATTTGCCCTTCACACTCTAGAAATGATTTGGTTCATAAAAATCTCCCTAAATAAATAATACCAATGACCATAAAAAATATATGATACGAAATATAACTACCAATATTTGCCAAGACTACACTACACATCAGAGGTCTGAAATCATCTTTCCTCAGATATTTGTGTAGCAGTTCATTCAGAATCATCAGTTTCTTGAACAGAACAACACAGGAAAGGCTAATATGTGATTACTTCTCATATAAGAAGGTTACATCAGGAGCTAATATGCTGTTACTTATTGATAATGAAGAGTTACAGTGAAGAGAGTCTTCTTCATCTTTCTTTCTATATTTACAACACAACAACAGTACGCGGAATCCGTAAATTGTTACCAAGCTCTTCTGACTGCACTTCATCACCGTCTAAGATTATATAGAGGGAGGCGTTAGATTAAGAGGCTGCAGCAAGAGGAGGCCGATGAGATTCGTTGTGGAAGATCTTGGAAGGTGAATTATATGTCTGTGATGCTGCCTGTTTGCTATTTATGGCATCAGCTTCTTCCTCTTCCTCATCATCCTCGGCGTCCCACAAAAACCGTGCATATGAAGCCAGCACATAACTGCCAGGACATTAACGTTTGCAATGTTTCAGCAAAATCAAAACGAAAACTTTAAGGAGTCATTAACAATTGGTAAATCAAAACGAAATCCATCGTTTGCTAAATCATCATTAATTGTTGCATAAATGAGACACCTTTAGGAGTCAATCCTAGGAATCTCATCAACAATTGGTGCACATCAATATCAATATGCATTTTCCCAACATACCTCTGATCTAAAAGAAATCAATTCAAGAAAACCAATATTTTATCAGCGCCTCGCCCCACATGAATGCTGAGCAAAAGACTAAAATAAATTACGGATATAATCTCAAGAAATGTCGAACAGAAAGATCTATGATGCTTTAGGAAATGGCAAGATGCAAGTAAAATGTAGACAAAGAACAACAAGGCGTTTACAACCACTCAAGTTTCTCTTACTAGAACAGAGTAATTATACAATTACAAATTTGACAAAGATTACCAGTGAACCGTATACGATTAGGGTGCATGTAAAACATCCTAAAAACTCAAACTCCAACAAGAACTGATCACCGCCCACGTACCCTCATGGAGTTAACTACTACTGTGGAATGCACATAATAGTTGCCTTCGTTGTCGTACAACATATCTTAACAAGTTTTCCATAGTAATAAAAGCAAAACAAACCTCTTTTCGCTCAAGCTACTAATATCAGATTTTGAAGTAACTATAAAGAAAAGCCTCAGATCAAGATCAGGAAACCAAGTAATGGGAGGATCAAGTTCTCACCAGTCGTTGGGGTCAGTTTTAACAGCTTGATCAAAATAAGCCTCGGCTCTGTCAGCATCTTTATGCGTCTGCCATATTAGATCAGCATAGAGTGATAACACGTTGCCGTCGTTCGGGTTAGCCAAAATTGCTCTCTCATAATACTCCTCTGCTTTTGCAAAGTCTCCCTTCACCTACAACACATAACATAGTTCTGAAATCAAATTCCACCCCGAGAAGAACATTTAGACAAAATCCAACACATACACACCCACACAACACACTCAGATATGTAACACATTTTTCTATAATAAATTTAGTCCCAAGAAAAATAACAGACTGAATCAAACTTGGATAATCCTAAATGATAAGAGTGCAAATTTCATGAGCCATTAACTAAATTATATAACATATTTTCCTGAAAATGTTCTGAAAAGTAAATTTAGAAAGTACCTCTTTCAAGAATTTAGCATAATTTGCTAGCAAGAGGGAGTTTCCGGGATTAGCCTCAATCATCATCTCATAGTACACGTCCGTACTATGGCGTCCACGCCACCTCCCGGGGTCCTGTGAACCCGAACCCGACCCATCACCGGACCCTCTCCCGCCACCACACGTCCTGCCACCTCCGACACCGCTACCTCCGCTGCCGCCCACCATCGGCGACTGCGGCATTCTGTGCCTCTCGGCCACCGCCAAACAGCCCTCCTCCTCCACCGGGGCGCCCAAGCCAGAGCTCGACAGGAAAAAGGAGACCACCTCCTGCCCTTCTCTTCTCTCCTGGATTTTCGCGGGCTTCGGGGTCGCGAGCAGCCTCAAGCTCTTCTTGGGCTTCACCGGGTCCCTGGAGTCCGCGATCCGGGTCGGCGTGCTCCTACCGGAGCTTTCCTCAAACGACGTCGCCAGACAGACAGATCGAGTTCTTGTCAACTGGGGCAGGGTATCGGATTCCGGCGATGACCCCGACCCGGATGCAGAATTGGGCAGCCATGAATTCAAGATTGGTGTTGATGAGCTTCTCAGCAACATTCTCACCTTTCAGTGTGTATTTTGCTTTTATAAGTTGAGAGTTCGGAATACCTTCGCGGCGGCGCTCCTCCGTGCTGAGGAGGAGAGGGGCGGAGTTAGTGGGGATTTGTAGGAAGAATATATGGGAGTATTGGGTGGACGCTGGCGGTGGGATTGGAATCTTGAGAAATGGAGAAAGATTTTTTATGAATTTGATTAATATTTTCTCTGTAGACTGTCCTATTTTCATTGTCCACATTTTCTTGTTTATAATATCTTCTCATGTTCATTGTTATGATTATGATGATATCTCATCTTATTTGGTACTATATTTAACTTTTAACCATCCTCATTTTAAAAATCAATTATATAAAACATCAACTAATTAAATATGTTTCCAAAATTTCGTAATAGCAAACACGTGCGCATTAGCAATAGTTTATACTTTCATAGTAAAAAATAAATTATAAATTAAACTAATAGTATTAGTTGAAATGATATTCACAATTTTTACTAATGAGATGGAAAAGTTACGTCTAACTTTTAATTTAGTTTATTTAAATAATTTTAAATTTTGAATAAAAAAATAAATAAGCACTTAAAATAAATTTATACAACCACCCCTATAGACTAGGGTTGGTAATTTCAACCCAAACCCGGACAACCCGCCCCAGACCCGCCCCATGGGATGCCATTTTCGTTTCGGGGTGGGTCTGGGCAGCTAAAACTTGCCCCGGCCGAGTCCGGGCGTACAGGTCCTGTCTCGAACCCACCCATTGGACCCGACCCCGGCCCCGGTCCAACCCCGCCTCTTTTTTATTGTATATTATTAATATATACAATATATTATAAATAAAAAATTATCTTATTATATATATGAATCCTAAATAATTTTTGCATATACCCAACTATATATAAAAATACCAAAATAAAAAATTAGTTGATAAAAAATTTAATAATTTAGATGAACGTATTTTTTGTCTTATCCAATTCATTTTAAATTGAAAATTATATTAAAATATTTAAATCTAAATTGATATTATTTCTTAAAAAAATATTAATTTAATGTATTCTTTGTATAAATTAATTAGATCGGGACGGGGCGAAATTTTTAGCATGGCGAGGCGAGGCTGGGACGGGTTATGGGGCTGGCAAAAATTAAATGAGGCGGGTCTGGTACGGGTCCAGGCGGGGCGGGGGCGGATTATGGGGCTGACAAAAATTAAATGGGGTGGGTCTGGTACGGGTCCAAGCGGGCAGGGGCGGGTTAAGGGTCTAGCAAAAATTAAATGGGGCGGGTCTTGAATCCAGGCGGACCCGTACCAGACCCGCCCCATTGCCATCTCTACTATAGACAATTCTCTCTTCTTTTGACCAAAGATGAGATTTTTTAGGCCAGTGAGTGTTGTGATTACAGCTAATTAGAATGCACAAAAGTTATCATAAAAGGGATTGCACAAAGATTATCATCATTACGACTTTGATTAAAAATTAAGAAGTTCAATAATTTGGCAAAAAGTGGCGGTGCACACTATATTTGGTTGAAATACATATTTTTATTGTTGGATTGATCCATAACTAGTACTCAATCAAACGACTACATCAATCACCACAACCCCATAAAAACATAGAACTTACCAAAATTACTTCTTGAAATTAGATTATGAATTTATACTACAAACAAGTTTATTACTACAAATAGATTTGTATTTAAATCGATAATATCTGATCTAATCTGATCTCATTACTTATCTTATGAAAAACTCACATTTTTTTGTCTAAGGGGCCCAATCTTTTCTTCTAGTGGGGTGGGGTAGCCTAAGGAGTCCAAGTTGTGGAATGAAATGAAGAACAAAAACCAAAAAACCAAAGATATTTTGGGGATATGGGGCTCCCACCAATTAGGATTTCTTTCTTCTTTCTGGTGGAGAATTAGATTAACTCAAGGCATATCAATGCAGACTGATCAAGATTTTTGCAGGCTGACAAAGACAAGCAAGCAGCCTATCCAGACTCTCACCCAATCATTCTTAGGAGATCTCGAGACACGACTATTTAAATAATTTACAATTATTTTGAACTCCACGTCCAACACCTTCGAAAAATTACCCAGGCTCGACTTCTGTAATTTCTTCGGGCTCATCAAGGAATTTCTGCATCTTGAGCTGAGGGTGGGGCAATTGGAATGGAAACTTCGTAGTAATGCACAAGAACTACGGTTACAATACCAAAGTATGTAAAAGTACACATGCTGCAAAGGAAAGAGGAAACTGACCCTTTTCGTTTACTTATCTGTCGTCGAATAACCAACCAGCACAGCTCAGAAAGAGCGGAAAACGAGGCCCCATCGCGTTGGTTTCCTGATAATTTGATTATCCCCAGATTCTTTACCAATGATTGTAAGCCAGAATCTTGTGCTTGGGATCAAGATCATTTCACCTGATCCAAACATGTGCCGTTGCTGATGCTAATACTTCCTCATACAGTGTATATAGATTATCAAAACCGGGAATGCTTCATGCCTCTGTCAAAATGTTAGCTGTTCCATTCATGGATAATTCTGTAATACAAGCAGAGCAATTAGATGAAACTATATATCTTTGCAAGAAATTTTCGTCCTCCATACAGCAAAAAGAAATAAATAAAAGAAATAAATTGTGTTCTCTTTTCTATGGATCGTGCTAAGACGGCCTAATAAACAAGAATTTACCATGACTGTGATTCCATATTTCCTGCTTCAGTTTTCTAAACATACAGCAACAATGACAAGATATCTTGTGTGTTCAGGGGTGATGTGGAGGGGGCTTCAATCGGATGCGAGAAAGAATGAGAAGTTATTTCTCGATAAGGGAAAGAACAGAAATTTGAAGTTTTAGCATAAGAAGTTCAAATGCAGATGCTCAAGAAAAGGCACAGCCAGTATCCTCATAGACAAAGGTGCAGGAAAAGAGTGAGTGCCGAGCGCAAATGAGATTTTACTTGCTATAGTTCCTGGAATCTAGTCATTCGAGTTATTTAGCATGACATTCACACAGACGCACATTCACACATCGCCTAATGCTTTATAGTTTATCATCACATCAATCACTCCAAGGATCCTGCCATTGTGCAAAAACAGCAGCTTGGAGTAAAAATTTTCATGCACAAACATTTAACACCAAACAACCCTTTACTCAATCTGCAGTTATGAACTTCAAGCCAATTATTGACCACAGAAATCCGCTATAAATCCCAAATTGGAATAAGAGAAGGACGAAGAAGGATGATTATACAGGATCAAATTTGAAACCATGCCATGAAGCTGAAATGTAGATGGTAGACCTGCTAACAAATACTATGTATATTGTGGTGATAATGTTCAAACAACCAATCTTGGAGGATCTATAACCTCAAATTTGTTTAGAAAGATATCACCTTTTATTGATCTGACCACTCTAACCACTCAATTATCTTCATACTATCCTAACCTCTATCAGTATATGTTCGAGTACTTAATCTTTTGGATTTATTTCCTAATCGTGATCCCTAGTTTGGTCTGCCACGATTCTCCCAATCCCATGCGCAAGACCAGAAGAAAAGAGCCATCCAGAATAGCACTGCAAAGAAGATCTGCAGGGTATCCTGGAATCGGGAGAAAAGTGCTCGTACACCTGATAAACAAACAACGATACCACTGAGAATTTGAACTAGAAGATATAAAATACGAGAGAAAATAATGAAATGTCACCGCGATGGAATGTTTGATATGAACTAGAAACCAAGAGAGTGGCATGCTATTGTAATTCGATACGTAACATAATGAACCAAGATACTATGATCTCTAACTTGCTAGCTTGATACGAACTAGAAACCAAGATTGAAGTGGTTGTGCTACCAATACAAGCACTAGAATGGTTCCATATCTTCAGATCAAATAGTACTTGAAATTTAAGAAATTGTTTTACACAAAAAAGAAAAGAAAAGGTATGAACGAGTACAGTTTTTTCTAGCATACCAGCAAGCCAAACATCATCATTTCGAGAGTTCATATAGCACCTCAAGAAACATAAGAGAATACAAAATCAGATTTTTTTCACGTCGGACACTCTATAACTAATGAAATGTTAAAAAAATATGAGTTTTCACGAAGCAATCATAACGCTACTAAACTTTTCTCCATAATATAGTATCATCAATAGGAATTTTACTAAAAGATGTTAGTTATAACTTATTCTGGATAAGTTATGCAACTGCACACCGGAAGAGCACGGGCCACTTATCATCCATTTCTACCACCTCAATAATCACCCTCAAATTTCATCTAACCTTGCAGCCGGTTTCTCCGATAATCTTGTAAACTAAAACACAAACACTCTCCTTCTCAGTTATTATGAAAGATGCTCTTCCCCACTGATTAATGAAGTCTCATATCAGTAGGAACCTAAGCTCATTTTAATTTCAAAATCATTCGACGAAAATATAGCAAAATCAATTAACAACTAATTACAGGCCCATTCAATCTACTAAAACGAAACAGATGAATATTAACAATCAAGCATAAGACATACACTCAGTTTTAACTAAATGTGCACAATGATTAACCTGGAAACAAGATTGACGTATACAGGTCATAAAAAAATTCGAAATAAATAGATTAAGCAAAAGGGTACCTGGAGATGGAAGTGGATGTTTCTTTGGAGGCGGCTCCAACTGTGGACTGGTGGCGCGGCAACAGCCCAACCAAGAATTGCGTTTAGTGGGAAATGAAGGGTGGAGATTGAGATTGAGAAGGTCACGGGTTTGATCGTTCTGGTGGCTTTGCAATTGTTATTCCGTGGCGGAGCGTTGCGGTGGTTGGGGGTGGTGGAAGAGGGAAAGGGACAAGACGCCATTTTTAGGCAAGTTTTCAGTTTCTTTTAGTTGTACTTTTTTGTTTGGTTGATCACATTATCGTATGACAAATGGGCTTTATAATTGGGCTTGGCCTGTTAATTTTGCCTATGGACTGGCCCAATATTTTCTTTTTATTCTTGACATGTCATAAAAAGGATAAATATCATTACACTAAAGTAAGAAAAATGATTAAATACAATTTACCCCTCTATCATTGGATGGAGTTAAATTACATTATTTTTTAAATCACGAAAAGTAATTTGTATTTTTTTTTCACAGAATTTTCTTTTGCACTTTTCAATTAATACAGGAAGATAAATTATATTTAACTCGTAAGAAAAATATTAGTACAAAGTACCAAACGGTAATCTTAAAATAGTGGGACAATTATATATAATAAGTGATAATAATCTTAATTTTATTATAACCTAATAATTAACAACGGAACTATGCACAAAATAGTGACCATAAATAATTAAAATGTTCTGTAATGATGACTTAATAATAATTCAAACACACTGAAGATAATTATTTACTCTGATCATATATGTGACATTAATTCTTTTTTTATTACACTAATCATTCATAATTTTTCAGGCACGTGGTTATGTTGTTAGTTCTTGCTAGTAATAACTTATAAAATAATTACTACTAATTAAAACTATAAAACTCGTAAAAAACTTCTGTTCACTATTAACAATACATATATCACTATAACTACCGACAATATTAGGAGTACCACTTAATTTTCAACCACTAATCTCTGTTTTCGTTTAGTGTTAATAGTCCCCAAAGTTTTAATTTTATATATAAATATTGGTTTATAACCTTAAACTCCCTAATAAACAATTATTTTATCTTACTTTTTAAAATTTAATAGCAAATTTACTCACTTGTTGAATCAAGACAAAGAAAAATGTTTGTTCGAACTTGATTCAATTAAATTTGGACCAATCATATCATATGATTAATATACACTTTAAAAAAAATAATCAATTACAGAACAAATATATTATTACACTTGTTCTGTAATTTTCCCCAAGGCAAGAACTTCCAACACCTTCAAGTAGCCACGAAAGCTTCCAAGATCACACCTCGATTACATTTATTTCAAACTCAAGAAACATAACACACATATACACATAGTTGTATTATTACATGCTACATTCAGTGCTTTGTGGATCCAACGTCTCCATTGTTACTACACACACCATCTCAAATTTTTCAACCACTTGAAACTCACTGAACTTTAATTTCCTTAACATCCTTCTTCGCCCTCTCTGTTTTAGGTATAACAATACTCAACACCCCGTCCTTGATCTCGGCCTTTATCTCGTCAACCTTAGCGTCCTCCGGCAGCAACAAGCTTGCATCGTAATAGCCGTAGCTTCTTGCTGACCAGTGCTCGTCGTCGGAGCCATCCTCCTCCTCTTCCTTGTGCTCGCCTCGAATCCTCAGGATCCCGTCCTCCACTGTTACTTTGACCTCATCCTTCCCAAGCCCTGGCACGTTGTAGCGTAGTTTGTAGCAATCGTCGTGCTCTTTCGCCCTCCCAAGTAAGTGGGTGGGCGAGAGGTTCTCCATTAGTCTGTTTAGGTTCTCTGATGCTTGAACCAGTGCATTTCCTAGTCCGGATGGAAAATATTCTGCAAGCAGAATGCATGTTATGTTCTGAACGAAAATTAGTGCATGTAAACTAAAACAGTTTTAGTAAGTTTACCATAATTCAACATATAGATGGGAAATTCTAGCTTATATCGGACTCGACAACCAATTATATGACAAATGCAATATAGTGTGATTGGTGTACAGCTCAACGAGAGTGACTAACCACATATGATATACTCACTATGTAATTAGCTTGGGTTGGCCAATTTGATTCAGGTAAGAATTTTTCCAATATGGATATAATTTTCACATAATTATCTTTATTCAATTAAACTCAGATGAAAATTGAAACGAAAATAATCTGAAAAAAAATGAAAGTGGAAAATAAGAAGTGTTTGGTTAGTTACCACATACCCCAAAGGGATGGAACAAAGTCACGGTTGTTGCTCCTCCAAAGACCCCTCCTGCTCCTCCTCCTCGGAAACAGCTTTGTTTTCTTGCCACCATCAGCCACCGCCACCTCCCGGGCGGAGTCTGGCTTCTCCTCCGCCGCCGAGGAGAGGCCACGCAGAATCTGAGAAGCCCATCGGTGTTTCTCCGCAGGACTTAGATGAGTGGCGTTTCTAGTGAGCAAGGAGGCAGAACACGCCTTCTGCTGCAAGTTCTTGAGAGCCAAACGAGCTAAAGCCATTGATCAGCGATCAACAGAACAGAGAGATAAACAAGTTGGAGATTGCTTCGACGAGTGGTTTCTTGGGCTGTAATTTAGCTGAAGAAGAAGAGGAGCATGAGAAGATTTAAAGGGGAGGAGGTGGTGGTGGAAAGGTAGTCATTAGAAGTTTCAAGTTTATTCCATTCCTCCTCAAGAGTGTTCTTGAATCTTTATATATGGAAGAGTTAGAGTTGTCCAGAGTCTTTTTGTCACATTATGATTAAGACTTTTGCTTTTGGGCAAATTTACATTCACCCTCCAAAAGTTAAGTACAATTACATAAATATTTTTTATTTTTCTATAAAATGATAACTATATTTTTTAAAATCGTAATTATAGCTTCAAGTACATTTTATATTCAATGGTAAAAATTACACAAACAATTTGAGGTATATTGTACTAACACCTAAAATTATGAAACATTTGTGTAAATGGGGATGTCATTCTGATTTAACCTTTGTTTTTCAACAGAAAGAAGTCGTTTATATTGCTGTAGAAAAGTTTGTAAAAGTAGTTGGATTTAGTATATTTATATACAAAATCTGCTACATAATGTCAAAAGGAGAGGAGGTTACGGGCAAAAATTGTTGTATTAGTAAACTGTGCTGATGCAGTATTTTTAATACTGAATCACCTCACACCAACTTCAATTGAATCAAACTATCAAGCTCTTTTTCAAGTCTGATCTGTCAAAGTTCAACAAATCAAGCTTAAAACAAACTTTTGTTTGTCAATCTTTGATTGAGTATCAAATAATTTGATTTTTTTTTTATCTACTTAATGTTATCTAATTAGAAAAAAAAAAAACACTAAACAATTTATTCTTACATATCCAAGAAAAACAAGGAAAAAAAAAAGAAAGAGTGAAAAACACATGTATTATTAATCATCCACATGAGTGGATAAAAACAAGACAAGATAGAACGTTTGTTGTCAATAAAACAGCCATAAAACCACACTGTAACAGCAGAAGAGCAACAAAAAAGCAGAAGTTTCCAATGGAATTGAAAATATTGACAGGGGAATCGTAGTGCAACAATTCTAAGTAGAACAAACTTGTCTGAATGTGCCGAACTGAGGTTAATGCTCCGTTTCAGCATAGTTTTCTTGTTTTAACACAGTAAAATAAAAACATACATTTCAAAGAAGCTGCTTTTAAGTTTCTATTTTTACAGCCCGAGGAGAGTGTCCTAATTTTCAACCCACAGTTGCCACCACCTGCTTTTGCTTTTCTCAGTCAGCTCCCAAATATCCACAAGAAAATCTACCATTTCCTGTTGGTTTATAGTTGGAAAAAGTCATTTAACAGCAGCCATAAACGTATAAACATCCAAAGAATGGAAACGGACTTACACCGAGGGGAATGGGCTGGCGGAACGGCTTGTTGCTGCTGAGCAAACTGTCGTAGGTCGCATTCCAACTGCAAGGTCGAACCTTTTTAGCGATGCAGAGACACAAAATCGGGATGAAACATATAAGCAGATGTGAAGAAAGAATAGTGAACTCCTGTGCATTGTTTAACGAGATCCAACGTTAATCTCTATATACAGATATACATGCATGTACACAGTTCGGATATCCGTCTGTTTCCTACTCAACCTCCTGGGAAAATTTTTGTAGATTTTTATTGTGTGGGATTGCTCGAAAAGAGAGGGAAAAAGATCTAGGAATTAGGAGTTCTTCTCTTATTTGAGAACCTTGCATTTCCAGGAACCTGTCAAACACAGCTTTTAGACAGTTCCTTCTTCCAAAGCTCCACTCCCATACCTTCCCACCCCACTTACTTTATGCTCGTGCCCTCATGGGAAAATGGCTGTCGTCTCCAAGGAAGATATAAGCTCACATTTTCACATGGAGAAGACAATTTGCATACAAGCCAAAAGTACATAAGAATACGAGGATGAGAAGGTCCCAAAAGAAAGCGATGCCTCATTGATATGTATCGGTGGTAAAGATTGAGTTTTGGAGCACCTCTATCGTTACTAAATAAATGGAGCAATAGAATCATCCTTTAAATAGAGATCAACATCTATATTGCCTAAGTTAAGTGTAAAATCCAAACAAATACTTTATTGAACTCTGGTGCATTTTTTTTTTTCTCTTTACATGATAGTAATTACCTACTTGTCTAAAGGCACACAGTCAAAAACTTAGCGAACGAAGTTATCTCACCTTAACCTGGGCTCAAGCAGCTCGTCTGCTCGATTTTCAGGCTTCTTGTTCCCTATCCATTTCTGTCGAGTCTGGTTCCAGAGAATAAGACCTACAGCAGAAGCCTCTCAACATGAGATTTCACTTATCCATAATCCAGAAGAATCCACGAAAACAAAATTAAAGAACAAAATCAGAAGGGGAATAGAAGACATCAAATGATGAAAGAATTACAGCCAATTGTACATAAAGTGATCATGCCTACCAGCAAGAGATTGATTTAGGTGGATTTTGAGAAGTTGCATTTTCTTAAGGCAAATTAACCTGCCTTAAGATAATGCAATAGGGCATTTAATGCATGGTCTAGAGAAAAAATGGTGCATCAACCAATCCTGGTTCTTATTCTGTTTGTTTTTTCCTTTCATTCATTTTCTTTTTCTTCTTTTAATGGAAAAGACAAATCACCAACACAAAAACACGGCCAAAAGTGGATGGGAAGGGAAAGGAAATATAAACAAGATCCACAAACAACTAGCAAACACTACAACATATTTCACATTTAACCAATAAGAAATATTGAGCATAACCAGCAAGAGTGCAATTAAATTACCATGATTTACGAATTCAGATGGTTTGCTTGAAGAACCAGCACCATAAGCATCCTGCAACTGGATCAGGGTACTTGTTGAAGAGATGCTTCCATGTGATTGCGGTGCACTATTTTCCATCTCCACGGTGCTGGTTGTCCAAAAATCTTCAGATAGTGAACCTTTTGAAGTCTTCCAAGCGTTGTTATTCTGCCCTTTGAATGGGTCATGAAGTGTGGAACTTAGTTTGGGTTTATTATCGCACCCAAGACAACCACTGCTCTGTTCCAAATGACAGTACAGGCTGTAAGAAATCTACTCAATCCAACACACGCCTTTAATACACTTCAAATGCTCTAGTGGAACAAAAAGTGTAAAAAAATCAATAGAATTCCTTCTTCGCTAATCTCCATCTTGGAGAAAGTTTAGTTTACAGCTGCTAAAATGGACGAGTTTAAACATTGAGAACTGATGCATGAAATTTTACAAAACTAACCGACATTCCTTTAATACTGTAATTTTGTACAGCTGCAACAACCAGTCAGCATCATTCAACATAAATACCCTCCAACCATAGCTTCAACAAAATAATCTTTCTATAAATTTTGACACAATCCCTTCAGTCCCACATTGCATAGAAAGTTCAGTACAGTTTCCAATTTCAATTCCAAGCGTGCATGATTTGTCTATTCCCAGGTTACACCAGGCAAATAAACAATGAATTCAAGGCAATCAAGTTTCCTCATATCTTTAGATTATCTTAGTCTTATAACATAAGACATTCGACATCTCCCCAGTTATATCCCTATCAACATGCAGTTTCAATTTGCACCATGCAAAAGAACTGAAAACGAAGAAGTCTAACCACAGAATCAGCATCAATCTACTCAAGATCAATTTCGAGCAAAGAACTGAGAAAGCCCATTTCTTGGATCAAATTTTTTCTTTTTTTCTCCATTTTCCAACTTTTCTTTTTGTGTTTGTTTAATTTTATTTTTAATTTTTCCTTCTTGTTTCTTCAATATGATGAAAAGAGAAACTTAAAAGAGAGAGAAAAATTATGTTTATTAAGATGGACACATTTATTTACAAGCTCCAATCTTTCACACAATTCAACAAACAGTAAGCAGGACCAATAAAACCAAATCGATAAATACAATTACAATAAATTTCTGCAACTTTCCGAAAACAAAACACCAAGAAAGCACAACAAACAAATCCCATCATTGCATTCCAATAAAAAGCTAAATCAAGATCCCTACACACAAAACCCACAAAAAAAAAATTAACCAAAAACGAAAAAATAACATCTCTTTCGCCAATCAGGAATCTATGTACTTACCCCATGCAGGCAATAATATGAAAAACCCAAGCTGCAACCGATCCGAACCGTAAAAGGGCCCCCACCATAAACATGGATGAGCGCGAAAAACTTGGATTCGACAGAAAATTCTTCACAAGACCCTGAAATTTCATCAATTCTTTGATGTTATTATATATCCATTTCTTGCAACAATGAAAATAACTGTTTGAGATGAGATTTACCTAGAGAGAGAAAGGCATTTTCGCAGTTCTCTCCCTATTTTATCCGTTCCTGAAATCGATCGCTTGTTCGAGTAAAATATTTGGGATAAGAGGTTTTTCTTACGATTCTCCTGCTATGGTATATAACTGTTGTCGACAGGGAAAAAGAGGGCAGCTGCAACTTAAGCGTAACAGTTAAAACGTAAGGCCTCCAAATTCAATACATAAAAACAGGACTAAAAGAGAGATTGAGATTTTTCTTCTTTTTTTCCCTCACATTTTTAATTAAAAATAATTATTTAGAATTTTATATTTAATTATGAACATGCTGATAATAGATATAATAATAATTAGGTAAAAATTAATTGAGATGGAATTAAAAGCTATAATTTGTATATATATATATTTTTTAATCAAAACGTGGTTCGTATATAATTTAATTTTAAATTTAAAAAAAGTCCGAACATAACATATTTGCGCTTGATACATAAGTTAGAAAAACTCAATCACATGGCAAACAAGGGATTATCGAAATGGAAGAGCGCAAATATAGCAGTCCTCTTTGAACGTAATAATAATAGTTGGTTTGTCGTGAAATATCTAATGTAGACGTGACTTATCTCGTTAAAAATAAGTGGTAAAAAATAAATTGCATATACAATAAGTATAGCTAATTGAATCATAAGTCGATCGTAAATATTACTAGGTAGGTAAGCAGTAATATTTTGAGTTACGAGCTCCAACTACATAATTAAATATATCTTAGATTTTCAGTGAATTTGTATTTTGAGTTTTGTAATAATTTGAGCTACACTTTTAAACCTTTTATTGTTCATAAATGCTACAGTAAATATTCAATTCATGATGTCGATGTAATATATTGATCAGATAAAATTTAGTTTATTGAGTTAGATATGAATTTTTTACTAGATGGAATGTATTTACGGAGGAACTGCAATATTGGGTGCTAACTTAACAATATTCTTCATAATTAAATTATAGATTCTAGTCGTAGTGAGTTTTATAATTAAACTATTCATTTTAATAATTTATTTTATGAAAAGACACATTGTTCATGGCGCAATACAAAAAAAACTAAAGATAAAATCGTAAAGAGCCATCACTTACTTTACCTAGTTCGCTAGTACATAAACTCCTTCTCTTTCTCTCATTGGGGAGAGGTATTTCTGAACTAGGTTGTGATTTGTTGCATAACAAAAATTAGATTGCATTAAAAAAATATTATTATTAAATATTTTTCTATCATGTTTGCTAATTTTACACAATATCAAATGTTGAACATAGACGTGTTTTTAGGTTTCTTACATTATCCCCTTCAACCCAAATTGCTTTCTAGATTTTATGTATTAGAAACAATCATACTACTTACCAATTATCATATCGTATTTAATCACTTAATAATAATAAAAATATCATTTAATATTAATTATATAACTTACTATTTTAAAAAATACAATATTTTTTTTTCTAGGTTGATTTTTCCACTATCAACAACAATTATAAGTCATCTTCTCTGCTTATTTAAGTAAAAATCATGAGTTTGCCCATTGTAAATTATTAAAATAGAAAGGACATTGCATTTATGATGTCAATAAAACGTTTGTATTTATTAAATAGTAAGGACTAAATGATATTTATTTTAAATTTGAGGGACTTTTTTGCAATTTCCTTTTATCCCATGGATGGATTTTTTATTTTTTTTGGCAAAAGCCTATTCACCTACCCTTTTCCTTATTCCTTTAATTACTTATTTTCAAAAAAACAATTAACCAAAAAAAGTTTCAAATCCACCCAACTAAAAAAAAAAATTAATTGAGAATTCAGATTCTAAAATTGTAAAAGAAATGATACAATTAAATTCAACTTTCTTTTTAATCTAAAATCCTACGAAGAATTTACACACAAAAAAGCCACAAATTTAAAATTGAAAAAAAGAAAAAAAGGTTATGAGAGGCTAAAATTTCCTGTATTTACGAAGAATGGGAGGGGAATCCAATAAGAACAGCAAGAACACTCATTTCAATGATTCACTCAACACAGAGTAGTCCATTCTCCGCAATCGCTCCCTGATGAGAATCCCACTGTACAAAGCTGCCCGATTCGCCGGCGTTTTCTTCAACCCACCAACTCCATTCCCGCAACGACTCTTCTCATCGTTTTCAGCAGATTTTCTGTGTTGTTTTCTGTTGCCGCCATTGCCCTTTGAATCTTTCACATCATCTGCAAATTGCACTCTCTTCTTCTTCCTCTGTGATTTCTCCCTTTTCTTGCTACCTGTTCATCAAAAAACCAAGAATCATGCTTTAGGATAAAAATTAAAAGGGCTATAATTCCTTGTATTATTTTTCCATCTTGGGGGTACCTGAAGATAAGCAAGATTTGAGAAGTTGGTTTTGATGGGTAAGGGAATCTTGATTCCGGGGAATTTGAGAGGGAGGAAAACACTTTTCCCTGAAGAGATCAAAGAGAATTACGGTGCCTGCGGAAACGGCCAATGCTGTGGCCAAGAACAAGACTTGAGAAGTCAAGAAAGCAGCAGCCATCGATCTTGAGACTTTTGCACAGAAATGATGGGAACAAAGAGGAAAGCCCACTACCACTAGTGCATGTATTGTTGTGTCTTGAGGGGTTTTTATACATGAAAATGGGGGTTGTTTGGGAGTTGGTGTGTGGGAAAACTCATTCATGTAAACTAGTAAGTATTAAATGAGGAGGTACAATTAATACAATAATGGGGTCAAGAAGAATCTGAGATCTTTATTATCCACAAACTGTTGGGTACACTTTTATTTATTGGAAATATGGAAAATGGATTAATTGGAATTTGTAATCTGTACACAGTACAGTGTGGAGAGTGAGGAGAGGAGGAATTCAAGGGGGGGGGGCTTGTGGAGCCTGAATTCTGATGGTGGAGGTGAAGGCCCACCCTCTCTGGATTCATTTTTCAAATTGATTTGAAGTTCCACAAGCAGTCAATTTAAAGTCAGGCACTCTTAGACTTGATGATGTCTTTGTCCATATACTGTTTGTGTGTGTCTGTGCATCTGTGATCTTTGGGATTCTCTGTTAGGGACGTCAATTTGGGTGGGTTAGGGTGAGACGTGTTGGGCTAGATTTGAATGGGTGTAACTATAATTCTACAGGGTGTCTGTGTATTTTGATCTTATTTCAAGCGTTGTTAATAAAATTTATTGTTATGTTAATTAATAGAAGAAAAAAATAATTGGATCTGGCAAATTAGACCCGTGGGGGCCAAAGATAGGGCAGGTTTTGAGATGGGATGCGAGCTGTGTAAAGTCCTGTTGAAGTTGAGGTCAAGACGAGTGTTGAATCCAGCAAATTCTACTTTGTTTGCGTTTGTATTTTTCGCAATCTTGATATAATTTGAAAGGGACATATTATTTGTGGTAATTTTTTTTTTGATGGATTAGATGAAATTCTATGAATCATCAATGATGATTAAATTAAAAGGGTGGTTGATGCGAACGCTCCCTAAGATTCAAACGACTTTTGGTATGTAAATCTTGAAGTGTTATAATGTTTGGGTGGGTAGTATTCATATATTTGAATTCGTCATATTATAGGAAATGGAGGGTTTGGATGGTGAAAACCATCTACTCTTGTGATTTTCACCAAAAATTATATTTATACTCTTTTCAAAAATATGAAATTATACTCTTTTAAAAAAATAAATTATAATTATACTTGCACCCCTTTTTGAAATTTTTTTATTTACTTTTAAAAATTTGAATGAAAAATACTGATTTAAAAAACATTACGTATATTACAATTACCTCGAACAAGTGTAAAAATATACTAAGTATTCAATAAATTATACGACATCTTGAAGTAGGGAAAATTTGAAAGTTTATATAAATTTTTTATTGACGTCGGTATTTTAATTTTAATGGAAAGAGTACATTTATAAACGAAGAAGTTTTAGAGGGGGTGTAAATATAATTTAAAAAACATATAATTTTAAATTTTTGAGAGATTTTAAATGTAATTAATCTTTAATAATTTATAGTGCATGTGTTCTCTCATTGCCCTTCTTCTCACAATCCAATTGAAGCAAGTGAGTTGTACTAATGATGTTCTCTCAAAAGAGTACTTTTAGTACTCAAAATCACCATTTTAGGTTTAGAGCACAAGTTATAAATATTTAAACAACTCTCAAACATTCTCATTTGAGTTCACTTTGGCGAAAAGCTCATAATCACTCTTTTATACTACTTTATATATATAAGGTAAATTGTAGTCAATTTTTATAAAATCTAGCATGCACGTACAAATATTTTTTTATTATTTGTGAAATTACACATACCATCAATATAAATATTTGTCTAATAAAGAACTAATTTTTCATTAGTTTTTTCATCCAAATTCATAATCAACTTATCAAAATGACATTTTGTATTATGAATTATAATTTTATATATTTTCAAAAAAAATTAAAATATTTTTATGGTCTAATATGCCTTATAGATGATTTACTTTAGCCAACTTCATTTTTTTTCACATTTTCTCAAACTTTTTGGGAAAAAAAAAAATCATCAGGAATAGAAGTAGTAATTTCCATATCAACGTTCAGGGACTATATAATTATTTTTCATTTAAGGGGTACTTATAATTTTTCAAACAATGAGAGAATATGCGTAATTATGCTAAAATTATGAAGAGATAGTTGTACCAAGGACTAAATCCTTTCCATTTCCATATATTACACTATTAAGCGTCTGTGCAAAAATCATCAACATTAGCTCCCTTCAAAAACTACATATGAATCATACGCCTTAGCAAGCAACACGATGAGCGAAAATAAGGCTTGAAGAGAACTTATTTATACCTATTCAACACATGATCTAAAAACATCAAGTCAGTCAAAAACATTCTAAATTTAAGAACCATCATCAAGTTCTCATTTACTCTACATGCACAGCTACGTAGAAGTATGACATGATATCTGCAGATTTCGACTAAAAGAACGACTCATTATTTGGATGAACCGACGTGTTTATTTCATTTGAGATGAGACGTACGTAGACCTTAGGTTGTGAGGATGGGTGGGAGATAGTCAGATTTAGCGCCGAGTATCCGAGCTTTGGTGTCGGGGAAAAACTCTTGTCCAGGCAGCTCGGTGACGGCTCCACTGCTGGCGATCCCAATGGGGTACCGGAGCAGATGACCAGGCAGGTCGCTGTGGAGCTGGTCACTGGCATAGAGATCCCAGTACTTGTCAGCCATCTCATTCACCTTCCTCACACATTTTTCACTTTGAGGCTGGGCGAACGAGTCGTCCAGCATGCCAAGGTGTTCATACCATAAGGCCATCCTGAAGCCGTGGACTTGACCCCTCGCCGGCTTCCTGGTTGCCAAATGATACGGTTGGTAGCCTCCAATTGCTATCTCGGAATCCCTCGCACCGTCCATTGATCGTTGGTTGATGTTGGCCGATCCAACTATTATGTATTCATCATCAACTGCAAGAAATGAGAAGTTAATATATAATCACCTAAGACTGATAGTAATTAGATAGGAAAAATTTTATGACTAATAATACTAAGATCCCCTTAGTTTTATGATCAAATTACAAAAATTACACAACTATTTTAGTAACACTCCTGTGAGTGATCTTTATGCTGAGGAGGTGGCAGTGTAATGAAAACATCACAGACAGGAAGTGTCAGTGTAATGAAAGTAAAACTGGTGACAGGGGTTTTTGTGATTATGCAAATAGTAAGGGTGGTTCTTATAACTTGTTCATAGTTGAGGGGACACAATGTCATTATCCCAGTTTTCAAACAAAATGTGAAAGGTTCACTTCTGAATACTTAATATCAGCATGTTGTTAGATTCAGATACCAAATTTTTCAAAAGTGCAAAATTCTTACCAATCATCATCTTGGAATGAACGTAGATCATAAACCGGCGAGCTTTCTGAGCTGCTTCATAATCTGAGTCTGCTTCTGGTGCCTCAGAAGGCTCATACTCTCCACTCCTCTTCACCTCTCTGTTGCCAAGACAGAAGAATGTCAGGTAATTTCTAGGATCCTCCTCAATGCCCTTAGCACTAAGGGCCTGGACGACATCTTTGTACATCATCTCGATTGTCCTCCTCTGCCAATCTAAGATAGCCTGAACCGATGCGCTCTCAGGGATCCCTTCCGGCCACATAGGTACCACGACATAGATGGTGAATCTTTCCCCGGCCTCAATTTTACTAACAAGCTTCAAAGAAAGTTCCTTGGGGATGAGATGCAGAGCTCCAATTTCGTCGACATTGATATCATCAGAATCCCAGCCAAAACAGGATCCAAGAAAATACTGATTTTCTATGTAAATGAAATTCTTGGCACGACGTATTGCATGAATGTATGCATCCTGAATGCTTCGATCGATTATATTGTCCTTCCCACTAACCAGACCTGCTCCGGCTGCCTCCTCAGGGGCTTCAGGGAATCCAAATGCAGCCCCACCGTCGATCGATCTGAAAAGCTGAACATTCCACGTCTCATGGTCATCGGGGTACATCACTGGAGATGGTGGTATGATGACATTGTCAAGCTCCCTTATTTGGAGTAATACATCCGTTCCACCTTGCTTCCTCCATCTCTGCTCAAAGTTAAATAAGACATCCCATGCAATCGGTCCTTCCACCCGAGAATGAATGTCGTGCCAAGGCTCCCTCGGCCCACCTTTCGTGATCGCAGCTTCAGTGAAATTAGGCTGATGAAAATCGTCGTGATGGGCTGTATCCAATGTCCTAAAAAGTGAATGGAAAGGAGTATCATACCTCCCATCACAAAGATCAATTCCTCCCACAAAGCTCACAATTCTCCTCCTCTGAGATCCTCCTCCAGGCATAGCGCTATCCACAACCACAATCTTCTGATGATGGGTAAACATGGTGGAAATCTGCAAGTTCTGCACAATGCTTCCACCATCATCTGGATTCCGAGGACATAAAACACAGTTCACTTCTGTGCCTTGAAAGTAGTTGTGAGTCTCTTCATCATGGTAGCCATCAAGCCATCTTTCTTGAGAAGACCCACAGAGGTTCTATCATCCCAAACAAGCATAAGAACTTTAACACCTTCACTTGCTTTCTTCTTGAGCAGCTCACCAAGGGTAGTATCGCCTCCTGGCTTTTGCCTCCTCGAATCACGTATCAATTCAATCTCAGTGTACACAGACCACCCAGTGATGTAAATCAAATGCTTTGCATTGGTGATTGCTTCAAAAACATCTTCCCAACATCTTTGCGGCTCATAATGATTTCCTCCAGACAGGGGGATCTTAGGAATAAAATTGTCCGGCACATGAGCATCCTGGAACAGAGAAACTCGACAACCCGTTCTCTGAGCAAAGAAGGTGTACGGGACTCCGGATTCTTGGTGCTTTGAATTCCATGAGCCCAGTTACGATCTCGAGTAATATCAAAAAACTGTAGCTTCACATGGATCTTAGAACCTTCAGTTATGGGATTCTTGTCTTCATCCAATATCTCAGCCCATCTATCCACTTCATCACCTTCCAAGAGATCATGAACCGGCACGTAGGCTCTTCCAATTAGAGTTGCACCGATCGGATTATCATCTTTGACAGTGAATATCACATTTGAAGCCATATGAGCACAGTAAATGTGAAAAGACTCATACCACCTAGGAGGGTTCATTTTCGATCAATCTCGTTCTCCCAACTCTAGCCTTCTCTAAATCAATAGTTGCATATAGTTGGGAAACTCCTTTTCCTATACCAACAGTCTCCTCAATGTTCTCCATAAGCTACAAGAACATTTCACCAATGAGAAACCTCAATCAACACAAATCTGGCATTTTCAATGCACTAACCATGAATCAAACCCACTACAAAAGAGGATTAGAGTAAGGTTGAACTCAGAGAGCACATTTTTTAACATGAAAGAAGGCAAATTCTGCAAGTTTCAGGCAATACAACATAAAAGAAACACAAACAGTCTAACACTAATCAAGCATATGAGATGCATTTAACCATACTCAAATAAATAAAATAAAATCTTTAACAAAACAAAAACCAACCCACATAAAAAGAATCGAGCATAGATGTAAAAACACCTATAAACCAAAAAACAAAAACGCTGTCTCCAAACAAACTTTTTCCACATCATAGTTATATACCTTGCTAAAGATACCTCCCCCGCCACCCTTCAGGTTATCCACTTCAAAGATCGTGGCATGCAGAGTCCCATGAAGCAATATTTGAGCCATTGTGTCCTAACCTGTAAAAATTCAAGCAAAACATCAAACCCCACGTTGCATGAAACTCCACATCAAAGAACCCATAACATTAAACCAACACAGAGTAGCATGCAGTGCTAAAAACAAGAAAAACTTACAATCTTTAAACATAAAAAAATGACAACCTGAGAAACCTTTGCCCCCAAGAATGAGAAAAATCAGAGCATAAAGGGATTCCAAAAAGCTTAGAGAAGTGAATTTTTTTTAAGGGTTTGGTCAAGCCGGAAAATGGGATTCGATCCGATTTATGCTGTGTGAAAACGGGGAGTGAAGAGAGAAAAGAGTGGTGCAGTGATCCGAGAAAATAGTTCGTTTCGTTTTGTACTAGGAGGATATATACTTTACGCGGCGGGCTGACTGAGAAATTAAAAGAATGTTTATTTTTGGTTATTTCGTCTGAGGTCCTCATATTTATGATATTTACAAATATTACCCGACAAATTATTTCTCTTCGATTTTGCATCCGTATATGTTTATTGATGAAAACTAGCGCATGTTATTGGGGTAAAATTATAGCAGCCTGAATATGAAGGATCTTTTTTTATTATTTTTAATAGATTTCCTTACAAATTCCCTTATTTTTGCCATTTTTCCTTTCTCTAACAAATTGCCCCTATTCTTCTCCTTCCTCAGTCTTCCCTATTTTGTTTAATACTTTTGCTACTTAATTTCCCAATACTCCTAAGAAGCCAAATGTTGATAAATATTTGGAAAATTCTTGACCGAATTTGATTTGATTGAACCTGAACTAGTGACATAGTAAGTGTAATACATGTGTCATATAATTGGTGTATAGTTTAGAAAAAATGATCATCACATAGCAAGTGTATTACACTTAATTATTTTGTGATTGGATTGGTTCAGTCAAACCGGATTTTGGTAAGAATTTTCCTAAATATTTGTTGTAAAATTATTAAAAAAAATTAAAATTACGAGATGAAATCATAAAACTCAGTCGTACAAAACTAAAAGTACTCACGACTAAAATTGTATTTTCCCTCATTACAATTTTACTCATTATTGCTCTAGGATGGTACCATCACATCCTCGAGAACATTCAAAGGAATTGTTATTTGACGTTTCTTGATTTACTTTCTAAATTGTGGCAATGTTTTTCCATCTAGACTTAAAATTTATTCCTCAATGGTATGTATCAATTTATATATCCACACACACACATTACACATACACCAAACATAAAGCTACAAAATGAGCTACAACATGTAAATTAGGGCAATAATTCTAAGTCCTTTTCTTTCTTCATTCAATAGATGATAAAAAAAAATCCAAACAATCAGTTGAAATGGAGTAAAGGTCCAATAACCTTTAGTTTCGTGCTCTCCAAGTGTCATATCCATTGCCAGGGTCACATTCTTTGTACATAAATGATTGTTATATATATATATATATATATATATATATATATATATATTATTATTTATTTATTTATTTATTTGGTAAATTAATAAAATATGTGGCATTCATCTCACCACTTAATGCATAAAGCATCAAATGTAACATCTATGAGACCCTTAATTATACAAGTATATTACGTGTATAAAGTCCATGTTGTTCATATGTTTAAAAAATATTATTTTTTTTATATATATAGAAAGTAAATATATATATATATATATTAAGATGCAATATAAATACACGATATTAAAATATTCAAACTGATTGATAATACATAGCATATTGAAGTGATGGAATATTGCAAACTATTGAGTCATGTATGGCCGTACATGTGGGGGGGGGTCTGTAATTATGTAGTTACGATACATCTAGATCAAATAATTTTAGCAAGTAGGTAATATAAATCTTCAATAAAAATTTCATATTTCATATATATATATATGATCGATTGTCCATATACTCACTATATATAATTCACTTTATTTTTGATGTAGATAAATGACAAGAAGGACCAAAATGTCCTTATGCTCAAATAGGAGAAAAATAGATCCCGTGTTCATACCTGACTCGGGCCGATCAACTCAAATTGTAGACGACAGGCAACATAACACATATGGCATCACTAGAAGTGACATGGTCACTGTACTACAAGCTAAACCTATAAACACTTCATACAATTATCAGATGAAGTATTTAATTTATTGTCCATATATATTAACTTTGCTAATGACAAATCTAATCTATTAATTAAGGCCCTATGATCTCTACCATTGGAGGGTTTTTATCAGGATTCCGTTAGAAAACCCTAATATATACAGGTCACGTGATTTCAGATTAGAAGTATTGAGTTTCATCACTCAATCAACCTCACATATAAAAGTAATACTTAAACCACTCTTAACACAAATAAACACAAGAAATGAACATAGCATTTAGAGACGGCTCCAAAACTCGAAATATCCGTCTTTAATTTTCATCAGAGATGGATTTACATACTCAAAATTCAAAATATCCCGTCTCTATGCCCTGTTCTCTTGTAACAAGCCCCGATCGACTTCCTTATCAACCATATGATAAAATCAACATTTTTCAAAAATTAAATCTTTTAAATTAATCATATGAAACACTAGCTACACCTATGTGTTATGTACCATTTAGCTAGGCCTCTATTGACAGCTGAAAAAGTCATTAACATACTATATATTATTCAGCCATAGACACAATTTCTCATATTGTACAAGTCATCAAGAACAGGTACAGAAAGACTTTAGCAGCTATGTATCTATATAACCTAACATATCCCAATTATGTAGCCAATAATACATTAGTCATTTGACAGTAAAACTGCCTCACCATAATTATACACTATTATTTAATTTTAATTTACATAAGCATTTAATTGACCCAAGCAGGACCACCTTTTTTTTTTTTATTTAAGAGGACCACATTGTCTTGTTTGTGAACTTACATGGTACCAAGAATTATGGAAACAGACTTCTGATCAAAATCACATACATGTAATACTTTGGGTGTCCTATTTACTCAATGTTTTCATATATGTTAATTTGGCCTATTTTGATTTATTCAAAATTTTGTTTTCAATTTGTCTCATGATAGCTTATAAGATGTTCTGAGAGTTTAAAAATATTGAAATCTTAAGTTAAAAATAATTTTATAAAATATTTGATAAATAAGATGTTAGAGTATTTTTTATAACAGGCTCTTTATAGTATAGTAATGATCGAGAAAAAACATCAAGAAATTAGAATTTAAAATCATACAAATAGATAATTATGCTTTGGAGGAAAAAAAAAAACTTCAATTCTATATGAAGGGTAATAAAAGTGAAATACTAATAAAAGTATAAGCTTATTTTTGTTTATTGGATGTTAATTAAGATTAAAGATCTTAAAGACGTTTAAAAAAAATGGGAGAAGTTAATTTTTTTTAAAGAGCTTATAAAATTCAAAATATTTTATTTAAGATCTTATAATTAACCTCTTCAAAAGGAATTTTGTTAAACGATTTTCAAAAGCTTATAAGGTCTCAAATATCTTATAAGATGTTTTAAAGAGTTTATAAGCTCAACCAAACACTCTTTAAATCCTATTTTAAAATCAGCTGTTGAAATATTGGATAAAATAAGATCATAAATTTTATAAGACATTGTAATAATTATTATTTTGTAATTAAAATGATGACCTAAAATTGAAGGAGCTTGTTAAGAATTTAAAGACAAGTTAAGATTAACTCACTATTTTTCTTTTAAGAAAAAAGGAGCTTAACTTCAAACATTTATTTTCTCCTTATTTTATAAGTTTATTTTCAAAAAATTTATCGGTTACTTAGCTTATAAATTCAGCCAAATATTCTCAATTATAACATTTTACAAATAAATATTATATATATAGATAAGCATTTGAAGTAGTTTTGGATAAAATACATAAAGTTTATAAGATGTTGGTAATAATAATTGTACAATTTGTAAGCAATGTCATCACAAAGATGATGGTAGAATTATAAATTCATTAGCATAATTATCAATATAACCCAACATAATTGTTGGTAAGTCGCAACAAATTATATATTTAATATATATGTAATGATCCTTAAGCATAGGTGTTTCATATACTTATAAATTACCTCCTACCATTTATTCAAATGATAAATCTACAAAGAAAATTAGAACGATAGTAGGGAAAATAATGTTCGATCTTTTCGAACGCTACAAAAAATTTGTTTGATGTGGAAAATTTGAGACGAAATTTGGGATGTCTTGCGGACGGATAATCAACAAACGAACAAAAACACCACAAATTTCGTCAGGAAAAAAAATGATGGAACGTTTGCAACAACGCACAATTCAGAATTGATTGCCAATTTGTCTAGGAATTATCCAATCCGTCACAAATAATAATGTCTCAAATTTAATTTCGAACAAGATTTGGATTATTTTTCCAACATATCCATATTATCATAAATTTTCAAAGGCTTTCGGACGAAATTACAATGCATTTGGAATGAAAGTCCTGGATCGATGGATTCTATGGCAAAGTCATTTGCAAAATCTATTTGAATTTACGATGGATTTTGGGCGACTGTCAGTATGTTTCAAGTTTTGACACATTTTGGGACACATTTGCTAAGATTTTAGGATGGATTCCTTGATGGATGGATTCATTGCAAAATCCATCCCAATGTGCAATGAACTTTTCGACGACGGTGTGTACGTCACAATTTCCACATATTTTCGGATGGATTGAGCATCGATAGGTCTTCCCGTTCAACAATGATATTATGACTTTCGCTGCAAACACGTCGTATATTTTATTACTATTTATTTATTTATTTTTTAAAGTGTACTTGAAATATTCACCCCAAATGAGGATTTTCAAATTTTGGGATGAACTTAGGTAAAGAAAATTTTCCTCCCAAAATAAACGACATCGTTTCACGAGATAAATTTTGAATTGAGGACGAATTAGAGACGAATTAGCTAGGCCGTTGCAGTTAGTAACTGTACTATTTTGTAATGCGATCGTAACTATAAATCCGTTACTCTAATGATACCAAACTTCAACATGATACATTAGTGTCAGCGAGATAAATTTAACAGTCAGATTTTTTTATCAAATATTGAGATCGAACACTGAAATATGGTAGGTGACAACGATGAGATACTTCATGCTTTTATTTGGTTATGTATTATAATTATTGACAACTGGATATTATTGTCTAATATACTTGTATTACTAGTACATGAATTATATATCCGGCAAATGCAATTATACTTATAATTATGATTAAATCAAATATCACGTAATATCACTAAATGCATTTGATAATTTTATTTTTTACTTCAATTGTAATAGCTTTTTAAATCACAAAAAATAATTAATTTTATTATCCAGATTAAGAATATCAAATTTTGGGATGACGTAGGATGGAACAATCCCTTCCAAACTGAAATGATGTCGTTCCATGAGCTGAATTTTGAATTTGGAACGAATTGGAGATAGTTGTTACAGAATAGTATTTTGAAACTCACATAATTGGCTTTTGTCATAGATTTTGGGACAGATTTAGCAGGAGATATCGGACTTCTAGCCCATCATTAATAAAACCGTCGCTATTATCTTTTTGGTACGACTTTTTAATGAAATCCATCCTAAAAATATGTCCTTAACAATTTTTTTTTTTTTTTTTTTTTTTTTGTAGTATATGGAGGATAGCTGGAAGCTCCTTGAAATTGAATATTGGACAACATTTAGAAAATTGCCACGCAGAAATAAGTCATGGCACGTTTATATCATGCGCGCTTCTGCAGTGGTTCGCAACTAATCTCATGTGGCTCTACTCTACTGTGAAAATAGTCTGTCAGATAAAAACACTCTCATGATAACCCGTGCCCATGCACGACTTGTCTTATATATGCTCGTTGCATCTTTCAATTCTTAATCTGTAGAGGTCTTCTAAAATTAAGACGTGCCCACGGCTTATTAATCAGCTTTTTAGCTAGAGTCATTTCCTCAACACAATTAATACAATTCACATTAAAAAAAAAAACTACATATCTGTGTGATTTTTAATCAAGTTTTTATATTAGTTCATTTCTTAAAATATTATCAAGCATTATATATACAATATTTTATAAATCCTCAAACATCTTATAAAATATTTTAAAAAATTTGAGTATTTTCTGGATAGCGGAATAACTTTACAGTGAAACAAAGCATTCTGGTCCCTCCTGAAAGCAAGAAGTATTTCAATTCACAGGGCCCCCTTGGTGATCTTTTCTTAATTTATGACATTGTTGCATCATTTAGGCAACACTATTCACATGCATGTACTCGGAAAATGGCTCCTAAGGTGTTGAAATTCACCTACTCATCATACAACACACGAAGATCATCCGGCATGCTCCGCAGAATTCTAAGTTAGATTGGGTTTAGTCGGATATGAATTCATTATAGGGATAATTACACTCTCCTCGCCTAAAGTTTGATATAATTACACGTAGTGTGGTTTGAAAAATTATATTTAGCATTCCTAAAGTTTACTTTTATCTAACAAATAAGTCCCTCCGTTAGTCAAATTTCACTGAATTTGCTGATATTAACAAAAAAAATTGAATAAAAATTGATATTTACCCTCGATTGACTGATTACTGACTTATTGCAAGTCAAATAATTTTTTTCATATTAGACTACTTTTTACAGTAAAAATATACCTCCTCAAATGCATTAACACGTGAAGACGTGTGAGGGTAATTTGATCATAAAGTATTTATTTGATTTGCAATAAGTCAGTAATAAGTCGATTAAGGGTTAATATAGATTTTTTTTAATTTTTTTGTTAATATCAGCAAGTTCGATGAATTTTGACTAACGGATGGACTTGTTTGTTAGACGGAAGCAAACCCCAAGGGTGTTAGATGTAATTTCTCAAAATATTGGGGGTCTACGTGTAATTACACCAAACCTCAGGGGAGTGGAGTGTAACTATCCCTTAATTATATTGCAAGTACAATGTATTTAACGTGGAATTTATGTCCAATTCAAAAAAAAAAAAATAATCAATCACATGAAAGTGTATCACACATACTCTATATATAATTAATTTAATTCAATCAAATCTGATTTGAGTAAAGATTTTCCTGGTGCCCCTGGCCCCAACCACCCCCGAGTCCCTGACCCATTCTATTAGGACCACTCTCCTGCCTAAAACACCCTTTTCCTCTATCCCCACCGACAACCAGATCAATGTTGTTTGATGCTATAAATGTCACTGCAAATCTGTCCTAACTCCAACTGATCATCTTCATAGTTATCATATCTATGTACTTGTAATTTTCATCCATCCACCCATCCGTCCCATAATGCGGGGAGTTTCGATCTGAAAGTCTTGTGCTTTCGTTATAGCGTGCGTAGAATAAGAAATATGGTTCAGAAGAAAAAGTATCGAGGGGTCAGACAGCGCCACTGGGGCTCTTGGGTGTCAGAGATTCGCCATCCTTTACTGTAAGTTTCTGTTTTTGTGTATCGGATAGTTAGATGATTGTCACATTTACGTTTTATTTTTTTTAGAAAAATAAGTCTTGTTATAAAGGGCTGCTAAAACCCTAGAGGTGGCTTGAGGTTCTGTGCATTGATATGTTTTTGTGTGTGCAGGAAGAGGAGGGTGTGGCTGGGGACTTTCGAGACGGCGGAGGAGGCGGCGCGGGCGTACGACGAGGCGGCGGTGCTGATGAGTGGCAGAAATGCCAAGACAAACTTCCCAGTCTCGGAGAACAGTTTATCTCCGTCTTCGCCACCTTCCCCGCCGTCGTCTTCTTCGCTCTCGTCAATTCTCAACGCGAAGCTCAAGAAATGCTGCAAGTCGCCGTCGCCGTCGCTGACCTGCCTGAGGCTGGACATCGAGAGCTCACACATTGGGGTGTGGCAGAAACGGGCAGGGTCCGGGTCCGGGTCGAACTGGGTCATGACCGTTGATCTTGGGAATAAGAAGAAAGAGGAGGTGGTGGAACATGAGAAGAAGGCGACGACGGGAACGGCGACTCCGGAAACTTCCACGGATGGCGGCGATGTTATGGACGAAGAGGAAAAACTTGCACTGCAGATGATCGAGGAGCTTCTGAACTGAGCGCGCAACTGAAAAATCAAAGCAGGAACTCATCATGGTGATGATCATGATAATGCAAGAAAATTAAAAGTCAGTGTTCGATCAAGAATTTGAAGGTGGGTATGTATACGGACGCTATACGTATATATATATATATATATATATATATATACATATAATGAAATGAAGGGTTTAATTATTCATGAATTGACAAACATGGAGTTTTGTAATAAGTTGTTCTTTTTCCCTTTTAATTTCTGAGAAAATAAGGTTCATAGAAACCGAGGTTCTTTCAGTGGGTGTCGACCTGCGGTTTGTAAAAATTATTAGATTATTTGTTGCAATGTTAGTTAGTATTAATTTATATGATATTAATTAATAATTTTTTGTTTCACAATTTTTTATATGTCTTTGGATATTTCTCTCTCTCTCTCTCTATATATATATATATATTCAATATTTGAGCTGCATGAAATCATTTACAATTTCTTTATGTTCTATTTAATCAGAGAAAGTTCTGAGGTCTCAAAAAAAAAAAATTTAAAATTATGTTTAGGCACTTATGTAATTTATAATTTAAAAAGAAAGTATATTAATAACATAACAAGTGTTATTTATTATGCAATTAATTTAGATTTAATCAATTTAATTCAAATTATTCCATTTTCCTGTCAGTGTATTATTAGGAAAGAGAGCTACGTATACTCACCTTTTTGTTATGTTTTTTTTGCCCTTTTTTGGTGTTTATTGTTCACTCTAAAAAAATAAATAAATTATTTTTATATTAATAATTTAAATTATAATAAATCAATACTATATATCATTGATCTAGATCTAAAAAATTACTGTTCACAAAACATCAAGAAGAAGATCTTGAAACTCAACCGTAGGATTGTGCCGACTTCTAGAATAGTCAATAAGGACATTTTAAAATTTAAACTTTTCAAGTTTCAATCAAATCAGTATTAATCCTTCCAATATGATTATTCACCACACACATATATGTGCATTATTGGACAGTCTAATCAAAAATAAATTAGGAGCATCAATTAAATTCCTATGAGTAATTATTTGAGAAAGGACTAGCTAGCTTCTGACTTTGTTGGGAAAGATAATTAATCTATACCCCAACCCCTCAATTTTCACAATTAATATATTGCCTCTAATTAATATATATTTATAGTACTTTTATTTTAATTAATTAAGTTTAATCATATCAACTCAATCATATTATAGTTATTATTGGACCAGTTGTCATATTGATGTAGATTACTGTATCCCCGATCGTATACCAATCACGTGATATATAAAATGCGTTTGTTATAAATGAGAATATTAGCTGCCGAAAAAATATATAGACATTAAATTTGGTAATAGGAATTTTTGTTTTGTCACAATAATAATATTCATCATTTTTATAATTAATGGTAACAATATTTAAGTAGGAACAGTTAATAGTAACAATTTAAATATTAAGTATAAATTTATCATTATAAATAATTAGTGATGCATCTATATTGACAAAATAACAATCATTATATTTTGTTGTCACTAAAGCGGCACCATAAGCATAGCATTAATTAATTGTCTATGATGACCTAGCAATATAATGCACAATTTTTATGATTAATAATTATTGTTTAACAAAATTAAACTTGATGATTGCCAATTAAAATTTCACCTTTAATTAATATTGACAACTTTAAGATTATTACATAATATTTTGTTACTAATATTCTCTTTTATTCCAGTGGGCTTCAATTAAGCCAATTTTTTTTTTAATACAAATTCATCAATTCAAATATAGTCTTAGTCAATAACTGACTCGTTTGGAAACTTTCTTATGCAAAAAGGTAGGAATATTGTATTCAAAATTAGACAAAAAAAGGGAAAAGCAAAATTGAAAAATCCACGTCCCATTTTACTTTAAGTAAAAAAGAAATATTAATAAATTAAGGCAATATAATATATTAAGCATGAATGAAGAACTCACAATTATTTGATAATAATTATCATAATTGTAATATTAATTATTTGCTAGCTACGTACCCACACAATTAGCTGCAGTATATATAAGAGAGTAGCTAGACAGAAGTGACGAGGGTAGCTAGCCGTGGGGCTAGTCTCATACAAATTATTATGATGAATAATAATATATATACAAATTTTGATTTTTTTTTTTTTTTTTTTGTAAAAGAAAATATTTGCATGTTACTTCTAACATATTGGTCTGAACTCTAAAACATGCATAATTGCTAATTATTATAGTAAAGCAACCTTATTAATGTTTGGGAACAGCAAAGAGGCTGGTTCGAGGCGGATTTTACTGGACCGAGACATGTCCTGTCTAATTTAGTAATACACTCTTTAAACTCAAAAATTTAAACTCGTCCGTCCTCTAAGATCTAAGAATAACATTAGCTAATTGAAGAAGATGAGGTAGATACGAGGATCAATTAGTATTGGACAGTGGATTGTTTGTTCCTTGAAAAGTTCTTGGGAAAGATATTCGTCTACGAAATGCAAATTCATGGTTCATGTTTAGTAACAAATAATAATTAAATTGATTTTATGAATTTTCCTGGACCAGCTTTTGGGCCAATAAAATATTATTTTATCTTCGAAACCTGTTAGAAGGGGCAGTATAAGAAAATAATAGAGAAATGATTGAATATTCATATTCCGAAAATCTTATGAGGTGCTTTGGAACCCAACCTCATCCTATATCTGTTTCTAACTCCATTTGACTCTAGATTACTGTTTTAGTCATAAGTTTGATCATTTTTTTAGTTTATAAATTCAATTTTCTAAAAAATATCTTTTATAAATATATGGGAAGTTATTATTATATCAAAAACATAATTTATTTATAAAATTAAGATTTTTTAAATATATTAATAGATATTATTTGAAATGGCTCCACCAGGAGTCTTGTGAGATCCTCTCCCTAAATCTGGTTAGGTTCATAAAAATAAAGCATGTCCCAAACGTTGAATTATAAGTTATATTTGAATTTGTCATATTTTGAATGGGTTTGGGGAGAGGCCAGACTCTACCTGCTCCATTTGTTATCTTTATTGATTTTCTTTATAAGATAAGAGTTCTTATTTTCTATCGACATTAATATTTAATAAAATATAATAAAATTTATTATACAGTAGATTAATTTTTACTATACAACAGACAATATCACACACAATTGATGGAGTTTGAACTCATAAAATATCAATTTCGCCAACTAAACCCTCATTTAAAGGCAAATAGACATGATTGTCAATACCAATTTTACTCATAGTAAGGAAGAGATATGCATTCATAGGAGCATAAAACGCTAATAATTACTTATTTGTCTACAGTTAACGTAGAATTCTTACTTACATCATCAACACCCAGAAAAGAGGTTAAGATGGATACATGACCGTATTTCCCCATGTAGCACTAAATTGTTTTATTTGTTTATTGTTTTTGCAAATACTTTGTCTGACTCGTCTATGGGTCGCTATTTGCCAACGCCAAAAACGCTTCACACAGCCAAAATCGCGTTACTGTTGACCACGCTTCTCTGCAGAATTCGGAGAAAAGAGGGAATTTTTATAGTTAGCCAGAGCGAGTAGAGATTCCGGTGGAAACGAAAATGTTGCTCGCAGTCTTGATCGCCAACTCCGAAGGCAATATTCTCGTAGAACGGTAATTTCACTTTATCTGTAGATACAAGCAAATTCCCACAAATTCTCTACCCATCTTTACCCATATCAGTGCTTTTTTCAGTCGAATTTTCTCGTATTCCGATCTGGGCTGTGTGATTCTTCATCTTATTTCAGTTCATAATTCTGGAAAATAAAGTTCCGATTGTTGCTAAAATAGATTCCGGTTTCTTTAAAATTTTGAGTTGTGCAAGTATATTGCTTTGGATTTTGAGTAACTGGAGCAATATTTTTCAATTTTCCTGAGATCGGGGAAATTGAAGGTGAATTCTGTTAAGAAATATTAAAGGACTGAATTTGGAATTTCGGGTCTGTTCTAGTTTGTTGAGATTAGAGAAAAGGTTGAATATGATTGAAGGTTGGGACTTTGTTTATTTGGTTCTTGGATGTTGTAGTTTTAATGGAGTTCCAGCGGAGGAACGTTTACATTGGAGATCTTTCTTAGTGAAACTGGGAGCAGATAATCTTAGAGGAGTCAAGAACGAGGAGCTCCTCGTTGCTAATCACAAGTATGTGACATTTTTTGTCAGTTTTCTTTGCCTGTTCTTGTGAGTTTCCTTCTTTCAGATTATAATTTTGGTGGTTATGCATCTTTATTGAGTTACCGACAAACTTGGTGGCATCAGATGTCGAAATGCTCAGTTCTCATAGTGATGTGGATGTTTTGAGTTGGACTACATGTGAATGTTTACTGCACATAATCTTGTGTACGGATTAATCTGAAATGGCCCCCTCGTCTCCTATAAAACTTTTGTCTTCTGTATGTTTATACCTGAGCTCTATGTGTGTTTGTATTTTGGGTTACTGAAAACAACCTAATGAATCTAGTGTAGGGAAAATCCTGGTCTCACAATTGTATGAACCCATACATCCATGAGTGGGCATCCGGATTTGTTATGCCACCCTTTATTGCCACTTATGGTACCCGGGGTCTAGCATGAATTTATTCCTGTTACATGTGTGCATCCGTGCATCTTCCTTACTTTTGTTGGAAGAGGAGGACTTTCTAACTTTGAAGGTACCTGCTTTGGGTGTTTATATGTAGTATTGGTTTTCGTTATTTGTTAGGATGAAGGAATAAAGAATTGAAAATTGGGTCTTGGGAAATGACTAAAAATGGGACTAAAGGAAACATAATGCACATCTTTCGTTTTCGTGAATGAAGATTTAGAGTCATTGAATAAATATGCAAATATCTGTTGGACAATACTTTTGTTATCTGTATCTTCTGTGAGTTCTCTAATGCTTTAGGTGTTACGTTATTGTTTATTGTACAGGTCAGTGTACATTGTATACACAGTGCTTGGGGATGTCAGTATATTTGTTGTTGGCAAGGATGAGTACGATGAACTTGCCTGTAAGTATATCGTTCAGCTACTTTTGTAATGAGGACAAGCAAGAATAAATAAAACAAACGGGCTGTCTGCTGTCAAGTGGCATACCCATCTTTAGACAAACTGTGTAGGAGTAGAAGTACTGGTTTTTCTTTTTCCTTTTTAATATATTTGGTTACAAAACCGGCGTTTCTTGAAAATGTCGTATAAATATTGCAGATCCTCCAATAGGGCATGACCTATTTCCCATAGTGGCTCAAGTCTCCATGCACCCTTGCCCCACCCAACTTTTGCGGGCGATAAATACACTGATAATCTTTTCTCTTAATGTTGGTTCTTTTTTTCCTTGTAGTGGCAGAAACTATCTTCGTTATAACCTCAGCCCTGAAGGATGTATGTGGAAAACCTCCAACTGAACGCCTTTTTCTTGACAAATATGGTAAAATTTGCTTGTGCTTGGATGAGATTGTGTGGAAGGTGAGTAATCTGTAGTTTATCTTCTTATTGAGACTTAATGTATTGTATTATGGTTATATCGATCTCCTCAAAATAACTCCTAGAGCATCTTTGAACAAGACAATCTTCACTGGCATTACTGTTATGCAACTAAATAAATGCCAAGTTCCCTGGTGTATCCAGTGCTTGGAAAGTCTATTTGATGAACTATTGTTGTTTACTTGCGATTTTTTAGCTGCCATTATCTTTGTCCAAGCTTGCAATGTTTCAGCTATTTTTGTTCATTGCTAAAACTATCAAAGACTCATTTAGCAGTTAAGCTCATAACTTGGTCACCTTTTCCGTGTATTGAAGTGCGGGTGGAGGTTCATCCTTTCGTCTACCACAAAGATTGCTATATGTTTGCTATGGCAACATGTGAACCTATATCAGCTGTAGCCGAGTCCGCACAATGTGCACTTTTCTCTGTGACATTGCATTTTGGACATTAAGAACTACAGTTACACTTATGCAATTTTTTGCACTTTTTTTTTGAAGGGTCTGTTGGAGAACACTGACAAAGATAGAATCAAGAGACTTATACGACTAAAACCACCAACCGAGTTCTAACAGAGAGGCATCTTGCCTTCTCCAATTTATGAAGGAGAAAGATCTCGATATATGCTGCAATCAGTGGCACATTTATGTAATATTTCGAGCACTTCTCTCCACAACCTTTAATGGCCTTCTAGCTGTTGTTTTGCTGATACTCTTCTTGCATTTCTTAGCTTTTGATCTATTACATCACTGTACTCGTACTGATAACATACATTGTATCAAAAATTTCGGTTCTTGAAAGAGAAACATCGTGCTAGAAGCGCTCGGTGCTGTCTCATTCTTGAAGGTAATACTGTTGTTGTATCATACATGGGAGCTCCCTGAGTGATCAAGTACTTTGTTCAGTTCAATGCTGTTACGATTAATTGATTTGTAAGTCGAAGTTGATGACTACCGAATTGAGTGATTGATAGTTCTTGCATGATGTATATACTTGATCCTCTTCAACTAATGTCTCAGATTTTCACGACTAGTTCCAACAATCCATTTCTTGATATTTGTTTGTCATGTTTGTTGGCTGTTGGTAATGATTTTAACTCGGGTTTTCAAATTATCAACAGTTTGTACGGCACGTTTCGAGTACGGGTGTTTATTCAATAAATATCAAGTAGGAATTTTGTTACGATAAAATACTGTACAGAATATCGATTAGAATCAGTCGGTTTGATTTCATTCTGATAAATTGAATTTTTTGTTAAAAAATATAAAAAATAGTTAAAAATTAAATGTTAAAAATAATAATTACATTTTTTTAAATTTTAAATAGGTAAAATAACAAAGTTTGTAATTAAAATAATTTGTATATAAACAATATTCATATACAAAATATAATATTTTAATATTTGGTTTGGTTTGAAATCAAATCAAATCAAATATCAAATTTTGAGTCAAATTTTTAATTCGATCGTTCAATTTGATTTGATTGTTCTACCGAACTGTAAACACTTCTAATTTTGATGGGACGACGTCGTAGGGTTTTCACAGATTAAATTCAAATATCGAAATATCTAATTTTGGATCTAAACAGACAAATTTTGAACTTCTAAAAAATATATTTATATTGTTGTGCTTTATAATAGAATAGCCCTCTCGCTTTCGCTCTCCTCTCGCTCAAAACCCTAGCTGGATCCCCTAGGGTTTATCTCTCGATCTTCGTCGCTCTCTCCTTCACAAATCTCACGCAGTTAAGCTCTAGGTACGCATCATACCTTATGAAATTCGTCTATGAGGATTAAACCTTTTTCTTTTTATTTTTCCAGAAGAGATTTGGAGTACTTGTTTGCACTGAAATTTAGAGGTGCGTGTTTCCGTTGACAGGAAAAATGGGTGAAGTAAGGGATAATGAAGCGTATGAAGAGGAGCTTCTCGATTACGAGGAGGAAGACGAAAAAGCACCCGACTCCGTTAACGGCAAGGCCGGCGGCGAGTCGGTCAAAAAGTAATTTTCTTGGCTATTTCTGATGTTTGGTTTCTGTTCGGTTGAGTGGTAGTAATTTTATGTTGAGTATTTGTTGTTTTGTCTGCGAATGCATAAATCTCAAATTTGGTTGGTATTTAAGTACGCGTGGTAGATTGAGTGACTGGAATTCAATATTATGACTCATATCGAGTGAAATAGACAATTTTCTTCTTTCTGGCATGTCGCTTGCCAAAAGCTCTCTCTTTTGAACATTCGGCCAACGTGACCTTTGAGTAACTAAAATTTGAAGAATTTAGGCAAGCCAAACAAGTTTGGTTCTGTAGGTAACTTTTAGAATTGTACAAAAGCAACTTTGTAAAGCTTGTACCCTTGTAAGCTGTTTTGAGTAGTGTTTTGGTTTAAGCGGCTCTTTTTGTTCTGAAAAGCAAATGGAAGACATTTTAATGGGGTTTTGGGTCCAGGATATGGAGGCTGCTCTGTGCTTTTTGAGGAAATTATGAAAAACCTGGGGCAGAAACTGTTATATGGTCCATGTCATATAGGCACACTGTCCTGATGCTTCCCATTGTTATTGTTGCATGACTTCCTTATGCTGGCGTATCTTATTGAAGTAAACATTTTCGGTTTCTGTTTGTTAATGCAGGGGGTACGTTGGGATTCATAGTTCGGGATTCAGAGACTTCTTGTTGAAGCCAGAGCTGCTTCGAGCTATTGTCGATTCTGGGTTTGAACATCCTTCAGAAGGTAAAACTTAGTCCGATTCTTGTCTGTAATTTGTAAATAATTTCAAATAAAAAGTGAATTGGCATGACTTGGTCTAGCACCAAGCTTTTCTGAATGTTCTAAGTTTTAGATAAGATCAACTCATTCTCTTCCAACAAAAATATAACATGCCTTATTCACCTGGTGGTTGATAAAGAAATTCTTATTTTTGAAGTCAGATACATTAATTTCCAGTGAGAAGCTGTGCCCAGGACTAGAAACTAGAAAGATATTTCTTGATCCAGGGACTACTCGGCGAGTGAGGGTTAATCCCTTTTTAAGACTGTATGAGGCTCTTTGGGTTTGGTTTCCAGTCTGTAATGCCACTTTGTGGCTACCACGTATTCATTCCCTTGTAGTGTCTTGCACATGAAAAATCCTGGCTTGTTTCTCACGAACTTCTGTATTTTATTTATGTTGTGTTAAGTACTCGTCCTGCCTGGGCATCTCATTAACTGATCTTAATATTTGGTTTCTGGTTGTTTTTTCCACCCTTTTGCAGGTAACAACTAATCCACTGTCTTGATTCAATCCAAAATTGGTCTAGTAAACCTTTCAATCCAAAGAATCTCGAAGCACATTTTTACTTATTGAGGATTCGTCCGTTCAATTTTTCTTTGCTTCTCATCAGTGCAACACGAGTGTATACCTCAAGCTATCTTAGGAATGGATGTCATTTGTCAAGCAAAGTCTGGAATGGGAAAGACTGCTGTTTTTGTTCTGTCCACCCTGCAACAAATCGAACCTGTTTCTGGCCAAGTGGCTGCCCTTGTCCTCTGCCATACAAGAGAATTGGCATACCAGGTGTGCACATCTGACGTGTAATCATGCATTTTCAATTTTTCAGTTCCTGATTCTTGAATGACATAGTTTTGAGACTTAATAAGAGTTTACTTCTTCATTTTTGGCAGATTTGCAATGAATTTGAGCGGTTCAGCACCTACTTGCCTGATGTTAAAGTTGCTGTGTTCTATGGTGGTGTCAACATTAAGATTCACAAGGACTTGCTGAAGAATGAATGCCCCCATATTGTTGTGGGAACTCCTGGAAGAATATTGTCTCTTGCTAGAGATAAGGATCTGGGATTAAAAAATGTGAGGCACTTTATTCTTGACGAGTGTGATAAGATGCTCGAGTCACTCGGTATGTTTTATTTCCTGTTGCGGGTAGTGTTTGGTTTGACACTTGTCAAGTACAAAATGATATTAAGTAATGATTTTTGTCAGACATGAGAAGAGATGTTCAGGAGATTTTCAAGATGACCCCTCATGACAAGCAAGTGATGATGTTCTCAGCTACTCTCAGTAAGGAGATTCGTCCAGTCTGCAAGAAGTTCATGCTGGATGTAATATTCTGTAACCTTCGTTTCTTTAGATATATAACTTGTTTCTCTTCAAGAAAGATTCTTAATATCTCTTTCATCATTTTTTGGGGGGTGGGGGTTGCATTTGTTGTATTGCTACTGAATTGTGCATGTACATCGTTAAGTCCTAGAAACTAACAAGATAAGAGTAGATGGGCCAAGTGTTTGTAATTGGCTTTCATCTTGGATATTTTGAAGTTAGATAAGGTTCACGTATTATTGGTTTCAACTTCTATGAGTATATCAGGGGCGTGTGTCTTGTAAACTGTGGTAGGCAGCTGCTTATGCGTTTACATCCTATTCTTACTTTGGCAAAATGTCAGTCAATTGTTGATTGACGTGATCCTTACCTTTTGTAGCCAATGGAAATTTACGTGGATGATGAAGCCAAATTGACTCTTCATGGGCTTGTACAGGTATGTATGATTGGTCATGTTGTGGACTTGATCTTTTATTTTTCTGGTTAATGATTTAATCGTATGCTTGATTTTTTCTTTCAGCATTATATCAAGCTGACGGAGCTGGAGAAGAACCGGAAGTTGAATGACCTTCTTGATGCCCTGGATTTTAACCAGGTTGTCATCTTTGTTAAAAGCGTTAGCCGAGCAGCTGAACTGAACAAATTACTTGTTGAATGCAACTTTCCTTCTATCTGCATCCATTCTGGAATGTCCCAGGAAGAAAGGCATGTGTTTTTTTTCTTAAAACTAAAGCAGATGTGTAATTTGTTATCCTCATAGAATTCTTTGGTCATAGTGTTTCTTGCTGTCTTTTCCAGGTTGACACGCTACAAAGGTTTTAAGGAGGGCCTAAAACGAATTTTAGTTGCAACTGATTTAGTTGGAAGGGGAATCGATATTGAGCGTGTTAATATTGTCATAAATTATGATATGCCTGATTCTGCTGATACATATCTCCATAGGGTATGTTTGTATCATGAGTAATACGTTTCCTTGAATTACAGCCGTAATGGGCTTAGCTGATTGACCTTGCTATTGAACTTTCTGCTATAACAGGTAGGCCGAGCTGGTCGATTTGGTACCAAAGGGCTTGCAATTACTTTTGTATCGTCTGCATCAGATTCTGATGTTCTAAATCAGGTAAATGATCAGAATTATGTTGTCTATTGTTCTTGACCTTTTGTGATCTGAGTCTAAAGTATGCCTTTTTCTTTCTTCCTATTTTTCTCTTTCCATTTCGGGAACAGGTTCAGGAGAGGTTTGAAGTTGATATAAAGGAGCTTCCTGAACAAATTGATACTGCTACATATAGTATGCATTCAGCTCTCGTCCTCTTTATCTGAAACTGCATGCTTAATAAATTCACTCTGGCCAAACCTAAACATTACCTGCTCTCTTCCATATTCAACTCTGTTTATGTAACTCTAGTGTGGCCTTGTATATTGTTTAGCAGAGGATTAAATATGTTTCTTTTAGTTGGTGAATTAATGAGAGTTGATAACTTATCTTGGCAATGATGTCTCTGTGAACAAATACTTTAATGAGATTGGGATGCCAAATGCTTGAGATAAGGCGTTAGCGGTGATTTTAGTCTTAGTTTTATAACTTTCCGTCCATCATAGGGTTAGCAGGTAAACACACCATAAAATTGAATTGGAGTTGTGTATCTACTAGTGCATAAATGGGCCGTTGGAGTCCATGTGGGGTATAGTATGGGGATTCTATCTCTTTTGTGGCTTGACCGGCAATATTAGCTCTTATGTTTTCTTTCCCCCTTAGTTTCTGTTTATGATTATTGTATTTTGTGAAATTCGCAGATGCCCCTTGCTAATTTCTTACTTTTGTTCCTTTTGTTGCATCCAGTGCCATCTTAATTGCTGGTTCTTGGCAGCGAGTGCAGAATGGTTCCCACTTGATTCCATAATTCTCGGATCCTGGTAAAACGTATGATGTAGTCTGGTACATTAGTTCTAAGAGGTAGGCTTAAAAACGTTCTCCCTGGTAATTGAGGAAGACTTCGGACATTTATTCTATATTCAGCTCTATAATGTTTATGAAAGAGTAGACTAATGAGTCTAGATCCTGTTGTATTAGTGACAATTTTATCCTTGTTTTGTAACTGGTGGGGATTCTAACTTGGCCTCCACCATCCGGAGTTGGGGATGTGCTACGATTGTTATATGTTTGGACGAAGAGGCATTTACTTCTCAACGTGTATTCTAGAAAAGATTACCCTCTACCTGCAGTAGTAAAACATATTTACCTTTTACTATTGAAATATTTTTCAACTTCAGTTGGTTAGATGATGAAGAAACAGGTTGCCAGAATTGCAGTAAACTTCTGCATTCTCTAGTTTTTCTTCTTCCTTGTTTTTTTAGACTTGCTGTTGGTTGGTCGGTCTTTCTTGAAAATGATGGTAAATACATGATTTGAACCCAATACTTCAATTTATTGTTTGTGATTTGTTTTAAATCTCCACCATAAAAATACTCAAAATCAAGACAAGACCAATCTAAACCATATTTCTATGTTATTCGTATATTGATGGATGCCTGTTCTAATTCTTTTCTCCTCAAAGAATAAAATCCATCCTAATCTATCTGTTTCTAATATTTTTAATCAAAACTATATTATTTAAACACTAACGATAATTTTGTCTCTCAAAAAACAAAATCAAATATAACTTTATACATTTTTCAAAAAAAAGAAAATGAAAAAGCTCTACACTGAAAAATGGGTTTCCGTAGTAAAAGTGGAATTTTGGTCTTCGGTTCGGGGAAGGTTTTTAAAGCGTCGTATGAGCTTTTCACTTTAAAAAAAGCTTAAATAAAGTGTTTCTAAAAATGACTTGTACTTTTGTTGCTCTAAATTTAATTTAATTTCAGCTTTAATGTAAAAGCAACAAAGAGCCAGGTTTTGCAGCTTAATGGCATTCTGTAAATATTTGGAAGCTGTTTTTAGATATTTTAGTCCTTAATTCTTTTTGAATAATTAAGAGGCGGGCGTAAAAGTAAGGGTAAATTACAACCATTTCCTCTGAGGTTTGGTGTAATTACAAATACCTCCTCGTTGTTTGAAAAATTACAAATACCCCCCTGATTTTTGATGAAATTATGTAATCCTTGGATGGAGGTATAAAAATATCAACTTTGCTCTTACTATATCTTTTTGTTTTTAAAAAAAATTAAAATCTTATAAAAATATTGAACGGGATGGATGAAATTTTTTTAAAAATAATATAAAAAAGTTATCCACTTAGTCCATAAAAAAATAAAAAAAAAATTATAAATTTTACTTTACAAGGGTATTTTGGTTAGTTCACCATAAAAAATACATAGATTTGGCTAATTGTTAAACAACCGTTAAAATCAAGGGGGTATTTGTAATTTTTCAAACAACGAGGGGTATTCGTAATTATGTCAAACCTCAGGGGAGGTTGTTGTAATTTACCCTAAAAGTAAATGTATGAATAAGTGATTTTTTCATAATTTTTTTTCAAACATTTAAATTTAATTCTTTTTTATTTTTTTATATTATTTTATTATAATTAAAACTGTTAATTTTCTCTGCAATTTTTTTTCTAGAACTGGAGGAGTGTTCCAGTGAGCTAGAGTACATCCTCAATTTCTTCTCCAGCCCGACACCAAATTGAAAACTTTAAAGTCTCTTCTTGACCTGGTCAACAGACCCGCATTGACTATCCATGTAATGTTCACCCACGTCAACAACATGAAATTCTTATGGTGCAACCTATTGCACTGGATCACTGAGTTAAAACCCCTAACCTAAATCCCCCCAACCCGTGACGCAAACCCCTTCACCACCACCTGCTTCAACACACACTCTCACACTATGTGTTCATGAATCCAATTTCTACTTCTCGTTTTCTGTCTCCCTGTTGATCTCATTACCTCGCTCCAAAAGAGGTATCTCGAAGCTGTATCGCGTCGGCCACACCCATTTCAATACTTGCATAGTTTCGCCATTCAATCGCTGGCCCGTTTAGAATCTGTAATTCCCGGAAAACCCGTTTGGGGTTTTCTTTACTTTATTGTTTTAGTGATTCATTTTTCTGGGGTTTTATACTGCATTGGGTTGATTCTGTTTGTTTCTTGAGATATAAGAATTTGGTCCAATATCAAGAATTTTTTCAGCGGCTATTTGGTTTCTTATCGTTAGTGCTGTTTCATTGTGGTTTTCTCGGATGGGAATTGGGTATTCTGGTGAAATATTATAAAAGCATCGATTTTGACTGGTGGGTATGCATGAATAATTGGGGCTTCTCTAGAACATGTTCTCTCTGCGCTTGGTTCGCAGATTCGGCACCGCACCCCATATTCTTGCCACCAACGCCATTGCTTCATCCGTTGAGAAAGCTAGTTCTGTTAGGAGCAATGTGCGAAAACCTAGTGGAGTAGATGAGCCTGCACTGATTAAGCTAAAGAACGAAAGGGACCCAGAGAAGTTGTTCAATTTGTTTAAGGCCAATGCCCACAATAGGGTGGTTGTTGAGAATCGGTTTGCCTTTGAGGATACGGTTTCTAGGTTAGCTGGGGCTGGTCGGTTTGATTATATCGAGAATCTGCTAGAGCATCAGAAGACTCTGCCACAGGGTCGGCGAGAAGGGTTTGTAGTTCGGCTGATAATGTTGTATGGGAGGGCTGGAATGACTAAGCATGCTGTTAATACGTTTTGTGATATGCATTTGTATGGTTGTAAGAGAACTGTTAAATCACTCAATGCAGCATTGAAGGTACTGACACAGTCCCGAGATTTAGAGGCGATTGAGTCATTTCTGAGTGATATTCCGTTTAGATTTGACATTGAGCTAGATGTTTATTCAATTAATATTGTTATCAAGGCTTTCTGTGAAATGGGTATTTTGGAAAAGGCATATTTGGTCATGGTTGAGATGGACAAATTGGGAATAACTCCAGATGTTATTACATACACAACCCTTATAGCAGCCTTTTACAAGGCGAACCGGCCTGAGATTGCTAATGGATTGTGGAACCTGATGGTATTAAAAGGCTGTCTTCCTAATGTTGCTACCTTCAATGTCAGGATTCAGTTCTTGGTGAGTAAGGGGCGTGCTTGGGAAGCTAATAAGTTGTTGGCTTTCATGCGTCGACATAAGAAATTTCCAGAATTTCCTGATGAGGTTACATATAATTTGGTTATCAAGGGCTTCTGCAGGGCAGGATTTTCTGAAATGGCTATGAGAGTTTATTCTGCTCTCCACAATGAGGGCTACAAGCCAAATCAAAAAATTTATCAAACCATGATCCACTATCTTTGTGAAGCAGGAGATTTTGACTTGGCATACTCCATGTGTAAAGATAGTATGGAGAAGAACTGGTTTCCTAGTGTGCATACCATCTATAATTTGCTTGAAGGCCTGCGGAAAGATGGAAAACTTGCCAAGCTTGATAAGGCTAAATATATCTATAGACTAGTTCTGAAAAGGATACCTCCTTTTCCTGCTGCTCAAATTGAAACCATGAAATCCATTTTGTCAAGAAAATTGAACTAATTTATTGGACTATGAAGTGCAATACATCAATTGCTCTATCATATCAAGTGAGCAAATTTACTAGTTATTGACAAATGTTAATTGGAGGCTCGCCTTACAAAGTTCCAGGTAAGAGTCTCCAGGAAATGTGACTTTCTTGATTCAAATTACAATACCCACCCAAATGAAGTTCTCTGTGATATGAGGGCCCTAAGAGGACGGCGATCCGTAAGTTCATGTAAGCTTGTTTTCATTTATATTTACTTTAATGTCAAATTTGATTATCTATTCTGATATTTTGTGATGCTGTATGTCTGTCTTTTATGTATTCCTTTCTTGATTCGTTTGCATTCCTATAAGTAGTCTTTCAAATACTTCTGGAGTGTACATACAAGCACCCAACATTATAAGGTATCTATTATTTCTGATACTTAGGGTGTTTTTGTTGATGCAGATGTGTGATCAAATGCAGATAAAAAATCACTCCTCTTTGATACCACGGAAGCCCTGCACTTGGTAAATTGAAAGAGCTTCACTTATGTTAGTTCAGCTGTTCTTTATGTTACAGATCTACCTCAATTGGTGTTATGAATAGCTCTATGGAACATCAGTTGAGAAGAATGCACAGGAGAGACTTTGATGGTCTTCGTCATTGAGGGTGAGGGTAATTTTCATGATTTAACATATATATATGAACTAATTTTCACCAAGATATACTGCCCAAACTGGTTTCTAGGCATGAAGCTGTTGCCATTGATTTATTAGTCTTAATCTTGCACGTTGCAGAATTGGAACTCTATTTGTAAACTGAGACTGATTTGATGAAATTAACTATTTGTATAACAAGAGAAGCTCTTCTGCTTTATAGATGGACAAAATATTATGATAATTTCTCTTGTAGATTACTGATTAACTCCGCATTCTTGGTATTTAGATGAAGATGGGAGATGATCAAATTTCCATTGTATTGGTGGTTGTGATGGTTAGGAGAACTCCCAACAACAATCCACATCGGCACGTACTGGATAAATAGGTTATGATTAGAGCCCCTTTCTTGAAGTATATGTCACACTTAAGATATACCTAATACGCAGAGAAATGTTTTCATGTTTTTTATTCTATCAACCTTTCTGTATGATTACAGCAGATGTGCATAATGTTACAAGACTCGTGCAAATCTTTGCACACTTGAATCGACCACTTTTTCAGTGGGATCACAATGAAGAATACAAAACAGAGCTCAATGAAAAGAAAAGAAAGAACTATGTTATGTCCTTTTAGATGCATCATAATTGTGCAGCTTAAATCAAAAAATGTTTTAAGCTAATTTTTTGTGCTGCTATGGTGCAGGCGGCAGGACCATTTTATATGACCAAGAAAGTGAAATTTTACTTCTCAGGCCGGCGCAAGCTGTCAAGATAAGAAGTCGAGAGAGAGAGAGAGAGAGATGGAGTTGAGTATGCATGCATAAATTGAAGAGGAAACTTTTTAAGTCCACTTTAATGGATTTCCCTGTTAGTATGCGAGGAGAGAAAGTTTTACCCCTTTTTTCCTTCTCTGATCTTTTTGTTATTCTAAAGTCCTTTTTATAAAGGTGTGAATCTCAACCTCATTGCTTAACAAATAGTGAGCATTTCTGTATATGTTCAGAACAACAGAATCTCAATATGTGGAAGGGATTGCATCTGAAGATATTCTGAAAGAATAGTACAGGTGTTTTACCAAGTTACAAGTCCTTGATCTTCTTCAGAGCCCTCAGCGTTGTTGTGCGCAGAAACCCACATACACACATATCTATGCCCTGCCCTTCGTAGTTTGTCTTAATTACAAATACATATTAAGAATCAGAATTACCTCAAGCGAGGATCTGTTCTATCCTAAATTAACTCTATTTGGTAGCGCTTCAGGAAGTTTTACCTGTGATATTCTAAAATTCTAATAGAATCTTGACTATAGTGTGATCACTTTGGATCAAGCGTCAGCTAAAGCATCTCTGGTCAATTTGTTGGTGCCGTATTACTTGAAGATTACCAGCGACGAGGTGGAAATGAGGGATACGGTACAGTGCGACGGGAAAAAGAAACAAAATGAGCGTTTAGTTTATTTTATTTTTATTTTTTGGTATTTTTGTGCTTTCATCTTCTTTCATTTAATATCTTTTGCCTAATATTTCAAAAGAGCGAAATGAAGCCCGAAACATAATCTTGTGTGATGACAGCATCCCCTTACAATGTTCCAATCCTTCTCTTCATTGTGCGGTCTCAGAATGTCATCTCAAGTTATGTAACATAAAGGAAAAGAAACTGTGGGTATTTCAAAATCTTAAGACAATTTATTAAAATTTCCAATATATTATAATAAATATTGTAATGGGGTTGATCATTTACTCATAAGATTAGAAAATGATTTATCAGCCTATTGAAAAGAAGTTCTTACCCTTTCATTTATTTTCAAAAGTTTAACTAATTCTTTTAATTTTAATTATATCGAGTATAAGCCTCCAATTGAGTGGAATAATTTGAATTTAAGATAATGATTTCATATGAAATGATTTAAAATTTATTACAATACAATGAAATATAATTCAAAATGATGGAATTATACAAACTAAGTCTGATGAATTTAAAATTCTTAGGTCAAAAAATACAACATTTTAAATAGATTTGTGTAATTTAAAAAGAAGAATAAAATGCCAATTTAGTGTTGTTTTTTTCCAGAAATAAGAAATCATTGTTGCTATATAAGCACTTCATTTCAAACTATAAACTCACCAAAACACAGTACACACCTCAAATGTCTAAAGCCATCCTCTCCCTGATCAAACCCCTACACCGACCCCAACCCAAATCCAGCAGAAAATTTCTCATCACGCCCCACATCAAAGAGTTGGCAAATGAAGTTTGTGAAATCCTCAGAACCCAAGGGCAACAGTGGGAAGAAACCCTCCAGAATCGATTCTTTGAGGAGGACATTGCGCCTTCCGAAGTTGCCCACCTAGTGTTCGACAAAGTTCGCGACTGTGAAATGGGTCTCAAATTCTTTGATTTTGTTTCTCAGAATAGATTTTCCCTTGACGGGTTCGCGTATTCTTCGCTGCTAAAGCTCTTGGCCCGGTCTAAAGTGTTTGCAGAAATAGACAACGTGTTGCTGGAGTGCATGCAATCCGAAGAGAAACTGCCTACCCGAGAGGCTTTAAGTTTTGTAATCCGTGCCTATGCTGAATCAGGGTTGGTCTCAAAGGCTCTTGAGTTGTATTCCTTTGTTTTGAAAACTTATAATGCGTTGCCCCAATTATTGGCCTGTAATTCTTTGCTCAATGGGCTTATACAGGACGGAAATATGGAAGCTGCATGGTGTGTCTATGATGAGATGGTGAGGAGAGATGATGGTGGTGAGAATAGTTGTTTCAACAATTATAGCGTTTGTATAATGGTGAAGGGGTTGTGTAAAGAAGGAAAAGTCATGAAAGGTAAAAGGTTGATTGAGAAAAGATGGGGGAAGAATTGCATTCCGAATATTGTGTTCTATAATACCCTCATTGATGGATATTGCAAGAGAGGTGATGTCAAGAGAGCTCATAAGCTTCTCGAAGACTTGAAAGAGAAGGGTTTCTTGCCTACCCAGGAGACTTACGGGGCAATCATTAATGGGTTTTGCAAAAGAGGGGAGTTTGAGAAGGTTGATCAAATCTTGAAGGAAATGGATTCAAGGGGTATGGAAGTAAATGCTCAAGTGTATAACTGTGTCATAGATGCTAAATTAAAATGTGGTTTAGTTGGGGAAGCATTAGAGACCACAAGAAAGATGATTGAGGTCGGGTGCAAGTTGGATATTGTGACATATAATACTTTGATTTCTAATGCATGTAGAGATGGGAAGGTGCAAGAAGCAGAGAGGCTACTAGAAAAGGCACTCAACAGCAGGTTGGTCCTCAATAAGCTAAGCTTTACTCCTCTTATACATGTGTATAGCAGGGAGGGAGATTTTGAGCGAGCCTCAATTCTGCTTGTTCAGATGACAGAGTGTGGGCTTAAACCTGATTTGATAACCTATGGAGGTCTTATACATGGGCTAGTTGTTGCTGGAGAGGTTGATGCTGCATTAACAATTCGCCAAAAGATGATGGAAAGGGGAGAGTCTCCTGATGCATGCATTTACAATGTTTTGATGAATGGACTTTGCAAAAAAGGTAGGTTTGCTGATGCGAAGCAGCTTATGTTAGAGATGCTTGCCACAATGTATCACCTGATGATTATGTTTATGCCACTTTGGTTGATGGATATATCAGGAGCGGAATTTCGACGATGCAAAGAAACTTTTTGATAACATAATCAGTAGGGTATGGACCCTGGGCTCGTTGGGTACAATGCCATGATTAAGGGCTACTGTAAATTTGGGATGATGAAAGATGCAGTCTTTTGCATTAGCAAGATGACTAAAAGAAATGTTTACCCAGATGAATTTACTTATTCTACGATTATTGATGGCTATATAAAGGAAAATGATTTATATGGGGCATTAACTATGTTTTGCCATGTAATTAAGCGGAACTATGCACCAAATGTTGTGACTTATACCTCTCTCATCAGTGGGTTTTGTCGCTGTGGAGATATTGCAGGAGCAGAAAAAATTTTGAAGGGACTGCAATTAGATGGCGTGGCACCTAATGTTGTGACTTATACTGTACTGATAGGTAGCTGTTGCAAAGAGGGAAGACTTGCAAAAGCATCCTCATTTTTTGAAGAAATGCTGATGAGCAAGTGTAATCCCAATGATGTTACATTTCATTATTTAGTTAATGGGTTATCAAACAATGCCCCTTGTGCCATTTCTAGGACAGACACTGAATCTCGTTTAGATAAGCCTATGCTTCTTGATATCTTTGGGAGGATGATATCCGATGGCTGGCGTCCTATATCTGCTGCATATGTTTCAATCATTGCTTGCCTTTGTTTAAACAGGATGCTTGGAGCTGCATTGCAGTTGACTGATAAGATGTTGAATAAAGGCTTCCCACTAGATTCAGTAACTTTGGCTGCCCTCTTACATGGTGTTTGTTCTGTAGGGAAAGCTAAAGAATGGAGGAACATAATTCCCTCCAAGTTAATTGAGCCGAAGCTTAATGTTGCTTTAAAGTACTTGTCCATATTTGGGCGCTACTCAACTCATGAAGTTACGACAGAGACTTCACTAATTTTGCATACCTTGCTTGAAGAATGCAAATCTAATGAATGAGAAAATATTCATTTCAAGGTGTCAATAAGCACATGAAAAGGAGAACACCTGAAAGCCTCAGTACCTGGTATTGCACAACAGCTGGTATATCTTTTTAGTGAAGAGTCTCATGGCATAGGACAAAATTGGCAGGCTGTTACTAGAGCCCCCCTTCTGGTTGTTGTCCAAGAGGTTACTGTATCTCAAGGTAGGACTATTTTGAATAGAATCCTCTCATCCACCACAGCACCTTATTCACACCATTTTGTTATATTTCAACTGTTTGATGCGGTGTATATGAATCTCCTTGTGCAGGTGATTGGTTTTAGTTCCAGAAGAAAATAACTGCGAACTAGGGCATAAGACATCTGCAACATATTCAATGAAATAATCAGGTAGAGATTCGGTTGAAGGTTCGTACCCTCAGAGCTGTTATATGCCAGAAAAACCGTTCTCTCCATCCTCAAACATCCGTTATCAAAACACACCAAAGGATACTGTACTCAAGGATGGTACGTGAGCTTCATCAATTAGTTCTTTTACTCCCAGTATGTTATTCGTTCACCTCGTGCAATTTTCCTTGATAGTTGTCTTTAACTTGGCTTCTTGCAGTTTACCATTCATGGAGAATCTAAGAAGTATCATCATGTCTGGGTGGATCATTTTCCAGATCATGGGATATAACTTAAGCACAGTATCCACATTCATGAAGAAAAAATTATGGACCAAAGGGGAAATAGCCATTTCCATATTCCATACCAGATGTTCTGTGGAGAATCCGAATTTTCACTTTCAACAAGACCGTACATGTTAACATTGGATATCTTGCTGGTGCATGAATGGAACTTCGAGTTGTAAGGGTAATTTGTGTGAAAATTCTATGCTTCCAATGTCTCTCATTTGTTGACTCAATCCACGTTAGTGGAAACATTTCATATCAAAGCATTCAATTGTGTGAAACATCAAAGAGTTCAATTGTGTCGGCGTGGCACATTTCAAACATATTTGTATATCTTGATTGGAGAAGTGCAGAGTGAAACGGGCCAGAATTGCTTCCATGTACGAGAAAAATTAGAAAATCATGTGTGTGAACCTTCTTATTCCGGGGTTTCAATACAGGGTTTGCTATCCTCCTGTGGTGCTGCTTACTGGTTAGAAGCTGAAGAATGAGACTGTAATCCGTCTTCCCAGGCAGTTGTGTCCCTCACCTATTTTTTGTGTTCTTTTCTTCGAAGATTTGCTAGGCTTTTCAAGGTGAAATTCATTTCGTTCCTTTGATTCTTTTTATTCACAGATAAACTTACCTGCAAAGATAAGGGTCAATGATTAACATACTGTACATTCCAAAATGGATTATTAAATGCCAAGCGTGTAGGTCTATCTTTTATTTTCTTTCAGCTGTAATTTCTGTTGGAAAAAGGAACTGACTAGTTACTTGGGTAGATGATATGCCTTCGACATTGCCAGAGAAAATACAAAAACCAAAAATAAGAATAATCCCACACTACATGATGCCATCAAAATGTCGCAGATATAGGAAAAACTTCATTAAAGAATAATTAACAAAAAGCAAACAGAATAGAGACGCAACCGGAAAAGCGTCAAAAAACAATTTGTTACAAAATTAGAGCCACACCAACTATTAAGACTGTCCTAGGAAATTCTACATGAACCCAAACTCAAAGAGACATCCATAACAGAAGGTGGTATATAACAGCTCCCTCCAGCCCTAGTCCTCGCCATTTCCATTCTCTCCACCTTCTTGTGCTGCAGCCATTAATTCATCAAAGTTTGCTGTCTTCCCAAGTACTATTTCAATCTGTATAAAAGGAGCAGATGTCAGGTGAAAATGGCAACATAAAGACTGAAAAAATAGGACGACATTACATTGCAGTTCTTGATTAGTGATCCCAGAGAAATGACTATCACTGGGACTGCAGAGGCTTGTCATGAGAAATCGTGAGGTTTCAAATCTTCCATAAACAAAGCAATGCCAATCTTCTAGAACATTATCCACACAGAGAAAGGCATCTTGTGCAACATTTAACTCCCAAGACCTTATAAGCATTTACCTCACTAGCACTTATTGGTTTTTACACAACTTCTTAATCTTCTAATCATAAACAAAACGGCCTTTTCTGTCTGATACACAGACAATATCACTATCAAATTAAATAGGAGAGAAAATCAATTTGTTTCAACTTACATGATATATAAAGCACAGTCAACATGTAAATAGCTCCAGATGAAAATAATTGCAGCCCAATTTTGAAGTAGAAAGGAAAAGAGGAAGAAGGAAGCAAGAGCTGAAACCGTCACTTATAATACCTAGGCCAATGTTGTTAGAGCTTAAAGAGTCCTCCCTTATTATAGGCCACAATATGCTATTAAACTTAAGAACACAAGATTCAGTGGATGGCACGGTCCTGCTATACTTACACAAGAACCCAGCACATTGAATTACAAACAATGTATTCATCAATGTTCACATACTATTAATGTGACAGATCATGTAGCAAAGTACCAGATGCATGTTCACATCTGTGTCAGCTGAAGGTGTTATTATCATTAACCAAGGAAGAATCCCCTGGCCAACTCATCATTATGCACACAACAGAATAGTCTGATCGACCATTTAAATGATTCGTTTATCTGATCCCAACCCCTGCCATCATCACTACACAAAAATGAAAGGTAAGACAAACCTCTGAATAGAATTGGACTTACCTTAGCTTTTTGGATGGGTCTTCCTCTTGATTCATCCTTTATCTCCACAGTGGATGTCATGATCTCTACATATTTTAGTTGGAGATAGGTTTAATACAATGTCAAGTATATAACATGATCCACAGTTCTAAGTTACAATGACTAAAAAGCAGTTGGAATAGTTCAGAATAACTGTTCGCAAACTTACTCTTTTCAACAGCAAATCCATTGTTCTTCAGAATTTCAGCAACTGACACAACTGTTGAAATTGCTGCAATAACATAAGCAAAATTGAATCAGCAAATTATAGAAAAACAAGAGCAGAAAAATGAATGAAGAAGATATTCTGATTAAGGGATGGAATCATGGAACACTCAAGGAATTGACAACAGTACAGAAATTACTTATTTCTAGAATCTGCTATGTAATAATCAACAATATACACCCAGTGTGGCACAGGAAGAGGGAAATGATCATTAATGTCAATTCAAATTCGATCTCCTATCTGATATCTCGCTCTCGGCTTCTCACTCTAATACTGCATACTGCATCTTTTTGATGATTCATATTGTCTACATCATGCTCAAATTACAGCTCCCAAAAAAAAAGTTAACATGAAATATTTAGTCAACATTATTGTCGCGCCCAATGACAAACAGAGCCAGCAGTTACAGACATTGAGTAGGCAGATTGCACAAATTCCAGGTGATATGATAAATCCACACAGGTGGGGGTAGAACCATACCTCACTCACCCAAAGTCTCTCAATGTAAAGTAAACGACCTGAGGCACTTCAGAAGCACACAAGCAACCAAATAGAGCTTCAAGGGCATTCAGGGTGGGAGTGGGAACCAATTCTCTTCGGTCAATGTATGGAACACAATTTAGACTGCGGTAAACATGATGGACTAATGGAATCAAAAGAGCTCCTTTACATGCTTCCACATTCTTGTATATGCTTCTCTCAAACTACTACTACCATGCTTTGTGTTAAGTACAGACTGCCGCACAATAATAAACAACTATAAATCTGAAACAGTAACCCCATGATATCTCAGAGACAGTGTCTCATTCATCACATCATTAAACTATCACGTATGAAACTCCAGATACCTTGCCCACATCACAAAAGAAAAAAGAAACATTCTGAAAAGCAGAGGTATAACGAGTCTAGTCTCGTTCCTTCAAATCAGAGATCAGAAACCACGCATCTCCATAAAAGAAATCACGCAAAAAATATATAAGGAAGAACAAGAAATTACCCATGCCAAGTGCTGAAAGCTCCACCTCGTTGTGCTGTTGCATGTATCTCTACACACACAATACCTCAAATTAATAAATACCCAATACACGGAACGGGTCGAATTCAAATAAAACGAATTACATACCTTGGAGAGATTAACGTAAAAGAAAAGCGGCTTCTTGGTATTGGAGACTTGAATCCTGTTCTTCTTCTGGGATTCAGCAATGTTCATCTTGTTCACTCCGTCCGTTATCTCCTCCATTTCAATAACGACTTAATTTAAAGGAATACGTTTGTATTTGAACACTGCAAATGAGCAACAAGCTGTGCGTAGTTGAAATTGCTCCCAGTCTTTCTGGGTGAACTCCTTGTGCTGTGAATAAGGAACGCAAAAGGGTTTTAAGAGGAGCTAGGGTTTTTATTTTGAGGTTTGGGATTCTGAGCCAGTTTATAGGGGTGTTTGGAAGTAGGTCACCAGATGTTCCAAGTGAGGATACGATGGCTTCCCCTGGTTATAAGGCTTTGTTTGGGCCGCCAAATTCGGGGAAAAAGATCTTCTAGGTTTTTCATTTGCTTCTTTTTTTAAATAAATAAAATAAAATAAAATAAATTATATTTTCCCCCTTTCTTGTAATCTTAAATTTACTTAAATTGAATATCATATGATATTTTTCTTCAAATTTAGAAAATAAATCAATTGTATAAATAGAGTCCTTACCAGCTAGGATATAAATGATTCGAGTCTAGTCGAGCACATTATTGTTCAAACTTGTTTGAATTATTATTGAGTTTCAAAATTTGTATTTCAATTTGGTTTGATTATTATTCTAGTCGAGCTCAAACGAGTTTTAATTGGATCAAACTCGAGTTGAACTCATATAATTTGATATTTATATGTATATTTTACTATTTTTGCACTAACCAAATTGAGCTCGAGCCGAGGTCAAAAGTTTTACCGAATATCTTTTTGTGTTCAAATTTGATTTGTTAAATTTAACAAATCAAGTTCAAATGAGTTTTTCTCGATCAATTTTAATCGAGTATGGAATAATTTGATTATTTTTTCAATCTTATTACCAGATCAATCTCAAACTTCTTGAATTGGGAATTTTTTGAAAGTAAACACATTATGTATTACAATAAACCCTAACATTAATTATAAAGTGTAGGTTTTTATAGCGTATATCATATGCGAAATTTACAAATGTACCCTCAATAATTATTTAATACTACTAATATAACCATCAATAATATATAATTTTACAATGATCGATTCACTTTAATATATATATATATATATATAATCATTATTCCAATAATAATATGAAACATTTATATTTATATATATATATATATATATATATATATCCAACTGAAAAATGAGAGTGTAGGGGGTGGTAGATAGGTAGGTTGGGTTTTTCAGCATTTGGTGGTAGGGTAGTTGTCGGTGGACGAGTGGAGCCTCTGAAGATGCAGACGTTGCCTGAATTTCCTTATGAATGCTTCTGCACTTTCATTTATGTCTTCTGTTGCCGAAATTCTCTCCACGTTCTCCGCCGGCGCCGCCACCTTTCCCGGCCCCCCGCCCTGCAGCCATCCACCGCCGCCTTTCTCTCTGAAACCCATTGGTTTGAGGATGGAGCTGTTGTACATTAATTACGTACAGAGCTGAGTACCCTAACTAACCTACTCCTCTGTCTGCAACTGCGTCTGTGTAATTAACGAAAACTGCCATCTCTATATATAGAGGGAAATTTTGAGTTATACTTTGGAAAAAAAATTGTATAATTAAATGCCACGTGGCGCCTTCTCACGCAAATGGCAGGTAGTTTAATTAAATAAGAGAAATTCAAAAGTAGGGTCTTTGTGAATACAACTTAAATATGTTCATGTTTTTCTTAAATTAAGTTAAAAGTTGTTAGTTCGTGAGGATGTGTTTATTGCAACTTAATTAAGAATTTTTTGTAAATAATTGAATTTTTTAATGACTTATTGCCCGGAATTTTTATTTTTCCCTTTTTTGTATTACGAAAAGCATCTTAAATAATTGTTGAAATTTATTCAATCTATCAGAAAAAATGGCAAAATATAGTTTGGTAATTATATTTAAGCTCGTAATACACCAACTCCTTTATCGAACTCTTCCGTATTAACTTTTTTCGACTTATAATATTATGTTTTAGTACCCCTATTTTTATATTTTAATCATACTTTGAAGAAAATACAAAACTACATTCGGATTTGTGGATTTAAATTAGATGGAAGAATTTGGAGAAATTATTTTTAAAAAAATTCCATATAAGAACAATTAAATTCATCAATATTCAATAAAAAAATAATTTCAGATTATGCTATCAAGAATATATAAACTAAATAAAATTGTGCTTCTATTGACTATTACAAATTTTTGGTCTAATGGTAAGAGCTTGATTTTTTATGTTAACTTTATATTTAAGTTGGTTAGTGGATGAAAGGAAAAGGGGAAAAAAATGATCGTTGGAAGAAGAGGCATTGTGGCTTATAAGTTATGCTAATTTCTCTTTTGCGCGGCGCATGATACTTACCAACATCATCAAGTAATGATCTCAAGTTTTTGGTAGAACAAGATACTAAAGAAATTTAAAATCACTAACGTTCTTGATTTTTAATTAGAATAGTTGAGCACAACCTTCTATTATAATTTACGAATATCTATTCTGGCAAATCTAATTCTCAGCAACTGGTAACGTAGGGAAATTTTAGAACTACGTGTAATTTTGTGTCTTGCATTCAATTTATTTTCTTATTTCGTACACACGTTTTACAATTCATCAACTGATTTAAATATAGTATTCAAAACATCAGGTTAAACTTGTTGTTTAAAGTAATTTAAAATTTTCTAGAGAAGTAAGACTAATGTTCTTATTTGAACATTTATCTTGAATTATTTTTCTTACCTTATGATCCGAGTCGAGGTCATTAGGCTCCTCGAGCGTCTTCGGAATATGCTTGGAATCTGAGAAAAGAGTTGGTCGTTAGGTTTGTTGGGAAATTCTCAACTAAAATCCTCCAATCCTTAATTTAGTATTGGGATCGAGATAGAAGAAAGCGGTTTGAATAAATTTAAAGCAGGTTTTGGTGTAATAAATATCTTACTACAAATGAAGTATAAATGGTGTATTTATAGGATTTGAAATAGTCCACTTATCAGTGCAACAAATCGTGATATCGCTTTATGTGTTGTCAGATAAATCAATGAATCATAATAATGGGTCATCAGAGTCAAGTCACTGAAACCCAACCCGAATTGAGAGGACACAAACTTTAGCATATAACTATAATAAACACTATTTTTTTTAGAGATATTTATGTCATTTCCTCAATAATTACAATAACCCCTCACCTTCCTCCAAAAATCTCCCTCATTTTGAATGAAAACCAATAATATTGGGCATCTATACCTAAAAAAGGTCCACCTAAATTTAGGCCAAACAGCTAGTTCGGTACATTGTGTGAACATTATTTTTTGCAAAAAGAAGAAAAAATGGAACTTAAGTGTGAGAGAAAGATTGTCAATTATTAGGGAAGCTTTGAACTAATTATAGGAATCAATCATTTGATTAGTACTAATCGTGGTTTTGGAAGACTAATCCTTTTCAGACTACCTAATTAATTTGGTATCAAATGTTCTAGAATTTTACTAGCTTTATTTGGAGTGGAGGGGAGGGGGGGAGGGGAGGGGGTGGATCTTCTACAACAAACTAGAAGTTGTAGCCGAATTTATTTAAGAATATTTTATAAACACATATATCTTATAAAATATTTTGAAAGTCCATAAGATATTAGGCCTGCTTTATTTTAAAAGTATTTGGATAAAATAACATCATTATGGAACTTATCAGATATTAGTACTGATAATTTATACTAATTGCAATCAAAATTGACAAACTTATCAGATATTAGTACTGATAATTTATACTAATTGCAATCAAAATTGAAAAAGTTTGTCGAGATCTTGGAAGAAAGTTGTGAATACCTTAGTTTTTATAGAAAAATGTTATATACTCGTATATATATTTATAAACTATTTCTCTATAGTACTTACCAAATAATTTTTACCATTTTATAAAAAGTTTTCAAATATTCTATAAGATGTTTTGGAAAACTTAAAAGCTCGACCATCTTGACAAATAAAATTGAAATATGTATGCTAACATATATATACACATTTTCTTAGTACATATATTTTTACCAAAGCATGTAAATATGCATGATCAATCCAACTATATTCATGGCACATATTTGAATTAAGTTTAGTAATACTCATAAATACTAATAATACTAACAATAACAATGATTGCAACAATTAAAAATGTATTTTTATTAATATTATGATAAATTTGATTAAGGTGATTGATTGGCTAGGGATAGTTTTGTGAATGTCGTGCTAAGACCTTATCCCCGATCCTATTCAATTTGTGGTCAGTTTTGAACTTGAAGTCTGAAACCATTTATTTAAGGTTATTATAATCTTACCCGAATACCTTCGAAATCCTAATATGTAAGAACTCATCGTAATCATTCGATTATCTTTTATCTGTGTTCGTGTTGTAAATAATCACTCTCCACGACCCAAACACAATTGCCACAGTAAGACTTTTAACAACCTTAAACACTTATCCTTACAGCCTATCTAACTAAATCATCGGAAGGCTTTTATTAGGACCTTCTTGATGTAGTGAAATGGTGATTCGTCTTGTAGGTTTTCTTCCAGGATGATTTAAGACGCATTTTTTTGTATTAGAAGAGGCATCATAATAATCCTTCACTTAAACACATCATCCCTAAAAATAGTAACAACACTGTTTGATTATCTATAAGATGTTAAATTTTATTATAAAATGAAGCCGTCAAAGTATTTGGATGGTAAGAATTTGTCAGCAAGAAAACAGGTTTAATACAATATCATGAATATACAACATCTATTTCGTCATTAACGTAAAAAGCCAATGACAACAACTTATTCGAAGACTGCATACCAAAATCTATATTTACTGCAGACACTTATGAGTCTTGATGCCAAAAACTCTACCCGCCATTCAAACCATCACAAACGAATGTGTCGATATGGTGATGCGTTCAGAAAACTAAGGGACGGGAGCCATGAATTGCCCGTGTCCTGTCTTTTATGCTTAAATGGAAGCATGGTCGTGTTTCTGCAAGCTCGTTGATGAGTCGGAGTTGTTGTCGTTTTGGATCACTTTATCATCAGACGGAATGCAAGAAGGCGGAGATATCAGAGCTGTAGTTGTGCCGTATGATTCCCAGCAGACCGATTTTGCAATCCCAGACAACCATACGAGTTCAACATTCTCTAAATTTAATCTTTTACATGGACAGCTGTCACTGCATAAAAACATGATTGCGCCCTCTGTTTCTGATGTTCCTTTGATGTTGCGGAAGGAAATGCTGTCGATATGGACGGCGGAAGTCTGCATTGTGGATGAAGAACAATTGATGTTAGACAAACAGGGATAAGCAATTATGGATGGAAAGTTTTAAATTTTTGATGTGTTGAGGAAATGCCAAGAGAGAAGAAGAAAAACAAAGAAAATTGCGATCCAATCTACATTCATAAAGAAATACGCAACGGGGTGTGCCGAGAAGAGGTGAAGGGAGAAGAACAAAACAAAGAGTATGCGATTCAGCCTACATACATAAACAAATGCGCAGAGGGCTATGACATAATCGTTCTCTCTTAAATTGGTGTTACAATATCCACATTTGTATGTAGGTGAACACACAGGTGAAAATTTGTCAAATAGAGTAAGTCACCCCAACATTAAATGAAAAACAACACATCACGCAATTTTACACTGTTCTAGTTTGCAGTTATATCGAATGACGGAGAATTATGTGTTCTTATGAGGACAGTTCATACCACTTGCCAGACGGAGACAAGAAAATGCAGCCAATATTTCTCAAACTTTTCTTGTTAATCCTGAGCAAAATCGTACCTGGTTTAGACAAGGCAGTGGAGAGTCGCAGTAATATTGATCGATTATAATGGGATTGGAAACATTATGCATCAATATGTTCTGAAAGGTAATTTTCCTTGCAAAACCACTGCCACCCTGCCAATCCGGAGAACATGAAAACCAAAGAGAGAGAAGAGAGAGTGTGTGAGAGAGTTTTATTTATTTGTATTAGAAACACATCTATTAGAGAGTGAGAAAGGGAAAAAATAAACCTCTGCAGTATGTCAGAGATTTAACAAGCTGTGCGAGAGGTCCGGGAAAGAGGTGGTAGAAATATTACCTGCCATGTTTTGATCCTAACCCCATTCTCGGTGTTAAATAAAACTGCCCCATCAACGATAACATCCTGAACAGCAGCAGATGTATTGTTCTTTCCCAAACTTCCGATACTGCAAAAAGACACCATTATTAACTAGAAATTTGTAGGAGGATAGTTCGGAGTAGATGGGATTAACTATACCTTATACCATGGCCAGGCCCACAGACAATATTTTTTATACGAATTTGTGAAGAATAGCCAACTATGGATATGCAGTCATCTCCTGCCAAAAATAAATAAATAAATAATCATGCATTCTCCAAATAACATGAGGTACTAGAAAGAAGAGAGTAGAAAAACTGGTGTTCGCCCAAGCAAGACTTGTTTCTTTTCATAGTATCCCCAAGGAGCCGTTTCCATCCTACACATTAATGTTTCTTCTTTAGTTGTTTTCCATGATCCTTTGGATGAAGATATCTCACGTCTCTCAGGCTGCAAGCTCAGCTATAGCAAGAACCATACATGCGTTGTTCGTAAAGCTGGGCTAGGCTTTGTTTACTTACAGAGATGGGCTTGTTTTTTACTTGGATCATCAACACCATTCAGCTTTTGTGTGCCCATTGTGCTGAACTAGCTCGAATATTTTCCTTAACATATATTCTAGTACATTTAGAGACATATGGAAGTTTCATCAGCTTTTTTTGTTTTTTTTTGCTTTCAATTGTCAATTTATTGAAAAATTAAAGTAGATACTGACTATTGGTATTAGTAAATGTAAAAGCTGTTGGTTGGACAGGATTAAACCTCAACTCTTTCAAAGAGAAACAAACCTGTTCCGACAACGACATTCTTTAGTTCAACATGTGTTGTGCTGCTTATGTGGATTCCATCAGTGTTCGGACTATCAGCAGGTGCAATAACTGTGACACCAGAAGCTGCAACATGCATACAGTTAGTAAACGCCATGTGCATCTGTTGACTGTTAACCAAAGTAACATTCCTGACTTTCAAGTTTCTTGCACTTATGGAATGTAATGGCCTGCATTAATAGCCAATTTTCCAAAATCAGCAAAAAGTATTCAAATCGATGAAGTACATTTTCTCTTCTTGACAGATAAAGTGGATTTACAGATATAAGCAAATTGCATCGACTTAGAAAGTACTAACCGTTGGAGCATGTGTGCAGGGCTGCCAAAGAAAGATCCAATTAAGTTTCAGAAACATCTCTTTTGATCCAGAGACAAGAACATTATGGGACAATGCGAGTGTCAGATGTGTTTAGGTCAGATGGACATACATTTGATTCGTTGGTCTTGCATGATCGAGCCCACCATTTCTGGCCCCTCCCATCAATCAGTCCACCACCCTCTATTGTGAGTTGCTTCACTCCATGGAAATAGAGCCACTTATGTACATTCAAACCATCCCAGACCTCAGGATCTTGTGGCGCAACAAGAATACCAGAAACCTATTAATATTTTTTAAGAGTACAAAGTTTCATCTAATTAAACAGTCTACAAATTGCATTTTATTTCTAAATTACATTTCGAAAAAAGTATTTCGGTGAAAATCGAATTCAGCTCGTACCCTCAAGGTCACATTTGACAGGCAAGGTCCGGGGAAATCAATTGGTTTAACTAAATAGGAGTTCCGTGCAGGAATTATAATTTTCGCTGGCGACGATGAAGAACAGGCCACCTTCCAAACATCTTGCAGAATCTGCACGCGATCAAATTACTATAGGATTCAGACACAAGAGTTTCCTAAATGGAACCGTTATGACAGGATAGTTTGTACGGACTCAGATCAACAAAATGTGTTCCACAAAGACCAAAGGGATCTTCATCAAAACCCCACAAGCCAAGGAAGCAGAAACCAGAAATTCCCTAGAATCTAGCGAACAACATCGACAAAAGCTAAGACATTGAGTCAAATTCTTTCTCTTTTGCTCTCCTTTAATTATTCATCTGAATGAGATCTCTTTACAACTTGCCTCCAAGGTCTAGGTTGTACTTTCGTACTGATAGTCTATGAAATATTTATCCAACGAATTGAGTTTATATACATCTTTTACCATTCACCATTATTGCAAGAAATTCCATGAAGTACATACCTTTTATTATTGAAAAAAAATGCATAACCACAGCAGCCATAAGATCAATAAACACACTCATTTCACACAGTAACTAAAAACGAAAGGCATGTTACTACACACAAGAAGAGTATCTTCTTCCTTTTCATAGGAATTGAAGAATTCAAACCTTGGTGTCATCAGCGATTCCGTCCCCTCTAGCACCAAAATCATCGATGTTCAAAAGCACAGTTTTTGACCTGCTGGAAGTGTTTGTGGAGAGCCCAGATGAGGGGAGCTGGATTAAAGGTTGAAACCCACTTCCATAGGTGACATTTAAGACCAAACAGATGCCGATGAGATATAGTATTTCAAGCAAAGAATGTCTGAAACAAGAAAAGGTATTTGAAGAAGAAGAAGAATCATCCAGCTTCCTCATCTTCCGGCAAACTACCAGAAAATTAGCTCTTGTTTTCTGACTTCAGAAAATTATAGGAGAACTATAAACATGAGTCCGTGTTGTGTGTGTGTATAGTTTTCTTGAATTTCTGTTTGTTGACATTGTCATTACTGCCCAATTTCTGAGGAACAGGAACAGTGTTGGGCTGAACATTAAAGGGTGGGCTTAGGACAAAAGAGTACGAAATAAAGGATGAAGCAGCCAAACGAATCGGGTCTTATCTATCCGTGTGCTCGATTCAACTTTGAAAATTTTGAGCTCGAGCTCTTTTTTTTTTTTTTCGTAGGCTCGCAAGCTTTTTTTATTTTTTTATTTTTTAATATATATATATATATATATTTTTCATTTTTAATTAATATTTTATCAATTTTACATTCAAAATTAGCCGTATTTTATAATTATTAGTCAATATTATATATTTAATTTTGGATAATATATATTATAATATTTTTATTTATACATTTAATCTTTATAGAAAAACAAGTTTAATCAATAATTTAGTAAATTATAATATTTTTTATAAAATAATTATTTCATATGACACATATAAGTTTTATGTTATATTTTAATATATATTTGTATCGTCTTATACTTTTTAAAATTGACAAATAATTCACTTATTATTATTTATATCTATTTTTTAGTTTATATTTATATCAAGATATATTGTATGCATATACATTTATTATATTACTTATCAATTTATGTTAAAATTTTAGTGATTCCTATTAATTAATCAAAAAACAATGATAATAATAATAACAATGATGGTTTTGTACATTTTTAATTATTTTATTGTTGTTTTATTATTATATATATATATATATATATATATATGAGATCAAAAGATTTAATCAACAATTACAATATCTTAAAATTCGGGTACTCGATTCATACCAAATTTAAATATTATATATATATATATAAGACTGTGTCAATTAGATATTTGGCGGTATGATTTAAAATCACCTAATTCAACGGTGCACCGTCTTCAATGATTACTCTTATATTCTAAATACGATTTTTCGATATCCGTATAGCTAATAAGTCTACAACTTTACCAAATGTATTTTTCTATAAGTTTGATCATATATAGCGGTTTGATCTGAATTTTGATAGCCCGATTAATAAATGTTGTTCAACAATGTAAAATTATAGTTACATTAATGTAATACTAATATTTATAAATATAAAAATTTATTGTAAATTGTAAACATATATCAATTTTAACTATAATTTTTTTTAAGTATTTTAGTTGCATTATTATAGATAGTTGATACTTTCTCTACAACATAAAATTGTTTAGTATGAATTTTATTATATTTTATTTTTGATATATTTTATTAATTATATTACCACTAAACTAATTAATAGTCTATTTATAACAATAGATATCGTCGTAAGCGATTCACACGAGCATATAAAAAGAAATTTTGTGTGAGATGATAAGAAAAAAAAAATTATTAAAAGAATAAATTATAATAAATATGAAGAAGTAAGGAGAAAGAGAAATGTGGGCAGTGGATGGTTATGAAAAAAAATAATTATAAAATTATTAAAAAATATTAAAATTATTAATCTGACCAAATAATTTTGAAGAGAAAAAAATAAAGGATAAATTGGGATAATTTAAAATTGATACGCTTAAAAGGTTTTTTTTTATAATAGTATAGATAAATAAAAATATTATAATACATATTTAATATTTTAATAATTAATTTAATATTAAACGAATTAGTACTATAATATTTTGATAATTAATATAATATTTAATATTTTTTTTCTTTCTCCCTATTTCCCACTTTTTTTTTTTTTCTTTCTCCCCAATTCCGGTTTCTTCCCATTCTTTTGTTCTTACTCCCCAATTCCCAGACCCCTTTCCTCTTGCCATTATTTTCTTTTTCTTTCTCCGCAATTCCATGATCTAAATCCTGAGAGGCAAAATCCTCCTAGCCCCAATCCATCTACCACCGGTAGCGAGGAAGGCGATTGCTGTTGTGTCGGCCGAGCAAGAAGCTTGAGCAGGTTTGCCATTACATCTCATAGTTTTGGTCTTTAATTTTTCTGTTGTTGTTCTAGTTTTTTTGGGTTTTCTGTGTTGTTTTGGTGCTTCAAGAAATGAAAATGGCTACGAACTAATTTGGTACGTGAAGGGGAGACTCGCATGTTCTAACCTGCTTAATCGGTCGGTGTTGCAGTGAAGCACAAGTTTCTGAAAGTGTAGCTATTTTCCCTTTAAAAAAAAATAAATAAAAAGATTGATAAGCACGAGCTCATTATATATCATCGAGCCCGAGCTCAAGACAAAATCGAGCTAACCAAAAATGAGCTCGAGCTCGACTCGTTTACTTTACACCCCTAGACCGGGAGGTCTCGTGCCCGGAAAAACCTACCCGCATTGCTAACGCGCCCCTTTTTACCGAATGACAGAAACGCCCTTCCCATTTGGGAAATATCACAATTGCATACACCTCTGATGCCAGAAGTTTTCAATCTGATTTCTGTTTCGCTATTGGAATTAGGGTTCGATCTAAATCCCAGTGAGAATTTCAATTTTTCAATCAAATTTTCTTTAATTTAACTATCGGTTAGGAAATCAGCGAGAAATTAAATCAGTGGTTGAAGGACAAGAGTTAGTAGTAGATGGCTAGTACGGCGTGTTTCATGATCGTCAGCAGGAATGACATCCCGATTTACGAAGCTGAAGTTGGCAGTGTCCCCAAAGTAGGTTCCCTTCGTCTTCCCAACTAAATTAGCTTAATTTTTCGTTTTTAAAGAGTGAATTGCAGAAATATTTTCTGATAATGAATATTTTTCATGAATTTGTAATGAATTTTTGTAGAAAGAGGATGCTGCTCATCAACATCAGTTCATATTGCATGCTGCTTTAGACATTGTTCAGGACATGGCCTGGACTACAAGTGCTATGTAAGATTTCCACTTCACTCACTTCATATCGTATGTATGTTGTATCTGTGGTGTGTGTATGGACAATCACACCAAAATAATTGCAGTTGTCTGATGGCATTTCAAAATTGCTAACTGGTGTATTGGTTATTTTGTAGTTGATGGTCTGAGTTACCTTCTTCCTGTGTGTTATATAAATCAGGTTTCTAAAAGCGATTGACAGATTCAATGACTTGGTGGTGTCGGTGTACGTGACTGCTGGTCATATCCTTTCATTTGTTTGACTAATTTGATGGTTTACATGTTTGTTTCGAGAAATAATTGTGAAAAAATTAAACAATGGCTTGATGTTTTGGGTACACTCTACTTTGACGTGTAACATCCCAAATAATTTAGTTGTATCTGGAACTATGAAATTTTAGTAGTTTTTATTTGTTTTGCTGAGAGAATTATTTTGGAGAAATCTTTGATGATATAGGCATTGATGTTGCTGTGTTTCCGAGGATTGGAGTTTTATTGCTTTTCTCAATCGAAGTCATCTCCAAAATCTTTTTCCTTGTTCCCTCATCGTTATGGTAGTGATTAGTGCATTGAGTACTAAATAGCTACATGGTGTTTGAATCCTGTTTTAAAACCAGAATTGCTTTTTATCAGTACGTCCTATATTTGTGTATGACCTTATAGGTTTGGCTGCAATCGATGATTGTGAAACTCATTAGTGTATCAGATAGATTTCACCATGCCTTTGAATTTTGTGATTTCAACTATATTTAGTTGGAAATGTTATTCTCTCTAAAGGACTAATTGCTTGATGGATTGATAGGGAACTCCTAAACCATAATAATTTAACATTGTCCAAAAAGTAAGACAGGCCTGTTATTATGATTTGAAATCCATTGGTTTGAACCATTCAATTTAAAAAGACTAGTTCTTAATTCTGAGGGGATCTTGAACCCTTTTCTGCATTGTGGAGGTGAAATATTCTATTCATGGTCTCTGCTCCTGTTCAGGTGATCATCATTCTAGTCATCACTTTCTTGTTTATATCTGCTGCAAACTCATGTCAAAAGATGAGGAAATCTGGACTCAACAAATATTAGAATTTGGAGCACGTTTTTACTACTTATACATAGATTATGGTTTTATACCGATAAGTGCTGCAACTTTAGTGTCTATGATTTCTCTATCTTTATATTCTAAGCTGTTTGATCCTTAAATAGTTTTGGCATGGGTGAAATACGGTGAAGTATTCATAACTTGATCCCTTTTCAGAGTCCTAAAAAGTGAAGGAGAATCTTGCTTTATGAGTTGCATAAGTAATTGGTTTCTTCAGGAAAATCAATTATACGACATATGTCCTGATTGTCACAGGAAAATCAGCAACCTCTAAATAAGAACGAACTTCTAGTAATGGCCAATGGGTCCAGTTGGTATTCATGGAATTTTGGTGATATCATGATGATTTCCTTATTCTCTTGCAAGCTGAGAATTTTTTTTTCCCGTTTTGCATTTTCTTTGTCTTCTGTCTTTTGTAACTTTTGCAGTCTTTAGAATTACACTTTTGTCCCTATTTTCAGCAGTACAACTGTTCCTAAATGATACAATCGACCATGCTACCTCCAACAGTCAAATTGCACTATTGATGATTACCCAAACTTCTGTCTGCTGCTAATCCCCTGATTTTCTGCTGCGTAGACAAATTGTATTTCTTACTAATGATTTCCTTATTTCATTTCTCTATCAGTTGTACTCAATTGTTTTCAGATTTTCTTCCGGAATTTTGTTTTATGTATTCGTAATTTGCTTTCATGTGTATCAGTTTGTTATACTTGGGAACTGTACTTTATTTTGTTAGAACTGATATTGATAATAGCCACACATTTTTGTTTCCTTAACCAATAAGAGCCATACATACTCGACTGATGCTGCTTCATGATTCTCGTAATGATGATGGAATCAAGAGCTTCTTCCAAGAGGTTCATGAGCTATATATCAAGGCAAGTCCAAGTAGATGCTTCTTTAATATTTTCAATCCCATTGAAATTGTGGTAGGAACGGCAAGATTTGATTCTTTACTTTTCCTACATAGACTTGTCAAGTAGTCTTGCCTAACATTGCAGCCTAGCCATCTAACTCCAGTTTACCTTAATAACCTAAGGTACTGGAAAAAAGGCGGCCACTGGATCATTTAGAGTAGTACTGGCAAACTTTCGCTTGCACTTGCTAAGAAACCACCAGAGTGGTGCTAGAGCATTTTTCATTAGATAATGAACTTACGTCGGCCCATTAATAATCCACTGTACTCTAGGAAAAGTTTTTGGTTAAAATTATGCCTTTCATCTGCTTCATTGATTCACTTCAGCAACCCACTTCTTGCTTTTGACATCATGCTTGTGTTTTGACACTATTGTTTCTGAATGCCTTGAGCAGAACTTCTGAGTCCATTTCCATATTTCCTTGTTATTCTCCTTTTCTATGCAACCAATAATAATCAACTTCAGCCTTAATGGCCTGTAGCAAAGGATAAGTGTCCAAGTTTGCATGAGAAACAAACACCTAGGCACGTGCATCCTTCCTGGGAAGCCTACCTTCATGAATCATGGCCTTTCTCTCTTTCTCACCATGCATTCCTTCAGTCTGAGTTCTTTCTCCTCAACTCATGTATCTCTGTGCATGCTTTATTCATTTGCATGTAGCATACATCCAGTCCAAACTGAACACTGCAAACTATGAAGTACTTGAGTAAGCCTTTTTCCTCTTCAAACGGTGAGGAACATGTGAAGTTCTAGTTTTGGCATGTCGACATAGTCTGGATTTGGAGATTGAACACCAAGAATTTTATTCTTATGGTTTCTTAATAACTTAATTACTAGTGTTACAAGTAGTATCTCATGCGGATGCATCATACCTGGCTGTTGAATTTTCTTGACCTCCCCGGCTCCTTAGAAAGAAATAAAGGCATAAAATTCATGTGCTTTGATCTATTTGACATTTTTCAATAACAAAATGCTGATCTAATATTCAACATTTGCAGACTCTTCTCAATCCTCTTTACCTACCGGGAAGTCGCATTACATCATCACATTTTGATACAAAAGTTCGGGCCCTTGCTAGAAAATATTTGTGAAGCCGGCGTTTGATTCGGTTGTGTCTGGAGCTTCCTGTGAATTTGCTTCCAGGTGTGCTATGTCAACCAGGATTTCTCTGAACTTTTTTTGTTTCAATATCGTGATGATTGCCTTTTACATCAGAAGTAGTTTTCCGACGTTATGTAGCAGGACCTTTTATAATGTCTAACATACTACAATGCCAACCTTTCGTATCGTCATTTATCAGCTATATATTACATGCATTCTAGCTCCAGTTAGATACCATTGACTAGTATGCTGCTTTGGCCCAAACTAGGTTGGGTAAGTCATCGAACTAGGTTGAAGATGTCTGAAATTTCATGGTTCTGGAAGGTGTCAAAACTTTTATTGCGAGGTGGTGAAATGCTTTGCTGGTTGGTGATGTCGCGCATGTAGGTACCATCAGTTGTTGGATCACACATGACGACATCATCATGTGTTGATCCAACAGCAACATTGTACTTTCCATGCTTCAAGTTAATGGAGTAGCTTATTGAAGAGACAGTCTCCCTCCCTCTCTCCCTCTCTCCCTCTCTCACACACACACACACAATTGAAGCATCTTCGCTTGGAATTCCATTAGCTTTATCTTGGGTATTAGTGTTGGCATACTTTGGATCCAAACGAAGCAACTGCTTAAAGCAGCCTCCATTGCCCTTTTTGCATGTGTTCAAGGGCATGATCATCATTTAGAAAAGCAATGACAATGACAAGAAATTGGCACAGTGAGCTGTCATCATCATGCTGATGGGATAAAACTTGCACATTCTGTTAGCTGATATTCTGCAATTTGGTATACAGCTGGCTATCTCGTGATAGAATTATCATTTTGATAACTGTCCATAAACCTATGATTGTACCTTATTATTGTTCCATAAACAAATGGCTATGATGATGTGCTCGTCTAATGAGACCACAGGTAGGGACAACAACAATGACTCACCCCGACCCCGACCCCGACCCCGACCCCCTCAGGCCTGTTTTTTTATATTATTTGAATATAGGATAAAAGAAACCCTGTATTAATGGTACTATGTTAACTTAGGCTGTTTGGTTTGAATAACTCAATCCACTATAGATGGATTGAAATATTCAATCCAAACAATAACTAGTGTCGGGATTTTGGATTAGAAACGAGCATAAACAATGCAAATAAACACCTTAATTGGTTGTATTAGGCTGCTTATACAACTTAATAATAGAAATCATAGAAAGTTAACTTGCTAATGATGGGAGACCTGATTGGGTTCACAAGTCACAGTCTTATTCATATCAGAGCATGAAGTTGTTAAGAGATCAGGTGACTGATTTTGAAATGTGAACAGAAGATAAGAAATTAAAAAAAAAAAAAAAAAAAGTAATGAGATTTAGACAATCTTCATACATTAGCAGTTATTCAAGATCGATTTTACTATGAATAGGTTTTTGTGAACTATAATAAAAGTCGTGGATCAATTATTTATATTAGAATGGTTGTAGAATATTATAAAGTTTAGTGGGGATGGGACAAAAGAAGTGTATATGAAGATAATATTTGTGGTATTGGCTTCAGGATCAATGAAAATATAGAGGTGGTGGTGGTGGTGTGTTGAGGGGAAGAAAGGAGAAGTGAAGCTGGTTCCCAAATTCCCCCCCACTCCCACCATCACTATTGTACTATAACATTGAATTTCTCTTGGGGCGCGGGGAATTGCAATGAATGGGACCATGAATTCCAGAATCTTCTACCCAATGATAATGTGTGCGAATCACAAGGGCACTAGGAGAGTCTATATCTTACTCAACTAAAATGAACACATGCTCTTCTCTTTAACTCTTTACTTATTTATATTCAACTCAAATTTTCGGTAACCAAAGAAGCAAGCTTTAATATGCATTCAAAACTACTCCTTATTTATATTCTTTACTTAATGTTTACATTGACGGATCTAAATTTAAATTTTACGTTTGAATAAATTCATGTCATAAAGAATTTTAAATCTTCACTTTTCTAATGGTTATTTAATAATTTTGTGATGTTTTTGTGTTAATGACCCGTCCTCTTGCATCCAACCCACTTCAATCAGCAATGGGATTCACTTCTTATAAAATCCATATATATCTTATAAATACTAACCAACATACTTTTCAAAGTATTTTGATACACACACATCTGCTAGGGATTTTGTGCAATTATATGAAGATTGTTTGTCATTTGAGAAATTGCTATCCACTACTTCCAATATTTGTTTTTATCTAACAAATAAATTTCTTAATTAATTGATTTAACAAATTTATTGATATTAACAAAAAGAATGAATGCAAATTCATATTCATCCACGATTGATTAATTACTCACTTTTGGATCAAACAATTTTAATTTTTTTAAGATATATTTATAACGGTAATGATAGATATACCTCTCACATATATGAGTCGGTTAGTTTGCTTAGATATGATTTGTTTGACTTACAATAGATTTGTAACAAATCAATCGAGTGTAAATATATATTTTTATTCAATTTTTATGCTAATATCAATAAATTTGATGAATTTTAACTTATGTATGAATCAATTTATTAAATAGAAATAAACATTAAAGATATTAACTATAAATTTTCAAATTATATAAAATTTAAACATAATTAAATAAAATCTAAATAATTATCCGTAATTGGATTGTAGTGGTGTAGTCTTTTGAGCGAAGCAAAGGAAATGAATGGTGGAGGAGGTCAAATTGATGATCTAACGACTCTATTTTTATTTACTTAATAAAAAAAGAGGAAGTGATGTAGAGAGCAGACAATTGTGATGACCGCCTTTGCCATATCCCCATACACAAACATTATCACATCAATTTAATAATATAATATTGACACTCTCCCCTTTTCACTTTTTTCTAACTATCAATTAATCAACACACCCCAAATTTCCAACTATATTGAGATTAGACTAATTCAACTGTTATCACAATTCATATATTGTTATATCTTTGTATAATAATATTACACGATCAATATAATTTCCTAAAAAAAAAATCAATTATATAACAATTGTATTACTGCAATAAACACCCACGATATAATAATTAAGACGATCAATGACGAATAATAATTAAATAAAAATGTTATTCGCATATCTGTAATTGTATAATCTTGGAATTCAACATCAATATAGAAATTATGAGGATGGTTAGCATATTTGATGAAATACAAATTTTGAATGTGGTGATTATAGGATGTTATGGGTCTGTTGGAGCAAATATTTCTACTATGAAGATTGTACAATTATGAAATCAATGAATCCTAACTCAAGAGAGAAGCAATATCCATTGATGAAAAAGATATGCACAAATATATTACACAAAACTCAACAAATATATTAATATAAATATAAAGAAAAAGAAGAGAGAGAGAGAGAGAGGAATCAAGAGTATGATAATCATTTGATCTTTTTTCATTCATCATCTCTCAAAATTCTTTCACTCCACGTACACCTCCCACACCGTATCCCTCCCTCTAAAACCTCACACAACGCGCTTACCAGACTTGGGCGGCCGTTGGCGCGTCTTCTTACTCTTCCCAAAAGCACTGCAGCACCCGCAGGCCGATACCTTGGGCGACGGCGGCTCAATCGCCGGCGACACCCTTCCCGTCCGGAACCCCCGCCCGCCGTTGGATCGGCTCCTCTCGATCGTCAATCCGGTAACCGGAGACGAGTTCCTGGCGGGTGCAGGGGAGGCGGAATCTTCTTTACTTTCTTGTTGAGGTTTGGTGCTGTCATCCTCCTTGTGTTGGTCGGCGAGGCCAGCGAGAAACTTGTCGTCCCATACTAATCCCGAGGAGCCCTGTCGCCTGAATGATACTGCGGATCTCTGCAGACCTGCCATAAACAACCTCGAAACGAACTTTATCGCGTTGTTTCTCTGTTTCTGAACCCTCTTTCTCTTTTTGGCTTTTACTTTTCTGTAATGGGATGGGAGTGGGTAGAGATTTCTTGGATGATAGCTCTGAATTATTAGTATCTATAATAGGAGAAATGGTGCTTGTGGGGATGTTTAGGCTTGTGGGCTTTTCCTTGTGATGTGATCTATATTTATATGTGTTGTTTTTGTTTTTGTTTTTGTTTTTTATTTTTTTTTGTCTTATCTTTTAAACACTGCAACCGATGTTGAATATATATCTATTTTTTTTCAAGAAAGTGATGGTAAATGTTTCGTATTGGTTGTAAACGAAGTGATTTAAGCGACTTATTGAATAATATTATAAAATTTATACAAAGTCAGTGCGAATAATACTTTATGTTATGGGATACTAATCGAATTGCGGATCATGAATATTTTAATATTCATCCATTATACACTAAGTACATAGAACACGTATTGCAACATAAATTGAAACAAATCAGAATTATGTATCTACCTGAAACAATATTCTTTTAAGAAAATGACTATTTGCGAAATTAAAAACTTACGTATACGCGGAAGCGAAAAAAGGAAAATTTTGATCGGACGCCATGCTATTATTTTATAATATTTACTTAAAAAGCGTGTTTATTTTATTTAATATTATTGTGAACTAATTAGTTACCATTTTATGTTTAAATATTTTTGAAAAAATTAGGGAGACTGGAACTTGTTCCAATCTATGTTGCTGGGGTTTGACTTTCAGAGTGTGAATGAATATCGAATTTTAAACATTTTAGATTAATCCCGTTCTTAATTTAAAACTATGATATACGGATTATGTAAAACTAACAAATTATTGGTCCACCAATAAACGAGTTAGATTCAAAGGTAAATTCTTATCAATAAATAAGAATTAAAATCCACACTTGTTGAAAAAGTAATTAATTATTTGGCTCTTGATCCAAATCATATTAGTTTCATATGTAATATAAAACAACACCACGCTAATCAAAGCAACAGAGATAGGGGAAAAGAAGTCAAGTATTAGAATACGTAAAGAGAATAGGGCATAGGATGCAACCTACTCAAAATGGTTCCATAATTTGACATTTTGATGATGACAAAGGCCCATTAAATGTGCTCCAGTTTTATTTGAGGATACTTACATTTATATAATTATATCTGACTTTTGAAAAGTTATTCATACTCATTCAAAACAATATTAATATTATTTACATAAATTATTTTTATTTTTAAAAAATTACACATGCATTTTTTAAAAATATCAATATTAAATAAATTGCACCATGTTTTTTACTGACAGATATGGTTTTGTTATTTGCATAAAATATAATGATAGTTTGCGTAAATAAAACATATTTCATGGCAAGTAAATATAATTGTTCTTTTATTTAGTATTTTTTGCTAGTGTTTGGGATTTTTATTATAATTAGTATGGGTTAATTAATTAATTAATTTCTGAAAATAATTTAGTAAAATATTGATAGGTCCAATGCAGATTGCAGAACCATATTCTGCATTAGTTTGTAACGTCTCTGTGACTTGTTTGCTTTGACCAACTTACCTGGTCGTGTGCTCTTAGCTCACAAAAAGTCAAAAGGCTGGAATCTTTGAAGAATTTTCTTCTTGTGATTTTAAATTCCAGTTGAGATCGTATTCGAATTGGTTAGGAAGATTAATCTTGATTTAAAAAAAAAAATGAAGATCTCACTCCTATTTTGTTATGATGCCCTTCCTTTTTTTTTAGACGCGAATTGCACTGTTAGATTTTTACTATTTAACTCCCATCAGGTCGCAAGACTTGTATTTAAACGAATTAAAGAATTTTTTTCTAATTAAACTACTCTTACGATTGTAAAAAATATATATTTTATATGTATTATTGAGCGAGAATATATAAGGATAATTTGATCATAAAATAATTATTTGACCTATAATAAATCAGTAATAATTCAACTGTGGTAACATGGAATTTTATCAAAAAAATTATTAATAACAACAAATTCGATGAATTTTCACTAATGGAAAGACTAATGTTGTTAGACGGAAACAAATATTAGAAGTACTAAGTATGGTTTTTAAAATTATAAAAATTTACATATAATTAAACTAAATTTAAGAGAAAAAAAAAAAAAACTATAATTATCCCTATGTTATATATACTACTGGCGATAGATTCCATCAGAAAGTCGTGGAATATATAGTGAATTACGATTTCTTGAAATTGACAACTATTCCAATCTTTACCCCCTCTTTTAAAAGTTAGGCAAATAAATCAAAATTTGGTATTTGTCATCAAAATAAATATTTATAGGAAAATGAAAATTAAGAGAGATAAATTCCCTTTCAAAGATGGCGACTTTTTCTGTAATCTTGCACCAAAGTTAGCGACCATGACTAGGAAACGATGTGACGCTTCTAATACCAATAACTGTTCTGATAAATTACAACGGATTCTTTTGAAGTATGTGATAATTATAATTATCTCTTTTTATTTAAAAAATTATAAATATCTCCTCAAAATTATAAGTGTTGTAACTAATACACCCTTGTGACAGTCCATTGTAGGAGGATATTTATTAGGATATTCATAATTTTAGAACAATATTTATAATTTTTCAAATAAAGAAAAAATATTTGTAATTAAGATAAATCTTAAAGGAGCCCATCGTAATCTGCCCTTATAGGTGAAAAAACCTCTATCACATTTTGATAACATACTTAGTGGTACATCAGCGTGTAATTGATCTGCGTTTCATTTTTAAACTATAATTCAACCCAAGGGTACTGATATTATGTCTAATCAGACAAACGCCTTTTGTGTTTTATAAAATTATATGTACATCTATTGATGTTATAGTTGTAATTACAAAATATATTAACATTCAATGACAAAATTTTACACAAATACTCTTGGGCACATTGCACTAACACCCCATCAAAAGGGTGTACCTGTAATTTTATCGAGAGTACGGGTGGTTGTGAAATTAGGTCTTAATTTTAGGAGCGTCGATGTAATTTACTCATAATATAATTATAATAAAAGGTGGCATGTCAATCACACTTTGGTGTGATGCAAATGTGCAGAAATTGATAGAGAGTTGCTTACAACTTTTAATTTAAATTTAATTTAACTAGTTCAAAAGTAAAAGTTATAAGTAAGTAACTAATAAGTATTTATTTTCAATATTTGCAAACATCCTTAAAGTGTGAGACGCATTTTTTTGGTCCCCTTAACATTGTTGACACACTAGATGCACGTGCTTAAATTCTCGAAATATATAATTAAAAAAACTTAATTGATTTTTTTTACATATAATATAGATAAATTAATTCATTTTTAGTGCATTCTTGGGATATAAATATTAAATAATTCCACCACTAATTTTGTTAAATGTCAAGCAATGTCATCATCAACATTTTAAATGTTGCCCAATAGGAACCCCACCAGCTTTTTTCTTGTTTTTTTTGCTTTTTAGGAGGATAAATCCCACTTGCTAAAAGTTGACAAAAACCAAACTCCATAATGCACTTGTTAAAAGACTCTTCTACCCTTGCTATTTTATTTTTGATAAAATCATGCAACTTAGATAAATCATAAGAAAATCAAGAACCAAGTATTCAAAATTATATTGTGTAGATGCAGATATTATGATATGATAAATATATATAATTAAAATTATAAAATATAATATGACTCGAATATATTATTAAAAAAATACTATTAAGTATAGAACCATATGGGGTCTTCGTAAATATTTAAATTAAGGGCACCTCTATTTTGGGTGATTAGTCATGATATCATGGCTAATCACCCTTTATTTTTTGTTTACTTCATTTTTTCAGTTCATGATTAGTGCCTCAAACATGATATATTATGTGGTTTTTTATGATAATAATCACAATTTAAATATTCAATTTTAATCACATCACTCAAAGTAGATGTGGCTTAAGTGTTTCACATTACAGTTTAAGTTATGTTAAACAAAAATATTTGAAAATAAAACTTACGCCTGTGGTTTTGTAAATTAAAATGAGGTAAAAGTTGTAAATTGCACTACTTAAAATCCCTTCAAAAGTGACAAATTTCCAATCCCCACCCCCCCAAAAAAAAAAAAAAAAAACTTTTAAAATTACAGTTGCAACCCCAAAAATGCATGTTGTTTACAAGCAATTGAAGCAGTTGGAAGCCGCTAATTGTGAAGGATAAGAAGGCTATAGAATGGAATTCAAATCATTTCTTATTGCTTACATCAAACAATTTTTATTACAAAATGATTTTTCCTTCCCGTATGTTGACAAAAGGTGTTAGAAATGCATTCACTTACTTTCACCAGCCGATGAGCTGAGTTGTAGCGTCTGAAACGAAACTCTAACGTGAAATGGGTCCGTCGTATGCATTATACTTTGTGAGGTATTGATGTATAACTTAAGGAAAGTGACCGGTCGCACTACAAGTGTATTAATACTTGCAAGGTGTACTTTTCTATTTGAAAATAGGGTAAATTACATCTACCTCCCCTGAGGTTTGGTATAATTACAAATACCCCTCGTTATTTGAGAAATTACAAATACCCCCCTAATTTTAAGGACCGTCTAACAATTACCCCAATCTATGCATTTTTTATAGTGAACTGACCAAAATACCCTTATGAATTAAAATTTATAATTTTATTTATTTTTTTAAACTATTTTTTTTGTCAACTAAGGCGATAATTTTTTTTATAATTTTTAAATTTTTTTCATCCATACCATTTAATATTTTTATAAGATTTTAATTTTTTTAAAAAAAATAAAAAAATACTGTAAGGGCAAAGTTGACATTTCTATGCCTCCATTCAAGGATTACATAATTTTATCAAACATTAGGGGGGTATTTGTAATTTTTCAAACAACGAGGGGAATTTGTAATTATGTCAAACCTCAGGGGAGGTAGATGTAATTTACCCTTGAAAATATGCTCCTTCGAGCGTTGCTGTAAGTATGTCCTCATTGTACCTGTCCGCAACAGAACGACAGTTGAAAGATCTAAGGCTGCGCGGCAACTTGTTAGGAAGAAGTGCGTGACATAATGCTCGAAATTATAGCATTGGAAAGAATCAAGCAACTTATTATTTTCTCTTCCTGTTCCCACTGCTGCTCGCACCTTTCGATCCCCCGGACATAAACGCGTCAACGGCTGCTAAAATTTGAGCTTCTAATTTGTGGCCCTTGAGAGCTGCCCTTACCTTCTTAACAACTTGTTGCTTCATCACCTTCCGTTCTGCGGCAGTGAGGTTCTTGCACTTGCTTATTCCCTTAAGAAGCCCGACTACATGTTCCCCTGTGCCCCCGGTTACCCTCTCTATCTTTACAAGCTTCTCCACCACTTGCAACAAGAACATTCTTTCGATGCATGTTTTGTTTCCCACCTCGACAATATCCAGGACACAATACACGCTTATTTCTCTCGTCTTAAGCGATTTGCTCTCCATCGAATGAATCAATCTGTCCACAAGACCAACTTGGAGGAGTTCGTTCAAAACGAGGACTCCACCATTGCTGAAGAGCATGTTGTGTAGCGCTGTGTAAGCTGAATCTTGCAACTCAGTTACCGTGCACTGCATCATCTTGACAAGCTCGAAAACAATATCAAATTCCAAGAACTTCTTAATGCAGGGTTCGCCGCCTGAGCAAGCGAGCTTCATGAGCAGAAATGCAGATTCAGATTTCACTTCTTTCTGCTCCGTTTGTCCATTTTTGAGGAGTTCTGAGAGTCTTTTGACAAGCGAGCTTCGAAGAATCATGTCTCTGATTTTCAGTTCTTCGCCCTTCTCGATTATTGGTATTAGATCTTGCATAGCTCCTAATACCAGCTTGGCGTCCTTGTGAAACAACTTGTCAATCAGATCCTGGAGACTTTGTGGTTTTGGTGAAGGTAATGAATTTAGATCAGATATTACGAACTTTTCTAGACGAAGTCTAGCTTGCCATGGCAGTAAGTTTAGAGTACCTGGTCGAAGAGAACCATTGGCAGGACCTCCGAGCTCACAAAACGTTTTCAGTATGACAATGGCATTGTTTTGAGCAACATCAGAGCCCGTCTCAAGTAGTTGAATAAGGCTTTTGTCGATCTCAAAAGAATACATCTTCTCAACAGCTTTTGACTTGCCGGCTTTGGTTAAAGACATCAACGTTGTAAAAACACTGTCGTGCCACTCCTCAGCGACGGGAGAGAGAAGATCTGCCAGCCGACTCATGGGAAGTCTTTGGAGAATTTCATCGGTGGTGCTTTGAGTTCCAAACTCTGCAAGGTTGGCCAGGAGGGTTAAGATACTGGTCTGAATCAAAGGCTCTTCACACGTTTCCATGATAAACGCAAGTTTATCGACTGCTCCCGTGTTTTCAATCGACGTGATGTATTCAGAATAATCAGCTTTGGTAAACAAATTTGTGATTGTTATTGCAGAAACTGAAACAAGATCCTCTGATCCATCTAATATGATTCTTGCAATCTTGGGTCCGAGCATCTTGCAGAAACCAACTCGGCTGTCTTCGAATTCAGAAATCGATATGCCGACTTCAAGGGCCTGAGTAATGGCTTCCAAGGTAACGACTGCTTGCTTTTCTTGTAAATGAGTAAGAGAGAGCTCGATTTTCTGCTTGGAAACTCTTTTAACTGGTTCCTTACCAAAAATGAAAAGCCACGGACTGATAAATGCGTTTTCCTCGGAGCTGGAATCGGTCAGTAACATTCTTACCGAATCATTTGTCTTGCCGTCTAGGTAAAGAGAAACCATATCGTGAATTTGGTACAAGGAATCAGGGTCGTCTTTCCTTAGCAATGAGCCTTCTATAAGCTTACAAACTGTGAGAGAGAACAAACTTTCCTGCCCAAGAACCGACCAAAGTGCTTCTAGACAAGTTTCTGGAATAGGTTCCACCCATGAAAGTGCAGCTAGAGCAGTAAAGAGTCGTTTCGAGTCGGTAGGCATCGCTTCCAGACTGAACTCCAGAGACCCGAAAATGGTAACTGTATTTTCGGCTTCTTTCTCATTTACATATGAGATTGGACCAGGTGCACATGTAGCGTACATTGATAGATTCGCAATGGCCTTCTCCCATTTTTCTGGTCTCAGTTCTTTCCTGAGAGCCTTACCCATCACAGCAACCGTCAGAGGATGGTGACCACATCGTTCGAGCAACATCTCAGCCACTTCCTAGTGTCAAGATCAGAAGTCATAAAGGATATTAGTTAAGAAAACAACAGAGTAAAAAACAAACAAACCAGAGGAGCTAAAAGTTTTCTTAGGCCTGAAATGCCCAAATATATAGCCGGGACAAGAAGCCTTGGTAAGAATTCTGCTTGGAAGCTGAAATGTTTACCATCAAGCTTCATCAGTCTAAAATTCTAAATAGATTGGATTAGTAACAACATCATTTTTCATTGAATAATTATGATTTACGAGCACCAAAAGACAGGAGAATTTGTCCATGTTTGACATATTGATAAATTTTGGGCGTAATCACAAGGAACCAGATCATGACTTCCACCAAACATATGAATGACTACAACAAAAATATTATCTTAGAATGGTTTTCCACTAAACTCTAACCTTTAACGATTCCTTTTTCTAACATAAAAACAATGCAAATATACTTGAAGCTTCAGAAAAAGGCATAAAAGGCAATATAGGACATACCGGTAGTTCATCCTCTCTAAGGAGGCTATGATAAAGGAGAACAGTCTTGCTTATTTCTCGTATGTCATCTTTGCCCAACTCCACCTTGTCAGCTTCTGTTATCTCATAGACAGATTCATTCCTAGTTGTTACCAAATATCTACAATCATTGTCATATAACTTAGCAAAACGTTCAACAATATCTTGTTCCCAGACATCTTCGAGAAGTATTAAGATACGCTTTCCATACAATGCTTCTTGAAGCATGCAACTGACCTACTCAAGATCTCTACAACTTTCATCATTTATTTTCTTCCAGAAACCGATCTGCACCAGAAATTTACAAAGTTTTCTTGCCAATCGCCTCTGGTATTCCTCCTTATCACCATGACAAGCAGTCCTACTGCAGTATTGCCCGAACCCAAGTTCAACTGCTCCATCCACAAAGTTTGGAGGAAGATCAGAAGCCACTTGACGAGCTAAACACGACTTCCCAATACCAGACAGCCCAACAATTAGAATTACGCGACGAGGGCTACCTCCGGCCAGTAAGTTTCTCACATACGCACACTTACTGGAAATAGGGTAACCCTGGTCCGAACTGACTTTCAATCTGATTGGGATGTTTCTTGCAGTAGTTTCGATCACATTCTCAACTTGCTCGGTTAATATCTGAGATTCAAGCCACCAATTCAAGTCGTGTTTCATTGAGTTCAAAATCTTCGCAAGCGGATCCCCAGTTACAGAGTTCCAGATGATCTTAGCAAAGTTCTTGACTTTGCTTCTCGAAACAACCCGTCTCGCCTTCATGATGTTTGGATGCAGACGATCAACTAGTGCATTTAAGCTTTGTATCTGATGGTCTAACTGCGAACTGTGAAGCTTGTAGACATGCTTTTGTTTAATACGACGTGTCAAGCTCTCAAGCTCGTAGACAAAGTGCTCTAGGCTTCGAATCCTCATTGGAGCATCATCAAGGTCTGGAAGCTTGGTCTATTGCCCCAATTGCCATTACCATACTTGAAACAATCTGAGTTGCAGACGAAATAACTTGCAGAGCATCCATAGTCGATCTCAAGAATATGCACTAGCAGCAAATTGAGTATCTTCCCAACTCAAAATGACAACATTCGACACAAGATTTTGATATACGGTTTCTATCAAAATCCAAAACCTTTCTATCATAAGCTGCCTAACCACATCTAAAAACTGTTAACCATCCTTGACCTTGTCAACTTGAAAATGATCTATGATTTTATCAAAATCCCGACATTTATATCAAGAGCTGCTACTTCTGCATTGAACTAGGGAAGTGGGAGATCTTACAGTGAAGGGCAAAGCAAATTCTTGACTTGATGAGAACTTGATCCCAACTCAAATCATCAAAAATTGCAACAGTCACAAATGCAAACTTTCAAGAAACAACACAAAACGACTAACAATCACAACCCCAATAAAATCTTGAGAATTTCAAGCTCAAAACAATAACCAATTAAGTGAAACCAACATTCCCCATTTACTGCTAATCTCATCAAGAACCCTTGACATGTGACTGCAGCATCAACCTCCTACACAACGAACACCACAAAAACACAATCACAGTGTGTCAAAATACTTTGATCTTCAAGAGGCTCCCTTATTACAACCTCAGCCACACAAACCCAATTCCAGAAAAATCAAGAAAACTCAACTCTATCACAAGCAACTCCAGCTAAAATCATCTGACAACTCTGAAACTCAACAAACCAAACAATATCCCATCATTGAATGTCCAAGAACCTCAGCGTTCTTACCTTGGATAGCATAGCTTCCAAACAAGATTTCCTCCCAGAATACACCCACCCTTCACATACAATGGCCATTCATACACTGACAAACACATACTTCAACATATTCTGTATAAACTTTGGCTCAGTCTCCACACAGGCTTTGAGCAAAAATACATTGATCATTACTGATAAAATACTCTGATGGATCTCCACCAGATTTTATATGGATAAAAAGAAGAAGATTGATAGTGTTATTATGAGTAGGATTTTTTTCTGCCCATGACCAGGAGAGCACGGCGGGTTTGACTTTCAGCCTCTTTGGAAGTTGATGAAACTCTTCATTATTACTAAACACCAATTAATCAAATTACATTAAAAATCTACTTTATATAATTAAGGGAAAGCACGCTTTCTCGTTGCCACAACCTTTATATACTTTATAATTAATATTTTTTTTAATTTATATTAATTAATTTCTTTATTTAACTTTTCAATCTTCCGCTACTTTAGTAGTTATTATTATTAATTTTTATTTTCATGCATCTTCTGATCTCTATAACATTACATCAACATCTTTTTATCACTTTTTATAGATTTAATATTAATTTATTTTGTATATACTTTTATTAAATAATTTAAAATATAAAGCATTACACACAGAATAAATATCACAATACTTAAATTTATTTTTTACTAAGGGAGCTATTTCTTGTGAAAAAAAAAAAAGGTGCTAAATCTTTTAAAAATTGAGGGATATCTAAAATAAAACTGCTAAAATTAATTTTAGAGTAAATAAAAAGTTAATTTGAATATTTTATTCAAAATTGAGACATCATCTAAAGTGTTCCCCAGAACATGGATTTTTTACACATATATAAAATATTATAGTAATATATTCTCAAATTAAATTATAAAGAGCTCTTTAAAGATTTATCATAATTATAAATATATTCTCTTTGTTTAAAAAAATGCAAATACCCTTCGATTATCTGACAAATATTCTTCTATAATTGGTTGTCACGAGAAAGTATTTGTTATATGGTCATAAATTTCAGTAATATTTATAATTTTTCAAACAACGATAGAATATTTGTAACTATAACAAATTTTAGGGGTATACGTTGTAATTACCATATTCTCAATATATAAATATATCATCAAAATATTAATATTCTCATTCCCCGATTTTAGAGAATTATTTTCAGTCTTTAAGAATATTTATTTTTGTAAAAAAATTGAAATATTATAGACCAAATAAAACAATAATATAGTCCACAATAAACTTAAAAAAGAAATAACATTCTGTGGCCAACAAACACGTCCTTAAATAATTGTTGATCAATAGGTGCAATGGACAGTGAGAGGGACATTTTGCCAGAGTCTTTCATTGTTTCCCTAATTCTTGCACTGTTATCTGAACTATTACCACCTTCTTTCCTGAATTTAGAATAGATGGAATTACACATAAATTTTTTATAACTTAAAATATTATATCTAGTATTTTGATATTTGTTATTGTCCCATAAATAGATCAATTAGTTAATCAAAATTTATGAAATTTGTCGATGCCAGTAAAAAAAAATTAAATAAAGAGGTACATATTCATCCTTATAAGGGTAGTTTGTTTAGAAAATATTTATTTTGACCTATAATAAGTTTGTAAACCAATCGATGATAAATATGAACTTTTATTTAATTCATTTTTCATATGAGCAAATTCAGTGAATTTTACTAACAAATGAATCTATTGTTGGACGAAAACAAACATGAGGAGTATTAAATATAATTTTTAAAATCGTAAGAAATCTACGTGTAATTACAGTGGGTGATAGTGTAACTATCCCTAAATATATAGATGTGGGAACTACCTGTGGAGTCTATAAACTTACTAAAATACCTTCACATATCATGTTAAAAAAAACACCTTAAGAATTCGTGAATTTTTTGGTCGAGTCATATCAACTCAAATACGACCCCAACCATCATTAGTCTCAAGAATTGCCTGGTTATCTATAAAACAACGCAATTAAGTTGGTCATACAATCCGACTATTATTGTCAATATACAACTTGTAGATAGTAGGTATATTTGAACCGCATTTATTACTCTTCGAATCATCTTACTAATTTAAGTACTAAAGTGTTGTAATAAAAGTCTACGTAACTCCACATATATTGAAGGTACGGTTGTAAAAACAATAGACTTTCAAATTTATCTCAAACCTTAAAATTTTCAGAAAATAAAAAAACTTTAATTCTATAAGAAATAAAAAGCTACATGAGGAAATAAAAATAAGCAGCAAAAAATCAAACTTAATTAATAAAATATGCAGTTTCCTAATAACTCTATTCATATCCATTCTTTCTCATTTCCACCACTTCCTTTTTGTTAGGTTATTTATGACTTTGATTTCCAAATCCCAAAAAAAAAAAAAAGGGTGGTGTTTTTTGTGTGGAAAATGTGTGCTTTCTCACTTCAGTAAACCTTTGCAAATGTTCAAAATAAACATTTATTAGTCAATTTATTATTAAAAATAAATTTAAAAAAGTGTTTTTATTCTATTTTTTTTGTTAAAAAAATTATTTAAATTAAATAGATTTAAATAAAAAATTATAAGTAACTGCAATCAACTTTTGTAATTTATTAATAAAGCTATAAATATTAAATTATTTTTCCGAATACTCCAACTTTAATTTGTTTTTTTTTTACTTGTAACTTTTGTTTTTCACTTCTCCCAATTATTACGGCTACTTAACTTATAATTTTTCTCATATTATATTACCACTGCATAAGCGGAAGTTATTGCATGCGCCCGTTAAATTTAAGTAGGGTTGGCAATTTCAACCCGAACCCGGAAAACCCGCCCCGGACCCGCCCCGTATGGGGCGGGTCTGGGATGCCATTTTTCGGGTTCGGGGCGGGTTCGGGGCGGCTAAAACCTACCCCGGCCGGGTCCGGGGCGGGTTACGGGTCCTGTCTCGAACCCGCCCCAGTGGACCCGACCCCGGCCCCGGTCCAACCCCGCCTCTTTTTTATTGTATATTATTAATATATACAATATATTATAAATAAAAAATTATCTTATTATATATATGAATCCTAAATAATTTTTGCATATACCCAACTATAAATAAAAATACCAAAAATAAAAATTAGTTAATAAAAATTTAATAATTTAGATGAACGTATTTTTTGTCTTATCCAATTCATTTTAGATTGAAAATTATATTAAAATATTTAAATCTAAACTGATATTATTTCTTAAAAAATATTAATTTAATGTATTCTTTGTATAAATTAATTAGGTCGGGATGGGGCAAAATTTTTAGCATGGCGAGGCGAGGCTGGGACGGGTTATGGGGCTGGCAAAAATTAAATGAGGCGGGTCTGGTACGGGTCCAGGCGGGCGGGGGCGGATTATGGGCTGACAAAAATTAAATGGGGTGGGTCTGGTACGGGTCCAAGGGGGCGGGGGGGGCGGGGGCGGGTTATGGGTCTGGCAAAAAAATAATGGGGCGGGTCTTGAATCCGGGCGGCCGGTACCAGACCCGCCCCATTGCCATCACTAAATTTAAGTTACAAGAGGGAATTTTTGTCATAGGATGGTGTACCATTGGCTTATCCTACTTTTCCTGCAGTCACTGATTCGCCTTAAAGATTGCAAAGATATTTTACTAACCTCTTCATGCGTTCACGCATCATGTTGGAACACACACATGAGAGCTAACGACGACGACTGTTTGTTTTCTAGCTCGTGCTTCACAATAATTGATTTGAATCATTTTCATTTGTACCTTATTTGTTTTGACGAGTGTGAAAAATGGGAATAGGACATGCGGGGTGAAGCTTCTTTGCCACTGTGATTGATGCTTTCTGTAGTTTTTGTTGGCGATAGAGCCCTGGAATCTTGGAGCCCTTTTTCTCCACTCACTTTCTTGAACCCCACACCACTCGATCCTGAAGTCCCCTTGGCGTTTTCTTGAATTCTTTGTGTATTTTGAGGGGAAAATACTTCTGGGCTTTGGGATTTAAGGGGGTTTGGGGGCAAATGAGACTGATGTTTTTGCTGGATTTGGGCATTGGCTGCTGAGGGAGGGCTCATTTTCTTGGCAATTCTTGAAAAAAGATTTTAGTTTTTCAGGGTAAGTTTTTGGTTAAAGGGTTTTAATATTCATGAAAGCTTTTGAGTTCTTGGATGATGGGTAGCTGAGTACTCTAGATGTGAAGGAGCTTGTATGAAGTGATTTTACACGTCAGGTTTGAAAATATTGAGGTTGAAGTGATTTTACAAATTTTGAGGTAATTACCCTTTGCTAGAGTTCTATGAGTACTAACTCGGCTGGTTTTTTGAAGTTGGAGAAAGAGCAGTGCCTCTATTCTTGTTGCAAACTCTGATGAACTGCTCATGCAGTAACATGTACTCTGTCAAAATTTGTGTGTTTGTTAATTCCGTGAGTTTTGATGCAAGAATGTCGTTGTGTTTCCAATCCTTCAACTATCTACCTAGTAGTATAAACTGTTGTCTGAGCAAAGACACAAGCCAGAGTAGCAAAGTCAAGAAAAGCCATGCTATGGTGAAAGTTCCAGCATCCATCATCCCACAAGCTGAGGAAAGTAACAGTTCAGCTGACAGCAACACAACTTGCTTCACGAATAAACCTTTGACAGATAGAAACTTTAGTTGTCTAGATCAAGCCAATAGTGTAGGGATAATCGGAGGTTTATCGGTTGATTCCAGCCTTAATTTCGCCAAAAAGTTAGGGATGGAGGAACAAGAAACTGGGCTGCCCTTTATCCTCTGTTCGGATCCAACACTAAACAAGGAGCTTTCATCCCTTGAGAGTGGCTATTTCCCCTTACTTTCTGGTAGAACTGAACGGGTGCATATCAACCAGAGTTCAGTCGTTGAGAAATTAAGGTATAAGAGAGTGTTTCTTGAGAAGTCGGGAGTTTGTTGTGTCGTCATGCCGTGCCAAATATTACATTCTTGGCACAATGAGGTTGAAGACGGTTGTTCTGTTCCATTACTTCATATGGGTGAATGCGTGGCTAAGGAGCTCAAGGAAGAGAAGTTCAGGCCAATCGAAGCTGGGAGCCCTATACGTATCGGTGTTCTTGCAACTAATGCAACTTTAGCAGCTAGCGTGTATCAGGATAAACTTGAACACGAGTATTTTGTCCGGTCCCCCCTGGTTAATTCAGGTTCTTGAACTATGTATTTAGAGATTCTGCTTTTGTTCAAGTTTACTAATAATACTGCCCAAGTATTCTGTTTTCTGTAGTTTATGTTTCTGTCTTGTGCGTCTGAGAATAAGAGGGAGGTAACCTTTGGGATCTTCTCTGTGATTATAATCTGCCTGCCACTGTATTGTTAATAACTGTATTAGTCTCAACAGCTTTGAGTTTTTGATGATTCATGTAATATGTGTGTTGGAGTGTGTAGTCTAATCCAACAATACACTTAAACTCAGCCATCACGACCTAAATTTAGCACACACTTTACACGAGGGGTATAATTGTAATTCTATAATATTTTATAGGCATCTTAGAGTAGTGTGTATGTAATAGTTTTAGAAAAGCCATTTTCAACTTTCGGTTTCAAAATATCTAATTTTGCGCGTTACACTTTCCTAACAGTTATCAGACATGCAGGGTTTTGAGGTTGTACTGCCAGATAAGGCAACGATGGAACACACGGTGATCCCTGCACTCGATGCATTAAGTAGAAAAGACTTTGAAGGAGCACAGAACCTGTTCAGAATTGCTCTCCAAGTTCTGTTAGTGAGAGCTGTGAACAGAATCATCCTTGCTTCTGATGAACTACGGCAACTTCTGCCACTTGACGACCCCTTGTGGATGAAATGCATAGACCCGATGGATGCTTTGACCCGGTCAGCAGTCAAGCATGCTCAAGCAGCAGGGAGAAGTAAATGATAAAGACAACCTAGGAGGTTGAGGTTCTTGTTCGATATGCATTTCATCAGTTATTGTCTCTTTTTCTAGTTGTGTCTGTAAACTAGTTTTTGTCCTAAAGAAATATGTGTATAGCAAGTCGTGTTCTATTATTTGAAGGTAGAAAGAGAATCTGTAGTTCTGAATGGTGAATGATTTAATGTTAAGTGCAAGAGATCGTTGGTAGAGAGTCAAAGTCTTGTTGCTTTGTTTGTTAAGGAACTGATGATGCTCAAGTCTATAAGAATCTATTGGATTACAAATCAAGACATTTTGCAAGAAAATCCTCAATTCAGTGTAATTATCTTTTCCAAATAAACATGTAACATGTTTCCGACAGCCAGTAACCAGGATACATACAGCAATTGGATAAATTCCTCAGAATCTGGAAAAAGAAACCAAAATTCCTTTCAAAGGTAAAATACATATGAATATTCCTAGAGCCAATCAATTTGTTCAATCTGATTTCTTAAGATTTCCCAATTTTCCCTTCTCACCAAACACACACAGTGACAGAGAGAGAGAGAGAAATTGAAGAATACTGTAAGCTACAAAAACATAACAGAAGACAGGAACCTCGACTACTTAAGCTTCATTATTCCAGGAAAGGAAGGCAGGATTGCAATAAGAGCGTCGCCGTATCCAACAGGATCTGCAAACATTAAGATTTACAAAGTGTTCATGAGATGTTTCAGTGCATATAAATGAAAATTTCGTCAACCAAAATGTACAGGAAGAAGAACAATGAGTTTACCGCCATCTTCTCTAAGTATCTTAACCACCTCTCCAGAAACGTCGGACTGGCAAAAAGGCAAAGAGAAGGAATTAATAAGAAGATCAAAGAGACAAAACAAATGTAGAAATATAGATTCATTTGAATTTAAATGTTGAAGTGAATATGAAAAAGCAGATTTTAACTCGACCACAACAGTGGTAATTAAGGTCGGGAATAACCTCAACGGGGCTTTCACCACCTAGCTGTTCGATGTAGCAGAGCACCTGGCCCTTTTACTATGTCTTTCTGTTAAGCATCAATGAAAACTGGTCGGTAGAGGAAATTGCAGGCCATTATATGATAACAAGCAAACTTTGAAATTGTCAGTACATGTTGAACTACCACAAAGTAGAACACAAAAGCGAAATATAATAACCTTTTGTTAAAAGATGAACAGTAAGTTACTAGAATAATTTAGTGTAGGGAAAGTCATTGAAGCTAACCGAACTTGGATAAATGTTTTTTTACTTCTTGGATACGGATCGACGTTAGAAGAAAAAGAGAGTTAACATCTTAGAGAATCAAGAATAGAGTTGAAATGCACTGAAAGATGCGCTAGGCTGACAAGTATGACAAGAGACTGAATAAATGAGAACATTTTCTACAAACCCCAGATAAAGGAAGAGTTGAAAGCAATGAACCAACATAAAGTCGATACCTCTTTGCAAGATGGAGGAGCCCGCTTCCCCTTAATGGTACGCGATCTCCTAAAATATCCAACCTGCACCAGGTACACACCGATTAATGTAAATATCCATAAAATGCCGCAGTTTGTAAAAAAGAAGCTTCTATTCTCACCCTTGGAGATTGTAGTATCTTCAAACCTTGATCGGCTGCTTTGTCAAGCAGCGGCTGAAGTCCACCTGAGGGAGGTACTGGTTTGGTGAGGGCTAAAGATGGTGAAGAGGCTGAGTCATTGGAATGAGGAGTCTCAGCAACCGAATGAGCGGTAACTGGAGCAATATATGGAGCTTCTGGAGGTACACTTTGCTCAGCCAAGTTTCTTGTCACATGTAACCGGAATCCACTGAGCTAACCATGAGAAAAAGAAAAAAAATTAAAGATTAGTGGGGAAGACATTGAAGAAGACAGAAAATTTCGAACTTAACAAAAGCATTTGGCATAAATAGAGCAGTCAGGTGAAGTTGAAATTATGTTTTCTGGTGACAGAAGATAACGGTCTTCTTTTTGTCATTTTTCCTCCTTATGCATGCAGTGGAACCGTGGAGGTAAAATGCTTCAAGTATGTAAATGAAATAGCAAAATTGCTCACTTTTAGTTCAAACTCTGCGATGGATGTAGTGTCACAAAGCACCGTCAGAAGAGATTCTACCTGTAAGATAAGAATTTGTGTAAGATATCTGCCTTTATTTACAGAACTGTAGGGAGCATGAAATTATCATAAATCTGCCATCTTTTAGCTCAGGTTTCAGCTCAGCAACAAGATAAGTAAACAAGACCTAAGAGATAGTTGAGGTTTTAGAACAGCCTCAAGGTGGTTTGGAAATTGAAAAGCTATGAACTCACAAATTAAAGTGAAAAAGACTATTAATTATCAGAATATGCAAAAATCACCAGGAACAGATTACGCTAGGTTCCCCTTGCAAACTCTTTTGGCAGTTTTAGTTATCCTACGTTTTGTTTCACTGTTTTAGACCTTTTAAGCATGCAATACACAGAAAGAAAATAAATCAAGAACCAGTATATCAGCACATTACAGGTGTATAGCATCATCGGCCCTGAAAATACCAGCAACTCACCTCAAATGAATTTGGGATAAGTGTACTCAGCGCATCTGAGGATATAGTCTCTTCCGAATTGTCCTCCAAATGGGTACTGGCTTTTGCTTATTGAAATAAAAACGAGGATAAGAAAGAGAATTAGTAAAGGTTGTACAGCAATAATTCCATCTGCAAATTCCATATGAAACCTCTACTGATAAAATAAAGAACGAAAACATATTGGTTTTTAATCACTGATTTTGCTATTTTCTTTATCCTTTCTTCCACTTATTTTTGTTCTGCATACATGCATTTGAAAGCCTTTCCAGTTTTCTTTCTGAATGCCATCGGTCACATTTAAACCAATTCATATGCATCATGAACTGAGCATCTCAAATCAATGCCCAGAAACAACAAACTGAATCTATGATTCTCTCAAGATTATCCTTTTAACGCCTTAAAGATACTATACAACCTTCATATAACAAGATCACCTTTGTAAACTCATCAAGAATACAAAAAAAGGTAGTTTTCGAACAAAAAATAATTATCAGAGGTAAAAGGAGGACAGTTACTTCAATAAGTTAGTAAATAAAACATGATGCAAACAAAACCATTGCCATATACCAAAACAAAAGTACACAAGAAATGAACTCACAATCAGCTTCAGAATTCGAACTTAGGCACTCAATTCTTGTCTTCTTTGATCTGATTGACAACAGCAAACCATCAAACTGAACAATCTTTTGAGTCCTCAAACCATGCAAAGTGCTGAATTTGGGTCTAACAGAACCCAAATCCAAGTTCGCAAGTTTAAGGCCTGAAGTCCCAGAACCACCTGAAACAGAGATCATCACCAGAAAAAATCATCAAACACACTTCAATTCGGCCCAAATGCAAAATCAAGTGGAGATGAAATTCCTGCGGAGCCAAGGCATAAAAACCCAAGAAATAAAGAAAACAAAGATACCCATTACCGAAATACGTAGGGCATGGGCATACGATTAATAGACGCCATCGGAGTAAAAAAAAAACAAGAAATCAACAGATACATGCGATATAAACGCGGCATAAATTCATAACTGTTTAAAGCCAAGTTCTTGAGTCTGCACATTTGAGTAGAGAGAGAGAGAGAGAGAGAACTTACAGGCAGCCATGTGAAGGTGAAGAAAAGGAACAGAAGTAACTGAGAATTTGATTCTGAAAGCTTTGTACAGTACCGATGCTAACGAAGAAAGCCAGACAGAAATACTCACTCTCACTGATTTTCACTTTTTCTTATCCTTTTTAACCCTTTTCCCCTATTGATGATTGGCCACTCCAAATACAAATTTTCAATTACTTTATTGTTTATTATTAATTTTTTAAAAATTAAAATTTACTTTTAATAAAAATTAAAATTTATAATTTAATATGTCTCACTTTGTAAAATTATTATAATTTATTTATCATTATTATGTTATTTTAATAAATTAATTGAACAGATACATAATGTGTTAATATAATTTATTTATTGTTACTAATAAAATATTTATCAAATGATAAGAAGGCATTTTTCTAAATAAAAGTAAAATTAAGATGAAAAGAAAAATACCCTCCGACATATTGAAAGAGGAACAAACAATGATAGGAAGGTGTGATATTACCAAATCACCCCTAACAAGTAATTTGTAGCCATGTAAAGAGAGTGAGAAGATGTATAAAATAGTAATTTGGTTAGCTTACTATATATAGAGGCACCGACATATATGTTAATATCATGAGAAAAAAAAAAAGAAGAAAGTATTAGTTGATTGCTAATTAAAGATGTAGTTGTTGTGTTCTAATGTATAAATATTAAAATACAAATTTAATATTTTCAAGTGATGTTAATTTGAAAAAAAATGAATTTAAAGAAAAATACTGTGAAAGAATGTTAAATAATTTTATATTAGATAAATTAATAATCCGTAAAGTAGTTTAAAGTTCAATATCAAAATATAAACGAGGAAGGTAGGTTGGGATGGACCGGAGAACCCACCCCGACCACCGGCCAACCATGCCACATATGTACTCGCGGCCCTCCCAACCCCTACGTTTTTCCTACCCCCACGACCCCGCCTCTCTCACTACAAAATTTGTTCAAGTATCCTTCTTTTTTTCTTTTTTCTATTGAAATAATATTTAAAAATTCAAATTGTTCTGCAAACAGATAATGAAAAAAAAAAAAAAAAAGAAATTTCCAACGACACACCAATTGCAAATAAGATTGTTGGCCTAACTCACAACTATTCAAATTCAAAAGTTAATTTTCCCCCAATTATTAAGCTTAATTGCCATTAACCAAAGCAACCCAAACAAATTGCATTTCAATTGTTAATTAAGTACATATTATGACAACTTAGTTGCCTACATATTGAAAATAATTTATCACTCATCACATTTTATCTATAATAAATTAATAATATATATATATATATATAGACACATTCCAAAAAAAAAAATGAGTGAGGTTTCGGAGCAAGTTTGCGATGGACTCGAGATCCACCATGACTCTAGACAAATGCAATTTATCAGAATTAGCTATTTAAAGTTTTTATTTGAACCCGCCCCATTCGGGATGAGGGTGAGGACTTAGAAAGTCATGGGCTCATTGCCACCTATGCCAATGAGGTATTGCCTCAATAGTAAAGTTATTTATATATAAATATTTATTTTTATACTACTTTTAAAATTATTTTATTTATGTATATATATATATATATTAATATGAAATTATTGAGATACTTATTAAGTGTTTGGTATTTAGATTTATTAGCCTATTATATTTGGCCAACTAATTAAATCATGACTGACAAAGAAGAAAAAAAAGAAAATAAAAAAGGACTCATTGGGCTGGATATCCAACCCAATCAGCCACGATAAACACGATCTTATATAAGTAGGGATGCCATACATTAAAAATATGAACGCAAATAGATACAACAAAACTTAATCAATTAATATTTGTACTTGTGTTAATAGAACTAGAGATTAAGATTTCTTAGGATTACTTAAATTGGGATAAAAATATGTGTATGGGGATGGTGTTTACCTTTTTGACCTTTGTTCATATCTAAGTCACTCATCCAAAAAGATTTTGTTAACAAAAAAATAAAAAAAATTAAGGACAAAAAGGTAAATTATCATCAAATGCACTTAGATGGGTCGGGTGAGATTTGAAATTTCATCGTCTAAGTAAACAAAGAATTGGGTTACAATAATGTGATATCAGCCCAAGTCCCTTGAAATAAACGAACCTTAAATTATTAAGTATTTTGTAAATTAATATTTTAATATTTATTTCGAAAAAGGGAAGGGGGGAAAATTGTAATAAAAAGCCAATGCCTTGGTGTGTACTGTGTATTACTATTGCCACAACTTGCGGGCAAAACTGTTACCATGCAAACATTGGAGGGGGCAAATGCAATTCACCATAAATCAAAAGAGAATTTCTGAAAAGAAATCTGCGGCCAGGAATCGCGGGTGCAGCGTGTCAAAACTGCGACCCACACACACCGATCAATTACTCGGCGCAGTCCTCAAGAACCCAAATTAGTTTTTCCCATTCTCCCCGAACCCCAAACCCCAAACCAAACCTCTCTGTGCTTGGTCTGCCTCTCTGCCTACATTGGGTTTGGGAGATAAAATCACAGCCATTTCCGAGAGATTTTGAGACGAGGAAAAAGGGTCTTGATAGTTAACAGGATACGTAGATATTGATCGATATACGTATAAAGAGAAAGTAAAAGGGATGTCTCTAACGAGTGTGAAGATGTCGGAGGAAGTGTGGTTGACGTGTCTGACCCATGCATTGTCCACTGAGACGGAGGAGATCATGGGCCTTCTTCTTGGTGATATTCAGGTCCATGGATTTTCTGTTTTTGCTCTGTGTTTGCTGTTTTTGTGGGGTTTGCGTCTTTGTTCTACTTCAATTTGGTTTTTGGTTTGAAATTAATACTTTTTTGGGCTTTTATGGTGTTTTTTACCTGATGGGTTCACGAGTTCTTGCTTTTTAGTCTTCTTCATTCACCGGTACTGATTGCAACCGCTGTCTTGGAAATTTTTAGGTAGATGCTTTTCCTATGACTGTCTTCCTGATTTCTCCATTTCTTTTATGAGTTTTGCCTTTGTAAACTTAGTGGCTTTGTTCTGTTCCAAATGGGTTTTGCAGTGGCAGATTGTATCTTCTTGTTTTACCAATTGTTTCGCAAATCTTGAAGGAGCTGCAGAGTTTTGTTATCTTCTCTGGTCAAATTTGAATGCGCTTGGGCCCTTACAAGAAATTTTAGATTAAGTGGACAACATTTGTGTTTTAATAAATTTTGATGCCTTTGTAACATGGGAGTTCCAAATTGTTTTGAGCTCCTATACCTATACAGGTTGCTTGGAATTTAAGAGAATTAGAATGGCTTTACATATTCTTGAGTTGCAGACGACTTATACTGACTCTTATGTTAATTCAAAATTTGGTTTATAGTAGCTGCAATAATATGTTGGTTTCGGATTCTGCAAAGTTCACCAACAGCATTCCGAAATTGTGAAGTGTAATTCAATAGTTTTTTGCTTCCAGATTAAAATTTTAATTTCTTATTCTTTTACAGCATTTTAATGGAAAGCTATCCTTATGCAAAATGCACCTCATTAGGTAGAGTGGCGTGAGCGCCCAACCTGCCCTTTTTGACATTGTTATAACTATCATGAATTATGGGTCAAACGCCTGATTGCATGGGCACTGGTTGGTGATGGCTGTGAATTTTAGAACTTCCATAGTTAATGTCCAGTTAGTTTATTCATTATACTGAGCCAGATATCTGCAGCCACTTATTCTTGGATTTCGGACTTCTATTCTGCTTAGATTTTCTATGATTAAGTCTCTGGTGGTTCTTATGCTCTGTATAAATTACGTTACATTTGGTTTCTTCAGCATTCAAAGAATGGTACTGTAACTGCATTGATTTGGGGAGCACTTCCACAGCCACGTTCTGATCGACAGAAGGATAGAGTAGAGACAAACCCAGAGCAGCTGACTGCTGCATCAGTTCATGCTGAGATATCCTTTTTGCAATGCTTAATCTCATGGAACTTGTGGATTTTGTTCAAACAAAAGTAAATGTGAAAGAAGGAAATTCTTGAAAGTAATTACCGAGTGTATGTCAACTAAGAGCTGCACATAATATTTGCAAAATTGATCTTTTGTGTGTTGTATATATCGAAACAATTGCAAGTTTTGTTTGACTTATGTTGACCTTATTTTTTGGCTGTTGGATGTCTTAAAATTTTTAATGCACTAGAAAATTTAAAACTATTGATTGAGTTTTTAATCTTACTTAATGTTGATTGAATCTATATGCTAGAACTATTAATAAAAAGAAGCATAAACTATTTGATAAACAATAACCTTAATCCCTGCAGTTTGTTAGCCAATTGCACTAGGGTCACTTTTGTATGGACTAGGTCTGGAGTCAAAACTTACGTAATGAAGCTTGCAGTTAATGTACCTTGTGCTTTCCCGCTGTTGATTATGGATCTCTTTGTCCAATTAACTATTTAACACAGAATGACAATGGCAACAGGAACTACAACTAGAGTGATTGGCTGGTATCACTCCTCATATTACAGTCCTCCCTTCTCATGTTGGTGAGTTTTTAATATCGGAATGCTCCAGGGACAACGGATTGGACTTCATTTAGAAGTTTCTTCACCGAACTCCTTATGTTATATTTACTATCCAAAAAGTTAAGCAGCATCTATATGATCTTATGAAAACCTGTTGTCACCCATTTCTTAATCAATTCTAATTCCCTATTTGCCAGAAATTTTAATCCCTTTTGACTAGGATTAGAACCTTTGTTATCTGCATTCCCTTCTGATTCATTTTGAAGATCTTTAACCCATAGATCATGGATTTCCTTCTACAGTAAACAAAGATTATCACCTTTTGTACTCCACTAGGAAGAAAGCTTGATGAAATTCCCTTAACTTCAGGCTACCTAAAGTTGAAACTTTGGCAAAAGTTGATTCATGACCAGCATATAGAAGACTATAATATCCGACATGGTTTAATTCTGTTGATGGTTTCTTTAGTCCAGTTGAAAAGGGTTTATGTTTTTCATGATTCTTTTTCTTTCCCCCCTTAGTTAGTGTGAAGTATTCTGCTGAGAAGCGATTCTCCAAATTGAAATGCTGTCAAAATGTCCCCAGTTAACATAATGGTTGGTTCTAATAATTTGTTAAAAGATTAGATCTGTCAAGGTTTTATCATGTTCTCAGGGTATTAGGTCTATGTAACCCTTATTTGTTGTGACAATACGATGCTCCTCTTGTCGGGTTTCTGCAGATGTGCGGACTCAGGCAATGTACCAGCTATTGGATTCTGGATTTATTGGGTTGATATTTTCCTGTTTCAGCGAAGATGCCCAAAGGGTTAGTCTTCATAAGATTGTGGCTGAGAAATCAACTTCATCACCTTTTCTTTGGAAGTTAATTTAAATCATTACAGGTTGGAAGGATTCAAGTTATTGCCTTCCAATCTTTGGATGGCAAGCAGAATCACACAATGAAACCTGTTTCTCTCGTCCCTGTACAAAAAAGTTCTGTTATAGACATTGAATCATCTATAAGTTCCTCAGACAATACTACGCCCGTGTTTGGTTCTTCCAGAGGAGAAAGTATGGAACAAGACACCGGAGATTCAGCAGCAACTTCTATAGCTTCCAAGGTATGCCTGGATTGACATGGCTTCTTGATTTCTTTGCTTACTTCTGTAGTTTCTATAAGTGCTTCTGTAGAGTTATTCCCATGTGATCACCGTCTTTGATGACTTTGGTCTGCATAAGCCATGCTTAGTGGTCCTGAGAGGTGAAATCTATTGAACTGTTGGGATGATGGTTCTTGATAAACTAACAGTAATTGAATATGCTTGGTTTATTAACAACACAACTGGTCCTCTTAGAAAGACAATGCATTTGATTGTCTGAATTGGCTTTTGATGTATATTCACTCCCTTTGATTGGCTAGGGTGCGGGGAAATCGCCACGATTGGGAGGTTTTTTTGCTAATGCTGATGCCAAAACAGGAAATAATTACAATGCCAACAGTTTAAACAATGTAATTCATGATTTGGATCCCATGGATATGTCAGAAGGTATGCAAGAAGCGATGCATCTGTCAAATTTGGAGATGAGGTAACATGAGTATGTACTCTATCACTTGATTAACATATATTGTGGTTTGCAAATTGAATCTGAAAAGATAATATCATTGCATAGAAATAGAATGGTAAAGAACAGTGAGTTATGTAATTGCTTACATGATCTCTGTACTGAGTTCTAAATTTATGTCATCTTCTTGCTGTTACATTTCATTCAAAAGTTTTATTTGCTTACTGCCGAGCCTTATTTGCTTTCCCATTATCTTTTATTTCCTTGTACTGTGTCAATAGGAGGCCATTGTATTAGTAATTGCAATTGACATAGTATTTTTCTGAATGAATATTTAAAGGGGGATTTGTTTTGTGGCAGTGGAGCAGAATTTGTTAGAAAGGAAATTCCGCTGCATGTTCTGCCTACATCATCCCTTCTTAATCTTGATTCTCCTTTGTCATCCTTTACAAATCTTCAACGTGTACTGTATGAAGAGGAGAGGACTGCGTATAACCAAGCAATGGCTCAAAATGCCAGGTTTTTTCTGACGGGCACACCGCAATTTTCTTTTTACAGTTAACATGTCATATTTTTCTTTATTAACCACCCTATTTCGGTGCATCTTTAGTAATGGCAAAGTCCACCCTCTTTCTTTCATTCATCACACATCAACATACAAGGCTTCCATGTGCAAAAATGATTGAATATTGGTAAGAAGCAATAAAAGTCGTCCATTTAGTGACTTTGGCTTGGTGTTTTTGTTTCACATTTGCTATTTTCATCCATTGCAGCTTGAGCCCTGCTATGAACGCTCTTCAAGATCGTTTGAGAGAAAATGAAATTCAGTAATGGTCATCGGCATTGAACTTTTATTATCTGTTCCCTTGCACGATCTCTGAAACACGTAACCAGTTTTACTTCCAACTTTTTTCATTCTTATTTTCTCTTTCATGTGCAATATTTTCCACCCTTTCAACTTTAGTCTTTTAAGCATGATATGAAAATTAACTAGACATTCTCAACAACTTGGAAGCACCTGAAACTTTTTTATCATTTTATTCGCTCAACTTCCATATACCTGGGTGTTACACCCTCGTATTCGCCTTTATTGTGACAGCTAAAACTGCTTGCGGAAGAAGCCAACCTTCTGGAGTCGGAGCTTTTAAGAGGAAGCCCTTCAAACTCCTCTCCAAGGTCTCCATCTCAGTCGCTCCGAAGCGGTGGCCACCGAGACTTGTACCCTGCCGACTTCAGCCATCTGAAAAACGCCAGCGGTAGCCGAATCAGAAGAGGAGCGTAGTCTTGCACTCAATAAGATCAAACGGAAGCTTATTCTATGTATCAGCTCGACTCTCTGTTCTGCTGTTCCCTCAGCAGTTGAATCTTGCCGATGTTTATGATGCCCCGCTGTCTCGATCTTGGTCTGTATACTCAACGAATCCTTTTGTCTTCCCCCTGAGAGAAGTTGTATATTTTGATCAAGATTTATACATACTTGCATTCCTGATCAGGTTTTGGGTACATAAAGAGTTGTGTGTCTGAGTAGAGACATATTGGTGGATCATGGGATATGCACTGTTCATTGTTCCTAAATCCTATATTTAAATCAGATTTTTTCTTTCTTACTCCCTCTAAAACAGCATAATTACACTTTTAAAACGGACTACTCCTGAAATATGAGAAAAATGTAATTGTGCTATTTTGAAGGGGTCAAGGTGAAACAAGAGTGGGATATATGTTTTCCTTACTATATATATATATATATATATATATATATATATATATATATATATATATACCTGCGTGTGTGTGTGTGTGTGACTTTTGTTGTCCTGCGTTGACTTTACATATGTGACGGATGGTCCTAGAGGTGGCAGACGAGTCGAATTGGCTCGCGAGTCTCCTCCAACATTGTATGTGTTGTTGAAGATATTTAAATAATTGAATTGATAGATTACTAAACATGGATTTCCCCCCTTAGGCTTAGAATATCTACCTAACTATGTGCATCAATTAACACATGCTTTTCTCAACATTCTACAATTAATTAAACCTCATTACTTCCATTTTTTCTGAAATTATATATAATTATAAGTACTTTTATTATTTAATTTTTTTAATTTTAACATTCATGTAACAACGAGCTCATTCTATTATATTATATTTCATTCAATTTTGTGAATCACACAGTCCCAAATATTATTTTAGATTATAAATTATAATTTTATACAATTTTTTAGAATTTTATAAAATATTATGAACTAATATTCTCAACGAATTATTTACTTTATTCACTCTCTATTTTTTTTTAAATATCTTTTTTTTTAAAAAGAAAAAAGAAAACCAACAAGTATAAATTGATAACTTTTACCTCAACGTATATAGACTACATAATTATTTTTCGTTTGACGTGAAATATTATAATTTTTTCTAAACAACAAAAATATATTCATAATTATATCAAATATAAAAAATATAACTGTAATTTCCCCTTAATTAATGTTTGTTGTTATATTTGGTCAAGTAAATGTTATATCAATTTTATTTTTTTTTGCATTGAATGTATAGATGAATGATACATATCTCGAAATGAGAGTATATATCGAATATCCACTTATTCTGTATTTATCAAGTGTAGCATTTACATAATTAAAAGTTAATAAACACTTAAGTTAAACTATTACAAATTTTCCTTAAATCGCCATGCTAATGTACAGTACACCTAAATAAAATAACATACTTCAAATTTGAAAAAAACCAAAACAAAAACTCACAACGTTTAAGTAAAAAATTAATTACTTAATTATTGGTAAGGCTTGGCTCAAGCCTATAGAAGAGAAATCTAGCTCGAGCTAAGCTCCTTCGTCTCATTTGTCACCGAGTCGAGCCTTAACTGAAAGTAGAATATAATATACGTTAATTGCCTCAAATTTTAAATAATTAAAATTACTTTCAATTATTATGAACTATCAAAAATACCAAATAAAAAAAGTTGAAGAAACGGCGTGGTTTGTAAGCTACTGAAGCCGGCTAAGGTGCCGATATCGACTATTTCTTTTTCCCTAATTAAATGGCAAAATGCGCGGCTTTGTGTAGGCGGCGGCTTGTGGGAGCAATAATTGTATGATATAATTAATTAGGGTTATTAAATAGATCTATTTTAAACAATACTAGATATCACCGCACCCGATTCCTGCGAACATATAAAAAGAAACTTGACATGAGATAATAAGAAAAAAAAATTTAAAAGAATAAATTATAATTATAAATTATTAGAAATATAGAGAAGTAAGGAGAAAGAGAAATATGGGGCAGTGAGTAGTTATAAGAAAAAGAAATATTATAAAATTATTAAAAAAATATTGATATTACAAATCTGATCAAATAATTTTAGAGAGAAAAAAATAAAATATAGGGTAAATTAGGACAATCTAAAATTGATATGCTCAAAAAAAAAAAATTTATAATAGTATGGATGATTTGAAAAATAATTTTTATTTTAATTCTCTTTTCGTCCTTGTTTTATGTTTTTTAAATTAAAAATTTCTTTTATATTCAGACTTATATATTTCTTGGTTTTTAGATATGTAAAGTTACTGAAAAAATAAATTTATAAAATCTGAAATTCATTATTCTATAAAAAAATAAAAAATCAACCTTTTATCTCGTTGATTTTAATATATAAAAAAATTAGACCATGAACCTTATGATATTTTACCAGAATATTTATAAATTATTTGTAAATAAAATGCATATAATAATAATAGAGAAAAAAAAGCAATAAAATGATATTTTTATTTATTACAACTCGTTCGTACTCATCAATTGAGTCAATATGTGTTGATTCTTACTAATTAATTATATATTTTTTTTTTTTCTATATCGTAAATATTTGTATTTTTGCATTAAAAGATTACATGATGGGAATTGAGTTTCAATTTAATTAAAAAAATTTAAGTAAAAACAATACATTTTTCATAAATAAAATAACTTATAATTTTAAATTTAAATTATTTTTGTAGACCAAAAAAAAAGAATTTTTTTTAGAGAAGCTATTTCCTTAAAAGCCCTTGTCCGGGGGGAGTTGGGGGGGGTATGTGCTAAATTTGAAAACCCTAATGAAATTAGGTATACGTTATGTTGACGGTCTGAGAGCATTTCCCAAGGGGAAGGGCATTAGAGTAATTTCATGACAGCATTAGCTATAAATAACCTCTTCTTCCGTTGCACTTCATTTTCTCATCCTGCTGCTCTTCTTCTTGAAATCTCTCTCTTCTTCGTTTTCTGCAGTCTTCCATCATCGAAGACCTACCTCCATCGGGCCTGAACGGGCCTTCGGTACGTCGAATTTCTCATTTTTCTCCCGGGGGTGGTTTAATTTGGTCGTGTGTGGTCTCCGTTGTGTGTGTGAGTTTTCAAATGTTTGATTCACGGGAATTGCGGTGGGGTTATTGTTGTTGTGGATGGATCACGTGGGGTTTAGGGTTTGAGGTGCTTGATTTGTTGGTTTGTTTCTGATCTTTTGGTTATTGATTGGTTTTTCTCGTATTGAGCCGCGGGGGTCTTTTTTTGTATTTGTTTTTAGGTTTTTAGAAGTATAATTCTTCTTTATTTGTACTGTGGTTGGATTTACCCTTCGTGAATTGGAGATTTTGGCTGTTCATATGGTGAGGTTAGGTTGAACCTTTTGGGGTTGACTTGGTCATGGGTAATTTATTTCTTTTGGGGATTATTAGTATGGGGGTGGTTCTAACTTTCTGGTAAAGCAAATTACCTGTATGCAAACTCAGCTGACTTGGTTAGGCTGTTAAATCTGAGGAATCACCCCTTTTTATGTTGTGTGTGTGTTTTGTGTTGTTTAAAACCCCATTTTTAATGATATCTTCACAAAGTTTTAAAGAATCCTACATTTTTAAACCTCTTTGCAGTACAAAATTGTGCAATTTCTGTCATGCAGTTGTTTACGAACCACAACTGGAAAATTTTATGTTGTATTTAAGGAATTTTTTGTGGTTGGCTTTCTGTCGGGTCTGCTTAAATGTGTTTATCATGTTAACTCTTTTTAATCGTAGGAACATTTTTGAGCTATGTGGTCTGGGTATTAGTTAAAAAAACTATAGATTGATTTTTTCTTGCACTTTCGTATTCAAGTAGATTGGGACTAACATTTTCATTAAAATCTGATTTTGGATATTTGAAAGCAGTATGGCGTGCAGAAGAAAACATAGTTCTAATAGTTTCTTGGCTCTCAAAATGCCAAAAGATAGAAGGGTGAATTCGTCGTCTTTTGACAGGGCTACCGTGTCTCCTTATTCTTGCAGCTCTAAGATTTCAGATCGCAAAAATTGTGATAGCTCTTCCCCTCAAGTCGGGGATGAAAGAGAATGGGAAGAGGCTCGATGCCCCATTTGCATGGAGCATCCCCACAATGCTGTCTTGTTACTTTGTTCTTCTCGGGAGAAAGGTTGTCGGCCTTTCATCTGTGACACAAGCTATCGACATTCCAACTGTCTTGATCAGTACCGCAAGTCAGCTGCTGCATCATCTCTACCTGGAGAACAGCAATCAGAGCTTGTCTGCCCCCTTTGCCGGGGGGTAATAACTGGATGGGATGTCGTACAGCCAGCACGGACATTCATGAATTCCAAAATGAGAAGCTGTTCTCTAGAAACATGTGGTTTCACTGGAAATTATGCCGAGCTGAGGAAGCATGCTAGGCTCGAGCACCCCTACAAACGACCATCGGAGGCCAGCCCCACCCGGCAATCAAATTGGGCAATGCTGGAGCAACAAAGGGAAATTGAGGATGCACTTGCACACCAGTCAGATATTGAGTATGACTGGGATGGTTGGCCCAGCTGGGATGAATGGGGTGAAGATGATTTGTGGAGTGATGGAAGCTTTTTTGACTTCCCAAGTGGAATGTCCGATATTGAGGACGAATTGATAGATGAAATGTTTAGTGGGCTCTCTTTATCTTTCTTTAGTTGTATGCTTCTCCTGAGGAGGAGATGATGGATTCTGGTAGCTCAATAAGTAGTGACAGACTCCAGAGGGTAGCTGTGTCCACCAATTCAGGTTCAAGGTCAAGTAATGGAGTAGGAAATCCGTTGGCAAGCTCAAGGTCAAGATCAAGTTATCGAAGTGAAAATGGTGCAAGCATTTCAAGGTCGAGATTAGGCCATCGCAGAGAAAATGAGGCGACAAATTTAAGGTCAAGATCGAGTTACCATCAAGGAAATGGATCAATCATTTCAAGTCCAAGGTCGAGTTATCACAGGGGAAATACAAATGCCCGGACAAGTCTAAGGGCAAGATCCAGTTATCCCAGGGAATACAGCTCAACTATTTCAAGGTCAAGATCAAGTTCTCACAGGGAAAATGCCCCAGCCAGTTCAAGAACAAGATCGCGTCATCAAAGAGAATATGACCCGTTATTTTCAAGGGCAAACACGAGGTACTATCGCTCGGAAGTTCCATCTCGTGAGAGACATTCTGCTACTAGATATTTACCTGGCCCTTCAAGGCAGCCTCGATCCAGTTTTGGACGCCGCGAAGAATAAGAATCTTCAATTGCTGTACAATGCTTTGTCTGTTTCTCAAAACGGTTTTTGAGTCAGATCTTTCCTTTTCATTTTTGAATTCTTGAAGCCTCTTTCTTTGTGTGTCTCGACTCTCTTCCATGGTCTTTGTTTATCTATTGGTACTTGTTTGTTGAATGTGATTTTCAGAGTCGGATGTTTACCAGGTCTAACCATACCATCTTGCTAGAAGGGAAAAAGAAAAGTTGGCACCATTCTAATCTTCGACTACAGTGGCTGCTCAATTTTCCATTTTGTAACTTTGAATTTTGGAGTCTGGTTCGTTAAAGACCAACTCAATCAGGTCTTTGTGTTCAACAGAGTTTCCCACTTCCCACCATCCAACCACAAAGTGGAACAGCACGCCACACACTACACGTACTTCAACAAATATCAATTAGGTCTGGACTTTATAGTTAATGGTAGCTTCTTGTCATAACACAAATATAAAAAGGAATACTATTTCTTACTAAGAAATTTGCAGCATCGCAATACTAAATTTTAAAATATTAATTATATCTTTGTACTAATATAATGAATCATATTTATTTCAAATGGTTAGTATATTTTTTTATTATGTTTATCTTCCACTTTTATTTATATTCATCATTTGCTCCGCCTTTTTTTAGTTATATATTGATTTATGATGTATTTATCAAATTATATGACGCAAGTTCTGCGTGTTGCGGTGGTAGTAACACAGAAGAAAACTGAAAAGGGTAAAACCAAGTGACAAAAAGGAATTAAATCAGAATCTGAATGTAGTGGATCATATGCTATTTCAATTTCAGTCTCCGAGTGAATTGACTCGACATCGATGAAAATTTGCCCAAATCTTGCAGAGCTGAATCCATTAATCCTCATAGAACAAACATATAAATAAGATAATAATTAATAGTTTTATTTATTAATTAATTCTCCTGTCCATCAAATGCCTAAATATTACCTACCAAAATTACAAAAATGAAATAGAAACAAAATAATATAAATCAACTGTAAACCAAGACTACCCTATTCATAACTGTAATCACTACTTTGACTCTGAAACTGATCAAGACCACCCGAGCCGAGGTTGCCGCTTTTGCACCGCGGTCCACATTCTCAGAACCATGATGTGACCAGCAAGGGCAGGGAAAAGGAGGATGCACAAACGACCAATATGGTGATCACTTGAAACCACTTGAGGGCATTGGGCTGAACTTATGGCCAATGTGGAGGCCAGTTGAAGTCACCGGAGGGCATTGGCGGGTGAATGAACGGCCAATGAAACGGAGACCATTTGAAGCCAGAGGACGGGTTAACGGATGAGGAGTCGTCCACTTGAAACCACCTGAGGGCATGGGTGGATGAACAAAGGGCCAGTGGAAATCACCGGCAGGCATTGGTAGATGAGGAAAAGGCCAGGGGCAGGGGTGGGGGTCAGATGGAACCAGTCCTCTCCTTTTGCAGTGGGGTACTGAAGGTTGAAGTCGTGAGGTGTGGGATCAAAGGTTAGGTAAATTTAAAACCTCACTATTTTTTTGTTGACAAGTATTTTATGTCCAAGGCTCATAATGGTTGTAAATAGAGTATTTTCGAATTGGATGTAAGTGCAATTTTTAAGATCAAAACTTACATATACAAATGGACCCGAGTACACCTCCAAAATGGCCACCACGTAAGCATTCTTCACTTCCTGACTGAGTCAGTTCTTTAGCAAAACAGTTATTCAACCAACCAGTACTAATATAGTAATATTTACCAGTTCCTATGTCTGGTAGTCCCTGCTGGAATTCAGGGAAAGCCATTATGAGACAGTCTCACCTCCTTGTCGCTAACTGAAGAAATATGCATTAACAAAAAGCTTAACTCATAATAATGTCTTTGGAAGGTAGAATGATAGAGAATAAGATCATCGCGTTTGCAGAAACAATCAAAGTGGCTAGAATGAACTGAATGTTGCCATCAATTATTGTATCCTACAGGAGAACGGGTGAAATCCATATTTCTAATGGACGACTGCCCCATGTCTTTAAATCCAAAAAACCACCATCGAGAAACTGGTTAAATTGTTGCAAAAGCAACCTAAAACCATAGATCCCATCAAAAACGTTTGCGAAACAAATAAGCTTTTGGAAAACCTGAAGAATATTACAAAGTTCGCTCATCCTGTCCCCAGATCTTATTCTGGCAGCAAATTGCTGAGTGTATTTAGTGATGATGACCATCCTCATCATCTCCATGTCCATCAGGAGGTCCGCCTGGGCCCACCACTTCCAACTGTCAACCAAGAATAGGCTATAAGCATTTTGATGGAAATAACCAAGGGGCATTCCAACGCTTACAGAGATATACCAAGAGAGCAGAACTTCCAAACTAATCACACAAGTGCCATCCACAAAATATTGATTAATGCAGTAGATATTCACAAATGACTTCTAAGGGTGTACAGCCAAAAATAAGCGGGAGATAGAAGCAAAGGAAACCCATGCCTTAGAATGCATCCCAGATTATACATGACGAAACAAACACAAAAGGCAACCGACTAAATTTACGTGGTGAAAGATTGATTTCAGCTTCTTATCCAACTAAATTGCAGCGGTCTGGTTTCAACTGCAAAGCAATTTTGCCAGATATCAACATACACAACCTTCGGCAGTTTTAAACACTATTTTATTACTCTCTAGAATTTAAAATCAAAGCTGTTTGCCACCATGCTCAAAAATCTGCGTGTGAGTGTGCAATAGTGGGGACTCGGTCTATAACGAAGTAAATGAGGTAAGAACCATACATGATTTACTAACTAGCTTTCTCAAGCAATGATGATGCTCATGTCTGACTCTCAACACAATTCAAAGTTGTATAGTCCACATTCATTATATAATCTCCACATCTTCACCAATCTATACAAGTCAACGAAATGTCTTATGTACTTACCACGAAGTACTGCGAGCACACTGGGCACTCATGTGGCTTGCCCTTCTCTAGCCAGAACCAAACAACATCATGCTCATCCTCTGTTAAATATTGAGTGGGGGAACAAATTATCAAAATTCAGTAGAACGGAACTAAAAGAAAAATTGCGAGTCTTACATCAAAGCACCTAAAGCCTTACCTCCTTCAGCTCCAGGGCATCCCACAATTCGTTTGTCATAATAAGACTTAATTACAGCAGGTGCTTCCTGCAGACAAGCAGAAGCAAAATGTTAATTCCCCTATCCATGCATTTCAAATGAAGAAAAGGAATATTGATGATGATTTATAATAAAATCTAAGACAGTGAAAATCCAGCAGCACCAAAGAAGCAGTGACCAATTCGGTATGATTGAGGTAATATGTTTATTCGGAATTCTTAACTGAATGATTTAAAAACAGAAATCTAAGTTAAAGTACAAATTTGCTCAGAAGGAGGATTCTCTTTTCTATTGATTTCTGCAGGTCGAAATTGAAGTTTCTGGATGAGACAAGGCATGAATTGAAAAAGAAAAAAACTGACAATATTTCAGACGATACTCAGAGTGTTTATTCCCTTGAAAATTACAGATTGGTCGTCAACTAGACATCAAAATTGAGCTGTTTAACCACTTATTCCTTGATCTCAATCTTTATGATAATAAAATTGTAAAACACTTCAAAAAGTATTAACAGAAAAACAAAAATGAGCAGTTTATAGCATCTCCCAGAATAGCAGTTATCATATAAACCTAGAAGGTCCTTAACAACTTCTGTCTTCATTTCAGATTCCTTTTCCTTGTTCATCACTTCTTTTTTGAAGTGAAATTAAATTTTCTCTCCGTTCACATTTCTCTATTTGAAGCACTTACATCACCAGCAATTGTAGGAATATTTGGTTTGCTTCATGTCTAAGGTCCACGTATATGCAGTTTAACCTGAAACCAAAGGATCCTGTCTCGCTAGCTAGATCTAGGCATTAGACGTAATCCATCAGCTATATAGATTAACCAAAATGCATGCACCAAATTTTTCAAAAGAAATTGGTATTATGCAGAAAGCAGAGATCCATTCTAAAAAGCGGGTAAGAAAATTCAGACGAGCATAGCAGAGTTGTAGCCACATGAAGACAAAGAATTAGATCTCTAAGGCAAAAGGAATAAGTGAACCTAAAAGGACAAGTAGCAGGTTTCACAAGAATGTAAAAGTCCTTTTCAGTTTGGCAAATGCAAATGTTGATTGCCATAAGGAACATGGAGTTTGTGAATATAAGCTCTTGTAATGCAAAATTAACATGATGTGTTTTGACCTATGTTCCCACCCTACCACACCTTATACACAAGGGCAATGTAGTCCTTACTCCCACAAAACTAGCAAAATCACACAGAAAGGTAGCTGCTGATTGAATCTTACAGAATTTAAACAACAGCACGTTAAAACGTCAAACTCTTGATGAAGTAGCTCTAATACTAGGAAAACAAATATTCTCAAATACACAACAGTAAAAGGTTCGGTGCCTGAGCTAGAATGGCCTCTATGAGCAAAGAGAAGAGAAAGGATGATGAACAAATATAACAAAGAAATAAAATTGTAGAAAGGAAGAACATCCAGGCATAAAGAGATACATACATACTATTAATCACAGATGTAAATTTATGTTCCTCCCTACTTGAAATTTCTAGTTTCAGGTAGCAGATAACTACAATTGAGAAATGTGCCATACCGTCTACAATGCTACTTAGTCCCAGTCCATGTATGTAACGTTGAAGATATAATTAACTTTTAAACAGCCATGCAATATGCGGCTTTTTTGATAATCAACGCGTTATCATTGACCAAAGGTAAGTAATACCAACTCAAAATCCGAAATCAATTAGCAACGAAAATCACAATACAAAACACTGACCTTCGTTCCAAAGGGACCCGCTGGGTAGTTGATTTCCAGAATGTCCTTTCCCTAATCAAAACAATTCAACAAAAACGAGAACCAAAACGAAAAATTAACAAAAAACAACCAAAATATCGCTTCAGTAAATAAGGTAAAAAAAAACCCAATAAAAACAAAGACAATGAAATACTAACTTGCAGCTCCGCTTCGAGCTCTTCCCGCTCATGACCAGTAGCAATCGGCATTACGTCCTCAACTCTTTTTGCAGTCACATTCCCCACTAAACACATTCATTAACCGAAAGGAGCATTTGTCATCACTCATCAATATAATCCCCACATAATCACCTCAAATAACATACATATCAATCAAAATGACATTTATAGATACAGCCACAGATTTCAAAATAAAAATTGAAATAAATTAGGGCTAAGCGAGCTGAGACACGCACCAGATTCAGTACTGAAATGGCGAGAAACAGCAGCGAATGAACGGATGCCATTCACCGAATCACTCGACGACCCCCCGCGCACTGGTAGGCCTGAGCGCGGAGGGTCGGGGCGAGTGGTCGGAGCTGGGTAGCTAGCCTTCTCCACATGATTCGGATCCGATTCCGATTGTTATCTCAGGTAGCCCCTTGGATAAACAACGATCAATTCGTCTCTCCAGAAAATTCGCGGCGGATTGAATAGACAAAGAGAGGGGAAGGGAGAGGAGGAGGCGTTGGGAGGATTGCTTTCTGACTAGGGTGGCTATACTGTGTAGAGAAATAGCTGCACTTGCGACTCGCGCGTGTGAATGACCTTTCACGCGTGTTTCTAATTCTTTTTCCAACTTTACCCTTTCTGAGGGTCTTCCTTTTTTTCTTTATTTTTTTGTTTTTTTCTTTTGTGGTGATCTACAGTCCTACATCAATTTCGGATCAACGGTTTGAGCATTTCAAAGCTAATTTGCTAATACATAACTTTTCATTTGTAATTAAAAAAATTATGATTAAATTACATGTTTTAGAATTAATGTTTTCTTTTTTTTAGATAAATTATTAATTAAAAATTTAATAAATTAACTAATAATTGAATTCCAAATTAAAAATTTATAATAAATTTGAACTTCATATACTTTTAAACTAATAAATAAGCACATATCAAATTTGAATTTTCTACAATTTGCTAAATTGATTCAAAATAAAATATATTTTTTATTAACTAATTCGGTGTATATATGTCGTTAAGAAAATTGATCGTAGTGTTCAAAACCTCAATATAAGTGAGTTCATGTCTATAAAAATGATCTCCAAGACGAGATGAGAAACAAGACATCAACAGTATTGCATCACATCAAGAAACATTACGAAGTGTAAACAGACAGTAAGACACCGTAAATACACAACAACTTACATCCAAAGCAACTTCAAAATCTCGGCCATGACAAAGTGTTATAATCACGATATTTCATATATTTCTTGACTACAAGTCATCAAAGCATTAATATTAAATTTCAAACTAACATGTAATTTCCTCCCACAAGTTCGAAGCAGATTATGCATTCACATTTGAAACAAGTTTACAATCCTTTGGCCGGAAAAAAGGATCCAATGATAGTTTTCGTCTTTAAAGGATGTAACCTATTACTTTAAATTTAAAAATTTTGTCCATATTTTTCAATTTCATAACTATTTTTTACAAACTCGAAATTTGTGTAAATATATATGCTCAAAGCCATTAATATATCCAATATTGATTTAATACAATCAAAAAATTCCAATATTCAAGTAATCATTCATTCAACTTTTTAAATTCAAATGCATCTAATGATGTACTGAATTGTATTTATATATATATATATATATATATATATATATGAAAAAAATTAAATTTGTGAAGGCCATTAATTGTTTACCCTTACCTATTGATTTTGCGAAGCCCTTTTCATTGACTATGGTTTCAATAAAAAATGAGGTAGGAACATCAAAAATTTGTTTAATCCACTGACATGTCTCATTAATCAGATAACAAAGCATTTGGGTTTGTATAAAAAAGTTACAATTGCTACCACCGTTTACCTACGCTTCCTTAAATGCCTCCACATTGACATTTAGAGCACCAAACATATATCAAATTATGCGAGCATTCATAAAGATTTAGTAGTGCTTTGTTTTAGTTATATTATTTTGCTTGCACTAATTCTCAGTCATTAGGCAAAATAAGGCCACACATTCTTTCCGGGACTCCTTTATTAACGTTTCATCTGAAATAAATAATATTTTGTAATTTTGATCATAATGAGCAAATGCGTGCATTTGCTTGTGTAAAGCAAAAATGTTGAGATCAAGGTCTAAATATTTAAGGTCAGAAAATAATAAAGTCATACGTTAGTTTAATGTAATTTTTCTCAAGAGTGTCCGTGCATGGTTTTACCCATGAGAATGTAATAATATAAATAATAATTACAACATCAGATAATGTATTTGTAGTTTTGCAAGAACGTGGAGCATTGATTTTATTTACCTTAAAATCTATTAATGTATTAACTCATATATGATATTGGTATACTGAACGAAGTAACTGATCGTTTCTACTAAAAGAAATAAATACAATGTGTTAAATATATTAAGTGGAGTTGTATTACGATTTTGTCCTTGATTCTTATTGAATAGGTTCATCAAGAACAAACATATTCTAAGGGCATTTATGTAATTAACTATTTATCATTCATGATATACCCTTGTTATATAGATTAATGAAATGTAAAACATATACCTATTTGTGACGTCAATGCTTATATCTTATTTACTGATCAAGGGTATTTCGGTCCAAGTGTTAATTCATGGGTAACATCGTAATTTCAGCCCATCGGCACGAGCGACCGGGTTTAGCGACTGCGTCTGAGCCGCTCATTTGCAACCTCGCCTAAGCTCACCCCCAAAGTACACACCCCTCTCTTCACTTATTTTCTTCCTTCCCCTTCCTCTCTCCTTTTCTTTTTTTTCCCTGTAATTTATAAGAAGAAAAAAAAATGAGTAAGCTTCTCTTCTCTCTCTCTTCATCCTTCCTTCGATTTGTAATGGATTTTTTTGTTCGTGTGATTGTTTCCGATGCTATGTTTCTCCGTTGAATGCAATTGTTGAGGTTTGAGGATGAGAATACGGGTAGTTGTTTAACTTTTCAGTGATTAATGTTTTGTTGTTATGAATCAGGATTTGGAAAGGTCAATAGATTTGTCGCGCTATTCGCTCGCCAAAGTGTTGTGAATGAGCCTCCGCTTGGAGCCTCTGATTTCAAGGTATGGCTATTCGCTTTATTATTTCATTAATAGATTCACTGCTTTTTTATGTTTTCAGTTACTTTAAATTAGAGCGACATATTTTACCTTTTTTTGTAACTGTAAAGCCTCTTCTTCTTTCTTTCCTTCTTTTTTGACTGCAATGTTTGTAAAAATTAGCTTCATATGAAGTGAACGGCGTGAGTTTGTAGAAAGGATCACTAGTTTTGTTTTATTTAATTTCTAGAAAGTAGTAGTTTGTTAATTGGTTAATAGAATTTAAGGCAAATTCTGAGTAATTTATGTTATGATTTTTTTGTCAGTTTTGTTTTGTACATTGCAATAATATTTGGTAATTTATTTAGCATACAGATTTCAGAATTTAAATGTTCGATGAAAGTGTATATATAAAGATGATTTGCTATGAAACATATCCAGATAAGCTTGTGAATCCGTGCTAAATATAGGATGATTAAAGTGTGTATATTTAAACATATAATTATGGTTACAGGATGATTTAACATAGAAAGTGATTGTAAAAGAAATAGATTTATTTTCGCTGAAGAGTTTTGAGTACCTCAATTGGGTCCAGTTAGTGAGATTTTGGCATACTATACGGATTGATTTTATTACATTAGATTATTGATAATTGATTTTAAGAAATGTAAGTCGCATATTGGCAAAGCCAAATCCAAGCAAGCACGGGCAATTGTACCACATTTTTTGTTTGGATCACTATGTGAATTTTGCAACATCTTTTATAAAAAATTCTGTGTCCTTCTCTGCTTCAGAAAAACAGATGTTCCTTGAGTCTGTAAATTTCTTACATGATATAGCTGCATCATGTGAAGTGTAATGCTGTTCTAAGCTAACTGTTGGAGGTTCCACATCTTGTTACTGATTTTTAGCATAATTTTCAGGCTGCCCCTCTGTTGCAAACACTTCTTCTGAAGCATGGTGAAGGTGGATCTGGATCTGCTGGCTCAAATTTTTTCAGCGCACTTGCACTTTTTGGTGCAGGAGCTTCAGGGCTTCTGAGCTGTGCAACTATAGCATATGCTTCTGATGAAGCCGAGCATGGTTTGGAGTGTCCTAGCTATCCATGGCCTCACAAAGGCATCCTTAGATCGTATGACCATGCTTCGTAAGTAAATGCATCATTGTCTCATGAAACTGTACCGAAGGATCTTTTAGTGATGTTCAATTTGAATTCTCGAACGTTTATGCTGACCTGTCTGTCTGATACTTGTTTGGAGAAAGAATATCCTGTGAGGGCAATCATTTGCAGTCAATACACTTCAAATTGAATTGAGGTCACTGACATTTATGGAATGAGTGATACCACAACTTGCTATTGCTTTATTCTGTACTAATATGGACTTTACTTTTCTGTTTGATGGTTATTTGTTCTGGCTATGAAAAGTTGAGTTGCCTGAGCAGGATTCGACGGGGTCACCAGGTTTATCAGCAAGTTTGTGCATCATGCCACTCAATGTCACTTATTTCTTATCGTGATCTTGTTGGTGTGGCTTACACTGAGGAGGAAACTAAAGCTATGGCTGCAGAGATTGAAGTGGTTGATGGCCCCAATGATGAGGGTGAGATGTTTACTCGCCCAGGAAAGCTGAGTGATCGTTTCCCACAGCCTTATGCGAATGAACAAGCTGCAAGGTTTGCAAATGGAGGGGCCTATCCTCCAGATTTAAGTCTTATCACTAAGGTAAGTTCAGACCTTCCAATATCTGGTGGAAACTCTTTGAAAAGCATACATGCTTAGATTTCTAAGTGGTTACTATCCCTCAGGCCCGACATGATGGTCAGAATTATGTTTTTGCTCTTCTAACTGGGTATCGTGATCCTCCAGCTGGCGTCTCGGTAATTTCTGCCTCTCAGGCTCTGCTTTGTTTCGTTCTGTAGAATATAGAGCTAAGAATTAGAACATAGTTAGCAATTTTTTATATTGCATGATATGCTAATTTGTAAGATTATAGAGTAGTATAACTCTTCTTCTGACACCCTGCTCGTCAGTGCATTCTCTTTCAATTTGCAAAGCCCAATGTATAGGGTTTATGAAGGGCTCTCTTATTTCATATCAGTATTATGAAGAGTATATGAGCTCCAGTTGTGAGGACTGATTTACCATCATACTCTTTAAACATAAAATCCATGTTTCATATTTTTGTCCAAGCTTGGAGCAATGACATGGGCCAGTTGAGCCCTGATTTTAGATTCCATGTAATGTACCCTTTATATAGATAAAATGTTTCTTTTGCTTTTCTTTTTCTTCTTTCAACCGCTTTATATTCCACTTCCTCTATGCTGTGTAGGGTCATGGATATATCAATTATAACAAGTTATCCTTTTCATTGGGTATTGAAGTCAATTTTTTTGTTTTGCATTGTCGAGTACTATCACAGATTCGAGAAGGGCTCCACTATAATCCATACTTCCCTGGTGGAGCAATTGCCATGCCTAAAATGCTTAATGATGGCGCTGTTGAGTATGAAGATGGTACTCCTGCGACTGAAGCACAGGTGACTTGGTCTCTGAGTTTTGTGTTCTCTAATCTTTTCGTTTGGAGTGCGTAAGTGACTCTTATTTCCTCATGCTGTAGATGGGAAAAGATGTCGTAACATTTTTGTCTTGGGCTGCTGAACCAGAAATGGAAGAACGAAAGCTGGTACTCCATCTCTCTCTAGAACCACCACATACTTGTCCATAGCTAACCTTAACTTTTCCTCGTTGTCTAACCTTCTTCCCCTTGGTACACTTGCAGATGGGTTTTAAGTGGATTTTTGTATTGTCACTTGCACTTCTGCAAGCAGGGTATTACAGACGCTTGAGATGGTCGGTTCTCAAGTCGCGGAAGTTGGTCCTTGATGTAGTCAACTGAGCCTCTGTACTTTTATTGCATCATGGGTTTGAGATGAGAGAATGAGCTAATAAACATTAGCATTTTGTGGTAGGTCTTGGGTTGTCATTCAATACACTTTCACAACCTATATCATTGCCCAGAACGTGAGATCCGCTGCTCCGAGTATTATCTTCTGAGGAAAAATAAATTTTACTTGCATGTGGTATGTCTGTCTGTTGCTGCATTTTTGTTTCCTTGGGATTTCTATATGGATCTCAATTTTAAAAAATGATTTAGAAAAAAATATTTTAAATAACTTCATATCAAAAGAATTTTAAATAGGGTAAATTGCAATCTACCTACCTGTATTATGTAAAATAAGAAAACAACTCCCTATGAAAAATAAATAGCAATTTACTTTTTGTATTTTTCAAAATATAGTAATCCTCTTTATGCTTTTAAAATTGAAGTAATTTATCTTCTTAGGTAGGGAGGTAAATTGTTTCATTTTTTAAAATACAAAGGGGTAAATTACTATTTATTTTTTATAAGATGTAATTTGTTCATTTATAATATTGCATGGAGTAAATTGCTATTTACCCATTTTAAATATATTAATATTTCATAAAATATAACTCAAAGTTAGAGTTGAAATATTGAAATAATTCAAAATATATTTTACAGGATTTATTATTGAGAATTTGAACTTTATCCATTTAAATGTATGTAGCTTAAACAAGTTTTTGTGATTACTTGTCCATTGCCTGAATAATGTGTCGGAAATTTTAGCTCAAATTGCGTCTAATAAAAATTAAATTAATTACATAATAAATATAATTTATGCACAATTTAAGAGAAATAATTATTACATGACAAATATAATAAATTTATCATGTGATTAATTTAGTTTGATCAAATTTAAATTTAAATTTAAAAAAGAAAAACCTTGTGCGCGCGCGCATGCCGATTTAGATTGATTAAACTTTCAAATCTGAGAACAATCCTTAAAATGGGGCTCTCATTGAGGCTTTGGGTTAGTATAGTAAGTAACAAGATAATTGAGATTTCACGGCGCACCGGTTAACATATTCTACTCCTTTGGATTATTTCCCATGTATTAATTACACTTAAATCCTTTTTAAAAATACATAATTATACTTTTTTAAAGAAATTTTAAAATTATACTTGCATCCCTTCAGAAAATTCTCATTTTATACCTGATTTTCTTTCGTTAGGGTTTGAACGAGAAATATTGACATAAGCAGAGTTTTTAAATTTTCTCCTCATTTAACATTCTCATATACGTTTTTATACTTTTAAAGGATCAATATAAATACAATATTATTACATGAAAATATTAAATAAGAGGTAAAATAAGAAATTTATACAATTCTTTTTGCTAAATCATCATTTTTTGTCTAAATCCTAATAAAAGAGGATCATGTATAAGCTGTGAATTTTCAAATGAAATGTAAGTATAATTTCAAAACTTTTCTGGAAAAAGTATAATTTTTTTTTTATAGTAATTAACACTTATTCTTTTGAAGATATTGGGAAATGCAATTCATTAATTAATAAATCAATCATAAATCAGTATAATGAAGAGATAATAAATATTGATGCAAAGAAACTGAGCTAACATAGAATTATATAAATACTAAAAGATAGATAACACGTAGTTACATGTAAAACCACCGTAAAACAAGTTTTACCTCATCTTCCATAGGGGAAAGTAGGAAAAAAAAAAATCAAGCTAGATAGTAACATAGACAAATATCATATAAATCGCATAATTAAGAGATAATATTCTAAATACGATCAGACACGTCCTGGACGTCGAACACCGACTAACTTCACGTCATCAATCACCGGGCCACATAAAGAACCAGAATTGTCACTCTTCATGTGGTAATAAGTGCTTAAGAATCTGATCCTAGTACGAGTTGATATGGCTTGAAACCTCAGCTTTGCACGTTTAAACCCTCCAGCTCCCTTTGATTCATAAGGAACTTGGAGAATGACTTTTCCTGCAGTTGCCTCAACCATCATGGATCCTTCACAAGAATTCTTAGCATCACCTATTGAAAATATGAGGTCGTATGTTTTTCCAGGCACAGTTTTCACAGTTTGTGCTAGCGCACTTTCCCTTCCAGCCACTAGTTCTACTGCCCGTTTTCCTTCTGGCACCCCAAAGTGATCAGAATCTATATACTTCACGGCTTTGAGTGACTCAATCATCCATCCAGGCAGTGGAGAGTGATCATCCTCAATGTTGGGAGGAATCAAAACACCCCAAGTAGTGTTAGGGAAGATGTATGGACCTTCTTCAAAGTTTCCATTTTTCAACATGTTACCTGCACCATTTATTGCGACAAACATTAGTTAGACCCGTAGATTGCAAGTTGGAAAAATTCTGCCGTTCGATCGAACTGAATTAATTACATAAGAAGTGCAGTTTATTTATTATGTGATTGTTACTTGTATTGTAAAACTTTACCTCTTTGTCTCTTAGGGGTGTACAAGGCTTTGAGTGCGACAGAATCAATTAGTGGGCCACAAGCCTTGTCCTTTTCAACTCCTGGATTATGAATCACAATCTCAATCTCATCTGACTGGGCCAAGAAACCCCAACAATAAGAGTCCCACCCATCACTACTATACACTGTCTGCATAGGTAAAATCCCCCAGTCCATGGGCTCTGAGTTGGGTGAAACTGATACATTCAACTTCTCTTCTTGTGCACAAGTCCTTGCTGCACTGAAAGAAACTGAGTAAAACAACCCATTCTTCACTTTAACCTTGGTCTTGATGGATGCCTCGTCTCCCAGCCGGATGGCAGAAGCGCCCTCCGGCACCACCAACAGCATATCGCCTTGTTTTTGGCCCGACTTGATGTACTCCACGAAACCGGACGTCTCCCAGTGCGGTATACTGTGGGGGTCCATCACCTTCGTGCCCTTCATCTGTGAGGGCTTCGGCCCAAATTCAAAGTTGCCATTGGGCAGTTGTCCTGCAAATACGATAAGATCACTAAGTAGTTAAAATAAAAGATTTGAAAAATTGCTCAAAAAATCGAGAAGTCAAAATATTTATATAGTTACAAAAGAATATATTTTATGTTAGATGGTGACATTCATTATCATACGTTGGGACAATATATTGTTTTTCTTTAGTAAGATGATGAACAATTTGTAATATGATTTGGATGGGTAGTGTGATGTACCAACTGTACACACAATGCTATCACATGCTATGTCCACTGATTCATAGTTCAAAAATAAACTATGATTTTGAGATTTAACTGATCCAACATGGCTTACGTACCCTGTCTTGGCATACTCTGTCCTAACATATTTATGATTTACTGAAACAATTTCAAATTTTATTCTTAAATGAAAATTCTTCTATACATATATATATTTATTTCATTTAATATATAATATACACAAAATTATATCATCTGTTTTGTTATGTACACATGACCTGTAAATATTAAATGGTCTGCATGTATTAAATCTAATAAAAACTATAGTGAAATTTAAAATAGAAAATTTAATTCAAAATACGTAGCGTAATGTTGAGAAAATTTCAATTTTAAGCTTGATGTAGGATCTTTCTTACATACAAAAAAAAGCGATCGAATTCTATTATTTCAAAAGGATGAATAAAAAATTATTAAGTTCATAATTAACATATATAATCCGGCACATTATTAGTTTCAATTCTCAAATTTCAATCTCAGGTTGACACACTTCTCATATCTAAAGGGGGAACAAATTAAATAATATTGCCTTACATCTCATTTAAATTTTATTGGATATTATTCTACACTATTTTGTAAATCATTCGACACGAATACAATCAAACACATTATACCCAATTTACGCGCAATACCGAAAATATTATCACATAATCAGAAATCAATTACATAAAAAATGCAATATAGTTATTTGATATACAATTTATGAATAAATGTAGTATATTTGTTATATGATTGGTTCGATCAAATCAGATGCGATTTGAATGTTAAAAAAAAATAAAAAAAATAGCAAGAATTGAAAAAGCTTACCATCAATTAAAGATAATGCAACATGAAAAGTGGCACAGAGTAGCACTGCTAACAATTTCTTCATCACTGGAATTTGTGTGTGTTTTCTTGGGTAGGGAGGGGAAGAGAGATGCTGGTTTTGAATTAAAATGGAGGAGGGTTGGGAGGCTATTTATGCCTTTCTCTCAATGAAAATGCCCCTGATTTTGCAGGAAATTACAACCCATCCCTTACTTATTGGGGAAATTACTGAAAGTATGGGTCATTTTGGTCATTCATGCATTTGACGAACTTTTGACCATTACTGGTTTCAATGATAAAGTCGAGACTTCACGACTTTATTATTATGGATTTTAATTCTACTAACGATGTATATTATATAGTGAAATTATTATTTATTTACTTTAATAAAAAAGAATTGATGGGTTGTAATATATTTTCAGTTGTTGACAGTTAATTGTAAATTATTATAATTATTAATAATCAAAATTTAAAATGTAATGAATTATTATTTTCTAACAAGAAAAAAATCAGATCTAGAGTAAATCTTTTTTTTTTTTTTATGTGGATTAAAAAAAAGGAAGAAAGTTATTTAGCACAAGAAGTGAATAATTGCAACATTATTAATTATAAAAAAAAATAAATGAAATTATGAGTATCAATCTTGTAAAACACAAATATTTAAATAATAATGAAACAAAATGATGTAATTCCTGGGATAAAAGCAGGATGCACGTGCAGTTCCTGCGGTTGTCTGGACAACAAATAAATAAATTATACAGAGAAACCTTGATTGAATCACAAGCATGATCCTGGGGAGGGAAAGGGAATAGGAATAGGACTATTGTTGTTTTAGAGTTATTATAATTAATTTTTTTTTAAAAAATTAGATTATGCCTAATAATTGTGGAAACATGTTTTAAGCAAAACAATTAATACCACCAAAATTGCTTAATGAATTTGATCTTTTGCAATTATTATGATTAGGTATATGAGGGGTAGGTCCGAAACATACCCATCGCAACAACACGTGCTCATAATGAACAATTGTCCTGTGTTTGGGGGTATTTTGGTCATTTTATATATATATATATATATATATATATTTTTTTTTTTCACTCTAGTGTTGTTTTCTTTTCTCGATTGTGGATTTTAGAGACAAAGTCTAATTCAAATAGTGAAATTCAAACAAAAAAAGAAGGGGGGGAAATGACTAAAGTACCCTGGAGATTATTATTCTTCTGCAAATGCACATGCCTCTTTATCACATCATTAATATTTGGAATGGTTCCAAGAAAGTGATGGGGGTTCCTGAAGATGAGCCTTTAGATTGAGAGGGTATTTTCGTCAACAAAAATAGCCTTGGGGTGGGGTGGGGTGGGGTGGGGGGGATGTGTCGAGTGGAGGGCATGTGCTGCTACTGAACATATTGATTGTGGAATTTAATAATATTTTTACTAAATTTCATTACACAAATCATTTAAGTTATTGAATGGTAGAGCTTGTGCTTTTGTTCCCTTTTGGTCGGCAATAATTCACTATTTAATTTCATTACATGTGCCATTAACACACACACACACACACACACACACACACTCTCTCTCTATCTATATATATATATATATATATATGGAGTGGAGTTAACATCGTTATATTTTTTTTCTTTATAAGTATAAAATTATTACATAAAAATATTAAATGAGGGGTAAAATTAAAAAATTATGCAATTTTTTTTTGCTAACATTAGTATTTTTGTTAAAATCCTAATAAAAGCGGGCAAGGTGAATTGTTGAAAGGAGTGTAAGTATAGTTTCAAAATTTTTGTAATTTTGTATTTTTAGAAGGGTTTAAGTGTAATTAATCCAAATATTTATTATTAATATCATTTTGATATTTAAATAATTACAATTGATTTAATTGATACCCAAGTTTCATCATAAGTATCACTTTAATATCTAATTGATATTTTTATTTATTTATTTTATTTTCATGTAATAACCATTTTACATTTGATTGTTATACTTAATAATAGTATTTTATTATTTTCACTAACTTTATATCTCAATATTAATAAGATAATTACACATTATTTCGTGATTAATAATCTTAAAAACAATATGCAATATGCATTACAATCTCGAGAAAAACTCAAATTTCAGTTTAACTTATGAAAAATTATACAACTGAAATTGAGACTCTTAAATCTAAATTGATGTTTTTATATTTAAATTTTAGTATCTCTGTTAAATTCAAACAAATATCTTTGATGATGATAAATACTTACGTCATTTCGAACAATTGCTACTTTAGATGTATTTGTTGGGTGGACTTAATAGACTATTAATATAAGTAAATACAGATTATTTTTCTTCTTTTTTTTTTCTCAAAAAAAATAAATATACTAAAAGATTATAAATGATGAATTAGTTCCCAGAACAAGTTATTTACAGATGACTATATTTATTATTTTGACAAGATATGAATTATTAAATATCAAAATAATATTAATAATAAAATTTAATACCAATTGAGTTATTTATAATTACTTGAGTATCAAAATAACACTAATAGTAAAACTTAGATGCTAATATAAAATTTATCCCAGAATAAATTATAAACACACACACACACACATATATATATATATAGGGTAAGTACACTCTCATTTATAAGATTTGATGTAATTACACGTAAACCCCATGTGGTTTGAAAATTTGTATCGAGCACCTTCGAGCTTTGCTTCGTTTAACAAATAAGTCATTTTGTTAGTCAAAATTAATCGAATTTACTAAATTAATAAAAAAATTAAAAAAAAATCTATATTAACCCCGATGGATTAATTACTGACTTATTGTAGGTCAAATAAATCTTTATATAATCAAATGACCCTCATATGTTTTTCACAGGTTAGTGCATTTGAGAAAGTAAATTTTTACCGTTGAAAGTGTAGTTTAGTTTGAAAAAAATTGTCTGCCTTGTTGCAATAAATATAAATTTTTATTCAATTTTTTTGTTAATACCAACAAATTCAGTTAAATTTAATTATTATATGGACTTTTTATTAGATAAAAGTAAATTTCAAAAGTGTTAGATGTAATTTTTCAAATAACGGAGAATCTATATATAATTAGATTAAATATTAGAAAAAAAAGAGTGTAATAATCTCATGATGGAATGAGAGAGAGAGAGTAGGGTTGATCCTAACCTCCCCGGGTCTCCTTGATGGAATATGATTTAGTTATTTGGGCTTATCAATGAGTTGTATAAATAATTCGGCCCAATACAGCTCCATGTTGAATACTTAGCCACTCAATAAGGGCCCATTGCATTAACTATCAATATTCTTACATTGTGGGATTGCGCTGGCCAATGCTGCCAAGTTAGAAGACCACTATGTTCTCATTTTGCTTTTTATTAAGCTTTTTTTTTTTTTTTTTGGAAATTAATGGGAATCGCTTTTAATGATTGAGAAAAATAATTTCAAAAAGAAGTTGTTTCTATGGATTTTTTTGAATGAACGTTTTCAAATTTAACGATCCAAATATAGCATTAAACAAAAAGAGCCGAAATCTTTAAGGCTTCAGTTAAATTAGCTCCTTATAAGTTATAGCCCAAAATGTTGTAAATCAAATGTATTTACGTATCAGGATACGTATAAATCATGTATACAAGTTCTTATCGGTAGACAAAATACCTCCGTTAATCACAAATCAGATCCATTAAAACCAGATCATGATACAGATGAGGAAAATTAGATCTACTACAGCCAAAACAAGTGCAGTCCAAATACATCAGCTAACGATCCCATCCATTCATCAAACATCGATCCACGCATCCAACGGTACAAAACTAATATAGCACCGAACTAGCGTCCTTGGTAATTACACTCAAACATAGCTCTATTATTACAAAAAAAAAAAAAAAAAAGAAATAAAAACAAAATTTCGAAGTCGACGGATTGGATCTTACTAGCTAGGGTTTACACCACCGGAGGAGTCTAAAGTCAACGATCGGAGCGCCCCGATACATCGGACGCGAGCCTAGAGGCGATCGCCGAGTGGTACATAACATCGTGGAAATTCGACGTCTCTATCATCCTTTTCCGCAGCTCCCTCGCCTTCTCCTCGGTGAAGCACCCCTTGAAGAAGCTTTTTTCCGGCCTGATCCGGCCCGTTTCCGTCTCAGGCCGAGCCAAAGCCTCTTCAGTCCTGGCATCGGAGCTGCGGGTGCCAATGTAGTCCGGCTCCGCCGGCCAGCCGAAGATCGGAGCCCACCAATTGTTCGATCTGCGGTTCTGGTCGGCTTTCCGGGGGATCGGGGCGGCGGAGGCGATCGGAGTGCGGAAGGAGGAAAATGTGGCGGCCATTGTTGATTAATCGATCACTGATTTCTGATGACAGTGAGAGAGAGAGAGGAGAAGATATTAAAGAAAAGGAGGCGTGGGTGAGGTTGGATTTGGGGGAAACGGATAAGATTGTGTAGGTGGCAGGAGTATATTTAAATCATGTTCTCACTTTTCTACGCTTTTGCTTTCTGATTAGTTTACAGAGAAGGACGTCAGATCTGGAGGGGACCTTCCCGTGGGCGGTGGAGACCTTATGTGGCCGCGCACACAGGATCAAGAGGAAGAGGGCAGTCTTAGTAATGGCAACGGACCTACCATAAGATCACCCCCACTCCACACTCCACATCCTGTCCCCGTTCAACCCCATCCCCCCATCTCATATATGTAAAGTTATATTTGACATTTTTAGCACATTTTTAAATCGATAATTTATGTAATTGCTACTTTTTATTAAAATTTGATATAATATAAATACTACATTAAATAAAAATAATCATGTAGCTTCTAAGGAGTGATATAAAAGTTATTACTTTATCCTTATTGATTTTTTTTCAGAATGTTTAAAAAAAAATTTAAAGGTGGCTAAAGTAAATAATCCAATAAGGATATTAGTTCATAAAAATATCTCCAAAAAGTTATAATTCATAATTTAGAAAAATGATTTTTATCGATTCATCGTAAAAATTAAATGAAAACCTAGTTAGAATTAATATTAAAATTAACAAATTATTTGAATTTTTCGAACAATAAAAATATATTTATAATTATGTAATAGTGTAAGAAGGTGGGCTGTAATTTACCAAAATTGAAACCTGAAAATGTAAACAAGAGTGAAAAGGGCAACAAAAGGTTTCATGCTTGAACCAAAATTATCATCATCTGCTCCTTCTTGTACAATGTTACACTGATGTCCTAACCAACTTATCTAGAGAAATTCCCACCGCTTTCTCTCTCTCTACACACAAAAACACCCACTTATATATATAATATATATTATAATCGCCTTTCTATGTGCGATTTTTATACCACAATTTCATCTGTCATTCTGATAGTGTATTCTCCTCTGGGTGAACCTGCAAACCCTGAGAAACAACAATATTCATTTTTATAAATTCCCATTCGGTTAAAAAAATATTCAATAAACCATTATTGAAATCTTGTTTACTTGAATTCATCCTCATTGATATACTAATATAAAAATAACTAATTTTCAGTTTTAACACATAAACCACAGTTTGTGACACTGCACTGCCCAATTTTAAAATACAAATTATACCCTCGATTAAATATAATATAATAAATGGTTGAAGACGATTTTAACTCGTGATGCTTCACTCACACGATGCATGGATATTAGCGCGAACGGTCATTTGTTACACTTTCATATTACATATCAGCATCACATCCGCGCTTATATTGTACTTTTGATTAATAATATATTTAAATATATTTTTTAACTTAAAAAAGAACACGTGTTGACACTTATGCGTGATACAAAAGTATAATAAAAGATCCAAACTAGAATACAGAGCGGCAAAAGGAGTACTTGAAGTCGAACCTGAGGGCGTCGATCCTCGCTGAAGCTCATTGCCCGGACCTTAAGCTCTCCTCTGTTGGTTGTTAGTTCATCCAAAATCTCAGCATCACTGATTTCTACTTCACCTTCCCTTATACCAAGATAAGGCCCTTCTTGTTCCTACCAACACATACAATCAAGAAACGCAAGACTTAGTACATATGAGGAGAAAATCAGACAATTAGATCAAGTGACAAAAGTGAGGCTTTTGCAAGAACTTGTACTCGAATGGTAAGGCTGAGACACCGTTGTGGCGTCCCAGCGATTTCCTCATATCCAGCTGCATCCAGCTCCCGGAGGTAGGTTGATTTCAAGACCTTGGGGAGAAGGTGTTGCCGTATGCTTATGAGCAGGAAAAAGGGCACCGGGAAGAGGATTCCGGCTATGGGAATCCAAGTCACTCCGAAGCATAAGAGCAAGTACATGAACTGGAATATTGTGAAAGCCGCGATGTACTTGAATGGCACCGTCTCCACGAAGGAAGCATGATCTCCCTCCAGAACTCTGCCAAAATAGTCGCCACGAAGTTAGAGTTCGTGTTGGACTATGCAGCTTGATCCAACGTTATATTTTATTTTAAGGGCAAATTTGTTATTTTGACTATACTTTAATGATAATCTTATTCTATTACATCTATACTATTAATAAAGTCTCAAAGGGCTATTGGTATGTTTTTAATATATTGACAACATTACCCATATTTGAAAAGACAATACCAAAGGATTGTATTAGTATAAATAGTTGACGGGTGACCGACCGGCTGTATGTTGTAATTGAATTGGAATTCTTGCAAAACTTACTTGTATCTTCGGCTTGGTGCAACGAAGAGGAACAAGATCCTCTCCCACAGTTGATTTCCCGGGAGACTGTCGATGGCCATATATGCAAAATACCCCCAAAGAACCGACGTCGGTATCAACTTGAGCAATGGCACAGCACACACCGCTGCTGCCACTAGCACTGACTGCAGAAAATTGCTCACTCTCTGCTCGTTCACACGCACAGGCAAGTATGCATCGATGTACTTCTCCGGATCAAACGTGGCGCCCTCTGTTTTTTCTCCTTCGTTCTCTGTGTTCATCACTGCATCTTTCAAGTTCTGCAGCTCCTTAACCACCAATGTCGTCTGCATTATTCACGTTAAACATCAATCATTTTCAGACAACAACGAGAGCGGTCTCTAAAGAAACAGATTCTCAACAATCCAACATCAGTATGCAAAGACTCACAACAGGAGATTTGTCTATTTCTATGAAAACAGCTTGCATTTGTCCGTAGATCTCGGAAGTGCTCGCCTTACGCTTTATGCTTTCCTTCGCAGTTTTAACCATCTTCCTCCGGATGAACTGCCAACCAAGAACAGATTCTTACACATGCTGAGCTGTTTATGCTGCAAGAATGTAGAGAAAAACTATGTGTATACTGTCCTCAGTTGGACCAACCTGTCTTCTGAGCACAGCTAAGCTCTTAGTATGCATAGGAGATTGAGGCAAGACTCCGTTTGAAGGCGGCAGTCCGAGCAATCCACAGAGCAAAGTCTGCAATACATGCATGTCTCAAATTAGCAATCTTGCTGATAACATAGGAACGTAGAGAGCCGATCGACCTTAGACAAATTGGTTGTCTATACCAATATTCCGAGCAGGAAGATGTCGTAATGATAGGCCGACGGGTTCTTGAGATTGAACTCCTTTTGCTGTGCCAGCTGTGAAGCAACGCTGTGGTCGAAGAAGTAAAGGCCGGCTATCATCAGGGCCGGGATGAAGGCAGCAAAGATGTATACTGGAGGAACCTTTGTCATATCCTGCATTTTGTCATTTAAAAAGTGCTTATTGTAAGATAAACATGAAGAAGATCACGAGACGAATGCATTCTAAAGCGTTTGGTAGGACTGAAGTTCAAACTTCAATGATTTAAGTACTTGATTTTCTGACGGAACCTCAAACGTCTATAACTTTTGATTCATCATATGTACGTGGCTGTCTTTTCGAGGAGAAGAGGGACCATCATTTGTCATGAATTCTATTGTTTTCGCTATTTTTAGACGTTTTTAGTAATTCTAGTTTATTTCTTATATTTTCTGTAGTTGTCCTTTGGGCCTAATATTTCATCATATTGTTACCTATATTATTGTTATTTTTCATTTTTTCTCAAAGTTCATAAGTTTCTTTTCAGAGTGAAAAACAGACGAGTTCTTCAATTTCCTTCAAAATTTTATCACTTCCGCTCCATCAAAACCTCAGATGCAGTCGCTTTCCGAGTTTAAGGATCCCTCATATATTGACAGTTTGGTGTACCTTGATCACAGTCCAGTGGTATACCGACACAGATTCCCAGGGAAGAGGGCTAAAGAGCCTTCTGGGAACTCCAGATGGAACCCGGCCTGGTACGCCATACGACATCGCTGTCCAAACTAAGACCATTAGCGGCACCCCATAGTCCGCAATGAAGCTTCTGAGCCAACCTATATTTTTTAAGACAGGGTTCATACGTTTGTATTCTGAATGAATCAAATGTAAGAGCAAACATAAAGAACAGATAGACCACAGACCTGTGCCATAACTCCACGAACGGGCTCGTCTGCTCTTTAGAGCAGTGTACAGAAGGCCGAATGACAATATAATCCCAAGCAAACCATTTGTGTAAAGCCACTGGAACTGGTACTTTTGCATACTATGATCCTCGGCTTTTGGAACTTCAAACTCGCTCGCCATTCCCTATTACAAAAACAAAAACGAGAAAATACGCATGAAGAAGAATAAACGCGGTAGATGATTCCTTAAATTTGCGTTTAGAATCAGATTAGCCCCTCATCTTCATTTTGTGAAACTTTGTTTCATTATAATCCTTTCTGTCGAAAAAGTTATCAAAATTTGGTCACGCAGGTCACATGTTCGGATTTCAGGTGACTTTGTCGTCGGAAAGTTGACGAGGGATTAGAATGAAATAAAATATGAAGTTTAGGGATGATAACATCTGCAAATAAAGTTGAGGGACTAAAGTGATTTTCAACACAAATTTAAGGGACCATTTATGACATTTACCGTACGAAGAATTCCACGTCTGGTGTACCTTGATTGCCTCTTGAATGAACAGCACGGCAATCAGCATGCCAAAGGTTTCACCAGCAATCCTGGTGAATCTGTTGATGATGGCGCAAACATTAAAGATCGCGATGAGGAACAACAACAGAGCTGTCCAAACACAGACCCTGTCAGCAGCAACAACAAGGTCATAATCTACTGCTAAATCTTAAAGAAATCAAGAAACAAGAACATTAATGAGTTCTTCGTTGTACCATCCGGCCCAAGCCAAGTAGAGCTTTTGTCCTAAGTCCTGTCTTCCTTTGGCGAATTTGTACAAGTAAGAGTACATGATTATAGTTGGTTCCGCGACTCCTAGAATCATCAGAGGTTGTCCGCCTACTAACGAGTGTATGATGCCACAAAGAGCAGTTGAAGCTAGTGTTTCCACGGTGCTCAAGCTCCCATCTACATGAAACAAGAAAACAAAATCCAGTGACAAATAGCTTTGTTTGTAGTGCCTACAGTTTAAAACCCATCGTAAATCAATACTATCAACGACGTCCAAACAAATCAATACAAAAACTTAATTATTGACCATGGTTAATCAAGATTTTTTAGCTATGGTCAAAGCATTTCCGTGGCTCTTAGCTGCGCTTGTCATTGTTTTTTAATTATAGCCAACTTTTTTAGCCTCGCTACTCGAAAGAACAAGCAGTCGTGCAGTAGCCGTGGTTAATTACTATTCACCGTGATCTTTCACTTTCAAGTTTTGACCATAACAATTAGTTATGACAAAATTTGATATTTCTTGTAGTAATAGAGTGAATTTGTGGAATACAAGAATCACCAAGTAGAAACGAGCGTCTTTTTACCAGTCTCTCGACTTATTTGCTCTCCAAAGGCAATGACGGGAAGAGCTGATGCAAAGAAGATGTAGGTAGTTGGAGCAAGAATCCTAGTACAGACATGAGTTGAGTGATCACTTCAGCAGCAAAACTTTAGGTTGTTCAAAACCTGAAAAGATTTTCAAATGTAAGAAAATGTGTACCCGAATCCTGAACGAATCCCGGCCACCCAATCCTGCTTATAGCAAAGTAATCTGCCTGTAAGATCCTTTCTGATGCCTCGGAACGGAGCTTTCACGCTCTCCATTGTTTCTGATTGTCAAAACAAGTAAAAACACATATGATTAGTTCATTATGAACTAAGTGATTAGACAGATACGACATCTGATGACTTATATAGAATCCATCCATAGAGAACTATCATTAGTTGTAATAAATTCACATCATTGATAAGTTATTCTCCTAGCCAATGCTAATCATGCATGAGACCACAGCTAGTTTCCTGTCTTCTCGTCTGCTGCTAAATAGCCCGACCCCCACTTGGATTGAACATAGTATGGTAAAAAATCAAACTCTTAGGCCGGTGATTGAAACAACCTACACATAATCGGCCAACAGGAAACATCAACAGATGAAGATGAAAACTATTTTCTTACATTAGTGAGCGAACTTTTGTTCTTCGACAAGTCCACGAAAACAAACTAATTGCCCAAGTGTGTTTGTACCCACACAAGCTGTAAAAAAGCTATTTGGATCACATATGGTCGTGTCATCATGTGTTGATCCAACGGCTCAAAGTGAACACACGTGGGCAGCATCAAATATATAGAAACAAAAAAAGAAAAGAAAATCTTAAAGGCAAATAAATAGTTAATAGGGAGTGGAAGGAAAAGTTCATGGCAAAAGAGAGTGTAACTGCAGCTAGCAATTTATTGCAGGAAGAAACAGAAGCCCTATTGATGAAATCCAGACCATCAGTTTCACGGGACAACGAAAGTCAGAGGAATATCATTTCCAAGATTGAAGCATTAAGACATGCATTGATTAAAAGGGATAAAAAGTCAATACATTCTTTGTCTAAACGTAGAAAAAAAAAGTAGTACAAGAAGTTGGAGTTAATACAATTAAATGAAACATCTTGGATCATGGTACGTATTTTGACATAATAATCTTGAACATCACCTGAAACCACCCTTCCTGCTTCTTGTCTGTTCTATTGATCTCCTCGCTTAACATTCACAAACACACACACACACACACACACACTTGTATGCCTACATATATATATATATATATATATATATATATATTGTGTGAGTGTCTGAAGGTGGGCTGAATGTTTCGGTTAGGAATAATCAAAAGATTTTGCAAAATTCAGAAGCGGACCTCTGTGGCTTCAAATCAGAAGAAGAAAATTGAATTGAATTCTTATGGTTTCTGGTATGTTTATTTTGATGATAAATGAAGAATAATAGAATTTTAGGTAGAATATAAGAATGCAGAAGAATGAAGAAGTAGTTGTGTCACGGATGACGTTGATTGTTGTTAATTAAGGGTGAGGCAGTATCAAAAGTTGAGGGGAAGAATATTGCATTGCAGGTTAATTAGAGGTGGCTGTTTGTATCCATACAATGTATTTATGTATTACACAGCTGCATCATATTCGTTTGGCTCAGTTGATAGGAATTGATCACTTACACTTACATGATTATGAATTCGATTTTCTGTGTCCTCTATAAACAACTTATAAAATCGAGGGCATGTCTTATTGGAGTCAAAATCATCCAAATTTTATATTAAAAGAATACACACAGTTGGTTATTTATTGAAATAAAATGAAGAATTATATCAAATTTGCTACTTGAAACTTGAAAGCTTTTGAAGATTAACAATCTTATCTTGGAGTTTTGGGGTTTCAACTGAAGGTGTTTTTTTGAAGTAAATATTAAGATTCATAATTAATAACAACTGTAGCTTTAACACAATTAAGCCTTTAATTCTACAAAAGTTGTTAATATCAAGATTTTTAGGACGACATGAGCAAAGATTTGATGAGGAAAAAAATCGTGCCCAACAAATAGGTTGATTAATCGATAAACAATGATATTTAAAAGAAAAGAGGAGGACTACAACGTAGAGCACTCTAGAGACTTGAATATTACATCTATTCATTTTAATTTGATCAACAGTTTGGACGAAATATATTGTTTAATAAATATACTAATTATTTTATATTTGTTTTGTTATTAAACTCTTTGTTGCATTTGTGTTTGTTAAAATTTGCTGGTACACGAATTTTTCAGCTCGAAAATGATGTGGGTGATTATATTTTTTAGGCCACATTTACTTTGGATGATGTGATTAAAATGGAATATATTAAATTGTGATTATTATCATGAAAAAATCACATCATATTTTGGATTTGAAGCACTAATCACGAGCTAATAAAAAATAAAGTAAACAAAAAATAAATGGTGATTAGCTATGATATCATGGCTAATCACCCAAAGTAAATATGACCTTAATCAAATAAGTATCAATCAGTGATATATAGGTTTAATAATTATTGAATTAATAATCAATATAAAACAACCTCAAATAGCCATAAATTTGGTCAACTCAAATATATATTTCATGCATGTAGATAATTTTATTCACTTATTAGATCAAAACCGAGTGAGATAATTAGAGCAGAATGAAAAAGAAAGTACAAAATGGTTGACGTCGTCAGTGACGCCAATAGTCAATATTTTTTTGACCAATTGTTCCTTGATGAACAAGGCAATCAACTATTATGTGGTCACTGCGGGCCAATCTAAACCAGTAGGAAAAAGGGGGATTAGGTAGAATTCAAGAAAATTAAACACTAATCCACAAGTACAGCTCAAGAACATTGCAAGTGTCACAAACTCATCCATCCAACTCTGTCAAGATGTTGACAATTCTCATGGATCTCCAATCTGTAGTATGATAGCATTGGAACAAATAGAAAACAAAAAACAGCAACAGACAAAGACATCAGCGTCTCTGCCCTCCTGCGGCTGGAAACAACTATGATCCAGAAAGAGCAAGAACCAAACAATACTTAATTTAGCAAGCCGGGAACAGTTAAGTATAGGAATTTTATGCATAAAGATGTCCACCAAATAACACACGGTAGAGATGTATGAAAACATATATAGGTTCTGAGTTGTCAAAACCAATTCGTCGTTTGGTGAAGATACAATTGGGTGTTACATTGTTCGATGAAAATGTAAAGTTTAGTTATAATCTACTTCCAGAGCTTCCTCAAAGACATATTTTTTCTCGGTTTCCTTCTTCATGACCTTGGCGACAGCCATCTCAAAGTCCTCCTGAGTTACATGAACTCTCCTCTCTCTCAGAGCAAACATTCCAGCTTCAGTGCATACGGCCTGTCCAAGAAAACCATAAATTCAAGGTGTCTTTTGTTGAAATGGCTTATAACCTATTACTGCAACGGGGGGAGAAGAGCAGTTGTTCTTAGACTTCTAATTCAAATTCCCAATACTAATATGTAAGAGATCCCAGCAGATTATGCAACCAAGTAATGATTAAATTAAATTAGTGCTTTTATCATAGAATTATGCAAGAGTCTAATCATAATACTTTAATCAAATTCTCAGAAGAATTCAGCAAACAAAAGATAGATGTGGTTACTCGGTTTACCATCCAAATTATGTTAAGTAATTTAAAATTCATACCGTACATTGAAATGTCAAACATCTCCGACTTTCCTCGAAGGGAAATAACTTAAGCGTATGATATTTCAATCAAGAGTTCAAGACTAATATTCAAGACCAGTGCCAGAATGTGCTAAATACATGATATAATTAAAGAACTTCTAGGTCGTTCATTGGCAGAAAAAGGTTCATCAAGCTTCCATAACATAATGATTTTTAATTGGTTAAGGTCACCAAAACCCAACATACCTTAAGTTCTGCACCAGATGCACCATTCATCTCTCTCAGCAATCTTTTTCAGATCAATCCCTCGCATTAAATTCATTTTCCTTGAGTGTATCTTCAAGATGTCAAACCGAGACTGAAAATGAATTTGACACAATTTAGCTGTTTGGAAGAGAGAGTAGCACTACAAAGACCAACCAAATTATACTAGAAGATGAAAATTATCAGGTAACAACAGCAAGGGTTTGTGAAGATTTTGGCAGCAATGACACTAACAAATATTTTAGAGCAGCAAGTCAAATGCAGAGAATGTATTATAAACAAGATTCATAAAATGTATTGCCAAACATGAAAAGCTAACCTCTTCATTGGGATTTGGGAACTCAATTTTCCTATCAATTCTTCCAGGCCTAAGAAGAGCTTGGTCTAGAATATCAATTCTATTGGTAGCCATCAACACCTGAGCAGTTGTACACAAAACGAAATCAGCACTTCCAATTTCCAAACACAGAAATCTATCATAAGATTACCGGTTCTTCAAGCAGAACCAGGAAAGCAAGAGGTTAGGCTTAAAAGTGGTAAGAACCCAAACACACTTTAATCTTATTAGACGCTTCAAAACCATCAAGTTGATTGAGAAGCTCCAGCATAGTGCGCTGAACTTCACTGTCCCCATTTCCACTTCCAGATTCCATACGAGCGGATCCAATGCTATCAATTTCATCCATGAAAATGATGGAGGGAGCATGCTCTCTGTTAAAAGTAGCATCAGTAAGTGCTCAGCAGAAAACATTCTGGATCGGCTGTACCTAAATACTTATAGTTGAAAGAAACTCACCTGGCCATGACAAAAAGTTCTCTCACCATCCTAGAGCCTTCTCCAATATACTTCTGAACTAATTCAGAACCCGAAACTCGGATAAATGTGCAGTCGGTATGGTGAGCAACTGCCCTTGCAAGCAAAGTTTTTCCCGTGCCAGGAGGACCATACAGCAAAACACCCTTGAGCAATTTGATAAGCATATAAAAAGATTAGAAGCACTTCCAAAAGTTCAAGAAATAACTGTTACCAAATTGATAGTATTACCTTAGGTTGAGCTATTCCAAGACTTTCAAACAATTCAGGATGTTTGATTGGAAGTTCAATCACCTATAATACAAGAAAGTAGGGAAATGAGTGATAGATTTTGTGTGGAAGAAACAGTCTTAAATTACAGGAATGATATGAAAATTCAAAAGTATCTAAGTTTAAAATTAACCAGTTCTCTATGGAAAAGACATACTTTGCGTAGAAGTGTATAGCTATGCACATAAATTTGACAGTATACGCAGACTTTATCTGTTAATACCATTTTAACTATGACCACTTCAAAATTGCATATGCAGGATGAATGAGGATTATGCTTCCTCTCTCTTAATAAGCTTATTCACTCAGAAAGCCTTTTCTTATACTCCAACCATCCTGCAAAGAATATCCATGTTCCATTTTTCTTTGTCCCATAATATTTGTCATTTACAATAGAAACAGGGTTTCACTGTAGTATGTGGTTATTCCACCCATCAACTTAAATTCAAAAAAGATTGAATTAAATGATTCTAGCCATAGCATAATCGTCTTACTTAAATCAATTAGTGTTCTGCATGGATAGAAGCCACAAAAACAACTAAATAAAACCTTATGTACAATGCAATGCAATTTTTTATATTTTTTTCAGACAAGCTACGACTTTCACATATGATCCATGCATGTATGGAGTTCATTGCATACTTGTGTCTTCCTTCAACAAAGTAAAAGTCCATAGATCAAGTTTTTTGTACCCGAAGGTTCACGTAAGAGCAATATAGGAGAAAGCATCATAATTTACTCAATTCCTGTAAAAGTCAAAACAGTACATCTGTTGTGGAACGGAGGAAAGTACTAAAGATAGCAAATCTTGAATGTTACTCTAAGAGAGCTCGTAGCCTCCTTATACTATAACTCTGTCTTCAGCCTTCAATGCCAACCTAATGAATTCCATTTATCGTAGAAGAAATATCTGCATCATTTTATCCACTTCTTCCTCAGAAATGTATTAAAGCTAATGACGACATACCAGCTTAATTTCATGACAGATAAGATTAAATAGACGTCTTACTGAAATTTCATAGGAAGACTTCCTATTATCTATGTCATCTGTTAGGAATCATGAAAAGGTAAGTGGCAAGTAACCACAAGGAGAATAAATAGAAAATGTGGAACAATTGCAACTGAGAAAATGAAGGATCCTTCGAATAATTCTCTGTAAGGTAGAACTGGAAAGAGAAGATTAAAAAAATGTTTGGAGTGTGTAGGAATTAGAAAACATGACTAACAGCACATATTGGTGGATTATCCATACAAATAATATAAAACTAATTCAAAGCTGCAAGAAACAGAGAAAATCGAATATATAATATACCTCCTTTATCTCTTTAATTTGCTGGTCAAGACCACCAATCATGTCGTAAGTAGAGTCTGGAACTTTTTCAACTTTCATAAGGTTCACCAGTGGATCAACTTTACTAGGTAGGATCAAGTGGAGCACATAGCTATCATTACGTAAAGCAACCCTTGTTGAAGGTGTAATCTTAGTGATGTCAATACTCTTGTCAATGTCAACTACATATTTTCCCTCAGGATGGACCTAAGCAAAAGATGACAGAAAACATCATTACTAAAATGTCTATATAGCTGAAAAAATAAAATTAATATTAAAAAAAGGCATTATCTGCAAATAATTTGTTACACTGTTGCCACCAAACTTATCAAAACCTGACGCAGGAAGAAAATCCAACAACTGAAACAAATTGCTTTTGTTCTTGATATCCTCTCTGATTATAAGGAGACTTGCCAAATTTCATTGTCCTGCCTTTTCAACTCAAAAGTATGATTTAAACTAAAAATTTACTGTTTGGTGAATCAATTTTAAGCTCAACCCCATTCACCACCCAAAAAGAAAGAACAAGAAAAGAAGAAGGGGAGAGGAAGTTTCTATAAACACAGTTCCCTGCTCTCCTTGGAAAAATACCTTTTAAACCACTAGCGGTGTGCAGATCATGAAGCAGGTACTCACGGATGATTTTGTTCACTCTTTTAAATGGCTATTGCAGTGATGTTGAATGATATCAGGAGTTTCTGTAATGGCATTCTAATCTTCTCTGCCTTGAAAAACTTACCATTTAAACCACTTCTTAAGTTTATCCAGATTCATGATAAAAGTTCTCCCTAGATCATCAAAGTGATTGGATATTCTAATCACATGAAATGATGAAAATCACTCTTTCTCATCACAAATAATAGCAAAAGTAAGGACAATGGCAAAACCAGACCAAAATTAAGAATGAAACAACATGAACCACTCCCGTTCTACTCTTATTTGATTGCTACATACAATGTTAGGATGGCAGAAAGAAGGAAGGGAAGAGAGTAATAAGAAACACCAACAATTCAGCCACAAAGATAAAGAATGCTGTTAACAGCACAAATGTCAACTAACCTTGACAAGGACCTTTGATTTTCCCATAACTTTGACAACTTCACCAACATAAGATCCAGGCTCCTGAAGAAGCTGCAACTCTTCCTTCAGTGACCGCACTGCCATTACGGAAACAAATATTTTAATTTGGGGCATTTTGTACCAACAAATTTCTTTGTGCTTAACCATCATTTTTGTTTTACCAAAAATGTATATCCATCTTTACCAAGCTATTTTGATATTGATTGCATCCATAAGAACATCCATAGACAAAAATTATGTGGAAGAGAGCAGTTGCCTAATGATTAACATGCATATAAAACACAGATATACGGAAAAATCCAGTCACAGTGACTCTACACTTGAAAGAAAGCTTTTGTCAATGAACAAAATACCTCAAACTCCAGTAGGACATGACTTCCTATTCAGTAATGCGTTTCCCTCATCAATCGAATATAATTAGGCCACCAAAAGATAACACTATTGAAGCATCACATTTACGTTGATTAGGATAAACACTTACGTTCTGTATCCACACAAAACATAACACACAATATGCAAGTAAAACTCCTTCAAATTAACACCAATAAAGCCCCAGGGTAACCCAAAAATCTCATTGCCTAATGGAAAGAGGACTCGACCTTCCAGGGCGAGATGAGTCCCTGTACCGCCACAAAATTTTCTTGCCAGACCACAAATCAAATTCCTAAAATGTTTCCCGACCACAAACACAGCAATATAGACTCTCCGAAACAAAAGACCCTACTGGCCTCCCCTACAAACCAAGTAAAATCGGTAAAGAAAATCAAAGTAACACCATGCGACCAGGAAAAAAAAGGAACACCGACTACCCCAATTAGGGAAAAAAAAAAAAAAACAAATGCGAAAGTGCTTCCCAGTCCCTAGGGTTTAAGAAGCGGCAACAATTAGAGCACACATCCTCAATTGAATCCCTAAGTGGAAGGAGAGGAACCTCGGGCATTGAGGTCGTTGCGCTGTGCTTCTAGGCGCTGGAGATCGTGGACTTTCTGACGGACCAATAGCTGCATATCCTGTATCCGCTGCTGATAGTACTGCCGGAGGCCTTCGCCGCCGCCGGCCCCGGCGCCTTGCTGCGGCTGCTTTGATTCATCCGCCTGCCGGGTCTCTATCGCCGCCGTCGCCATTCTATGTGATAGGTTGAGCAGATCGGAGAATAAGGTGGTTTCGTCTCGGCCAAGCTATATCCTGTGCAATTTTACTTTTTGCGCTCTCTCTATACTCTATATACATACCTCCGCCTATTTGCTGGCATTTCTCTTTTTTATTTCTTTTCTTTTTGGATTATCAATCCAAATAAGCATTTGTGGGAGCTATGAGAATACAATTTTTAATTTCTTGTTCGATTTAACTTTTATTTGCTTTTTATTCATTTTACGAATATTCGTTACTTATAATTATATTATAATTTTTTATTTTTCTATAAAATCACTTTTTTAAAAGTAAAAATTTTCACAAATATCACCTATATTTATCCAATCAGGAAGACTTTATAAAAATTACTGCATTTATCATAGCATGCATTAATTAAAATGTACTATTTATATAAAGAACTATCTATTTGATTAATAGTATTTTAAGATATCAATGTTTCATAAAAATCATAGTTCAAATTCAAATTAAACAATTTGTTGTATTTTATAATATGAAATTATCAAAACAAACTATAATGATATGCTATGAGGGATTTAAGTACATTTAAATCCGATCGATTTGAACACAATGTATGGTATGTTATGTGAAAATATATTATCCATTTGATGAAAAATGTATTATAGTTTACAAGAGTCAAAAATAAGTTATGAAAATAAGTGAAAAATCAATAGGTTATTGGAGGGAATGCATTAAAAATGTGTGAGTGAGGTACAAATGAAGAAAGAGATACGTGTATTAGAGATATCAATACCACCAATTGTAATCCTAATTTTGTTTTGGTGCCTCGGCAACGCCCCCCCCCCCCCCCCCTACTATCTCAGTCTCGTCTTCGATGAGTTTCCTAAGAGTTTTTAGACTTTTTAGTTTTTTGTACGTCTAGAGATATTTGTTGAAAATACTTTTGAGTAATCATATATCACCAATAACAATAAAAGACATTGTACATAACAATAAATGCCCCGCATAAACCTTATTGGGCCTTATTTAGCTTTATCATATCCACTTGGGCATCAAATTTAGAAGAAAACAGATGACTGGGGTGGATTTGGGCCAGAATCCATCTTTAACAACCCTAATCAACTAGTTATAGGTGGACTGAATAAATAAATTTAAGCAAAGTTGTATGTTACGTTATTCATGTTTTCTTAGAATAAGAATGAAAAAAAAAAAATCGTCTATATGAGAGGGAATTCGTCCCGTATTGGGGAGTTAGCTTAGCCTTATACTCGTGATTATTCCTTACTTCAAATTATGCAAGATACGAAGTAATGTTGACATTGATACCCTAGTAATCATTCACATGCATTCAAAGTTTTATTTTTTTAACACACAAAAAGAAGATGTGATGATGATTTTCAACATTTTTCTCCACATATTTTCTAAATCTAAAAAGAAAAAGAGCGGAAAATGGATGAATGGCATCCCTATAAATAAAGGGATTTAGGCATTGGGGAGTTGCACTTGCGCCTAGCCCTGTCAGTCCATTTTTGTACCTATGGAGTTTTTTCTTAGATTTTTCTTTCTCTTTTTCCCCCCTCCCTAGTTCTACTCAAATTTCACGATTAAATTTTGATCAATCTAGGGTAAGGAGGTGCGGATCCGCGCAGAATTGCAAGCGATCAATAATCGAAAGACTAGGGTTTCCGACCTGTGTTCATTGCCGCCAATACATAGATATAAACACCTAAGGATACTTAGTTTGTTTCGTATCAGCTTGATCTGTAGAGATTTTGTTGTTTTTAGTCTGTAATTCTAATCCATATACCAAAAAAGCAGAAAAAAAAGTTTTGGTTGATCCTAGAAATCACCTTTTCTTCCTTTTTTATCAGGCAATTGGGCGTATTTTTTGGGTTTCAATTGTCGAGTTTTAAGGTTTGATTTGGTTCCTTGAATCTGGAAATTGAGATCGGGGACTTGGGTTCTTTTGATTTTTGTTTGGACAGTGCTTTCCTTCTCCCTTTTGTCTTTTTTGAAAGAAAAATCTCTTTGGGCTATATTTACGACAGTTCAATAATGGATAAGAAGAAGGTTGTAGCTCCGTTGGTTTGCCATGGGCATTCACGTCCGGTTGTCGACTTGTACTACAGTCCGATAACACCTGATGGTTTCTTCCTTGTTAGCGCTAGCAAGGGTAGGTTTTACATATTTAGCTGAAGCATGTTTGTTGAACGATTGTGTGTGTGTATGTGTGTGTTTTTTTAACCCGAATGGTCTTGATGCCTTTATTTTTCTGGTTTCTGGCATTTGATTAGCCTTTAGGTTTGCATGAATTATTTCACCAAATGATGATTACTTGATAATTGCTTATAATGGTGCATTTCACGTGTTTTTCTGTTTAGAAATGTATTTAGTGACTGGACTAGTTTGTTTCAGTTAAGTTGATTGCATTTATCACCAGGGAAGAAGATACCACTAGCCTGGCAGCCTTTGATAAAGTTTGAGAATCTGAATAATACATTTAATGCAATAGAGATCTTGGGTGAAGTATAAGGCACCTAGTTTGATGTCAAAAGGGTATAAGCATTCAGAAGAACTGTTTTGGAACTTGAAAAAGAAAGTCAAGATCAAATGGAGCATGTACAGATGCTTTGCATTTCCACTTTGATTGGAAGGGGCTGAGTTTAGACCAAAACAATGAGGGAAGGGCTTTAGTCTGATTATTATTTGTTTTGTATCGAGGATGCTCAACTTTTGCTCAAGAGTCTCTTGTTGAGTACCTTCAAATGTTAGTACTGTAAAGTACTTGTTGCTTGGAAGCAGTCTTGCTATATCGCTGTGTCCTATATAGCAAAGTTATTTGTTGTTCTATTTAAAACCTGTAATTCATGAAGAAATTAACAACATTGCTGAATACACTGCTTTATTTCTTGTAAATGTGGTCTAATTTATCAATTGCCTTTTCTGCAGTTATACCTTGTATTATCCATTTTTACCTGAATGCCTACGTGGTATGTTTCTTGATTTTGTTGGAAAGATGATGTTTAGCACGATATCCAGTTAGTTATCATACATCGACTGGAGACATAGTTTGGTTAGATTCGATCTCATCCAAGCAGATCTTTCTTTGCTTTTATGCTATGATCATGTAGGCAAATCGATAATATTAAGACAGCTTATCAATGTGCCAAAATTCTGTTGCTAAGCTGTCATATTTGATGGTATCTCTTTCATTTTTTTTGGGTGATTTGATGCTATCTCATTATCATTTAGTTCCCTGTATTAGCTAGTTTTTAATTCCACGCTGATATGGAAGTGTGTTGTTTTGATAAAACAAGGGTGCAGTAAGCTGTGATTTCTTCAAATTGGGGTGAACATCAACATGTTATGTATGGAAATTTGGACAGTAAATGTTGCTTTAGCTCAGTATTTATGGATATTGGGTTTCTTTTCCTCAGATTCCACACCAATGTTGAGAAATGGAGAGACTGGAGATTGGATTGGAACCTTTCAGGGCATAAAGGTGCAGTGTGGAGTTGTTGCCTGGATAAACACGCTTTACGTGCTGCCTCTGCATCAGCTGACTTTTCTGCGTATGTCATAAAATTCATGGCATTTCTTCTAACTAGAGAATCAAATTTCAGAATTTTTGCATTGTCTTATTTGATTAATATTTAACTCTCAACAAATAGAAAAGTGTAGAGTCAACTGTATATTCAGAACTTTGTTTGCCAAGCTAATTTGACTGTTTTCAATTTTGATTGGCTGCAGGAAGTTATGGGATGCATTAACTGGGGATGTGTTGCATTCATTTGAGCACAAGCACATTGTTCGTGCTTGTGCCTTCTCAGAGGTATTATTTGACAATATATACTCGCTTCAAATGTGTAATGAATTCCTATTTGATTTTTATGGTGATATTCTTGACAACTTTTGCATTGCTGTCTATACCTTTCATCTCTGCTTCTCCTTGTAGGCTATGGCAACCAATATATGAAGATTCATATTTGCGCTTACTAACTTGGCATATTAAGTAGTGAATGCTTATTTTTAAACTTGAGCTCGAGAAACTTTTTCTCCTTTTGAGTTGGGAAGTTCGCTACTTTTGGATTATATTGGTTGAAGATGTTGATGCACAGTGATTTCTGATTGTTGGTTGACATTTATTACTAATATTATTTCTCTTGAATTTTGTACTCTGCAAACTTTGATGTAGCTCAACCTATCCAGACTCTTTTACTAGTTATGAGGTAGTCCATTGTAAATGTGATGTGTCTTTTATGGAGTTACTGGTCTTAGCTGGACAGGTTTGTGCTATTTGGGATAGGACCCACTTTGCCTCATACTGACACACCCATTCTTTCTAATTCAGAGTGATCTATGAGCAAATTTTTTCCTCTCACATACAGAAAGATGTTTTTAGTACCTTTCACAGTTCTCCTCGAGATGTTTTGAGTTGGTGATTAATGCGCATCAATATAGCCATTGGATCCAGTACATACATACTCTTGTTTGCCTTGATAACATAGGGTTGAAACGGTTATTATGATATCACAGATTGTGATGATTGAAGTTTTCCCATCAATGTCAGGATACACACCTGCTCCTAACTGGAGGGATGGAAAAAGTTCTTCGCATATTTGATTTGAACCGTCCTGATGCACCTCCTAGGGAAATTGAAAAATCTCCTGGTTCAGTCAGAACTCTTGCTTGGCTCCATAGTGATCAAACAATTTTAGGTTCCTGTACTGATATGGGCGGGGTAAGGTATGTAGATAAAATGGGACAACGCTGTTGTTGGTTCCCAAAATTATTATTTGAGAATTCCTATAAACTATAAAAATTTACTCACATCAGAATTTAATTGATCCTCGATTTGTTTCCTTTTCTTATCTCCCATCTAAAATTTGATGTAGTATCAGAATAGTTTTTTAGGCTCACTTCATCTTGGCAGATTATTTGCATTAAGCATTAAAATGTATCGATTTAATGTACTAGTTTATGATTGATGTCCCTAGATTATGGGATGTGAGAACCGGCACGATTGTTCGAACGCTTGAGACAAAGTCTTCTGTAACAAGTGCCGAAGTCAGTCAAGATGGCCGCTATATCACAACTGCCGATGGGTCAACCGTAAAGTTTTGGGATGCAAATCAGTATGTTGCTCCTTTTTTCATTCAATATCTTCATCAATGTCTCTGAATCTCCACTTCTGTGATTAAGTGCATAAGCAAATTTGTTAGATTGGAGTTGCATGGGCTTAACGTCTGAACTTTCTTTTTACAGCTTTGGGTTGGTAAAGAGTTACGATATGCCCTGCATTATGGAATCGGCTTCTTTGGAGCCAAAGTTTGGTAATAAGTTCATTGCTGGAGGGGAAGACATGTGGGTACATGTCTTTGATTTTCACACTGGAGCAGAAATTGGTAAGTTAGTGTTTATCTAATAATCAAGTTATTTTTTTCAATTGATCTCCTGGATTAAAGGAGAGTTTCTTTGTTCATTTCTGCATTCATTGATACTTTGCAATTCTTTAGTTTATCCGTGGGACAGCCTTGCATTTATCCTACTTACTCTTATTGCAGCTGTAATGAGCTTGCATGCTACACGTCTTTTCTTCGTGTGGAAAGTCGTTGGAGAGGAGATTGTTAAAATTGCCATCGTATTGATATATTATGATTTCTTTTCCTCCATTGGACTTTATTATGATTTGATGATTCTTTTCCTCCATTTGGAGCAATATCTATTCTGTTCTTGCATTTCTTGTGTTTGTTTCTGCTCTGAAATCACCATTGGTACTATTGTTTGTCTGTGGCTGATTCTCTCTTATTTCTATGTACTGCAATACGCTTTCCTTTTGGTTTAATGTATCATTACACGCAATTCCTTTTTTCATTTTGGGGTTGTTTTTTTTGATGTTTTGTTGGATCATTGTATAGGGTGCAACAAGGGACACCATGGTCCAGTACACTGTGTGCGTTTCTCACCTGGAGGTGAATCTTACGCCTCTGGTTCTGAAGATGGAACTATTAGAATATGGCAGACTGGTCCCGAGCAAGACAGTTGTGCTGCCAATGGACCCTCTCAGAATATTAAGGATGTAGTAAATGAGGTAACTAACCAGATGCGGAATGTGCTTATTGCCGAAGAAGAGAAAACTGGCACTGAGTGAAAAAGTCAACAGAGACTGACTAGGTTATGTCTTGTGTTTGTTAGAGTTTTGTCTGGCTGCTTTTAATGTTGCCGTAAATGTTCAGGGATTTTATCTTTGAAATAAAGGGTAAATTTTTATCATTTGCTCCAGTCCTTGATCCTTGGTTTTCAAATATTGTTTTTTCTATAATGTGGGATGGTGGTTGTCGTCAACAAAATGGTTCTCCAGTTGAAGTTAATTTTCATTCAATGATGGCTTCGGTCTCAATTCAGCATGACTTGGGTGGGTTGTCCTCTCGAACATGAAAATTTGATTCTCGGTGATGATTTTTCTCCTGCCAAATTTTGAGAGAATGGCCAAAAAACATAGAAGAGGATAGTATTGATGAACTAATCAAACCACATTGATAAACGTCTCATTGGAGCTTGCTTACGCCCTTAGACAACAAAATTACAAGCCTTAACCATAACCACCACCTAAAAGGGAAAACACTATTTATAATTCAAGACCGACGCACCCAAAAGGAAGGCGAGCTTTTTACTTGGGGCTCTTCCTCCTTGGGGAATTTACAAGAAAAGATGGGATGGGGGGGAGGCCGGCAAGGCCAATAAATAAGAACAAACTAGGCTAATATTATAAAACATGATGAAGCTCTCCCTATTGTTTTTACAATTCTGGTTTTAATAAAACCCTACTTATGAATGGTGATATAGCTGCAAGCAATGCCTTGGGACATTCCTCGTGTGGAAGATGGCCACAACCAGATATTGCAACCATTCTCTGCACATACAAGATGTATTATGTTATTAGAGGATAGAATAACATAATTTCTCTCTTAACCTAAAAATGTTGGTATAAGATTAAATCACAAATATACATGTTATAATATATGTCCTGTTACAACTATATATGCTTATGAAGATTTCACTTTGTTTCAAATATCCATGTTCGATATCTTCAGAGCCCCATGTTGTCAGGGGAAAATAGGTCAACATACTAAAAGAGCCCTGGGGCGGACCCCCGTCTAAAAGATAAATGAAACAGAGAATAAAAACATCATCGAGTCCATGAGTTAGAAGCTGAGGAACTTACTGAATTTACAAGTTTAGAAGCCAAAGTTTGAACAGACTTTAGAGGGACAAGGACATCTTCAGCCCCTGCTATGACTAAAACTGGTAATGTTTCAACAGCTTTCAGAATCAATGCTGCGCCATGTGGAGGAAGGACAGTTTCATATGAAAGTTTGCCAATTTCATGAAGTGCCTCATCCCAACCTTCTACATGTAACGGGGCCTGACATAATTCAGGGCAGGAAAACATGAAAAACGTTGAACATTTAAGGATTAACAAACTATTTGACAAGCATACATTATTTTTGAAATAAATGGTCATTAACAAATAATAATCCAGATGAAGTTATGTTCTATGTCTTAACATATTACCTAGAATAGTAATAGAGAACCTAAAAATTTTACAACCAATATCTAAGTTCTAACTCCAAAGTGGAGAACTTTTAAAAGTGGACAGGTAAATTGGTATTCACCCAGTTTGCTGAATTAGTAGTATACATCCATATGATCACTAGAATCTGAGGAAAATTACAAAGAATAATGCCAGCCACAAACAAAAACTGTAAGAATAATTACCAAATCCTTCTAATTGTTTTCATTAGTGGATCTAACACCCCGGAAACAATTGTACTTGAATAGATACTCATGCATGTGGTTCGTGCAAAAACACTTGCAAGCAAACAGAAACATAGAAGATTTTCATATGAACCAACTGCTGAACAATATATAGGGTGATATTTCACCAAAAAGTCAATACATCACATGAATCACACATCAAACATAGAGAGCTATCATAAAATCATTGTTGATCGTTGGCAGAGAAAGACTACCTTGTACAGGCTTAAGACTTCGGTTGTTAGTTTGGTGGCATCATACCAAGCTCGCCGATTCACCACTTGAGCAACTTCCGTCCGAAGAAGAGGACGAACCAAGTGCTTTTTCCCTAAGGAAGTACGTAAAAGTATTCTAGCAAAGGCTGGAACCAATTCTCTTGACAAACTTACGTTTAGTAATATGACTCCCTTTATTTCAAGCTGAGGAACATGCCATATAGAGTTGATCCTCAAGTCAGCAACAATGTCTTATAGTATTTTGAACGGAAAAGTAGCACATGCTTTCACAACAGTATTATGAATGATACGAAATACTGTTTTATTTTAAAATTAAGAGCTCTAGTTCATACATGCATTTATAGGGACATTTTCAAGAATCACAGTTATTTGAATAATATAGATCAGTTTCTAGACTTTCTCTATATGATCCAGCTAAGTATATATAAAAGTTTTTGTAGCTAGAGCACTGATAGCTCATCCTTTGCAACTCGCTCTTACACTAGAACTTATCCTCTTATTGAAAAGCTAAAATTAAAAAAAAATCTTAACTATATAATAGACAAAGATATATTCTTCAAAACAATATTGGGCATTACAAAGTAGCATCTTAGGTTTCAAATTTTCAACAAATGGAATGCTTGTGATATTCCCATCCAGAGCAATAAATAAAGTCCACATCAGTAGTAGACTTACGTTCAGAGGATTTATGGATGACTGAAGTTTCTGAACAGCTTTCAGGGCAAGCAGTCCTCCATCATCGTGGCCCACAAGCACAACCGAGGAAAACTTCATCTCCAAGCAAAATGAAAGAAGTAGGTCCACCTGAGAATTTGAAATTGTATTAAATACTGACACAGTGGCTCCAAAAAAAATAACAACAGAACGGTAATGGGGCCACTTCCAAAGTGTAAGAGGTGCATAATGTATATTACAGGCAGACATGCAAATCCAAGCTTCTCAGAGTGTAGCACTATGGTTGGGATAGCTGTCCACAAATATGGAATTGATCCAACTATGACAAAAAAGATATATCTGTCAACAATGCCAAAGTTAAAGAGAACATGTTAATATGTACAAAGATAATCCAGCATTATTTTTTGCTATATTTGATGGATCTTTTTAGGAGGGCTTCCAAAATTAGTTCACAATCGTTTCAGGTTGTGTTCAGTTAAGTGCTTGCATGACACATAAGAAGACATCAACAGAAACTTAAAAAAAAAAAAAAGAAAGCACTAATTGATTCTTTTGTATTAGTTTCTGACTGACAGGTCAAATTATTACAAAAAATGGATACTATTCGACTAAAAAGAGAAAGAAATATACGTTATTCGTAATCCTTGGCTGTCCACGTACATGCTATAAGAAAGAGGAACCATATGATACACTAGGCAGACTTAAATCATTAAAAGACAACATAATTTCAGAAGCAGGAGACATCAACAGTTCTTTTATCTCAGTTCCATAACCACATGTGAACTACCTTTTGCAGATATCATCTTTTGCTCTTGAATTTGCAATGCATCAGAGCAGAGAACAGCATTCATAAGTTAGATTCGTCACCTGATTGTCAAGCTTGTAGGGATTAGGTAATTGATTTTCCTCCCAATCCTTATGCCGTGGCCTTGACGTCAAACCCCATCCAGGCCGGTCAAAAGCAGCAACTGCACAACCTGTTTGCCTGGCCAGATCGCTCATTACGTTTCTCCATGAGAAGACTCCCCCCCAAAGCCGTGGACTAAAACAATTCCAAATTTGTTCAGTAGCTCCCTCAATCTGGTCCATCATTAGATATCCCAGTTTGCTAAGTTCGTCTTCCTCACAAGTTTCATTTAAGCTCAAAATAGGCATATCTTCAGATATTGGAGACGCCGGTGAACTGGCCAAGAGGGGAGTAAAGAGAGGAGTGCTGCTGCTGTTGTATAATTGGTTACTGATGCTCCTGTGAATACTATATTGGGTTTTCAGAGGAATGCTTAATGATGGCCGGTCAAAAAGTGTAGAGGAGGACAAGGTGCGAGCAGGTGATCCCGGCATGCTTATTTTGTAATGAATTGTTAGCCCTTGACAAGAAAAGAACAAGCTGTCTATATCGGCAAGTAAACTAATTGGAAGTTCCCCAATGTCATGGGCTAACCCTGGTGCTTTTTTCCTGGTTTCACTATCACTGCGGAAAGATTTGCCTGCAGATGGAGTTGGTGATCGTGGAACCTTCTGGAAACCAGAGAAGACCATTTTGCAAGAAAGAACCTGATAATCAGGTTTGAAGATTAGCTAAAACCTTAGGTGAGGCAGACATGATTAAACATGAGATTTAACTTCCATTGACTACCATCCAGATTGACCTAAATAAATTCTTCCAAGACAAAATATAAACAAAATACAGCATAATATATATATATCAAAATGGATTAAAGCTGAAGACACGAGAAATTTCATGAACTTACAGATTCTGGGTCAACACGGTGCAAAATGAGCTTCCTCCTTGCTTTGCAACTTGTTCGATAGGCCACAACAATGTGGCCAAGAGCAAAGACAACGGATGAGAGAAACAAGACAGGCATTCCCCAGGACTTCTTCAGATGGAGCCTCTTCCTTGAAAGAGAAATTGAAGCTTCAGCCTCGAGTTGAGAATTAACAGTGAAGACACAAGCCTTGATTGAAAGAAGAAGTATTGAAACGAAGGAACAGAATGTTACACTTCCGAAATAGGACCCGTGCGATAGGGCTGCGCCATCGCACATTGTAAATACACCTGTTTGCATTCGCAAATACACAACAACCAGATTAACTTTCAATAAAAGAAGAAGTGCTCGAAACTTCAATTTTGTTCCATAGTTATAGATGCCAAATACGCGACAAATTCACATATTTCAGGGAGTCATATCTATTTTAGAAGGACCACTTGGAAGTGATATATAAATTTTATATTGAACTCTGATAAGGTTTAGCTAAGAAGCAAAAAACATATCTTTGTGGCTTTAACCCAGCAGAAAAAGAAAAACAGGAGCATAATATCTTGAAACAAAAATACACAAAAATGAAATGAAATGAAAGAAAGAAAGATTGGACGCTAAGCATGAAATCAATTTTTCATGTGTATGTGATTTTTATATCTCAACTAAAGAAACTAACGTCTTATACAAAAGATTTTCATAACATCAAGAGTCAGCGCATCCACACTCTGTTATCCAATTTAAGAGTGTAAAGTTACACGACTGAGCGACTACACAAGAGCATCAAAATCTAGAATCGCTAATCTACTGCATTAGCCGTATCAGATTATCAGTCACTTATTCTATTAAATAAAAAGAAAAAAAAAGGAACAAAAATGAAAAGAAATGGAAAAAAAAAATTCTACATAGAAGTATCACAGAGAGCAGAGAACATACAGGTGATGATGAGAGATCTGACGATGGAAACAAGAGGAATATCCATAAGCGAGCTCTTGAAAGCATATCTCTCCAAATGCTCTCTAAAACTGTAACATTTAACGCACGTAAAGCTAGGAATTAGCAAGCAAGGCAAAACGGCGTCCACGATTGCCACCACCACCGGCAAAGACACCACCACCAGCGACGACACCATAGCCACCATGAAATATACCGTCCTTATACTCCTCCGCACCTTCTCCCCACCACCACCCACCCTTCACCACCATTTTTCGCCAGAAATCAACTCCAAAATCGAATACCTTATTCCCAGAAAAACAAAAAACAACAAACAAACTCAAGTAGGACCAATGGAAATGCGAGATCGGTAAGAAACCAAAAGAGTAGCAGCACAACAACTGGCAACCGAACGACTCGGCGACGCAACCCCCATCCCCGGAGTCACGTCGGCCGCCGGCGATCCCCCGTTACCACCACACACGACGCCGTAGCTATAGGGTTTAATCAATTCATTCAATTCCTCCGATCCCCTGTTTATCACCAAATTCAAGAGAGAATTAATTTTCACCCGCTGCTCTGTTCTCTCCTCTCGCCGGAGTCTTTATTCCCTCCTCTTTCTCTCTCTATTCAGTTGCGATGCGTGAGAGAGAAAGACAGAGCCAGTGCGTGTTGTGCGTGTTGCTTTCATCGAATCAAAAACAAAAATAAAAAAAAAAGTCTGAAATTGGGAATTTCTTTAAAAATTTTGAAATTAGGAAATATAATTTAATTGAATATTATGAATATGCATATTAATTAGTGATTAGTGGAGAGAAATTAGGTTAATTAAGAGTAATTAAACTAATCTGACAAACACTTGATTCCCTCCCTAATATGCTGACCTTTTGCCTACCTGTCAGCTTTTTACCTGTTGGACCCTTCTGCCCCTCCCATCTTTCTTATCCCTTTTGCGTATCCCCAGTATCTTTTAATATACTATGAGCGTGCAACTTTTTTGATTGACCAAACTACCCTTACATACACATTTCATCTTTCTTATCAAATATTTTATTAGCTTAAAGATATTTAATTTTATTTTAAAAAATTATAAAAATAAGAAGTTGGAGTGTTTGGCATAATAAGTTTTTTATGCAGTAATAATGAGTAAAAAAAATTATAAATTATTATAATTAAAAATATATAAAGAATAAAAATAAAATACTAACAAAAATTAAGATTGTGCGCTTGTTTATTAGATATTAAAATTAAAAATCTCGTAAGATACTTTTTAAAATGCATATAAGATCCTAAAATACTTTATAATAAATATTGCCAAATAATTTTTAAGAACTTATAAACTGTCAAATATTTTACTAGATATTTTGATGAGCTTATAAATTTAGCCAAACACTTTCTTAATTCAATATTACTTTTAAATTATCTAAATTTAACTCATTTAAATAAGACGCATTAAGTAGTTGCCTACCAACTTATGCAGCAGTTTGGTAATTGTAAATGTCAAGTTATTTTTTCAAATACTCTAATCTTAATTTTATTTCCAACCACTCTCAATTATTACTACTGTTTAATTATAACTTATTTTTTACCTAAAAAACATTATTGCAAACACCCCATAGTATCGTTCATTTCGACCAAAAACTCATGATTTTGTTATGAAAAAATATCTCATTGTGAAACTTTAAGTACAATCATTATATCTCGATACTTAACAAAAATTGCTACATATGACCTTGATAAAATAAAAACCAACAAGACATATTTCTAAATAATAATAATAAAAAATATTATATTAAATTGGCATGCTTTGACAACAATCTAGTCTATGATTTATAAATAACAAGAAATGGTTAATGGTGGGATATCACCTCAAGATTGTGAAGTAACCACTAACCTCGAGATGTTAAAACAATAGTACACTACAAACAATTAGCACTTGACCAATTTTATAATGGTACAAGACCTAATTCAACCCACAAAATTTTATAAAGATTTGGGCATGCCCAATTGCACTTCTCTAGAAAGATATGCTCCACATTTCAATTCACCAAAGTATAGCCAATAATCTATACTATTTATTAAAGTTCAAGAAATTACTTTATCTGTATTTATATCATTAAATAGGTATAATGAAAAACTTAAGTTACTTATATATATTGAGTGTGACGTGATTATGAGAGCTGATGAAAAATTAAGTCTAAAGTAAAATTTCATTAATAGTAGCAAAAAACATAATTTAGTTTTACAATGAACCCATTTCGTTACTTAACAAAAACAACGTATGTACCAAAATAAATTTGCGAAAAAAATAGATGATGTGGGGGTCATCTAATGAATATCGTACTTAGATCTTGTCTATAACTGAGTTTCGATCAACATACAAATTTTCAGACTTGCGTTGTTTATTTAGAATCTTTATGCCCTAGCCCTAATACCTCATAAATCCTAATATGCATGGACCCATGTGATTTTTTGATTATTTTTGTTTATGTGGTCTACATGGATTCGTACAACTAAAATACACAAATAGTCGTCACAATTTTTGTTGTCCTAGTAGAAATTTAAGCTTTATGTTAAAATTGATTATCAACTTTTATAAAAATTCTATATTCTTTAATTATCGAAGAGCAGTGTTTTGATATCTTAACCTTTTTACTTGTTTTTATTTAATTTTAAAATATTCTTCAATTCTTTATTTATCTCTCCCTCTCATCAACTTCCACATTATTTCCTAATTTTTTTCTATTTTTAAAATTATTTCACTATCTTTTTTACCTTTATGTCTTCTCAACTTTCACATTATATGTCCTCTATATTTTCATAAATAATTTATTATAGTGTATTTTTAATATATTTTTTGTTTCTCCAATTAAGATAAAAATAATATTTTTTATTCTTTAATTAATTGTATACGTACATTTATGTGTTCCCCTTTTATTCTAGACTATCTTAAAATAATATTTTCTGAAATAAAATTTCATGCTACTGGAATTTATTAGTAGATCTATGAGCCACTTACAAGGTGAAAGTTCAAGTTTACCCAACACTTGCCAAAGAAGGAAAGAGACGGGCAATCATGGTAATAAAATAGGCAGTAAAAAGAAATGTAATAATAATAACCAGGGTGGAAATGTTTTTTTACTTTTACCGGAGGACGGCGAGCAGTTAAAATTGGGAGGTGGGCCCGCCGGCGAAACGTGACCGTTGATGTGAATACATCAACAGATCATCGATGTTAACGGCAGGGATCGCGGTCGGGTGCAGAAAGCCAAGACCCAAGACAATGAATTTTGCGGCTATTGTGTGGGACCCACTTAAATGTATGCCCCATTAACTTCCCACCGCTAAATTGTCGCCACGTGTCAGTCTTATACAGCCTGTCTTCGCGGCGGCTGATAAAATAATCCGCCGGTTGAAGCTGGATCGTAACGGTCTGATTTCCTCGTTTTTTTCCTTGAAAAATAATATTTTATCATTCTTCTATCTAGTTTGAATTTAAATTAATAATTCCAAAATTTATACTAATAATTTTTACTGAAAATTATTCAGCTAATTGTATTATCATAATAAACTTTGACTGTTATTTTAAATTATTTTTGACTGATTTTGACATATTTAAAATTTACTGTGTTTGTAGTTATTTTGATTGATTTTGCTATACATCTCCTATTTAAATGCAACATTAGAGATTCGACCCATTGTGATGATAATATGCACGCACAGAATAATATATATAGTTTTAATTGTGATTATAATGAAGATGCTATAATATTATAATATTATCAAACAATATGATTATTTAAACGACAATTTTGATTCTGAAAAGAACTATTTTCAATCAAGCACTATCAAAAATTATGATTCTTTTTCATTATTGTATTTTAGTGTTTAGAACATTTCTCTCAAGCCAGCGAATTACAAGAAATTACTGAAAAACCCCAGCACAAATTTATAGAAAGAAACGACATATGTCCACCTTACGAAAATCTTCATTCGAACTAAATTTTAGACTTTAGATGATTGATAAGATGGGCCTAATTATTTTTTTATTAACCAAAAAAAGAAAAATTAACAAAAAAATATTTTTTTTAATTAATTAACTTTGTTATGTCGAGTCGCGGTTTGAAACCGCGACTCGACAATATATCTTTTTTTTTAAAAATAAAAATGCTCGAGTCGCGGTTTGAAACCGCGACTCGAGCAAAAATTCTTTTTTGCTTGTTTCAAGGCTGACCGCCCAACTTGTGGGCGGTCAGCCTTGTTTTTTTTTTTTTTTTTTTATAATTTTATATTATATTATATATTATTATATAATATTATATATATTATAATTTATTTTAATATTAATAAATTATTTAAATAAATACATTAATATAACAATGATAATTAAATTAAAATAACGCATATAAAGTGAGATAATGTAAAATAAAATTTAACTATATTATAATATTTGTATTTATTATAATATTTATAATAATAAATTATAATTTTTTAATTAATAAATTTTTAATATTGATTATAATTATTTAGTTATTAATTTATTATTGTCACGATTTTTATTATATAAATATATTTATAATTTATAATTTATAATTCATTGACACTCAGAAAAATTATTCGATGTAGTATCGGACATGTGTCGGGCTCGGACACGACATTGAAGTGTCCATGGGAGCTCGGCCCAACATTATTCGATGTAATATCGGACACGTGTCGAGCTCGAACACAACATCGAAGTGTCCAAAATCTAAAAACGAAAAAAGAGGACTCGGTGTAGGAAACGCTACAGACACGACGTGTCCGACATGTTCCGAACACATTTTCAATTTTTGTCTATAATTTCAAAAAAATTGGACTATTTTATAAAAAGAAAATTTAGGGTTAATAGAAAGAAAAAAATTAATTCACTCTTTTTAAACTAAATATATTAAGATAAAATTACTAAAAAATTGAGATAGTAATTTTATCTTAATACGTTTAATTTAAAAATAGTGATTTAATTCGTTTTCTTTTTTATTAAGCCTATTTTTTTTAATAGTCCAAAATTTTTTTAAAATTATAAACAAAAATTCAAAATGTGTTCGGAACGTGTAGGACACGTCAATAGCCGTGTCCATGGCGTTTCTACACCGTTCCCCCTCCCCCCCTTTTTTTTTAGATTTTTGGACACTTCAATGTCGTGTCCGAGCCCGACACATGTCCGATACTACATCGAATAATTTTTCTGAGTGTCCATGAATTATAAATTATAAATATATTTATATAATAAAAATCGTGATAATAATAAATTAATAACTAAATAATTATAATCAATATTAAAAATTTATTAATTAAAAAATTATAATTTATTATATATAAATTATTATAAATACAAATATTATAATATAGTTTAAATTTTTATTTTACATTATCTCACTTTATATGCGTTATTTAATTTAATTATCATTGTTATATTAATATATTATTTAAATAATTTATTAATATTAAAATAAATTATAATATATATTATATTATATAATATATATATATATAATAAAATTATAAAAAAAAAAAAGAAAAAAAACAAGGCTGACCGCCCACAAGTTGGGCGGTCAGCCTTGAAACAAGCAAAAAAGAATTTTTGCTCGAGTCGCGGTTTCAAACCGCGACTCGAGCATTTTTATTTTAAAAAAAAAAGATATATTGTCTAGTCTGAAACCGCGACTCGACATAAAAAAATTAATTAATTAAAAAAAATATTTTTTTCGTAATTTTTCTTTTTTTGGTTAATAAAAAAATAATTTGGCCCGATAAGATGAATATTATTTTAATTCTTATGTTTAAATTGTACATTAATAATAATAACGTGAAAATTGAGTAGCTTGCTGTATGGCCTTACATGATGTAGTAGTAGTAGTAGTAGACTAGTAGTAGTCAGAGACTCAAGAGGGGATGGGGTGGAATTTGGGGTTGGAAAGGTTGAAAAACAACTGAGAGTGGTCCCCCCCTACAAAAGACTTTGCTGTATGATATATCTGACACCAAACCGCATTTCAAATGTAAGTCGTTGTGAACTCTCTCTCTCTCTCTCTCTGTATTTGGATTGGACGACCAAAGGTAAACGAAGAGGGACCCCACAACAGATCATCATATATATATGTTCAAGCTTTATTGCTGCTGCTCCTGCCACAGCAATCACGTCTTCTTTACCTTTTGAATGTTATTGGCGCCTTGGATTAAGGAGTTACAGCACGACCGAAAAGCATATTTCTTATCTAAAATGGTCAAATGCTTTGAAAATCAGGATCGGCCAAAAGTAATTTTAAATGTAAATTGCGTGTCGCCATAAGTGAGTTTCAAAAGTAATTTTGAGAGATCCGATTGTTCAACCAAACTGGGTCTAAGAGTAATATTGGATAATGGAAAGTGGGTTTGTAAAGAGTAAAGAGAATTTTATGAATACTCAAAGGTGGTCTGATGTAAGATCCAAGATAGCCTACACGGATGAAGTTGGGGGAATCTGACCTTATTCTCTCTCACAATGGTAATGACTGAGAGTTGAACCTTTGCTCTCTTTATATGTATAATGTGCAAAAATGGGGATTGGGGATTTTCAGAGACAGTCCTTCCTAGTAATTTTCATCCTCAATCTTAAATGGAATAATGCGGACGGTCGACTTTACTTTTGAGGAGCAAAAGGGGGGCTCAGTTCATCTCTTTTATTTCCTTTCTCCATACTTTGCCTTAAAATGGGTTTCTTATATATATATATATATATATGCAGCATGCTTATGCAAACCAAACCTGAAAGAACATCGACTGGGCAGTTTCATTAAATGGGAGTAAACTAAATACAGAACTCAATGGTTATAGGATCCAAGTTTCTTTCTGGTCCTCTCTCGTTCTCACCGAGGTTACATGTACCAATAAAATATTTGAAAAATATATAAATCCAAAGATAAAGAAATTGTGAAACATTACAAGTACCTGGTACTAATTACACGTGGTACGAATAGGAAGTCATGCTTTAGATGGCCATGTTGCTTGAGCCGACATGATAATGCCTACAATGACACCGAACAACCCAAGTGCACTGCCAAATATCTCAATCACAAGAATCTTAACAAAGAGTGATGAGTTTTGGGCATCTGATAATGCGCAGCTGCTCCCAATGATACCAACACACAGCCTTAGTGAAACCAAACATGGAAGACAAGGACAAAAGGAAAAATAAATCAGTGGAAATTGATTTAGGTCCCAGGTTATCTTGTCAAACTGTCCACAAGCAACTCAGACAAGGTTAGCAAAGCCCACAATTATCCCAGATGCAAATATAGCATAGCCAGCTCTCATGGACTCGGGCTCGTACATCTTTGAAGAAGGCACACTCTCAAGCTTCGTCTGAAGAATGATAGCCACAATAACTCCGTATATAGCAACAGCCTCACAGAAAATTACACTGAGATGATAAAGTTGAAAACGCTTAGCAAGAGTTCTCTATCCCAAGGAAGACTGGTGCGCAATGTATTTCGTATTCAGCTAAAATGTTAGTGAAAACAATGAGTGGGTGATCTTAGCAAGAACAATATGGACCATCAATTATGAGATTATGTTAAACAGCTGACATAAGTGGATGATCTTAGCAAGAACAATATGGACCATCAATTATGAGATTATGTTAAACAGCTGACATAAGTACTTGAGTGGGGATACTCTGTGTTCATCAATCATCTGGATACAAACAGCTGGATCTCTCAATTGCTCTAATTATCATTTTTTGTAATTTAACATAATTCTCCATATAGATCCTCAGTATAACCAAATTTAATTTCTGAACTCCTAATTAGCTTGAATTTTGCCCAGAAATTTTGAAGTCTTTCAAGATATGAGAAGACACTTGACTGACATCTTAATAGGTTTTAATGACATAGCTTGAAACACATGGATTTTATAGGTGCAGCTCATCCTATTCCAAATCACATACGACCATATTCTGTACTGTTATTTACTCTTCTACATGAAGGATGTTGAACATTATCCCGCAATGAGTTGGAAGGTAACAAAGAAGGTAATGGTGATGATGGCAAGAATTCATGTTCATCACGCAACTCAAAGACTTGAAAATCCTACACATTAATGGGCATGCAACAGTATTGATCTTGATCTCTCTGGCTCTTATATTGCTAGCATCTATTGATAAAATCCTATACTCTTCTAAAGCTCAGATTTCTGGACTGCTAGCAGTTAATACAACCATCTTATATTTTTAACAATTTTCTGAGTGTCTAAGCCATTTAATATACCAGTTGACCGGAAGCTTACCCTCAATAGGAACGCATCAATAGCTAGTGTAATTTGTACTTCAATGTAGAATATAAATTTAGCCATAGCATGGAATGTCCGATATAAATGATACCTTGAGGCAGAAAAATTCCAGTCTGATCATACATTCTCACCTCCCAGCACTGCAATTCATTCATAGCATGGTTGTTACAATTAATCACTTGGCACTTAGGCTCGCTTGAAAGACCAGTCCACATCACTCCGGATCAAATTCTCATTCATTCAATGATTTGCTCATTTAGTTAATGAATAGTAATTGAATGTGATATAATCTACAACATATAGGAGCTCAGTGTTTGTTAATAGTTATGCACACTATAAGTTGCGGGGGAAGTACATAACACATACAATAGGCTCCATATTCTACTATCTATGACTGCAATTAGTACTATACAAGCATCACAAGGCATTCTCACAACAACTGAACCCAAATCAACTGATCTTCGGAAGTACCTGATCAGGTTTTTGGAAGTAATGCGAGGAGCTTTTATGGCAGCACCAATTAAACTACTCCCCGTTATATAAATTCCCCTAAACATTTCGAAAAAACACCAAATTAAGACGCAGAAAAAAAATCTTAGATAAAGCGAAAAAAGACGATAATTTAAAAATACCAGGCAGCCCCGAGGACGGAAACGCCGATTGATATGGCAATTCCAATGGCGGAGAAGGTGTAGGGAGAGATCCGAACCAAGGCCTGCGACCATGAGCTCGAAGACGTCACCATCGTGCCGAACAACTCTCTCTCTCTCTCTCTCTCTATATATATAATATATATATATATATATCTATATGTATATATCGTCAGGAGATCGGAGAAAATCAATTAATAGTTTTGCTGATGAGAGAAGAGTCAAATTAGGAGAAGACGAGTTCTGGAATTGGTTGTATTTGAGTCTGTCTGGGCTTTGGTTCTGTATATAGTGGGTTGGGCTAAAACTGTAAAGCCCAATAATACATACCCTTACTCTTCGGCTTATTTATATTTTTATTATTAATAAAAATTATATTTTTTTTTTGTGTTGAGTCGTGGACACTATCCACAACTCGACACAAAATTTTTTTTAATTAATCAGGTCGAGTCGTGGATCATATCCACGTCTCGGCCCTTAATAAGCTTTGGGTATAATCGTGTAATTATCCATTTTTTTTTGCGACACTAATTTTTTAAATTATCAAAAATATCATTATATATTTTTAATCACTCCTACTCAAATTTTTCTTCTCATTTATATAATTTATATTGTCTAATTAATATAAAAATTTCACCCGCACTAATTTTTTTTGTGTTGTATAATATCCTACAATAATTTTATTTTATTTATTTATTTATTTTAAATTTAATATATTAATTTATATATCTTATTATTAATATAAATAATTATTTATTATATGCACATAAAAATAACATAAAAAATATTTGTAAACGATGTGTCACAATTATTTCTATTTTTTTTATAAAAAAAAAAAAGAGCATAAATACACGAGCAACGGCGTTGGTTAACCGGCGGGGAAGGAGATCACGTGGGAACTGGGCTTTTGGTATTCCCCAGATGATATTTTCACCAAAAACTCCTGCATGCATTCCACGTGGACGGTTAGACACCGTAGAGTGCGGGGTCCATTATCCATCAGACGGGTGAATATGGTTGGGAATGGGGATGGGGGAATATGTGCCCAAATTGGCAATCCCTCAATCTTTGGACCCTTCCACGCTTCTGTTCCCATTAAAATTTTAGTTAATTTATAATAATAATTTTTTATATTTATTATAATTATAATTTTTTTATTATTATATAAAAAATTTAATGATTATTTAATAATTCCTCGAATTGTCAGAATGGTGTATTTTTTTAGAAAAACCGTTAATATTATAAAAGTATTTATAATTTTTTAAGTAATAAAAAAAATAATTATATTAATCAAGTTCAACGGGAATTCATTGTGATTTACTTTAAAAATTCTCACCTATACTATTAATATGTTGTTTAATCATTAAACTTTTATTATTTTATTTAAACATTAATGAATTTGAATTTTGTATAACAAATATTATCTTATACATGTATATTATGAATCGATGATGGTCGATCTATAATATTCAATTCAAAAAAAAAAAAAAAAAAAAAAAAACTAACATCTTAATGAATTATAGTGATGAAGTCGTTGTTTGGCTATGCTTATTAAATATCTTATAATTATCTATATATATTTTATAAAATGTTAGATTTTATTTAAAAATAAATTTATAAAGTAATTAGATAAAATAAAATTATGTAATTATATGATATTATATACAAAAAGTAGTTATTCTGAGGTCTTGAACTTTAATAAACAGTGTATGTATATATATATTATTATAATATATTATTATTATTATTACACGCAGTTTCCCTGGGTATATAAAAAATTTTGGGTGTGAGATGATAAGAAAAAAGAAATTTATGAAATTAATAACTTATAAATTATAAATTAGAGTTAATAGGGAGAAGTAAGTGAAAAAAAAGTGTGGAGTAGTGAGCAGTTAAGAGGAAAAAAATATAATTGTGAAATTATTAATAAATATAGAAATTACTAATTTGATCAATTATTTTTTAAATAGAATAAATGAAAATAAAAGGCAAATTTGAGTTTTAAAAAGTAAGCCAAAAAGATTTTTTTTAATAATAGTATAAATACCTCAACTCGAGAAATAAATTTTCCCTTTGTATTTTCAAAATTACGATTATAATGTTATTTGTTTGAATTCCAGGAAGATGTGAGTTTTTCTTCATATTATAATAATAATAATTAATTATAATATGTTTATAATTGATTATTATAGTGGCATATAATATTGATTCATGATGTATAAATAATTATTTAAAAACGAATAAAATGCTTGTATTAAAATTTATTAAATTTAAAAGCAATGGAAGATTATGAGGAGTAGGGTATTGTTGTGACTTTTGACTTGGTAAGAATGAGGTGGCCATGAAACTTCAAACACAAATCTCACAACTAACTAACTTGCCTTGATCAATTTGGTTTTCTTTCATGCTCTAAAATGATTTTTCTCATCATTTCCATTCATTACTATATTCCTATCATTCTAAAATTTAATATACAAATTTACTATCCCCACAATTCCTACAGTCCAATATTCAAAATCACGGGATTGACATGATTTGCTCAATAAGCAATGACATTACTTCGTATTTTGCTAAATTAAAAGAATCAGCATCCGTACGTTTTAAGTTAAGTGGCATTGAATAAAATGTCTGCACCACCCATCCGCCCCAACGAGCTTCACTCCTCCTTACTAAAACGGTATTTTATTTAAGACGGGATTGAAAACTCACCACACTTGCTTCTGAATTTATCGCCTACATCTTAGCCCCTACATCGTATTGGCTAAGTCAATCGTTCTACCACTTTCACAAACAAGATAAAAATTCAACGTATTTTTAGCGCACTGGGACATTACATACGTTAAACTTACCCACATTCAACTTAAGCGGCCTGTTTTACATAACCCTACAAAAGACGCTAGAAGGGAATCAAAAGACAGCTGAAATCTGCAGTAAATAATGTCCGCTGAGGGCCAGGGTTTAATTTTCAAACTGGGGATGATTTTTATAGATGTTTCAGACCCTCCATAATGTCTCTATCGCGGGGAATATTCTATATCTTTTGTGGGCACATTCCTGTCCTAAACTTGTTTAAGAAATAATAGAATACATCAACTCTAATCAATACATCAATATATCATCTAATAACGAACCTTATAGAATTCCCACATAAAATAGAAAAAAAGTCCAGCCTGCGCTATCAGCATTTAAAAAGACAAGGAAAAAAACCTGAACCCCACCCTAAACTAACACTGGCATTCATTAGGATGTCCTTGAATAAACCTAATAAAAAGCCAGATGATATATAATATCAATGCGATTATTTCTAAAAAACATTAGTGAGCCTAGAGATTTAATATTGCGTACTTAGTTCACTTATACTCTCTCATAAGTGAATCGCACTTCTTACAATTTGTACGACACTACCAAAGTCTTCCAGCATTTTGTCAATAACAGAAAACAAGAACTTCCGTAATTGGGCTGGAGGAAATGATAATTTTAAATAAAATTTATCGATAAAAAAGATAAATCTTATTCATACTATATAGACTTTTATTGTAAGTAGAATAGTAATATTTGAAAAATTCGTAAGATCACATTGTTCGACAGCCGGCTAGCTAACTTGATATGAATAATCTCCTACAACACATCGCTAATATTTATCCTTCCCACCATAACAAAATATATATATATACATTACAAACCAAAACAACATAAATACAGTAATAATCATCACACACAAGAAATAATACATATACGACAACGCACGTTTAGAGTATCAATGGGCACGAAAAAGTAATCGGCTTGAAGGACCCCACGTTAGTTCATCGCAATCGACATAACACAAGAATCTCAGGACTTTCTCTCGCAATAATTCACAGCTCTATCATCTGCCTTTATGATTCACAGCAGCACTATTCTCTATCCGGCACCTTTACGGGCAATCTCTATCATACCAAGATAAAAGAAGCTCAAATCATCAACGTAGATGCTTAGCAAAAACTATCATCCTTCCTTAACCTTAATGCTCCCTCTACTCCACCACGCCTATCTGCCTCCCCACCCCATAGCCCCATCATATCCAAGGTGTTTCTACTCATTTTTTTTCTAAATTATTAGATGAATTCCTCTCTTCTATGATTCCCAGCTTTACAATTATCTCTTTCTCTGCCATTGCTTCCTAATTTTTCCGGTATCTCCCTACTACGGCCATCTGCGGCACCATAGTCTCAACTCCATCCAACCAACATTAGAATCTTACTATTACTCTGTTTGAGCCGATCAAGAATCTACTTCTTACCTTCTAACCGTTATCATCTGGACATACCCATGACTTCATATTACTTATATTATCTCTTAATTATACTGAACATCTGCACGTTCCTAATAGGATAATTAAGGCAAAATTCTTCTACATATGAATATAGTATAACTTTCAGTATGGAGCACCATTCTTATTGTTATCGCTATACAACATGGAAGAATGCAACAAGCTACGTTCGTTTGATTCAGCTAGACCGCGCCTGTCGTAAGCGCCATATATTGTAATATTTTGCTGATAGTCTACGTCTGTTTCACAAACGTGCCAACCATACCACTTCGGAATTTTTGAAAAAAAATAATAGATAAACTAATCTGGTTAGACTCATAACCCTCCAAACCTTGCTTCATACAACCCCATTTCATCTTCTCCTATCAATCCCTTCCGTGATGTTATCATAACTTTTATTATCCACACATCAACATGATTCTTTTCAAACTTATAAGGAGAAGTATCGGCGTGTCTCCAAAGGGAATGTAATACAGACCAACCAATAAATAGGGTGGAGGACAGTGAAAAACTACAGGCCGTCTTGGCGACAATCGAACTAGTTCTGCAACTAAGTAAAAATGAGGGAATGCCACCCAAATTTGCCGCATCTTTACGTCGAGAAGAAATTAGATGAGGGCATTCATTCCTGTACCCTTCTAATAGCCCCAGAGAACCAGAAAGCATCTTTCTTATCACAGACACACGTCAGTTGTACGTTAGAAAATTATTTGAGGATTCAACTACTCACTAATATAGAACTTCCTGCTCTGACAAAATCAAAACACTCTGAAAAGTTGTGGGTTGTCTACTCCCATTTCATTCTGCTGTTGTAATTGGGCTTCTCAAATATTCCAATGGTTTGATATGAACTGTAGAAGTTATAACAAATGCTCGAATTATATTGGCCAAATTGAGCTTTAAATAAGCGAGGTTGATAGACCCATGAAGTGCATGCAGAGATCCTGTACCTCGATTGTCAACTGCTTTGCACCACCTGTTTTTGTTCATTAGCATGCATGTGTAATTCGGTAGAGAATTTCATGAACAGAGAATATCAGACCTCGAAGTTTAGTGCGTGCCAATACGAAGCGCGTAAATTTGCTACTTATTCAACATATGTCTTACTCTATAATATTCCAAATTCACACTTTTTGTACTGAGTTGTCTTTTCGTACTGCTGCTCTAAAGTTATAGTCATTCAAACTTTAGGACCGCCCAAACGATTCTGTTTTAAAAAAACTCACACAATTTCTCAGAAATGTATAACCCTCGTACCAGCTTACTGGTTTTACTTGTAGTTACCCACCCGACAAGCAATGGCGAATGGAGCTCTCAGTGCTTTAAAGATATCATCCACAGTTCTTGTAAATTATCATGTGAAGGATGGTTAAAATTATGCTGCAATGAAATGCTATTGTTGATATTATGGCCATAATGACACAAAAACGAATATCCAGCGCTTATGACTTGTTTTCAAAGGATAGCTTCCATCCCTTCTATAAACTTCTGTGTATTTCTATCAACAAAAGTTCTTGATATAGAACCTTTTCTGACGCCCCGTCCCCATTTTAATGCTTTTTGTACCTGACCTAATTACCTCTGCAGCTTCGACTACTTTTCACCCACACTAGCTACTTTTGCTAATAGATAGAAAGGCGAACCTTCTGAACACTTTGGCGTACCAAATTTCTGGACTCTTAATCTGCAATCTATAGGATGAACCTAGATTTCTGCCATTGTTTACCTGATGTTTCTATGAGGTGACTACTGGTTACTATGTGAGTTGTTATCTCTTCCGTTTCAAGTTTCTCAAACCCGAGGGTCATGCTAATAGATGATCGTCTCTATGTATTGCTGACATTACAAAAATTAAAATTAGCTGCTGCATGCGACCTTGGACCGATTAAGTTTGCATTCTATGACCAAGTAATTGTCTCCAGAGTTATTTGTATTCTCTCTGTTTGGTTAAGTATCACAATGATGGCTTCCAACCACATGAACAATCATTCAATCAATACTTATTGAACAACCACTACTTCCGGCGAAACTTACGGCATGCTTGAGATTGCATAGCTGCCATTCTGTGATATAGGATAGTGATGTTCTGAGTAAGGCTCAGAAAAGCTGTTAAAATCGGAAATTAACTTGAATGTTACTTGTATCAATTTCTGGCTGTATACTCCTTGCTTCTGTACATAGCTTAAAAGTAATTGTTCAACTGGATATTTTGCAATGCCATTCTTGTTAATTGTTTCAATGTAAAAAGACTTTCTCTTTTCCCACACAAGATATTTAGTAGTTATCTCCATGGTTTTCTTACTGTCGGAAGTAGCCTGCGTCAGTGGAGATCTCATATCTATCGTTGATTACAATGAGAGAGCAATGCTTTTAACCACGTTAGAATATAACTAACTAAAATTAAAAAACAATTGATTTGCAGGACCTCGTATTCTTATTCTCAACATTTCTTACTTTCCTGTATTCCTCGATTTTACACATTGCCATTCACCATTCAGAAATGAAAAGATAACGTCCAACCGCCACATAACGATTATTGATAAATGTTTCGACATTACATTAGGTGGATCCCTTGATTCGTCGGTTGATAGCTATTAGCATCCATATCATGCAAACTTTAGATGCATCTATAAGATGACTAATCAATCAACTCATAGAGTTTGTATCAAATCTCTTTCTTCACTTCCATACACAATTATCACCACTAAAAAATGAGCAAAGTAACAAGAAGAAGATATTATACATCTTCCAATACACAAAAACTACGCTGTGAAAGCTACTGTCATCTTTCTATCTTCGACCTTGTTATTTGTATATGTCGGTAACAAAAAGGTGACCAAAGACGAGAGGAAATCAGACCAAAACGTTCCGTATTCTTGAATCCGTATTGTTTGCAGTCATTCATCTGCCGGCTAGAATTAACTAAAACTAAGTCCCAGGATACTCGCCATTAGATTCCAAATTTCTTTTTGACAAAGTTCCTTCCATAATATGTGTCGTTTCTGTAGACACCCAGCTGCCCGCATATTCTCTGTGAACTGTGATTAATATTTCTCTCACATTCTGATCGAGAGGAGATAGAACCTTAGCGAGCTCCACTGGAGTTGCGGAGATATTGAAAGGCGCAACATGCCTCGCAAAGACAGGAACAATCGGGCGACCGAATCATCGTATTCCATTGGGACGTGGGAGCATCGCCAATTTGCGTCAAGCCCTCATGGTAGAAAAAACCTGCACTGGTCGACAATACAGATAACATAGTTCCTTCCCACCCGTAGTCAGAGAAGAAGGTACAAAGTTGCAGTTGCCGAAACATATAATTTATGTTAAGCCTCAAAATAGTTGCCTTAGTAATATTTTTAATGTATGATTATTTTTCAGCCCTTAGTAAAAACTATCTAGATAATCTATCACCGACCCGTTCTAAAAGTGTCAAGCCCCTTCGTGTATTCTTCTACAAGTACAGATTATTCTGGTTAGAATTTTCCTAGTATCCAGGATGAAAAATTAATTGCCAAGCCATTTCTTAACTCCAAGCTACGTATTAAAGCTCGGTAGTATGCTTAAATTTAAACCACAAGGTCAAGTAATATATATAGCGTAATAACCAATTATCGAACTACAACGAAATTACTTGCTGATGTCTTTGTGTTTCTTTTCAGAGCGTATGTCTTTATACTACTTTTTAATTGATGGTTCATGGGTAAGCTAAAAAGAAAATCTTACAGGAAATGAATTCTCCAATGAAAATAGCGCTGGAATTCATTCTTATATGTTAACTGAAGTTTCTTTTCCACTAACTTCCTATCACTGAACGTTTGGTGACTATTCTTGTCCTCCAAGCGCAGAAGCCATAAAATGGAATCCTTATTAAAATGGATAACTTAAAGTATCTTCTTTAGTATTCTCTCTCTAAAGAATAACTGACTAATAGATCAAGATTCTCCTATTGGGCCACTATTGTTATGAAGGCTAATGATGAAGCATGTTGATGAGTCGCCTACCTGGTTGCTATAGTTATCTTTAACACGCTTCGAGCTTGAGCTACCGATATGGTAGTCGTTTGATCGCCACTTGCAATACGCGAAAGCTCAAAGCTCAGCTGGACTTTAAGGGATTTTATACTCGACTGCGCTCAACCGTCCCTTTCATTCTCATACTACCTTTTCTCGATTCATTGTCTTCTTGCTTTAAGATGCATGAACTATGTCCGTCTAAATAGGACTTGGTCTAGCTCATCTACGTCTCTATGCTAAGCTATTTCTACGTGTTGAAATGATTCACAGTATAAGTCCACGAATATACCTCCGAGAGCATTAGGGGTCGGAATTTGCGAGGAGACCCAAAGGTTTTAAATCATTGAACTGCTGAATCTAGAACACCTCAGAGTCATTCATCCTTTCGATATTGGCGCCAAATGCATTCTTCAGACTGACACTAGCGGTCGATTGTTGTAATTCCTTAGCAATTCTATTCACACTCAAGGAATGCGTATATTTAGCAACAGAAAACTGATCTTGTTAAATACATAATTAACAATAAGAAAGTTAGGGAGGAGTAATTGCACAAAGATCACACCTACTGTGGATTCGTTGACTGCATTTACTGAACGATGCTTATCTATGAATTCTCTCTCCAAAAATGTATTTGTATCGGACTCCTGCGTTCGAACTTTTCCAACTTAGAAGAAGCTTCATTGCCAGAGTTGGACGATCGTATTTCCAGCTTTTCCAGCCACCGTATTACTCCTGGAAGCATCGCAGAATCATTTGTGTTAAAAATGCAAAAGTTATAATAGCATTGTTCATCAACATGTCAGAAAAATGAACTTAGAACAGTAATACCTTATTCAGAACATACGCTGGAATTAGCGAGTCTACATAGTTGAGCTGTAACAATTATTACTATACACATCATCAACTTATATTACTGATTTAACAAACACTCTAAAAAAATTATACGAAATAATATAATTTTCTACGTATGTTTAATATTATCATATATCATATACATTGCAATTTATTACTAAACCTTAAATAACAACTCTCTATCCGAGCAACATTGTCATCATTGTGATCGATTTCTCATTTTATCCTGCTTGACTTGATTTTCTTATCACCTTATTCCACCAAGATCGATTTCTAGGCAAGACTATCCCTCTATCACATCTAAAGTTTCAATGTCGAAAATTTGACGAATGATAGCATTAGATTATTCAACAATCACCATTTTCTCTTTCTTTGTTAATAATTCAATTGTTTCTGTTCTCAGGTTAAAAGGGAAAGCAGCAATCGACGTTGTCTGCTCCATTGCAAATCGGGAGGCTCTAATTCAGCAGTTCATGATTTTAACCTTTGGGTCCCTCGCAAATTCGACTCCCTATCTCGGAGGTATTCTTCTCGTAATCGTTCTTGCATGGCTAGGAGCTGCCAAGTCTTTAGACGGCCAGTTCACTGCATTGAGGCAAGAAGAAGAACTCGAAAAGGAGATGGAAAGAGCAGCCGTGAAAATCCCCATCGTGTCGTCGAATGAAAGTGGCAACGACTCCCTTGGTAGCAGCTCGACGCTAAAGCCAACAGGAGGCGACTCATCAAATGCTTCATCTGAATCCTCATCTCCTAGGAACATCTGATCATAGTCTCCTCTAGAGGAATAAGAATATATATTACAAAGATTCATAAGGTTGAGCCATAGATCTTAAGATTGAATTCCCAGCTATTCTTGGAATTCATTCCTTGTAAGATTTTCTTTTAGCTAGAAATAATTAGAACCAAGATAGTCGTGATTCATTATCTATTATTTACTTAAATTTAGCATATTTTACCTCTGTAGTTGAAAATGTCTATCCTATTATTCCGGTCTTGGCTCTTGAATTTGGGTTTGACATCTTATACACCTATGTTTAAAATAAAACTGCGAACCTGTCTTGTCTCGACCAGTGCAGGGTTTTTGCTTCATGGAAAATTCGCGAATGCTGCGTCAGACAGTGTTGTTTGGGCTGTGCTTTCATCCCCATGGTTGCTGCACATGACTGAGCCAAGAAAACCTTGCTGGGGTAGAACGGCAATTAAACATGTCAAAAAATTGGAATTTCAGATTGGTTTGTTTACATGTAACGGCAGATGCTAAAGGATCGAGAGTTGCTAATTTCTCGTTTTCCTTGGACGATTAAAGATCAGGGCTAGCAGTCAGGTAATATGGAGTACCGAAATTTTCTCTTTATGGTGTTTGTGTTGGACAGAGTGTACATGAGTTGCATTGAAGATCACTTCAAGTTTGCTGTAATTATGCAAGATTTTGCACTCACTGTTGTGCGTTTGAGTACCGTTATGCCTTCACTAGTTCTGTATGGTAAGAATTGCTGTTGTGATTGGGCTACAGTTGAGAGTTGATGCTCGGGCTGTTGTTTAATGTTGTTATCAGTTACAGCTTTTAAGACAACGATAGATAGACGCTCACTGCTACCGCAAATTCATTCTTGCATGTAAAAAGAGATATATCAGCAAGAAATTTGATCCTTAAGGTACCAATTCAAGGTTAAATTTTCCGATTACTAGAGCTTTTTCTTCCGACATTCTTTGGCTATCGAATGCCGTAAGCTTTCCGCATTTGTGGTGTTCTTTTGTGAACTGCAGCGGCCTGACTCCTCACAAGATACAAACTCCAGCAACTGAGCTTCCGTTTGCCCATTAATTGCAGCAACAAAAGCAGACAATGCTGGGTTTTGGTTGCGGACAAAACATCAAGAATCTTGCCCTCAGCAGTACATTTTGTCAATTCATTACAACGTTTTTTCCCTTTTCATTGGTATAAGCGCGTAATTGCAGTCCCATCAAAATATAGAGTGGATTAGAATCACTTATAATCAAGTTATGGATCGACTACTGCAAGCTGGTTCGTGTTTAATTGATATAATCTCATGATTTACTTTATGAGAAGACTCGTTCTGTTTCACTTAAACTCTCATCTTGCCAGAAGTTTGTGTTACAGTTCATCCCAGACAGCGTACATCAGACCAATGTTCATTTCTCTGCGGTTCTCTAAAAGTTTGATGTCACAATTTGAGCAGCAGTCGAGAACGAAAAGTGACAGAGAAATAAGACAAAGAAAAGTTAATGCAAATATTCCATCGTATGACGCACAATGCCTTATTCTCTGTTCCATGAACAAAATTCATCAAGACAACAAAATGGGATAGAGACTTGAAAGGATAGGATCTCTCCCTCTCTCAACTCTGCTTTTACCATCTTATCCTCATTTTCTAACCACATATTTGCACAACCCAGTGGTAAACAACCACAATCAATATTGTCAGGACTTATCATTTTAGTACTGCCAAATTACTACGACACTTTTCCCCTAACGTCATTCTTGTCCTGGCAAAAGGTGCGTGACTTTTTTATATGAAGTGATCCATTCTTACCAACTGAACCAGCACATGTTGGCTGGTTTTCCTTATTACTTAGTAGTTTGACAGACGACCTGTGGCCGACGGGCTGTAGTTAACTGGCACTTTTTATAGGGTTGTGGTGACTGACTTACCCTTTGGCAGTCGCCGTAACTTAGTGCAACAGTGAAAAATTCATATAGTCGGATTGAAGGGAGATTACATGTCACACGGCTCTTGCGCCTTTTTACCTTATCAAAAACAAAAAATGCCAAGTGAATGATTGACACATCACAGGCCTGACTTCAGAACTTCCAAATAATGGGCTCACAGACAGCACAGGCAGCAGTGCTAGAGTTTTCACACAGAAAGGTGACCTTTTTGCAACTTTTCCCCACTTGTTAATTTCCACTATTTATGCTGCTATAGCTGAGTGAATGCGCCCATACTTCACTACCATATTTTCACTTGAGAAGAATTGGCCCAAAAATGCAGAACATGGAACTGCCAGAATTCATTACATCATCAGACATGGATTATTTCATCAACACTCTATCAGACATCAAGGTGAAGGAAGCCAAGCCAGACCTGATTGCCTCAACCATAACACATTATGCCTCCAAATGGCTGCCTGAGCTGGCTGAGGACGAGGGCGATCGGGCTGTGGCCCGTTATGAGGACTCCCAAGAAAGTGTGACAGCTTCATGGACAAAAAAAAGGTTCTTCGTACAAGCTCTTGTTGGAATACTGCCACCAGAGAAGGACTCCATCCCCTGCAACTTCCTCTTGAGGCTCCTTCGAGTAGCCAACATGGTTCATGTTGGGCCATCCTATCGGGCTGAGCTGGAGAAACGAGTCTCTTGGCAGCTCGATCAGGCTTCGTTGAAAGAACTGATGATACCGTCTTTTAGCCACACGTCTACCGCATTGCTTGATTTTGAGCTCGTTCTTCGTCTGGTGAAGAGGTTTGCCAGTATGGAAGACGTTGCTAGGAGTGGGGCTGCAGTCATGAAGGTGGCAAAGCTTGTGGACTCTTACCTTGCCGAAGCAGCCGTTGATTCGCATCTGTCATTGTCTGATTTTGTCGATCTTGCTAGCGCCCTCCCAAGCCACGCACGGTCTTCAGACGATGGACTTTATCGTGCCATCGATACGTACCTCAAAGTAAGCGTTTGTTGTGCTATGTTCTATTTTTTTTGTGTATATGTTCTGTTCTATGGTTGTCTTTGCTCTTTGAAAATGGCAAAAATTCTTGGTCGGCCCAGGACAACTACAGCCTGGTGGCAATTAGGGATGTCAGATCATGTGCAGCCGGCTGCCGGACAATGTGATTCTTAACGACTCATCCCCTTCCACAAAAATTCATGCTGAGGATTAGATTTTTATTTTTTTGTTCTTCTTTTCCTCCAGCCCCAAATTTACCGACATCCTTGTTCCTTTATGGTTCAAAAGTGGAGACCCTTTTGGTATTGTGACCGCAAGAAGATTCTTCAGCTAAAGAGAGTTAAGCAGATAGGTTAATCTTTAGGCACTGTCATTGCATATGATACATACCTCCCTATCCTGACACAAAGATTGCCTGAAATTGGCTTTTCTTCTGTCCTTTAATGAGTGCAGCATTGCCTGAAATTGGCTTTTCTTCTGTCCTTTGATGAGACATTCCATTAACTTAAAAAGTTTAGGATTCAGGCAATGCTGCACTCCCACTAAAAGATTAATGAAACATCCCCTGCAAATAGAAAAGACATTATTGGAGTTCTGAAACATTATAAAAAATTCATCCAGTTTGAAAAATTACACTGGCCCTCCTGCGGACATATTTTACTTTGCAGATTTCCTCCAGCTGTTCTTTTTGATTTCCTCTAGCTGTTCTTTTCGTAGGGGAGCTTTTAATGTAAAACATGGCTGCATAAGGTGCGGTAAGAACCCCGAATTCCCCGTGCTAACGTGTTTTCTTGTCGAGTAGGCGCATCCGAGCTTGTCGAAGCAAGAGAGAAAGACGTTATGCAGTTTAATCGACAGCAGAAAGCTTTCGCAGGAGGCGTCCCTCCATGCAGCCCAGAACGAGAGGCTGCCGGTTCGTGCCGTGATCCAAGTGCTGCTGTCGGAGCAAACTAAGTTGATCAAGCACGTGGACTGGAGCGGATCGTTGAGTGGCGCCCGTAGCCCTGCGGGAGTGGGGCTTGAGGTGCCGGGGCGGTGCTTCTCGAAACGCGAAACGTCGACGGTGCAACAAATGGAAATAAAAAGGCTGAAGGAGGATGTGCTGAGGCTACAGAGCCAGTGCATGGCAATGGAGAGGCAGATTGAGAAGCTGGTGGAGAGGAAGAGATCAGGAGGGTCGTATTTCAGCTGGAAGAAGCTGGGGTTCAAGGCCAATAGAGTGGGAGAGGTTGGGGGAGAAAACGAGGTTGGTTTGGGGCTGAAATCGCCGTTGGAGATCAAGACAAGGCTTCTACGAGGGAGGAATCCCAGGAGGAAATCCATGTCCTGACCTCATAATCTACTATCAAACTTGAACCAATCATATGGCCTATCAGATTCAAATTAAAACTTCCCTCAAATCAGGTGTGATGAGTGATGCTCAAAGTTTCAAGTTTTGGAAGGCGACATGAGTATTTAAGTTCATAATAAGTTGGTTGGTTATGTTATGCTCGACAGACTCATACATTAGATATGTTAAAAGTTCAATTTTTATTGAATTAAATATTATAAGTCGGATACTGATAACACATAACATACTCTAGTGGAATGAATTAGTTGTTGGATAGATATTAAAATCAAGAGTATTTATAATTTCTTAAACAATGAGAAAATTTTGTAATTATATCAAATTTCAAAAAATTCATTGTAATTTACCTAAAAATAATAAAATAATAAATACATGTAAAATAAGATAAATATCTACACATCATATCAATTTTCAACTCATAATACCATAATTATTCATAAAATTTAAATAATTACGCCCTCCTCCCTAAGATTTGGTGTAGTTACATAGACCCATGTGGTTTGAAAAATTACACGTACTTATAACATGTGTTTCTATCTAACAAATAGATTTTTCCTTTAATCAAAATTCAACGAATTTATTGATGTAACAAAAAAGTTGATAAAAATTCATATTTAACCCAAATTAATTTATTATTCACTGAATGCATGCCAAATAATTTTTTCTGATCAAAATATCATTATACAAGTGAAGATATACCTCACACGCATTAGAATGTGAAGATATATGAAGACCATTTAGTAAAAAAGAAAATCATTTAACTTAAAATATGTCAGTAATAATTCAAAATCAGGGGTAAATAAATATTTTCATTCAATTTTTTTGTTAATATCAACAAATTTAGTAAAATTTGACAAACGGCCGGGTCCATTTGCTAGAAGCAAACAAACGTCAGGGATACTAACTGTAATTTTTTAAACCATAAGGGATTTACGTATAATTATACCAAATTTCAGGAGATGACAAAGTGATTATTCCTAAAATTTACCAAAACCAGACCCCAAAAATTCAAAATAAAAACTTTACAAAAACATGTTAAACTGTTTAATCAATCTAATAATAGAAGTAAACGAGGCAAAGACTTCTTGTAGCGTAGACTTCAACAAGTTTTGGATATTTTTTTAGCTTAGAGATGCAAGAATGGTGGAAATGCTGACACCGCAGGATTTCATCAACTAATCCGCGAAGAGCCATTTCTACTCACATCTCTCCGACTCCCCACGCAACTGAGGAGTCTTTAATAATGGGATATTCTTTCCGCAGGGTCGCTGTCCAAATTCATAAATCACTTCTAAAAATTGTAATGAATCTGACCAAACATGTAATCATAAAAACAGGAAAACCAAAGTGTTGATAATTTAGTGGCGGCTTTTGTGGTAGTTACACTCCTCACTTAAGACTCTCTCCTACCCACCCTTGCACCGTCAAGATGTCCGGTGATTCGCCGGAACCTACCACTCCCCTCCTCCGCCACCATCTTGACGGGTGGCGCAACCGTCTCGCCACCTCGCTCCGCCTCAAGACCACCCTCCTCTCCGAGCTGAGCGGGGCCGTCGGCGACCTTGGCACCTACATCCCCATAGTTCTGGCCCTCACACTGGTCTCCCACCTTGACCTCTCAACCACCCTCATCTTCACCGCCCTCTACAACATCGCCACTGGAGTCCTCTTCGGCACCCCCATGCCCGTCCAGCCCATGAAGTCTATCGCCGCCGTCGCCGTGTCGGAGACACCCCATTTGACGGTCTCCCAGATCGCCGCCGCCGGCATATCCACCGCTGCCGTCCTCTTCTTCCTCGGGGTCACCGGCCTTATGTCCATCCTCTATCGCTTCCTTCCCCTCCCTGTTGTCCGTGGCGTCCAGCTCTCACAGGCACTGCACTGAAATTTCCCAATTTTTTATATATAACCCCAAATTTTTTCCAAGATCACAAAGACAATGAGTTTATATATACTGCTGCAATCAAAGTCGTGATTTTTTATTGATAAATTATTGGAAAATGGCTCAAATTTATTGTTAAAGGATTGAAAGTTCATTTTGATGGATTGTTTATTATGAATCTGCAATGTCCCTCATTTTTCATGAGCATGCCGTTAGATTCTTGAATTTGCATGAATTTCACTAGAATTAATGTAATGGAAGCTGGACAACTATCTACTTTATTGACTATTATGAAAAAAAAATAATTACGGATCCTGTTATTATGTAATAAGATTTGTCATGTATTTCTAACACTAATGATACTAATTCGTTGTGCATAGTTCTTGAGTTGGTGGATGACGTTTTCAATCTTGATTTGAAGGAAAAATTCCCTTGATTCCTGAAAGACATTCTTTACTATGTTGACAGGGTCTGGCATTTGCCTTCTCTGCTATCAAGTACATTCGTTACAATCAAGATTTCACCAAAACAACAGCAACAAAAACCACTGACCCCCGCCCCTGGCTTGGGCTGGACGGCCTTGTTCTTGCGCTAGTTTGTCTCCTCTTCCTAATCCTTGCAACAGGGGATGGCAGCGGCAATGAGAGTGATGCCCGTTTGGTCTTAACGACCCGACGAAGAAGAGTTCAGAGAAGGCTCAGGATTTTATCATCAGTCCCATCTGCCCTCATTGTCTTCTTGCTCGGCTTGATCTTGTGTTTTATCAGAGACCCGACAATATTCAGAGACATAAAGCTCGGCCCATCGAGGTTTCACGTGTTGAAAATCACGTGGGATGATTTCAAAGTCGGTTTTGTACGAGGAGCAGTGCCTCAGATCCCTCTATCAGTGCTGAACTCAGTTATTGCGGTATGTAAGCTGTCTGGTGATCTGTTTCCCGGAACAGAACTATCCGCAACCAAAGTTTCTGTTAGTGTAGGTTTGATGAACTTGGTCGGTTGCTGGTTCGGGGCAATGCCAGTGTGCCATGGGGCGGGAGGGCTGGCAGGGCAGTACCGTTTTGGGGGGAGGAGTGGTCTGTCTGTGGTGTTTCTTGGATTGGGGAAACTAGTTCTTGGCTTGCTGTTTGGGAACTCGTTTGTGCGGATTCTGAGTTCATTCCCAGTGGGGATTCTTGGCGTGCTGTTGCTTTTTGCTGGGATTGAATTGGCAATGGCGTCAAGGGATATGAATTCCAAGGAAGAGTCTTTCGTGATGCTGGTTTGTGCTGCTGTGTCGTTGACAGGGTCGAGTGCTGCGTTGGGGTTCGGATGTGGGATTGTGCTGTACTTGGTGTTGAAACTAAGGGAGATGGATTTCTCTGGTTTTCCCTTCTTTAGATCAAAGTCTGAGCCCACTGCTGAAGATGAATCCCTTATAAATCCATAAGACATATTCTTAACTGCCACGTTTGACCCAAGGGACCTTACTGTAAGAGAAAGTATACTCTTAGCTACGTTAACACTTGACAAGATTTGGACAGGCATGTCAACGGACATTGGCCCTTTAGACTGTTCTTCTGCTGCTGCGGCAGAATGAAGAAAAGACCATGTGATAATGCAGTTTGAATGAGCTTGACACAGAAGACCCCGAGGCTGCTACTTATTCCGTATCTAAATGTTATCAACCTAAAATTGTCTAAATTAGTGTATCTGTGGAATTGAGGCCATTATGGCTTATCTGTTTTAGTAATGAGGATTCCGGGTTGCATTTGAATATAGATTACTGGATGAGTAGAAATTCTTACCCACAGTTGCGAGTTATTAGAATAGATTCGAGATTTCAAAAAGTCATGAGTACAATGTCCTGCATTGGTCAGATATCGTGTTAAATACAACATCGATACATCTCCAACACTGTATTCAACATGTCAAGTGATAGTTCAGATACAGGTAAGATAAAACTGTGAGGTGGTAGAAAAATAGGTCATCTAATCATTTGAAATTTCTATAATTGAAGGTCTCTGCAAAATGTGAAGAGGTTATCATGATCGACTGCTCAGGCTCCATTTTAAGTTGTCAACAGAAGGTATACAAGTCCCTTCAGATACTCTACTATTTCCGATCCTCCCAGCTTTGAGCTTCCATATACTCTATCGACAAAAGTGATTGGAACCTATCAAAAAGGCAGAAAGCAATATCAGAGACAGTTTAAACATCGAAATACTTCATGGTTTAAGGTTTAGATTTTCAACAATCTACATAACCTTAACTTGTTTCTAACTGAGTTTGTCAAGAGTCTTTACCAATAAGTCCCAAATCCAACTTTCAGGTCTAACAAAATCTGGAATTTGTTGGATTCGATGTAATTTGGATTTCTGAGTTATAATTTGGGTTTTACTAACAAGTATTAGGTAGTCCTGAAATAGACTTCCAGGATCAGTTCTCCAAAGTTGGTATGCATTTGCATGCTCTTCTGTGATAAAATTTTGCACTGTTTTGTTCATACTCACTCATCAGCTTCCCAAGTAGATATAGGAAATTGTAGTTACCTCTTCTATGCGGTAACCCTTTCTTGAGGCTCTAACTATCATCTCCATCTGGAAAACATAACCCTTGCTCACACATGAGCTTATAACATCTTCAAGCACAGATTTCTGGTAAAGCCTTCAAATCAGAAGGGAATATCAAACTTAAGGTGGTATCTGAAATGGAGAAAACTATTAGGGCAGGTAGAGAGTTGAGCAATACCGGAATGATCCTGTTAAGTCTGATACACCTGGCCAGAGAAGTGTTTGTGCAAGGACATTTGCTCCCCTGCTTGTCAATTTACGCATCAGATTCCACCCATGCACCCCACCCCCTTTAACATACCGAGTTCCAGTAACTATGCTTGCACCTGTCTCTCTCTGTTTCCTGAACTCAAAATATTTTTCACCTAGTATGAGTAGTCGAACACCAAGTTCATGAAAATCCAGCACTTCACTAAAACAATACTTACTTTATAAAGCTTGGCAGGTATTTCGGCTGTCAGAGAACATGAAAAAGAGAACTCAACTCAAATGGGAATGAAGAAAAGAAGTATTGCATATTAAAAAGAGTAAACAAATGAAGAGGGGAACTTCAGTACAAGTAGTCATGACTTTCGATTAAAAGTGAGCCATCAATTTCCAAGTCATCTTAATTAGAAAAATCTGATGAAATATCCTTTTTCTTCTTCTCCTTTTAGGTTTTCTTCACATAATTAACAAGATCTCTAATGCTGTCAACCTTGGCCCTTAGTATCTGAATTTCATACTACAAAAATATTTTGCTTCTTTTATAAATTAGAACATTAAAGGGAATTAGGTGCAATACTTTCAGAGAGTATGGAAATCATAGGTTCTCACTATCTAAAAAGTAACATGATATGCACACATTCTTTTTATGCATTTGGAGGCACAAACTTACATGGTGGATAGGCACAAATTCTCACTCTCTACAAAGTAACATGAAATGCACAATTCTGTGTTTTTATGCATTTGAAGGCACAAACTTACATGGTGGGATAAGTCAGCATCCATTATCACAACAAAATTTCCAGTTGCGTGCTTCAGACCATGCATGTAAGCAGTACCTGCGATGTAAAACCTTAAGATATTTCACCATCATCTTTCAAAATAGAGGATGACTGAAAACATACCCAAGCCAAGCTTCTTAGGTCTGGGTCTCAACAACTGCATTACCACAGCACCATGTGTAAAACATACAGCAATAACAGCTAGAGTTTTGATCTCATAAACTACAAAAATGAATAATTAAGTCCTAAAAGCTTACAATACGGTCTTCCCCATATACTTGCTGCAGTTGTTTGACAATCTCCTGGGTTCCATCTGGACTCCCATCATCCACTACTATTACTTCAAAATTGACATTCCTGATCCAAAAGCAGAAAGGAGTTGCAAAAAGTGAGGAAGTCCAACATGTGCAAAGGAGAGAACCATTTCAGCCACACATACAAAAAATCATAAAATACACTCCGACCCCCTAACTGCATGTTGTGCGAAATTCCCTCTACATGCGTACTTTAAGACATGAAAACCACTTCACCCTATCCCCCTAAACAATAATATGTAAGATGTATCTCCCTAAACAATTTTGTGTCAAACTTCTCCTTCAGTATTATGTGAATCTATCCCCCTAAAATCAATGCTATTTATTTTACTTTATTCTTTCTTTTCCTCCTTTCTCTCTCTTCACAATAGCCGAGAACAAAACAGATTCTAATATCTAACAAACAATGAGGAGCCTCCAGAAGCCTAAGGAAATTGCAGAATAAAAACATAAAAAGTTCGTACACACACACTCATAAATATATATATATATATATATATATATATATATATATATATATATATATATATATGCGTGTATTATCGCGAGACAGACAGAGAGAAACAGAGAGCAATACTCACTGGAGGTGCTTAAAAATAAGGTAAACAATGAGCGCAATGTTGAGGCGCTCATTGTAGTGGAACAATTATGCTGTACTTGTTCTCCTCTTTTTCTTCCATTGAGTTTCTCATCAACACATCAAAGCCTAGAAATGATCAGTAAATGTTTCTTTTCAAATCTTTAATCAGGTGAAAGAACAGAGAGGATTGAGAAAAAATACTAGGTAGTGGACTGGATCCAACCCAAACAATTGTATAGTCCATACGCAATATCTTCAACCCAAATTAAATTTTAAGGATCTAAACCAAATAATTCCCAAGCCGTCTGAATGTATCAAAAAGGCCTTAAACACACACACACACACACACATATATATATATATATATATATTATATATATATATATTCTTTTTTCCCTCACTGAGATTTTCATACTTTGTTAACTAGATTAGAATTGAATATATTCATATTGGAGAGTGTTCATATACATATCATAGAGTAGCAACACACACTATCATCCTAATAACTGAGAAATAAAGTTCCAATGACTATGTTCTTTTTCTTATTTTAATAGGATCCATTAATTACAATCAAAATTCGAATATCAGAGCTAATTAATCAGATAAATAATCTTGTTAAAAGTACATAACAAAAGAAAATAAACTAGAAACTACCAAAAAGGATGACAAATACAAGCATATGTAGGATAGAAACGCAAAACCTCTTATTGAATGAATGAGACCTTAATCTTACCATTGAGGTATGGCCGTGTTCACTAGATAACTACATTCTTTAACCCTGTATCTATTTCATGTCTGTCTACCCAAAAAAGAAAATCTAAATTCATATCTGAGTACATTTTATAGAATAAAGTCATCACTGGGACCAATCAACTATTGTATTTGAACAAGCAAGAGCTAACCATAGGTCTTGATCTAAACATCTTTGTCTTCTAGTGCTGAGATCTCTTAAGCTAAAATTAAAATTCCAAGCACCCTTCTTGTTTCATTATAGAATTTCAGGCACCTCCAAAATTTCAAAAATTAAACTTGATGAATATTTAGCAATGATTGCACACTTACAACTACTATAGGTAAGGAGAAGAATGTTTCATTGCAAATAGGATTCTCTGTAGCTAGTAATTTCTTCAATTTATGCTTTATATTTGTTAAACAGTAGACATCAGCATCTAAGAAATAATATCGGCATTCCCATAACTCCAAATCAACCGATATTTGCAAGTACCTCATTAAATTTTTGGAAGTAATATAAGGAGCTTTGATGGCAGCACCAACTGAAGTACTGCTGGTCATATAAATCCCTCAATAAAATTATGAAAAATTCAACAAACTCAAGTGGAAAGAGGCAGAAAAGAGCTCAGATATTATAACAAATGGATGATTGAAAAATACCAGGCGGCGCCGAGGACGGAAACGCCGATTCAGATGGTAATTCCGACGGTGAAGAAGGTGTTGCGAGTGATCCGAACCAAATCCTGCTACCGTGAGCTAGAAAACATCACCTTCGTGCTGAACAACTCTCCCTCTCTCTCTCGTTCGTAACGAGATTGAAGAAAGTCAATCAACAGTTTCCTGATCAGAGAAGCAAGACGAGTACGTGGGCTCACGAATGGGCCGCTGGCGTATCAGCGTTGCTTGATCGATATTTTGGGCCTGACTATACTAGGCCTAATGGGCTTCACCCATTTTCTACTCGGCCCTATTCAGGATATAATTTTGAGGTATTTTCAAAAACAAAATATGTATATATATATATATATATAGATATATATATATAAATTTTTAGAGGAGATATTTTCTATTATAATATTTTGGGATAGGGGTGCAAGGTGAGCCGAGCCGGCTCGCGAGTTCGCGAGCCTGCTCGAGCTCGAGTTCTTAGTGAGCTCGAGCTCGAGCCTTATAGGGTGAGCTCGCGAGCCAGCTCACCCCCTTTTTTTTATTTATTTTTTTATTATATATATATATTATTAAAGTGCATATTTAATATTCTATCATGTTTATATTCAAAATTCATCATATATTAGAATTATTAGTCAATATATCTCTTATTTAGATTTTATATGATAGTAAAATATGGTATTTTTATTTATATTATTTAAAAATAAGTTTAAGCAATAATTTAGTAAGTTTTGATACTTTTTTGTAAATAAATATTTAAAATTCATTATCAATTAGAATTATTAGTTAATATCTCATATTTTAGTTTTAGATAATATTAAACTATGTTATTGTAGTTTATATTATCTAAAAACAAACTTATTATAAAATTTAGTACGTTTTGATAATTTTTTGTAAATAAATATTAATATAATGTATATAAATTTTATCATTCTCAATCTCTTATAACAAAATTCAGTTATTCACTATATATTAGAATTATTAGTCCATATCTCATATTTTAATTTTAGATGGTATTCAAATATGGTATTATAGTTTATATTATCTAAAAAGAAGCTTAATCAACAATTTAGTACATTTTAATAATTTTTTGTAAATAAATATTTAATATAATGTATATGAATTTTATTGTTATAATTTAATTTCCACTACAACAAAATATATTTCTTTTAAAAATTCATCATATATTAGAATTTATAGTCAGTGTATCATATTTTAGTTTTAGATGATACTAAAATATGATATTTTATTTTATATTATTTAAAAAAGCTTAGTCAATAATTTAATACGTTTAGATAAATATTTAATATAATGCATATATTTTATTGCTGCAATTTCATTCCATTACAACAAAATGTACTTATTCACTATATATTAAAGCTATTAGTCCATATCTCATATTTTAGTTTTAGATGATATTAAAATATGGTATTATAGTTTATATTATCTAAAAAGAAGCTTAATCAACAATTTTATAGTTTATATGATTGGACTAAATGTTAAGACTTTCAATTTTATTTTATCGTATTTCTTTTTAGTCTTTTTATGAATATTCTCTTCATGCTTCATATTTAAATTTTTTAATAATATATTTCATATGGTACAATAGTCTATATGTTTTTAAATTTGAATATTTTAGAAAAAAATAATTAATTGAGCTCGAGTCGAGCTCGCGAGCTGCTCGAGCTCGAGCACACTATTTACTGCTCGAGCTCCTCTTTATTCGACTCGTCGAGCTCGAGCTCGAGCTCGAGCTCGGCTCGTTTGCACCCCTATTTTGGGATAATTACACTCCATTTTTTTTTAAATTTGATATAATTACACATAGATCCTCTGTGGTTTGAAAAATTATATCTAGCACCTCTGAGATTTATTTTCGTCTAACAAATAAGTCCCTCAATTAGTCAAAATTTACTGAATTTGTTGATATTAATAAAAAAATTTGAATAAAAATTATTATTACCTCGATTGACTTATTACTCACTTATAACAGGTCAAACTTTTTTTTTTCTGACTAAACTACTCTTATAACAGTGGATATATATATCTTCGCATTTATTAACACGTGAAGACGTAGGGGGATAATTTGGTTATAAAAAGATTTATTTGATTTGCAATAAGTTAACCAGGGGTAAATATAAATCTTTTTTTTGTTAATATAAGCAAGTCCGGTGAATTTTGACTAACAAAGTGACTTATTTGTTAGACAGAAGCAAACCTCAAGGGTGCTAAATGTAACTTTTCAAACTACATGGAATTTACATGTAATTGCACCAAACCTTAGGGAGGGGAGTATAATTATTCCTAATAATTTTCATATAAGTTTTGTATGTCAATGTTGTCACATTAATTTTTTTTAATTGTAATAATTGGATGGTATAATATCAATAAGCAAAAATATGTATAGTACGAATAATTAATTTTTTTTAATAACATTTATAGTGTGGAGAAGAGTAATATATCTTAATATCATTCAAATAGAAACAAACTCCACAGTTCTATTCAAAGTTGAAAATGATAAAAATATTAAAATAGGAGCAAAATAATACTCCAAAAATAAACCTTTGCATTTAATTTCTTCATATAATTATTAATTTTTAGTCAATTTTCCCACTATCATCATCATCATCATCGGCATCCATAAATCCATTTCGTAGGCTTATTGTTGTGAGTGCCTTGTCGAAATATTGGGCCTTAATGCCCAAATATTCATTCCAAGTAATGGGCCGGTAGAGTGGAGGGTGGTTGCTGTCCACTAGCTGCGGAAGTGGGCCGATTTTGACACTTGGTGGTGGCCCATGAAGGTAGACTATGGACAATCGGTGTCGGGTTTGGTTCACAATTGCCCGATGGATCGGGTTCAAGTATAACCCGTTTGATAATATGTGCATGAGGTCTCCTAGGAGGATGACAAAGGCTCCTGGGTGGGGCTGCAACGTGATCCACCCAGTGCCGTCTCCTCGGAACACTTGCAGGCCATTGGTGTTGCTTTGATGGAGAATGTTTAGGATGGTGGAGTCTGTGTGTGCTGCCATGCCTATGGCTCTATCAGGATCCGGACAGGGCGGGTATGAGTTGAGTTGTAGAGCTGCACCTCTCTCTTCGAGTTCGCCTTCTGATCCGACCCACTTTACGTCGTCTTCGGTTACGCCCAATGATCCGAGGATGAGCCCCATAAGGCGGCGTGCTAGGTTTTTTCATTATTCTTCAATCGTATCACTGAAAAGATAAAATAAATTTTGAGTCATACGTTAATAAGCACTCTATTGAGGAGCACGAAAATATTATACCAGAACTTATGGTAGTCATGGGGCCACAGCTTGAAAGCATGTTCAAGCGGTGATCCAAGAATAGTGAAGCCCTCAGACCACATGCTCTTTGCAAAGAAAGAAGAGATACGCACCACCCCATACCCGACATGTCGTTAAGGGTACGCTCTGCCATGAGCTTCCGATCCATGGGGAGGGAGAAAAGCCTCTCCCCTTGCAACTCGACTTCATCAACCAAATTCTTGGGTACATTATGATTAACGACTTGAAAAACGCCCCAAGTCTTGCATGCAAACCTCATGAGCTCCATGGCATTTTCATCGTTCATGTTAATTATAGGAATTGATTCTGGATTAAATATATCGCCTTCAAGCGTCCATGCATGGGAGTCGGGTAATATCTTGACTAAGCTCAGGTCTATAACTTTGTGATTGAGATTGAGAGGATGAGCCCTAAAAGCATCTGACGAGGACATGGCCTTGAGTTTGGAACGAGGATGTTTTTGTGTGAAGAAAGTATTATGATTTTCTATTCTCTTTTGCTATAATTTATAGAGCGTCTCTTTTTGCCGTGGATTGGTTAAAATCAACTACTTTTATTACATTTTCCTACTAAATTTTTGAATAAGATTAAGGAAGGTATGTTAGTTATTCGATATTAAATGATGGAGCTTTGTATATATTGTGTATGTTAAAATTGAGATACAAATATTATTGTCACTTAAAGGAGTAATAATAGTAGGTATCACTTTTTACCTTCCAATTATTTCCCTTATTTTAATAACTGTCATTGTCATTAATTAATTTGAAAGGAATGTAATTAATTAATTTGAATGGATTGTAATTAATTTATTTTTGAAAGGATTTAGTGAAATAACCTTTCCCAAATCAAGGACACGTAATTAATTTTAAGAAATTGTAATTAATTCATTTTAAAGGATTTAATCAATCAACCTTTTTCAAATCAAAGGGGATGCTAAGGTCTTTCTATTTTAATATTTTTAGATAAAAATAGAAGCATGTAAAAGTTATTAAATATAGAGTAAATTATCTTTTTTAATAATTTAGAAATTTAAATGAGGTATTTATTCAATATAGTTGAAATTCTAACACTCATATACCATATATATATATATATATATATATATATTTCAAGTGTTAAGCTTTAGAAAAAGAATATTGGGTACATGTGAGATTAAATTTTCAGATGGTCGGTTTGGATGATATTATAATGCAAACTTTTTGCTTGAGTATTTATTTTATTCTATAATTTTCCTGTTATAATTTGATTATTTTTTGATTGAGTTTTCTGTCAGTAAAAATATCACATATATTATACGTGTGATATTTAAGGATAATAAAATATGATATTCTTTTACATGTACATTATATGTGATATTTTTTCAATCGATATGAAAATTGTCCTTCATGGCAAAATGCAATTTTACAAAGTTGAGATGGCAAGTTAAACAAAAAAACTTAAAATATTAGAACGAACATTTCGAATGTAAAATGTAACTTATCCAAAATTTTGCTTATTTATATTTTTTAATTTAATTAAAATCTCATAGGTATTAGATTCTTCAACACAAACTGATATAAATTAACTATTTATTTATATATATATTATTGCTAAATATAATATTTTATGGACAATCTCATTAAACTCTAATTTGTCATGTCACAATAAAAATGTTTAATATAATTAATTAACTTTAGCTAGAAATGTTAATTTTAGAATATTCACCAATTACTTATTATTATATTTTAAATTATTTCCCATTTTTATGTATGAGAAGTTTGAGAAGAAAACAATGTTCAAAATTATGGTATTATTAAATAAGAGCAAAAAAAAAAAAAACTCCAAAGATACACTTTGCATTTATTTATTTTATTTTTATTATTATCATTTTTCTAGTCAATTTTCACACTATTTTCATCACCAGCATCCAAAAATCCATTTCTTAGGCTTATTGTTGAGAGTGCCTTGTCGAAATATTGGGCCTTAATGCCCAAATATTCGCTCCAAGTAACGGGCCTGTAGAGTGGGGGAAAGTTGTGGTCCACTGGTTGCGTAAGTGGGCCAATTTTGACACTTGATGGTGGCCCATGAAGGTAGACTATGGACAACCGGTGTCGGGTCTGGTTCACAACTGCCCGATGAAGCGGGTTCAAATATAACCAATTTGACAATATGTGCATGAAGTCTCCTATGAGGATCACGAGGGCTCCTGGGTGGGGCTGCAACGTGACCCACCCACTGCCGTCTCCTCGGAACACCTGCAGGCCACTGGTGTTGCTTTGATGGAGAATGTTTAGGATGGTGGAGTCTGTGTGTGCTGCCATGCCCATGGCCCTCTCCGGATCCGGACAGGGCGGGTATGAGTTGAGTTGTAGAGCTGCACCTCTCTCTTCGGGTTCGCCTTTTGGTATGATCCGTTATGCCCAGTGACCCGAGCACGAGCCCCATAAGGCAGCTTGCTAGGTTTTTCATCTCTTTTTGATATTCTTCAATCGTATCACTGAAAAAATAGAATGAATAAATTTAAATACTACTCGTCGTTTGAAACATCATCAATACCTTCTAACTTTGACATACATCCAACAACAAGCTCATTTTATTAGTATCCGTTATTTTTATTAATTTTTTTATAGCGAATTGGCCAAAATGCCGGCCTTACGGGCTATGAAATAATTTTACATCTTTCTAAAATATTTTAACTTTTTTATGGACTAGAGGGTAAAAAAGAATATTTCACCTCGCCAACTTTCTTTTTCTTTTTAATATTTTGCAATTTTTTTAAAGAAAATAAAACAAGGGCAAATTGGTCATTTATCCAAGAATTAAATAATTGCATCAAATATCTGAAAGTATTGATAATTTTTCAAATAATAAGAAGATATTTATAATTATATCAAATCTCATGAGAACTCGTTGTAGGTTATTTCCTAAAATAAATCCTAAAAATTTTATGTACCTATAGGGTAATAGTATTAAGTTGCGATATCAATGAGTATTCTTATGCATTGGTTATTGTGTATCGAAATATTAGTTGACGATACAAAACTTGTAATGTCGCTAACCAATATTTATATAAATATTAAATGGATCAATTGAGTGATATTATAATTATGCAATATCAGCAACACATAAACTCGAACATTACTAATCAATCAAATTAACAAGCATTGTGTTGAAGGGTATGGAAATACCAGAACTTATGATAGTCATGGGGCCACAATTTGACAGCATGTTCAAGTGGTGATCCAACAACAGTGAAGCACTCACACCACATGCTCTTTTCAAAGAAAGAAGAGATACGCACCATCCCATACCCTGACACGCCGTTAGGGGTGCGCTCTACCATGAGCTTCCGATGCATGGGGAGGGAGAAAAGCCGCTCCCCCGCCAACTCGACCTCATCGACCAAATTCTTGGGTACATTATGGTTAACGATTTGGAAAACGCCCCAATTCTTGCATGCAAGCCCGATGAGCTCCTTTGCATTTTCATCGTTCAGGTCAATTATAGGGATTGATCCGGTATTAGAAATATCGCTTTCGTACTTATTTGCTTCAAACGTCCATGCATGAGAGTCGGGTAATATCTCGACTGAGCTCAAGTCTAAAATTTTGTGATTGAGATTGAGCGGATGAGCTCTAAAGGCATCAGAGAGTACTGGCGAGGACATGGTTTTTGAATTTGAAACGAGGAATGTTTTTGTGTACTGGTTACAGAAGAAAGTATTTTAATTTTCTATTCTGTTTGGCTATAATTTAAATAAACTTTTTTTGCTTTACATTTGTTAAAAGCAAGCAATTTATAACATGTTCCTACTAACTTTTTGAATACATTTAACCATCATATGTCAAAGTTATCTATTATGATATATATTTGAATGGGATTTTTTTGACCAAAGTTAAACAATTTTGACTAAATTCTAAATTTTCAAAATTTTGTATCTTTTTTATTAGATTAAACAAATTTATTGATTAATAATATCTTTTACTATATATATTTGAAAGGGGTTCTTTGACCAAAGCATTTTGACTAAATTCTGAATTTAAAAAAAATTGTATTTTTGTTATTAGATTAAAAGGAATTTAATTGATTGAATAACTTAATCATATATGGTAAAGTGTAAATTTTATCAAGTTGACATAGTAAAATGAAAAAAAAAAAATTAGACGGCAAAATATAAAAATGGACGTAATTCGGATGATAAAATATAATTTACTTTATAATTTATTTATTTACATTTTTAATTTAATTAAAATATCGTAATATTAGATTTTCCAACACAAAATGATATAGATTAATTATTTGTTTATATATGATAAAATGTAATATTCTATGGACAGTCTCATGAACTCTAATTTGTCATGTGGCAAAAATTCTTTTTTAATATAATTGATCAACTTTAGTAAATATAGGACCTCTGCATTAGGAAAACACCCAATTTGATTATTAATCTAGCTAGAGATGTTAATTTTTAGATTAACCAATTACTTAATGTTGAATTTTAAAATTTAAATTATTTACAAGTTTTTATTTATTTATATTTTGAAAAATCAATTTTCCAGTAGTATAGCACGGGTATTAACACCTTGATTTTAGAATTTTATATCACAATGCATATTAATAAATAAAATGTAATGTACTCTTTTGATAGACATACAAGTTTGAGAAGAAAACAATATTCAAAATTATGGCATGCACATAATAACTTGCAAATAACTATTTATTTGTTAATTGTATTATTTTCCATATTTTATGATTATATATATTTATATAATTCTGCCTTTTAATTCGCATATTGGAGACGGGCAAACTGAAGTCTTACAAAGTGTTTAATAATTTTTCTAAAAAACGAGCTTATAAATTCCCAAGTAAAGAAATTTCCAATTTATTTTCAAAATTTTATTAAATTTCTTCAATTTTAATCTTGTTAATTATAAAATTATCATTACTAACGTCTTATAAGTTTCATAATTTAAATATTTTAAGAGTTTATTTTTAAATTAAAACTTTAACATCTTATAAATTTTAAAAACATCTTATAACATGTATGAATTTGTAATCCGCTAGGTGTGAAATGCTATATGATGTATTGCAGAAATTAATCTACTGTATAATAAGAGTTATTGTCTAGTATAAAGCAAGTGTTATTAAACATGATATGATTATTGTAATAGTTTTGTTATATATTGCAATCGACAAGAATGATTGAACTTGTTGTCGATTTATTTCAATTAATAAGATTTAATCGTTCTTACCTAAAAAAAATAAATAAATAGAAAACACTAATGTAGTTCCATTTAAACAAAAATAGAGCGCATATTTACCACCAAAAAAAAAAAAAAGAAAGTTACCAAAAAAAAAAGCAGCTAACAAGATCAACCATGCTTAAAGTACAATAAAATTCGAAAATTTGGGATTTTATAGAAATTTTCTTGAACTGTAGGTATCAAATTATGCCTCAGAAATAATTATTTCTATGTCACAATTTGCTAGAACACAATGGGACAGAAGGCAACAGTATTGGATTTCAAATCATGGAACCATGCCTTCATTTACCAGTTGTTGTAGCCCTCTCTTGAGCCTCTCCGAGGCGACACGACATTGGTCCTCGACCAATCCCCCGAACGAGATCCTCACGTATCCCGGACACCCGCTCGAGCATCCTGGGATTAAGACGACGCCATGCTTCTTCGCCAGCCAACGGACTACCTCAAAATCATCCTGGTATTGGTGGGGAAGTTTTGCCCACAGGTAGATTGCACCTTCTCCTCCTTTGACGGCATCCTGCCCTAACGGGGACAAAGCGTCTAGGAGAAGTTCCCGGTTTTTTACAAGGTTTTTGACTTGATCTGTTACCCACTCCGGTCCCATTTCCAGAGAGTGAAGAGCGAGGCGTTGGCTGATTATGGCAGCGCAGATGGGAATGTTGTCTTGGACTTTAAGCAGTTGAGCTGCCAAACCTTCTACTTCTGAAGGGTACGCGATCTGCATCAAGAAAGACGTTGAAAACTTTGCGTACGTTAAATTTGTAATAGGGATAATTACACTGGCATCCCCCAAGATTTAGGTATATTCAAAAATGACACCTAAGTCTAGAAAAATTATATCGGACCATATGCAGACATGCAGGCATCGGGAAATTTGTAATGTAAAATATGACTGTAAAGGGGTTTGCGTGTAATTTTTCACAATCACTAAGTAAAAGAGCGCTAATGTATATATTGATCATCATTTAAAATCAACAACAGTGCAAATTTACAAAAAGAAAAAAAAAAAATAATAATAGCATAAGGCGAAAATAAAATAAAGGATTTTTTTTGGCAAAAAAGAAGAAAAGAAATAATATTTAATATTTCAAAAGATTAAATATCATAAGACATAAAAAAAAATTTGTAAAGCAGCACTTACGTATCCGACTCGCCATCCCATCATCCCATAAGCTTTTGAAAAGGAAAATAGATTGACTATATGATCACCCTCTACACATACATGCTTCCGACCATCGTACATGAAGTACCTGCATACAAACTTGTTTAGACATCATACACTCTTTCATGATGGACGCTTGAAAATGCAACAAAAAAGAGCATTTACGGGTTAATTGTTCGTGTCGTCTTTCTGAACTCCCAAATCCCAATATTTTCTGTCGTTTGCCTCAAATGCATGTTAGATCGGACGCAATTTGAGTACATCGACGCTCTAGATAAAAAGAAAAGACTTTTACTTACTCGTATGTATTGTCTACAACAAGCCAACACCCAGCGTCTCTGCAAAGATCTGATATCCTCTGCTTGAACGCAATCAATAGATGCAAGACAATGTCACAGAGAGGTTAGTATGCATATGAGGAGAAATGACAGACAGAAATGAGGAGAAGGGAAACCTGAAGAAGAGGTTCAGGGATATAGGTTCCTGATGGATTTCCGGGATTTACAACAGTAACGAGCTTTGGGTTGGTTTTGTATGCAGTAACGTCTTCTCTAACCAGTCTGGAAAGAGCGTACGTCACGGTAATTACAATACAAGTTGTTTAATATTATAAAGCATGCGTTATAATCAAAGATCATCTGCATGAACGCATATTAGCATGGAAGATAACATCCCTTCAACATTGTTCTACTGAAAAGCATTTCCTTAGTGGCAATTCCATCTTTTTGTATATCAATTATACGACAATAAAGAATTTGAAAACCGACTATAACAACAACAAATAGAAACAAAAAATAGGATTTTCGACAGTATGATGACAAAGAATAAGGCGTCTACTGGGAAAAGATGGGATTTTCGACAACACTGATACTCAGGGGGTCCCAATTCCAGCTAAATTCACCATATTGATTGACTATATGCTTCATATTATGTAATAGGAGTAGAAGATGCAATATAGATTGTATCATATGGGGAACCTCCACAAGTTTCAATAATAGAAAACATTATGCATGTATTGCACAAAGAAGTAATTATCTAAGATCAACGGTAGGAGCATCGTGATTCCGAGAAATGGGCATTCTATTTAGATATTAACCTGCATCTGGATGAAGAGTCTTTGGGTCACCAGGACCCACCAGAATGTCAGTCACACCAGTCATCTGAAACGACATGTACGAATTGAAGTAGTATGGAGCAAACATGACAACAGAATCTCCAGCATCGCATAGTGTAAGAACAATATCCACAAAAGCCTGCAATAATTTGGCAACGATTTTACAGGTTGTACAGATATAAAGCTGCTTATGCTTTATAAGAATGCTACCAAAAGGTATTGGGGACAACTCCTGCTTAGTAAGAAATCTAGCATATGACTGTGTGAAGCTTCAAAGTGACAACATAGGAGTAGTCATCTGGATAGCAAATTTTAATCTGTGTGGAAACTCACACTTGTTCACAACACCTATCATCGCAGTTGTATGTTTTGATACAGATTGCCAACACTAGAAGAACCTCGTGTGTGTGTGTGTGGTTGGGGGGGGAATAAGTTGGAAAAGCGTACAATTCAATGACGAAATGTTAATATGTAGAACTAAATCTAATTCAAGTCATTGGAAGAGTTATGCCCACGAAGCAGCTGTCTGCCTGTCATGAGGTGCAAGGGATGAGGTCGGGGAACTAAATGGATACCTTTCCAAGAAGTAAACAAATGCAGCAGCTAAAAAGCTTGCAAATGCATTACAAATTGTCAACTGCCCACCTGATTTGCCCCAGCAGTCACCATCACTGAGGACTTATGTAACTTGTTTTCATGACGTAACTGCAAAAGCAATGACGTAAAACAATTAGCTCGACAACCAAAAGGCGATGGAAGTTCATAAAGAGGTAATACATAGCATTACGGATACATCTAGAGGACCTGACTGGGATATTGAGTTGCCAAACTTATCCCAAATACATCATATTTCACCAGTTATAATGCTGAGGCATGACCCATGAAAACACTCAACAAAGTCCATCAAAATATTGAGTATTCATAGTATGACATGAATTTTGATGAAACGACATGAATCAGTATGCTGTAATCCACTTTCATTTTGAGAAATGAAACTTTAAAGCACCAATAAGTCCTAGCAGGAGAACAAGATAATAGGTATCTAACAGATACAACCTTCTTCATTAAGGCCTCCCTCAGCTCAGGAATGCCTTCATCAGCACCGTACCGACTAACTGAAGGCTCCCATACAAGTTCTTGCACCTTTTGTAGTGCCGGCTTGGGTGGTTGCCAGTACACCACTCCCTGCAAAAACACACAACGAGGATTAAGTTTTACCATTTTAAGCTATCTTTTTTCTTTCAATCATGTAATGGAAACCAGATGGATCATAATTCTAAGTTTACAGCGAGTACAAACAGTAGTCACAGTACCAGTATTTACACTTCTAAACCAGCTAGCTAACAACTAGTCGCTTTATACAAATCCAATCAAGTCTTCAACTAATAAGTAATCAATGAAGTTAGTAACATTTGGAATAGCAACCAAGTCAGGCTTTGACATCCAAAGAAGATAATATAGAAATGGAGAAAATGGGCATGATTATGATCACAAGGCAAGAGCATATGGTTCACTTCTTGAGTTTGGTCCATAAAAAAGAATCCCGAGTCACCAACTAAAGACTTCTTCTCCCTGTTTACTCATGGTTTAAGTCATTATCACCTGCTATTAGCCAAGTTAACCAGTGGAATAGTAGCCACCAGTCATCTGTATATGCAGTTCAAGAACAAAAAAACCATATGAAAAACTACCAACTTTAAGATGCAAATACTTGATACAATCAAGAACTTCTAGAATTCATTAAACTAATCCAGATCAACATCGGTAACGAAAACCCAAAAACAAGTCAAGGTACGCAATTCCGAACGCAATCGGCCCTAAAGCAACTCTCACCACTGGTAGAAATGTCGAATTCAAGAAAATCTACTTTCCCAAGAACCAGACATCACCCGACTTTGCGGTTCAACGAGAAACAACATAGACAAAGCCCTTCACACTTCTCAATTCCTCGACCTCGATACTCAGAAATACATGTATGCAACAGCACCAATTATACATATTTTACAAAAAAAGCCATGAAAAGTAAAACATTGGGGAAAGTAAACAAACCTGAGCCAAAGAAACACAATCCTTCACACCTCGGATAAGCTCTTGTATCTGAAGATTCAAAACCACAAATTTTAACAATCCAATTAAACTAAAGACACCACCTTTTCACAACATTCAAGCAACTCTTCATCTAAATATTCAAGAAACACAAATGGGCATATAAATACCCAAAAATACACAGAAAACTAAACAAGAACAAAAAGGGATCCCATTTTCAATACAGAAAATTCAGTACCTGAACCATAACAGGGGTATCAGTGAGCAAAGCCCTTCTTGCAAGCATCCCACAAGAACCCATCTCTCTTAATTTTTCTTTTTTTCCCCCTCTTTTCTCAGATGCCCACAAAATAAATATACATCTGACCTGAACAAAAAGAATTACTTTTTCCTCAACATTAAAATAAAAAAAGGTAAAATTTCTTGGCCTTTTCTCACCTACCCTTCAAAGATTATTTGTTTATTGTTTCTTGGAAAGATTGGCAAACCTCGTATTTTATTAATCTCTCTCAGAGAAAAGGTGATAAAAAGAATTTATTATTCAATGATTTTCTTCTCACACCAACAGCCACTACAACTTGCCATTTTTGCTTGCAAGTGACGAATCCTGTGAAAAAGTCAAGCTATGCTGCCAAAACACGATTCTCACTCACACAGAAAGACGATTCGCTTTATCTATTTATTCATTTATATATTTATTTACATAAAGAAAATATATCATTATTACATGGTGTTCGTGCAGGATTTGACTATGCTTTTCTTTTTTTCTGTTATTATTACTCTTATGTAATAATTTACTTAAATAGCAGTAATTTCGTAGAAGTGAAGAAAATTCAATTTAAATTCAACGCTAAAGAGAAGAATAAAAAGAGGAAATATTGTTTGTGATCAGGGAGAAAATTATTATTCAATTTTTGGCAACATTTTCTCCATAAATTTGAGAATTTAATACGAACATTGATGAAAAAATATTACGATTCATGAGTAATATACGAATGCATCCCCTCCATTAAAGATGGTATTTTAATTTTTTTTTATGAAATTATTACAATATAGATATAAAGTTGTCGTTCCCAAAATTATTATATAGTTATTAAAATTGTATAATTTGTTAAAAAAATTAAATAATACAAAAATTTTAGGTACGATATCCGAATCAAGTTGTTTGATTGGACTAATGCCACACAGTGCACATGTGTAATTTTTCACCATAAAATCTCAAATTTAGTTCATTTTTGGAGAAATACACACGAGTGATTTTTATTTTATTTTTTTAATAAATAAGGAAGATTCTTGCACATATGTATTGCATGGGACCATTTTTCAATAAAGAATTCCTCCGAAAAATTGTTCGAGATGGTAACTTGAAAAACTCGTGTAATTTGCATGACAAATTGAAAAAAAATAAAAATTAAATGACAAAGTACAAATAATCATAATTCGAAGAATAAAATGCTATTACCCTTAATTTTTAATAACGTATGATTATAATATATTATTTATAAGTATAATATTGATATAAAATATATTATTTAAAAAAAGAAAGAGAGAGAAGAGAGGTAAATAGTTAGAGAAACAGAAATTGGGTAAGAGTGAAAGCAAGCCCAAGTACTAAAATTAGACTCTAAATTATGTTCAGTCAACTTGGCATTTAAAAATTACAGATGTAGGAGCTCTTGTTTAAGTAAAATCCTAATGATTAATTATTAATAATTATGACTCAAATTCATTATTATTATTATTATATGTGATCTAAATTATGATTAGCCTCCAGCTTTTAATTTTCACTAACTAAATTATAGTCCTAATATTAGGGACCTACATCTACTAAATTCTTGGATGCTGCATATCATATGCATATGCAAAATTATTTTCTAATTGAAAGTTTCACATTCTAATTTAAATGAGCTTAATGTAAATAGTTTAAAAGCATAAATTGTAAATAAAAAAATATTAATTTTAAATTATTTTTTAAGTAAGAAGTTGATAAATACATATTTTAAATTATTGCGAAGATTCATTTAGTACCATTTTGATGGTCCACGTTTTAAAGTATTTAAACTATTTATTCTGATTGGTGAAACCTTACACTAAATGTGTTGATTCGTAAAATACGTGTGGACTATGTTTTTTCTTTTTTTTTTTCAAATGTATTTAATCAATTGATTTATTAATAAAATGTTTTGTTTACGAACAACTCGTATTAATTTATTTTATTGATTTTGATGAATTATTAATTATTTTTACTCCTCTTATTATTTGATATAATAATCAAAAAGACAAAATATGTAGAGACATATATGGGTGGATAATGAAGTAAAAGGAGTAGTCCCTTTTAATTGATTTGATGTGGGGAATAAGAGGTGGAATGGTGAGGAAAGCAACAAAGGATGATAATAAGCCTCTAATTCTAATGCTAGTGGACATCTCATTCTCATATGTCATCATCACTATTTTAAACCAATCACAAACCTCCAAATGTCCCAAGTTGATTCTTCCCCTCAAATTCCTTTGAAGCAATTGCATTTCTGATAATTAATTTACTTTTAATTTTTTTTTATGTATGAAATAAACTTTGGATGAAAGACAACAACGGGGTGGTGGCGCAGTTGGTTAGCGCGTAGGTCTCATAGCTACTGAGTTATCCTGAGGTCGAGAGTTCGAGCCTCTCTCACCCCATTTTATTACATATTTTCTTTTTTTTCCTTCCTGTAATAGTTTGTTTTTAAATTTTATTTGAAAACTGGTTGTGTTTTTGGCTAAAGAAAGAGTAAAGTGGGCATATATGGTTGAGATGATACTTATTGATCAACTAGGGTGTCACCCGTGCTGTGCACGGATTTAATTTAATTATGATTAAAATTATATTTTATAAAAATAAATTAAATTTTGAAAAAATTAAATAAAGAATATTTTAAATAAAATATAAATTTTATTTTCAAATTATAATGCTCAATATTAATAAAATTTACAATAATTAGAAGAATATATATGGAGAGATATAGATAAAAAAATGTTTTATTCATAGATATAAATTAAAATTAATAATCATCTTCATAAGAAAATTTCTGAAACATAAACTTAAAACATGAATTCAGTAACAAATCAATATATATATAGCATCTAAAATCTATAACATAAAGTTTAAAAATCGATCCAATTTTTAAATTGATTGAATATCGAATATTGTATACAATGTACTAAAAATATTATGTATGGATATGTTAAATAGTTTATTTGTCATAAATATAGTATGGATATAGATACAAATATGAATATAAATATGTTGAATTATACTACATATATAATTAGTATAAATATAAATACTCGCTTTCAAATTGGTGAAAAACATATTCGGTGAAATATGGCTAATTCGTTCATATCTGACAAATATTAAAGAGCTTTAATTTTAAATTGGAATTTAAAGAATGAGTTTAATAAAAAAATTCTAACAAAAAAAAGACAGTCTTGTAAGGAAAATCTAGATAAGAAATATGTTAATATTTTTATTTTTTTAAAATTGATATTTTGTATTAATTTTTTTTTTTATTTCGACCCATGTATTTTAATGGAACTAATAGAAATTGTTAACCAAATCAAACACTATTCAAAATTATGAAAATTCAAAATTTGGTTTAAAATTTTGAAAATGCAAAGTGGTAATGTTTTTGGTCTTAATTAATTAATTTTTGAATCTTCTATCCATTTTAGTTATCACGATATAATTATAGCTATGGTATTTTTATTTTATTTTTTTGGTCTTTAATAAAGCTCATTTTCTAATAAAGAACTAATGTCAAACAATAATGATATTTTTAAAAATATAATTCACCTTCTGAAGTTATACAAAAGGAAATAAATTGTTATTTAATAAAAACTCAGTTTTTCTAAAAAATTGCTACCCTTAATTATGATAATCCGAACAATGAGTGATATACACAACTTAACTCTTAGGATAGAAAATTACATTGAATATAAAATTTAGAAGAGTAAATCATTGAAAATCACATATATTTTAGTAGCTTAAATCATTAACTCATTCAAAATCAAACTTATAATTTTTCATACAAAAACCAACACAATATTTAAAAGATTAATAAGATTAAATAGGGCAACCCCACAATGCTATTGAAAATTTCAAATTATACTACACAAATTCAGTACTGGAAACTAAATTTATTTAAAAGAAAAAAAGAATTGAAATAAATAGTAAAATATTGACTAATCATCCAAATTCTCACATACTTTAATTTTTTTATTTGAAAACAAAAAATATAGAATGTAATATAAGCATTTTGACAAATAACATTAGTCAGCGATCAAAGAATAAATGTAATGCAAAAGTAAATCTATTTTATTTTTATTAATTAATCTCCTTAATATCTGAATCAATAAAAAAAAATTAAGAAAGTGAACATATATTAAAGTGAGATCTGTAATTATTAAAATTAGATATCTTTAAGAGAAAGAAGAAATAAAATAAAATAAATAGATTTATATGAGAAAACAATGAGGAAATGTCTTTGTATTGGGGAAAAATAAATAAATAAATAAAAAGGCCAAAAATCAAGAGCATATATGCAAATTGAAAAAAAGTGATATTATCTAGATAGAAACAATTGATCGAGCACTACCAAATTAATTTTTTTTAGGAAAATACACTTTAAAAAGTAATGAAAATTAAATAAAATATTGAAATTAAGTATGGATAAAAAATTAAACCATATGATAACATATCACTAAATAATTAAAATAAAAATTATCAAAGAAAAATAATTTTGACAAATGAATACTCTGAATGTGTAAAGAATAAATTATCAATAAAAATAATTGATATTATAATAAACTACTACGAAACCTTAATTAAATACTTCACGAAATCAAAAAAGAGGAAAAATAACATACAAAATAAAAATCATAATAATAAAAATGTAAAGCCTAAAATGACTTAAAAGAAGAAAAAAATTATATACAAAATCAATTTTTTATTAAATTTAAAAAAAAATGAATACACATCACAAATGATGTAGTTAACTAAAAAAGCATTTCAAACCTTCATTCATCAATTAAAAAAGCTTAGACTCAATAAAAACTAAAAGAACAATTGCTGCATTTTATAATGATGGACAATGAGTTGCACATTTCGTTAATTATTGCTAATTTTTTGTCTTCTTTAAATTTCTTTATGAGGGTATGCTAATTTTCATGCAAAATTGTAGGATTTATTTGATAATTTAACTTCTTTAACGGAATAAATTAAATTCCTGCTACAATTATGATAATCCATTAGATATTTCCATGCAAAATGTTAGGAATTTAGTTTGGTAATTAACTTTTTTAAAAAGGATGAAATTAGAATTCCTGCTAAAATTAAGTCAATCAATTAGGTTTTTGTGCAAAATTTTAGGGATTTAATTTGTTATTCATTTATTTTTAAAAAACATTAATTCTTTCTAATTAAAATTAAACCAATCAATTAGATTTTTTTCTAGATAATTAAATAATTCAAAATTATTAGAATTTAAAATTTCAGAAAAAAAAAAAAGCAATTAGGGTCAAAGACCCGGCCCCATCAAATATATATAAAAATATAGAATAGATAGATAGATGTATATGTGTGTATAAATAAGACATACACCTAATATAATAAAAAAAAATATCAATAAAGATTTATCAATTTAAATTTTAAAATATAAGATAATAGTGAAATACCTTACGTTTTGATTAGGAAATAATAATAGATAATAGATATAAATAGATATTAGATATGTTCAATTAAAAAATTATTCCAGTTTCAAAATATGCATTGATGTAGAATAAAGATGATCATACTGATAATTATGAATTTAAAAAAAATTTCTAATAATTTTATTAATTTCTGCAAATTTTAAAAATTTTGCTTCTTATTTTGTAAATTTTATATTTCTCAAATTTTTGAAAATAAAATACATTTCTGTAATTCCTGAAATTTTGCTTCTTTTTTTTTAAACTTTTTTTTTTTTTTTTTTTTTTTTTGCGTTTTTCTGTATTTTCAAAAAAAAATATGTTTTTCTATAATTTCAAAAATATATATTTATGTAATTTTTGAAAATAATAGTTTCTGAAAAATTAATTTCAAGAGTAAGAATTAAAAATAAATAATATATATTAAAATAATAATAAATAGGGGATGTAACTTAAATATGTTAAATGCATTGAAAATATATGCCACTAATGCCTACTTACCAAATAGAGAATTTTGACAATTAAAAAAAAACTTAAAATTCTGAAAAATTAGGATTTGGTCAAAACTGAAGAATTTGAGTCCTTCAAATATATATATTAATTAATAGATATATAATAAATTATTATTGCAGATTTCAATATAATAAAAAATAATTTAAAAATATTTTTAACAAAAGATTTAATTATGTAATATCGAACATAATGAGTTAAATTTTTCTTTAAGAGATATTATATAGTAACCATATTTCTAACTTTGATGTAATTGATAATGATTACAATTGAATACAAAAAGTATCGTAATGTAATTCAAAAAAAAAGTCTACTAAAAAATTCAACATATAAATTAAACTAAAATGATTACAATTAACACAAATATCATATATTTCATGAACTCATGACATAAAAATTAATAATAAAAAAGTAAAAAGCAATGATTTTTTTTTTAATTTTTATAGATCTCTTGAAATGAAAATAGATAATGAAAAAATTAAAAACAAACGAAAGAAATTTTATGAAATCATAAAAAATAATAAATACAAATTAACAAAAATAATTATAACTAACACAAAAATCATATATTACATGAATTCATGAAACAAAAATTTAATAATAAAAAAGTAAAAAACAATGAATTTTTATTTTATTGATCTCATGAAATGAATATTGATAGTAAAAATAAAATAAAATCAATGAAAAAAATTGTACTACTTTCGGTCCAAATCTTTGTTTCCCCTTATGGGCTTCAGTCAAAAACTAAAATATTATCTCATAATCTCAAACTCAAAAGACTTAATCCTATAAAAACTCACAAACAAAAAAAATATAAAAGAATTTACCATAAGTAGTTTGGAATAGCAAGCTTGAAACTAATAATGCCTGAAAAAAAAAAAAAAACATTAGCAACAAAAAAAATTCATAAAAAGTTATATCCGTCAGAAAAACTAAACACATAAATAAAAATTAGAAGTAACAAACTAATAAAAACTTAAACAAATCAAAAGAATACCCCATATATATAGTAGTAGAATAATATGACAAAATATGGACATCAAATAATGACTAAATGCGTAATTAATTGCTAGATATTAGGCAAAATCTTAGTGATTAAATAACAGTTACACAATGATGGTCGTAATTTTAGCAATTAGAATAGTTAATTTCTATGTAAGAGAGACAAAAATTTGTGAAAGAAAATTTGGAAAAAAGTTAGAGAGAAATAAATGATTTAAAACGTAATTGGTTTAATAGATAGAAAGATTTATTTAGCACAATTATAATTTATTATTATGATTGAATTCTATTATTGCATATCAGTATTATATCTCTTCTTTTTAAATGTATTTACCCAAATCACTTTGTATATTTTTCTAATTGTAATTTTTTTATATTTTTTATAAAATTAATGCATTTTAATTTAGAACTAAAATAATTTTGTTTAAAAAAGTTTCACAATTAAATTTTTTAAAATTCAAAAGTTTTATCAATTTTAATTATAAGATAATTTCTAATAATTTTATTAATTTCTGTAGTTTCTAAAAAATATATTTCTCAAATTTTTGAAAATAATATGCATTTTTTAATTCCTGAAAAAGTAATTTTTGAAATTTTGCTTCTTTTATTTTGTAATTTTTTTAATTATTGTGCATTTTTCTGTATTTTCAAAAAAAATTATGTACTTTCTATTGTTTCAAAAAATATATATTTATGTAATTTTTAAAAAAATAGTTTTTAAAAAATTAATTTCAAAAGTATGAATTAATAATAAGTAATATCTATCAATATAATAATAAATAGGGGATATAATTTAAAGATGATAAATGAATTGAAAATTATAACATATACATTAATGCCTACATACCAAATAGAGAGTTTTTGTAATTAAAAAAAATTCAAAATTCTAGAAAATTAGAATTTGGTCAAAATTGAAGGATTTTGGTCAAAGGACCGCCTTCAATATATATATTAATAGATAGTAGCTACCACAATGGGTTAACAAGGTAAATCGTGCCACGCCTATATAATGCAATCGCTTTGCTGATATGGTTCATTCAAGATTTCTGCACAAACAATATGAGACGGAGAGAGCAGAAAATGTGATGATTCGTGGTCCAGCTCCCTAAAGATTCAAACATTCTACGTAGCAGATTTGAATACCCAGCATTCGAGCACAACAAATTTTACAGTCAAAACTAAGAAAGAGAGAGAGCAGATGGGCAGGTCTCCATTTGATATGAACAACAAAGCTTTAACTTCAACAAGATGAGTAGGTCACCAAGTTTAATACTTGGACCATCATTCTTTAAGTGCACACAGACCTAAAGCATACCACCACAAGATTAAACCTTCCCGTTACGTCTAAAAGTTGAGAAAGACGAATTGAAACTACCAAAGTTCAGGAAAAGCACGACAAGCATCATAGGAGAAGTTGGCTTACCCTGTGAGATTCCTGCAGAACATGGAGATCAGGGGTTCAGATTTCATGAACCCTTTTGAAATTCGCCCACCAAGATGGAAGGATGAATCCCAAGTAATATGACACGACAGTGGTTGACATTTAAGCGGTTGCGCTAACATTGGTGAAGCACAAAGCTCAAATTCCTCCCATTGAAAAAATTCTTTAAGCATGCAATAGATGAGCTAAAGCAGTGAAGGTATACTTTCTGACAGCCCTCAATTACTTGATATTTGAGCAATATAAAAGCCAGTGATGATGATTTGTACGAGTAAACAAGGAACATTCAACAAAAGTGTCGATGTTAACCTGGTCATCCAGCTTGCGCAAGTTTATGTGAACAAGCCTTACGATAAAATATTTCCAGAAAAGCAAACAAATTCAAAGCAATGGTATCAACTGTAATGGTTGCGGAAATTAGGGTACAATTATCATAATACAAATTCACAATCAATCTCTTTCACCAAATAATAATCATCAAAATGATGTCACAAATCTTGTCTTGCCATGATTTTTATACTACAATGAAGAACGCTGACAATCAAACAATACGATTATTACACACAACAAAGGAATAATACTATATCCGTATATAACTACCAAAGAACGCCAACCTCGATACTTTATTGACTTCTAACGTGGAAACAAATGGCAACCACCCGAATACCTTATCAATGGACGATAAATAGTAGCAGCTACAAGCATTGGCTTAATCCACCTACTTCTCAGCAGCCTTCTTGTACTCCTCCAACTCATTCAACCATAGATCCCCAAACTCACAATCCTTCCACTGCTCAAACCATGGACCGCCAAGAGTGTAATGTATTGCCTTCGGATACGTACTCTGATCACCCTCGACAACCTTGTTGTGCCCCACTAGGAAATTCCACACAAATGGGATTTCTCCTATCTCATCATCCTCTAACCATTGAAACCTATGCAGAAATGCACCCGTCTCCTTATTAACCACGTCTGGGGTTAAAGCTCGATTCTTTTCGTGCCCACAGTTATATAAAACCATGGAAGACCAGTTCTTCCTCGGGTACACCGTTTGTACGGCCCCGTCCATTTTCGTTGTCTCCTTTGGTGTATAATCGTGCTGCACGCACATTATCGCATATTTATCATCAGTCATATCAACTAACTCCTTGATATCACCCAAGTACAAGAAATCACAATCCACAAACACGGCCCAACCCTCATAATTAGCCAAGAAAGGGGTCAAGAAACGGGAAAATGAGAACTCAGTGCTCTCCAATTTCCCCCTCTCTCTCCAGTAAACGCCTTTTTGGCGCAACTCACTTTGCTTAATGGGGAAAATCTCAATAGGGATTGAAGATCTCTTGAGTAAAGAATAGCGGCAGACCTCATAAGCAAGATCCTCCCTCGGATCATAGCCTATGAAAATCTTGAACGGCTTTGCACCACCGTTCTGGCAATTTCCATTGCCATTGCTCAAATTCTTGGAAACAGGATGTGGGTTTTTCACCTCAACACCATTTGAACAATGCAGCTCTGTTCCACCTGACATGATTCCGGCCAAGAACTTCCAGCCTGCAAAGGAACCCACAAAATTAGTTCAAGAAAACGAGGAAGATCCTGCAATTTTCACACACTAAAGCTGAAATGTACCTAGCTAGCAGATCTGGGACGGAGAAGGAAAACAGTCAAGTTGAGTCCTCTACTAGAAAAATGAAAGTGGGTGAAGGGATTTTGTTTTATCCCAGTAGTTAAGGGAATTTGGATCACATATTTTTGAGTGTGAAAAGAGAGGGAGAAGGGATTTTATATCACAGCGTTTTACACCAAAAGGCCGTCGGTGGGGGTAAAGCGGTTGCTGGGATTTAGCGCTGACGGTAAGTTTAGGGGGTTTTATGTGGGAAAATTATAATTTTTAAATACTTAAAATAACCATCTATAGTCTTATTGTTAAAAATGAAAAAGAAAAAAAACTAAAAAAATGATTTTATTTACAATTCTTATTTTTGAATTTTTAAATAAAATTAATTTAGTTAAAAGTTATAAACGACTCTTTAACAACTTTTGCAATTTATTTATAAAAGTATAAATATTAAACTATTTCTTCACAAATTCCGACCTTAGTTTTTTTTATATATATTTTAAAAAAAAATTCAAACATTTTAGATTTTTACAACTGTTTAGCTTATAATTTTTTTTATAATTTATTTTCATTGCAAAAAGTAGATATTACAAACGGGACCTCATCGTGGTGTCAATAAGCCCACTTTTTTAATTGATGTAATTACTCTAACTCAATTTGTATATATATTATTCTTCAACTTCTGATTGAAACTGGAACATGTAGGATGCAATGATTCGATAACTTGATATGTTTAGCTTAAATGTGTAACAAACTGAGTAGTGTAAGAGAGGTGAGGGGTCAATAAATGGAAACTCACGTAAAAAGCAGATACAATGTGGTACAGTTGTACAGAAGCAACTTTGAGCTTGAGGAGATTCGTACAACTCATGCTTGCTTGTTTCATATTGGATCCAACACCACCATCTCTACTCATCACTTGTCTTGCCTGTAAAGCCTCTCATTCTCCGGATATTTCATCTCACGGCATCTTTGCTTTTGGACCAATTCACTGTCTATTTTTCATAATCTGCTTAACTTTGAAGGCCTTTTCAAGAATTCAAGTGGCCCAAACTATTATTTCTTTTGGGCTCCCATTTTGTACAACTTTTTCCTCCAAACATATATAATTTTCTCCTCATTCTCTCCAACTTTTTCATTCAATTTCTTTTACCATATCTTTCATATATAATTACTCAAAGAATATCTACCATATAAATCTTATAATCCAAATAATTTTATGAGAGATTTGAAATTCATAACTCCAAGTCCATCAATCCAAACGTCTCGTGAAATCCTCGTGTCAAACATGATTTTTACCGATAAACTAATTAGGTGTAAGAAGTGTATTATAATTCCAGAAAGACTGAAGCCCAAAATTTTGAATACATCTAGTGAAGTACATCAAAGATTTGTTACATACAAATAAATTCCTGAAATCTATAGCAGGGTATAAACTCCTTGAAAACAGCAAAAGAAGGCTCTCTCTCTGTACAAGAAAGTACTCTCACCCAAGGAATTGCCAAAGGACCACTTGTTTTTTATCAACTTTTGCTTAAGCCCTTTGAAGATGCTTTAGGAGCTGCAGAAAAAGAAACAGGAAAAATGAGAATACTTCCCAAACAACACCATTGTTTTTCAAGACACCATTGTTTATGAAGCAATCATAATTTTACTTCTTATATATACCTAATCCAACAGCCTCAGAGCTCTTCATTAATCTCATCCTCTTACACGATTCAACAAACATTCTGCCAAATCCCAGAACAGACAAGATTAGCAACTAGATAACAATATGCTTACTTAAACTAAGAAATATAAACACAATCAAGAAATCTCGAGGCGAAATAGGGAACTCACTTCCAGGGAACATCTCCAACCAGCATCCAATCCCCATCTCTATCCTCATAAGTAGGCACATACTCTGTGCCATTTGAACTGTCCATGATCTTCCTCTCATTCACAACATTACCTTCACCCAAAAAACAGATGAATAATATTAATCCTCTAATCTTGGCTTGAAAAGGCCATCATCATGAGCTGATTGAACATGATTATATTAATAAATTTCTATGCTTACATATGGTTAAGCATGTAACATTTCCTCTAGGGCAGCCAACAACTGCTGATAGCTAGTGTAATCTCCAGATCAACTTTTCTCAAATATGGAGCCCCATCCACTGCCACTTTCACATATTTGCAGTTTTTCATTATGTTCTTTCTGTATGATCTCACTGGCGGCCACCCCACGACTTGAGCCTTCAATCAACACAATCTATAGTCAGTAACATTACAACTATACATACTAATTTACAAGGGAAGAAATAAATAGCAGAAAACTTTCCCAATATTGAATTGTATGTGGAATTGTTCAACTAAACCTAATCCTCATTCCCAAATTCATTGCTATTCGTATTACACATTGATTTAAACAAAAAACGCTTCTCACCCCCACCCCTTCTAAACTCCCTTTTAATTAACAAATAATTCGATACTAATATAAGTAAAACCCTAAAAGTTCGACCAGATCAATCAGAGAAACCACGAACAGCTAGCACTTACTTCGACGGAGGTGGTGTTGAAACACTAACTTCATCTTCACAACTGGAACCCAGTCTCAAATCCACAGTCTCGGAAAATCCGCGCTTCGAGCCGGACTTGGGCGTCTCTGGCCCTCCGGGCAAGCCCAGGGTGAGCTCCGTCTTCAGGCAGCCGGAATACTCCGATTCTGGCAAGTCATTTCCCTTTTCCGGCGACATTTTCTTCTTTTTCAGGCGGTCTGAATTGGCGGGTTAGGAGTAGTAGAATTGGGCGGAAGTTTCAACTCTCTTGTCTTCGTAGCACAATTATTATTGTTCTGCGTTTCTGTATTTGTTTTGGAGTGGAAAGAGAGGAAAAGATTGAAATATAAAAGAGAGGAGGAAACCGCACGGCGACGTTTTGAATGTAAGACTCTCCAATCCTCCCCTGACGCGTGTCGTGGAATGAAAGGTTCTGATTCGTCCAAGTCAATATGTTTTGATGGTAAGCGTGTGGGTGCAGGAGTATGTGATATTGAGTGCTCTCTAATATTGGGCCCCTCCAAATGTACGATCCTGTCTGCTCTTTGTTTATTTTATTTTCTGTGGGAATTGTTATGGTACGCTTGGTGCACCTAGTCCTCCTCAACACACACAAAATAACTCGAGATCATGTTCACATTGTGGAATGAAATTAACACTAAGGAATAAGTCAGCGTAAACAAACGTGGTCCAAGGATACAGTCATCAAGGTAATGAGGTAGTTTTCTTATTATTTTTATTGATGCTTTGATAATAATAAATGTCAGATATTTAATTTATTTAATTTATAATGCTACCAAAATAGAGTAAGTGGGTAATGAAATATGATATACTTAGAGAAAAAGTGGAAATCCTGGTTAGTGAGGGTGCATGGGCGGAAAGCGGGAGCGAGATACAGGGAAACAGGGCCCCGTGTCAGTGTGGCAAAGAAACGATGAGGGGCCCACGTGTCGGGACTAAATAGGTACAGAGTCAACTCATGTACAACTCCGAATGAATGGGCCTGGACCACCATGTCCATGTGACCCTGTTGTTTTGTCGGCTAATGGACGGCTTTCTCTCACCGACACGTGGGAGTTAACGGTCGGCCTCCCACTCCCCTTCCTTTTTCACTGCAACCATCTCCCATAAGTAATATCCCTCCGCTTTACCGGAGTATGCGGCGCCACATCAACACGCTGCTGTATCCAACCCAATTACAAAGAATTAATTATTTTTTAGATTTATTTATTTTTATTTTTATTATTAATTTTGCACATAATTCTCGCAAATATATAAAAATAAAATAGAAAAAAGTAGTGTGAGAAGAGATACAAAATAGAATGAGGTGAAAGAGAAAATAAAATAAAAATACTGTTATGGTCAAAAAATGTTTTTGAAGAGAATGCAAGAATTAAAGATTAAATTTGAATATTTACAAAATTAATACGATTAAATATTCTCTTTTATAATAATATAAGTGAAAGTTTATTGATGAATAATTTAAAAATAAAAAAATACAAAAATCAAAATGATAGAAAGAAAAAATTAAAATTGTGTATTCATACTCAGGTTCAAATATTTTCTAGGTCGATAATTTATTTTCATTTTCATTTTAACAACTAGATCAAATAATAATAGAAAATCCAAGTCCAATTATTTTTTGCCTAATTGAATTTATTCAAATACAATTCAATTTGTGGGTAGTTTTAAACTTAGTAAAATTAGGCGAAAGATGATAGGAAACCTAACGTACCGAACAACCATATTAGGCACAATAATATATGTTTTGGCCTGTGAAACTTTTGGGGTTGTTAGATTCTTGAAATGTTTATCCTAGTATGGTTAAATTGTCAGCAAATTTTATACTTATTATTAAAATATATATATATATATATATATATATATTCACTGTCTTTCTATATATACATACATTCTGATTTTTGCCCATCACACGGAATGTGAATCCGTTACTTAATTTTATTTCCCGATTTTATCAGACATGATATGCTTGAAAGTAATCTTGTTTTGTATTTAAATGCAACGATATTGACGTTTAATATAATTGTTATCACAAATATTTTTGTCTAAAAGAAAATAAGCCGGCAATCACACTACAATTATTTTGATTGTACATTTAAATTTCTTGAGCAGACATATCTCAAGCATGGTGACCAACTCTGGATACTGCATTAAAGTGGTGTCTGCAATAGTTTTTATGTTTATGGCGAGAATAAGCAGTAGAGAATTTTATAAGTTAAGTAATAGTTAATAGTTAAAAGTAAAAAGTGAAAAAAAAAAAGTTTGAGTGTTTGAAAAAATAATTAATATTTACAATTTCACTAATAAATTATAGAATTTATAATTTTTATCTTAAATTAATTTAATCATCAATAAATTTTGAGTAGGCATGTAAATAGGTTATGGGGCGAATTCAAATTTAATTGTATGATCTAATTGAGTTCATCGCGACCCCTAAAGTTTCACGTGAATAAACTTAAATTTGCCCGAATTCAAACCAAATACTAATATATGTTTAAGTATAATTAAGTTACTTCTTTTTTATCCCCTACATGCATTTGAAAAACAAATTACATTTACCATAGTGATAATAATAATTAATTTGTTTAACATTTATATTATATATATATATATAAATAGCATAATAGGATGATTGTTTGGGCAGGACAGAATGGGTTGTTTGGTTTGGACAGATAATAAACATCTGTGGGTGACATTGCAAGAATTTGATGACACGACAAGCAGATGTATGTCTCTATTATACTATTTTATTATTAATATTTTTAAATAATTACTTTATAATTTCTTTATTTAATTCAGAGTGTTGGGCGTTGGAGCTCGTGTTTATCCACTCACCACTTCAACTAAAGATATTTTCTTTTTTTTTTTTTTTTGATAAAAAATATTTGACACATTAATTTTATGAAATTGTGACTTTTTATTTAATTTTCAATGATAGAATAATTATTTGTTTCTATTGAAAAAAAAAAAAAGTCAAGTGGTCTTCATGTCTTATAATGTACGCATGGTAGATTCCATTTTGTTACTAACTTAGTAATTATATTCAAATTACAAAGAGATTTAAATAAAATTACTAACTTAGTAATTAATAATAAGAAAAATAAATATTTTGAGATAAAAATAAAATTGCATATACACATCTTTTCTGATTATAAAAATTTTGAGCAATTTATTTTTTTATTTATTGTAATTATCATTATAAAAAAAGATTCAATAATTAAAAAAAATTCTAAAATTAGTGTCGAGCTAACTAGCAAAAGAAGAATCTTACTAACTAAGCTCGTTGACAAGTTAATTTCACGCAGAATATATGTTATTTTTATTAGCATTGATGTTTATAATGTATGTTGCATATTTTATTTTACTTAATATACATATGTTACACGTATAAATTTTTTTCTCAAAATACAATATATGCCTGAAATATTATACACATTATATATATATAAATTAAAATAATAAATATAATGTGATTCGAAATAAAAGAAAAAAAAAATTGGGTATCATTCCCATGGAGATGGTCCGAGTGATCCGTCCCTCTATTCATTTGTTGGATCGCACGATCAATCAATGCTAGTGAAGTTGTGATCAATCAAAAATCCGTTAAAGATTAAATATTAGGTATTTGTCTATTTTTCATACTCAAATCTTAGTGTTTGGACCCAAACTCAACCCAAACCCGAACCCTATCTTTTTAATTCTTTTACATATATATTTATATATACTTATTTAAAATATATCTATACATATATATATGAGAAAATATAAATATATATTTTGTTTATACTTAAAAGATAATATTTTTATAAATTAAAATAGTGATACAAATGTGGTTGTAGACATTTTAATGTATATATAACTAACACACGTTTACATATTATAATATCTTAAGTCCTATAACATGTATATTTAAACTTACAAAAAATATTAACCTTTTAATAGTATAAATTTCTCACATATAAAGTTATAGTACTATTATTTTAAAATAATATATTCTTTTTAATACGGTTAATTGTACTTAGGCCTTTTCTATAATATGAAATTACACTGTTTCCCATAAAAGTTTCAGAATTACACTGTTATTCCCTTAAAAAATTCAACTATTTACACCTAAATTTTTTTTGTTAGAATTTAGATGAAAAATACTGAAATTGGCAAAAAAAATATATGTATATTTTTTTTTTACCCCTCATTTAACATTCTCATATAATAATTTTGTACTTATAAAGGAAAAAATATTGATGTTAACTTAACCTTACTCCTTGTATAGATATCACATTCTTGTCTCTTTATAAATACAAAGATATACATGAGAATTTCAACAAGGGACAAAATTAAAAATTTATGTACAACTGGGATAAGCACTCTGTACATTCGTTCGAGTAATTGAATATAAAACATAATAAAAATAAAAATAAATGTGATGCATAAAAGGTCAAAAAAATCATCCATCATCTCTTAGCCTAGTAGTTGAGGTTGAGGTCTATGAACAAGTCTAATGTCATCATGTGTTCAAATCCTACTGAACTTGTGGGTAATTGTCTCGTGACTTTATATGAATTTGTTGTAATTTGTTTCATTATTCTTAATTAGTTATATGAATGCATTGATCGAATATTAATATATTGATTGAATTGATGTATTGATCGAGTATTGATATATTGATTGAATCGATGTATTGCTCAATTTATTGAGATATTTATGTAATTATGAAATTACCAGGCAAAAAGCCATATATTAGAAAATAAAAATAGTAAAAAGAAGAAAAGAAAATGTAGCCAATCATAGCCCAATATCACAAACTCCAAGTACTAAGTAAAGAAACTCAACAAACAAAGCACAACATATCAATTTATATCTGAAAAAAAAACCATAGCCACAATTTATAAATTAGTCTCAAATTTCAAAGTTATATATATATATATATATATATGCTTCACCTAGCTAGCATAATTAAGTAGAGAAGGTGGTGGAAAAGACTGATATGCCCTTCTCAAATGTCATATTTGACAAGCATTTTACAGCTACTCCTCCTTGGAGAGGGCCTTGAGGAGGTCTTTTGCATGAACCCCCACGCCACTTGCATCTGCCCTCTTCATGATCCTCAGCCTCTTGCACGACTCTGTGAACATCCTGCACATATGCATTTGTGGTACATAAATCTATTAATTTTCTGTGTTTTTTTTATAAATTTATAAATGAGAAAAAAAGCTATATAAAAACATATGTTATGCATTTTTTATTTTCACGAAAAAATTGCGTAAAAGTAATGGATCCTTTATAATAGTCGATACAGGGCTCATTTGTTTGTCACGTAATTTGTTATTTTCGGTCAAATCAAACACTGTAGCCATAAAAATGATTTGACAAGAATCTACCTGTAAAAGCCCCAAAAGATAAAATTACCCTTGAAAATGTTAAAATTAGGTTAAATTATATTTTACCCCTATGTTTTATTTATTTAACAAAAAAACCCCTATAATTTAAAAATAGACAAAAAATCCCCTCATATTTAATTAAACTAAATAAATTACAAAGTAAATATAATATAATTATTATGTAAATTTGATATTTTTTTTAATCGTATATCAATTATATAATAAATATATTTATCCTTTTTATTGTAGAGAAGAAGTGGTGGTAGAAAACTTTGAATCATTATGCATGGGTGAGTGAGCGAGTAATGATGATGTGTGGGTTGACATGGAACTGTCGTAATTGGGACATTTCCTGTATGTAGAAAATTAAATAAAAAAGGGTAAAAGAGACATTACTGCCAAGGGACATCTCCGAGGAGCATCCAGTCTCCATCTTTATCCTCGTAGATTGGAACGTACTCACACTTCTCTTCTTCATCCTTCAATGCCTCCCCTGTTTTGTTCACATCCCAATCCCAATTTATTATATTACAATATACTAACCACAAATATTCACCTACTTTTAATCAATTATATATAATTAATATTTTCAAATTTAAAATTAATATATGATTAAATTCAGAAAAGTAATAAATATTAGTAAAAATTTATAGGACAGTGACACAGTAGTATAAAGACGAATAAAAGATAATCCAAATAATTTGGGGTAAATAAGTAACTATATCGATCAAATATATGAGGGTATAATTGATATTTTAAAATTTGGTACAACAAAGTCATTTATTTACAAGGGTATAAAAATAATTTTCATACATAAGCCATATAATAAATACACGCATCCTACCATACTATAAAACTCTCAACACTATTATAAATACTTTATATATATATATATATATATATATATATATATTATTTAATCTTAAACCACATCATATATATTTGTAATTACCAAACATTTACTATTCCTTTAAAAATATCAATTATATACATCAAAACATTAAATTATTTTTATTAAAAGAATATTTATTTTTAAACTCTGTCGCTTATAGGTCTCAAAATTTAATTTTAAATATAACAGTTAATGTATATATTATTATTATTTTATTATATTGACTTGTGCAGTACTTAGTTTCCACTTTCCAGACCTGAAAGCTTGAATTTCAAGGGCAGCTATCACTCCCTGTCACAGGCCAGTAGTTGTCATAAATCCTGCATGTACTTTCTCCGACAATATATTGTGCCATTATTTATTGAGATTAAATTTATTTTCGTCCTTTCCTATTTTTTATTATAAAGTTTTAGGTAAATTATAATGATATTTTTCTGAATTTAAGTCTAAACATATAATTTTTAAAAAAAATTATGATTAAATCCCTTAAGATTATAGTCGTAATTAAAAATACATCTATATTTAGTGGCAAAGGTTTATATAAATCCCTCACAAGGTATATTACATTTACACCATGAAATCTTACAAAAAGTTAGAGATGTTTGTGTTTTCAAACTTAATCTCAATGGGTGATATACACAAATAACGACTATTTTTCAGGACTTCCACAATTATTCATGCTAGCTGTGAGACATAATGTTCACATGTACATATCATTATGTTTTTATTCTCTAGGAATTTTGAGTCGTGAATCAAACAAGTATGGATTTACTTGGGTTATATTTCCGCTTCATAAAAACGTGATTACTTACATGATAAATGCAACCAACGCGATGTTTTGTCCTGATTCAACCAAATCAAATCTTATAAACATAATTTTCCCAACATCTAGTTCCAATTAATTGACCGATTTGTAGTTATGTTCAGGCTATATTTGGATTGACTCCAATGACGAATTCTTTAAATTTATTTGGCTTAAATTTAAATTTATTTATTTTAATTAATATTGAGTCATTTAAAATTATTTTTCAAATCATTGTTTCAAATCCAAATTCATGAATTAAAATATTTGAGGTACTTCTTGTTTGGATGAATTTTAAAATTTCAAACTAGCTCCATTTTAAACTATCTTTTTTAATCTGATGTGAATTTTTACTAATATTTAATTATTTTGAAATTATTATTTTTTGACCGAAAAAAATAATAATTTATTGTATACCTAAATATGTCTCTAGAGAATTTTAAACCCATCTAACTCTTGTACAAATGGTGAGACATACAAATATACATACCACACCAGCACCAACAACAAGAATTAGTATCTTATGTGAAAGCCACGTTTGGATGCATCAAAAGTTAAATCATCCAAAAAAATAAATTAAAACCCAATTTACTAAATTATATCTTGATAAATTGCCAAACAAATGCTATGATCAAACACTTGTATATATTCACACAAATAAACATGATTCTTAATTTCTACATAAATATGATGAGATGAATAACTCATTACTTACCAATTCCATAGCATCCAAACAGTTCCTCAAGAGCCTTGACGAGCTCCGAATACCCTTTGTGCATGCTCAAATCAACCTTCCGAAGAAAAGGCGCACCATCCATGCTAACTTTCACGTACATCTTCCCACCGGTAAACACATTCTTCCGCCGGTACGCCGCCACCGGCGGCCACCCCACCACCTGATTCCTGTTCTCCCCACCGCCGTAGAAATCAGAGAAATCCCTTTTCTTCTCATTCTTGATCTCCACTTCACCGCCGCCGGGAAGCCCCAGCCTGAGCTCCGTTTCGAGTGATCCCACACCATTTTTCTCCATTTTCAGATGAATAAGAAACACTGATCGAAGGGCTGATAATTTTTTATTTATTTTCTTTTTGATTTTTGGGAGGAATTAATTAATTTCTCTTTGGGAAAAAAATATGAAGGTAAACATGTAGGTTTTATACATGCAAGAAGAGAAGACAGTGCCAGGTCAGCGCCAAGCTTATTGGTCGGTCACATGAGAAACAATGGTGGGGAATTGTATGCTGCCTAAGACACTAGAATGGGCCGGCAACACTAAAGTTTGGAGATGGGCAGATCGGAGGGCTCTTGGTTTGTCACGCCTCCGGAGGGTGGAATCCTGGCCGTCCAATGTCGTTCATGGAGACAATGCATGTGATGGGATTTATTGATGTGGGCTGACAAAAATTCTAATTAAAATATAATTTTATACATATATTCTCTATATATAATTATTGGAGGGGGTAATAATTAATTATTTCTTAAGAAAATTTTTATTTTTTACTTCATTAATTTAAGGCATGCACACACACACACACACACATATATATATATATATATGCTGTTGGTATGTAATCATGAGGAAATTAACAAGGAAAAGTTTCTATTAATTACTTTTTTTTTTTTTATTTTAAAGCAAGAGAAGAGCTGGTTGTTAAATATGTAATAATGTTACCTCGCTCCATATATATATATTATATTTATCCTCTTATAAATATGAAAACATACATTAGAATGATAAATACAAGACAAAATTGAAAATTTATATAAATTTTTTATTGACATAAGTATTTTTCGTTCAAACCCTAATTAGAAAGGGGTCAAGTGTAAACGCAGAATCGGGAGGAGTGTAAGTGTAATTTTTTTAATATACATATATAATTTTATATTTTAAAAGAGATTTAAGTATAATTAATTTTTATTTTATTTTAATTGCAGGAATAAGGTAAACGTGTGAGGAGCAGACAAGACAGCTTGCATCATCATCATCATCATCATCATCATTACCCTGAGTCTGAGATGGACTTCCTCTCCACGCCTTCTGCTACCTACATTCACCCCCACACGGTGTATTACAGTTATTTTTTTAAAATTTGGTATAATTATAAGTATTTTCATATTATTTAAAAAACTATATATTATTTAATTTTAACTATCGTCTAATAATTAATTTATTTTATTAATTATGATTGTGTTTTTTTTATTTATTTTTTATGGTGAATTAATCAAAATGTCATTATGGACTAAAAATTATAATTTTTTTTAAATTTTTCTTTTTTTTATAGACAAAATGAATAATATTTTTCCATCCACCTGGTCTAATTTTTTCACAATTTTTTTATTTGTTTAAAAAAAAAAAAATAATACGGATAAAATTGACAATTTCATACCTCAATTCAAAAATTATATAATTTTATCAAATATCAGGGAGTACTTATAAATTTTTAAATAACGATGAGTATTCATAATAATACCAGATATCAGAAAATTCGTTGTAATTTTATCCTTTGTTTTCTGCTTAAACTACCACCCCATGTGGATTAATATACAATCATATTAATGAACGGTCGGATTTGATCTGGTGTGAACCCGGGCATTGCGACTGTATGCTGTCGATTTTTGGACAAACTTGAGCGCAGCAATATTTTGTCTGAAAAACATACGCCTTCTCATGAAGAGAAGGTTTTAGAATGCTAAAAAAAACATACAATATTTAATTATGGGCCAATTATTATTATTAAAAATAAAATAATAATAGCAAATATTTATTGATCACGACCATGCAACGATTGTTGGTCGTGGTATCTGCGAGGGTGGCTAAAACATTTGTTACAACTAAAGTCATGAAAAATATTTTTACCATGGTTAAGTGCCATGACAAATAATTTTTTCTTGGTAGAAATCTATATTTTTGCATCAATTTTATTTAACCGTGATCAATAAAAATTATTTACCATAATTTTTAGTCCATCACCATTAAATTTGTAGCCAATAGTGATTTTTTTTTTTTTTTTCTTGTGGAACTTATATGTTGTACAATTAATCCCTTATCTATATAACCAATGTGGATCGATGAGGGACGAGAACCAACACTATATATCTAAAGCACTGGCCGTGATGTGTATACGAGAATTTTATATTAATTAGATCTGTGGGTGAGAAGTTAATAAATAAATTAAATATTAAAACTGACATACCAAAATAATTGAGACATTAATTCACACTCTTTTAATTATATATAGTATATATAGATTTATAATATAATAAATATTAAATTATTAAATTGGGATATGTTTAATGTAATTATTGTTTTTTTATAATAAAAGAAAACCGATGTAAGGATCTGAAAATCATTTATTTGGGATATATATAGAGAGTTTTGTCAACTGTCATACTTAAGATTCTTCTGTTCGAGTCTACCAGTGATCATATACGTGTGTGTGTGCAGTTTGTCTATGTTGTTTCAACATTAAGTCTGCATCCTTAAACTAATATATCATGTCGGGAGGAAATTATATTTGTATTATTTTTTCATTATAATTATTATTATGTATACTTAATGACAAGATCTTTTGTTTTACCCATTATGAATTTCATAGTTCTAACAATAATAATGATTAGGCTAAAATGCATAAAACCCCCCTGTGTTTTAAAAAGTCCGCTGAAAACCCCCCTATGTTTTAAAAATAGGCTAAAAGCCCCCCTGTGTTTTCTTAAATATAACTCAATCGCCCCTTTCCGTTAAATGTAACTAACGGCGTTAACTTTTTTATAAAATAACCGTTATACCCTTATTTAATATATATATTACCTCTTATTTAGTAACCGTTGGATTTTTTTGATCAAATAATGACCATTAGATCTAATGAATTAATCTCAACCGTTAGATTTCAAAAAAATGAAAGGTTTGGATTCAACTAATTATTTAATTTATATTATATATAAATAATTTTATTAAATAAAAAAAAAAAAAACTATCTACCCAACCCCCCACCCCACCCTCTGCTACCCACCCCCACCTCCTGCTACCTACCCCCTCCCCAATCTCCCCCACCCCGCCGTCCACCCCACCTCGCCGCCCACCCCCACCCCGCCGCCTGCCTCCTCCTCCCGCCTCCCCCGCCTGCCTCCTCCTGCGCGCCACCCCCCCGACTACGTCGCCCAGATAATGACGAAGGGCGGCGGCCGCCGTCGCCCATGGTCTGGGCGGCGGCGCGGCGACATCGTCGCCCTACTGTGCGACGGCCGCCGCCCCCAATTTTTTTTAATTTTTAGAATTAATTTAAATTATATATTAAATATTTTAGTTAATTAAGAATAATTTAAATTATATTTAAATATAAATTAATTAAGAATAATTATTATTGTATTTAAATTTATTTAAATATATATTTTACTTAATTAAAAAGAATTTAAACATATAATTAATTAAGAATAAATTTTTTAATTTTAAAATAACTAAAACATCATATTAATTATAAAAGTAATTCATTGAAATATGTTTAAATATAATTAAAGGAAAGTTTTAATTTTTAGTTTTAATAATTATAATAATTATAATAATTATTTTAAATTTAAGTATAAATTTATTTAAATATTTTAATTAAATAATAATTTAAATTATTAATATTATATTATTTTTATAATTATTAATATTTGTATTTTTAGAGGAGATAAAAATGCAAAAAAAATTAAATTTAAAAGTCATTTTGACTATAGTAATTTTAGATACAATATAAGGGTATTTTAGTCAATTAAAGACTATAAAAATGTCAAAATTCGCAAAAAATCAAGCCCAAACGCACTTCAGGCGCGTGCATGTCACCTTCCGTTAATTTCTAACAGAATAGGGGTTTTTTGCTGAGTTTATTAAAACACAGGGGGTTTTTAGCTTTTTTAAAACACAGGGGGCTTTTAGCTTTTTCAACAAAACACAGGGAGGTAAAATGCATTTTAGCCTAATGATTATCTAAAAATAATAATTATTAGCTAGCAAGAATTAATTAGTGAGAAAAACTTGTACATAGAGTTGTCATTAAGAAGACAATTATTGTCATACATATAGTGACGATTTAGTTACGATAAATAATAATTATTATTACATTATATATATATATGTTGTTATTGTAAGTGTGTAAATAATTAAATATAGTGACAACTTTATACACAAATTCTTGTTAATAATAATAATATAGTACTAAGATTAAAATTATTATCACTTAATATCTATGTTTAATGACAATTAAATAATTATCACATGAAATTTCGTCATTAGTGTTAATTTTTTTTGTTGACATGAAAATATTAATAGATAGGCACAAAATTCATATAAATAAGTCATGTTGCCGTGTCTTCTTTTGTTTTTTTTTTTTTTTTTCATTCAAGATTTTAGTTTATTAATATTTTTATAGCAGGTTAGTTGCATTTGACTAAATTTGATATAGTAATTCAATTGATCGAACTTTATAATGGGATGATAAATCCAATAAATTTTCATCTCATTTTTGACATTTTCAAGAAGTATTTTACAAGATCAAATAAATAAATTCAAATATTGGTCGAGCTGCAAGTTTATAAGCTTGAGTATAATATTAGGTCGAACTCTATCGCTCCAACATCTCTCATCTCTCTCTCTCTCTCTCTCACACAAACAATTTTTAAATAAACTTATCACACTATATATGTATACATATATATATATATATTTTTTAGGGCATTTGAAATTGATTTAAGTATTTGGTGGTGTTTCTCTCCAACCTAACATATGCTTTATTAGGTTGGGATAAGTTCATTAGTTTGATGCATACATATAGGGCACACGTGATGGGAGTTGTCTCGGACACACATTATGGGATACTATGGTGTGTTTGGTTCATGACATTTAGACAACAATATTTTACTTCAAAAGATATGTCCAAGAATCTATTAGTTTTTATTACCCCCTATATAACCATTTTGATGTCCAAACAAACCCTTTATATTGTTTGGTTATGGTGTTGATGATTTTGGGCAAACACCCTTCAAACATACATACTTGAGTCTTGAATTTGAGACATTAATATCATCACTACAATAAAGAGAAATAGAAAAATGAATGAAATATTAAGATGTAATCTTGAAATTATTGTTATATATATGAAGTGGTAATAAATTTCAATTATGGCAAAGTAGTATTAAAAAATATTGAATAATTCATTATATATTTATAGTGACAATATGGTGATAACATCTATAATCATAAGTTACTCGATCGTTACTATAATATATGTCTAAATAATTACTAATCATGATAACTTTAATAAAATATTTTCCGTCACTACAATCAATACGATGATTTTGTGGTCAAGAGTTTAACGATTCATTTAAATGTCATAAGAATAAATTTTACTGAAAACAAAGAGCCCGTTAAGTATAACAGAATGATGATTGCTGACTGATAATGTTTTTTAACTCAGTGAAAATTGTACTTCTTATATATTGGTAACGCTATGGGTGACCAAATTAGTTAGTACCTATATGAAAATTTAGTAAAACCAATATCTTGTGATGGTTAGATTACTTTAGATGAGATAGCAATAATGATAAACGAGTTCATCTTCATCTAAGGGTTCCAAAAGAAAATTATTATTTACTTCCCAAAAAGTATACTGACATTTCAACTAAACATATACTTAAAAAATTGCTGCCCATTTGACTATTTTTTTTTTTTTTAAAGCATTTACTTTGACAAAGAGAATAAAAACCATAAAAAAGAGAAAAAGTGTAGTAAACAAAAATGACAACAATTCATAAAAACTTGAAGCATTGACAGGAGAAGAGAAGACTAGAAAAGCATTGATGGATGGGAATAGGTTTGTGCAAATTAATGTTACACCTATTTCACTTCTGTTTTTGGGAGTGGGGCCAATTACATATGGCCCACATCCTATGAACATTGTATTAATTAATAGTGTAAGATAAAGACTAGAAAAACCTTAACCCCCTTTTCTGTTGATTGAAGTGGACATGGATATTTCAATTGTGGATATGAATTACTTGGTTATGTGGATCAAAGCTGTCCATGGATATAGATATTCCCTTTTATCATATATGCATGGAATTTACATCTACTTCTTACAAAGAAACTATTAACCATATTTTTCTAGGATTCCCCAAAGAAAATTCAAGAATTAGACGGGCGCCTATTATTGAGGAAATGATGGGAAGTACAAACATTGATTACCTTGAATTCTTGAAAGACTAGGACGGAAAAGTAGATGAAGATAGGTGATTCGTAAAAAGCGTATACGGGTAATATTTTTCGAACAAAAAGTATATTCATTTGTAGTTTTAGTGTGAAATCACACGTAGGGATACCTTTGAACTTTTGTAGATCAAGACGCTCTCAAAATGCATGTGGCTCTTATTTTACATATCAAAACACTTTGGTAAAAGTGCTCAATTTGATCAAGTTCAAGGACTCCGTTGTTTCTCACCAAGCATCAATTCACACATCCATATTCACACATAGCCATCAGCAAGATCCATACATGTACCCCTTTTTCTGCCAAAGCAGCCAGCAGGTTCCCAGAATGCTTCAATATCCGGCTCTGTGATGGAAAGTTATTTGCATAGCTGGAAATACTTTGATTATGCAACAACTGCTGACAGCTTTTTGCAAAAACACATTTGACACAGATACATAAATCACTACTCAAATCAAGAACAGCTAATGCATCGCTCATCAATAAAATATGATTAAGCACAAATTAAACCTCAGCCAAATAAAACAAAATATGATTAGCTACCATGCAGAAATAGTAGCAAAATACCAAATTTCCGAGCAAAATCTTTTTTGTTACGCATTTGCCACGTTCATAGGAGATCGTTTTTGCTGCTCAAACAGAACATTATTTCATAGGAGGTCGTTTTTGCTGCTCAAACAGGACAATATTGCGGTTGCTCCATAAAGCCCATGACAAGGACCAAACAACTGTGTAATCCAAACTCAGTTGTGCCTTCAAACCATTGCCTGATTGTCGTCCGTGGAACATTTGACCATGCGCAAGTTTGCCGAGCAAAGTCACATGTCGGTCGTCCTCAACTACTGTCCCACACAGAGAACGGCCCATCTCAACCTCCAAATGCCGATTTCTGAGCTAAAGAAGGGTGTTCCAATACACAACATCCACCAGAACACCTTGATTTCGTTAGGTGCTTTGCTCTTCCAAGTTATGTCTCTAGCAAGTACATTGACGCTACATACCACTACAAAAATGAAGAGCAATATCTGTTTGATTCCATTTTTTAATTATATATCCATATTCACTCATCAAAATCTCTTAATTTTATATGACGTGTCATATTATAAAATACAGCAACTTTTTCACTAAATCGGAACATAACACTGAAGTTTGACACTCACAAGCTTCTAATTAAGCGCATATTATATTATAAATTTATAGCACCCAAATATTAAGGTGTCAAATTAAAAAAGAAAAAGAGATTTAGAATTACAATAGGGGTCAACAGTTGATTCATCAAGAGTAATATACATCACAATATTTTCCAAGTTTGAACCTTTTCCTTCAACCATTATATGCTAGGAACTTAGTTGCAGAAACTCAGTACCAAGTATAAAACACAAGTATGGAAAAATGATCACCACATATCTGAGTCAACAGAGGTAAACAAGTAGAAAATGATAAGCTAATGCAGTCACAGTTCATTAATAATTACAATAGTAGAACAGAAATAGAAACATTTATAGTCGTCATAGAAGTATTAACAGTCCAATATCAGCAGGTAGCAGTTTTTACTTTCAACCCAATCTATTCACACCAAACCAAACACTGATCCTTCAAAAGAAAAAAGACTTGAGACTGTGTTCCGCTGATGAAGATCTCCAGAAAGTGAAAGTTCTTTGAAAACCTGGATAAGCGTTTGGCACAGACTGATATAACCCAACATTTATAAGAACAAGGAAACACTCAGGTTGGGGAAGGCTTGCTGCCTTTATTCCAATACTTTTTTAAAGAAGACTTGGCAAGCTTTATGAAAAGTCAAATGCACAAGAACCTGCAACAGAAGATGGAGGTCACTTTTCATCTACCTTGCAAGTTGATAGCAAGAATTGAAATAAGATTCATTCAATTTTTGATGTCCTTACAGCATATAAGAGCAAGGAACTGCCACCTGTCGAGCTGCAGTATTCTTCCTCAAAATAAACAGCAAGATCAAGCTGTTTTTCCCCGTGAACCTGACCAGCAAAATAGAGGAAATAAAGAAATATCACCATACACTCTCAAGATATGTTGAAACTCCAAAGGACAAAAAGAAAGAAAGAAACAGCATATTCCTCAGTCCCACTTTTGTCTCACTGTCCAGTGCTTGAAATTCATGCAGGCAAGATGGTTAAGCAAGGGAAACTGAGGATGTAATCACCAGTTGCTTTTCTTTCCATAGTGAAGTACACCTTAAACTTTCCCCCAAGTCCACCCCACCCACCACTAAAAAAAATAAAGTAAAAGAAAAAAAGAGAACCTTATGTAAGCTAAATGGAAAATTACAATTTGCTGGCCTACACCAAGACCAAGCCAAACCCAAAAATAGAGCCATAAATTACCTCAGAATTTTCAGTAAGCCCATATGTAATCCAGATCAGGGATTGGAGAACAGGGAGGGCCTGGAAGAAGGCTTACAGCACCAAAAGCACAACCAAGAAACTCAGTGACACCGAACAGATGGAAGATATTTTGACTGCAACAGTTATGACTTAATCTGCTTACTGCAATGGGTTCAACCTATCTACAAACATCATGGGTCAAATTTCATCTCTGTGTATCTGCAAATCAATACATCTTCATCAGCAAAAGAACTCAAAACAGAATTAGGCCATATAGCAAATTGCACTTGCCTTCGAGGATTCTTTTGCCTCTGGCCAAACTCATCATTTGCAAGTTCTGCTTGAAAAGACAAATTATTCAACAGCATAATGGGCAGGAATGTGTCAAGCAAAAAAGGTAATTGTATCTTACCAGGCTTGTGAAGGCTTCCAATCACGACCAACATTTGTTTGCGTTATTTCTTTACTGGAACCGAAGTTATTGAGTTACTTTTTGTTACAGAAGAATAGTGGGATGCAGAACAAAATCCATTTACCAGAAGTAACAGTTCCAAAGAAAATTAAAAATAAACACAGGCATCCAATAAAAAACAGAAAGAAAGAAAAGAAAAGAAGGTACCAGGCATTACCCAAAAGAAAATTTAAAAATGTATTAACAGAGCAACAGTTTGCAAAGGAAGACAGAAGCGAAAACATGATATTCTAGATGGCAACAAAGCAATGGAAGAAGAGAAAAGATAATGCAATAACAGGAACTATCCTGTCTACCTGGAAGCAGCTGTTATAGAAGTCGCCGGTCCAGATGGGTGAGCATTATAGGAACCATCAACAGTGATATATGGAGGACAATATCTTGCCCCAGTGCTCCAGCAGCACCAGCTAAAACTGGTAGCCTGAATGTCATTATATAACTAAGAATTATTAACAGTTTGTGACATTAATCAACTAATATTACGATCCGTTGGATTCTTACATTATAAAGCTATAAACGGAGGTAATGTAAGATAAAGAAAAACTTGATCTATGTTCAAACAGCCTAATTATACAGCAAACAAATTCAAGTTTGTAACTGAAAAATTAGCAGATGAAATCTGTGTTGCTGGAAAGATAGGATGGTGCTGCATTTATTACCAAGTCATTTCAGAATTCCCTAGACCAACTTGTGGTTGAGCAACATATCCAGGGAAGGCCATGCCAACAGCAGGAACTCCTATTCCACCAGGATGCTGGCCTCCAAATTGCATGACTGTAAAATTCCACCAAGAATAGGAATTACCTCCGGTTAAACTTTATGCACGCACCACCAGATAGAAACAAGATGCATTAGAATAGCACACAGATCCATAGATTCAATCTAAAATTTTACTCAGCAAACAAAGAGCATCTTCCAATCAATATTACTCACGTTTAAGTTTTTTCAGGAAAGAGGGAAAAAGAAAGAGCATGTAGAAGGGTAAATAACCACAAAAAATAACATATATGATACTCGTCTGTAAGAAGAACATCCATCTTTTCTCCAATTCACATTAATACAAAAATTTGCAAAAATGGTACTTGTTCTCATTCTGGATTCTGAAAGATAAATTCCACAAGAGTTACCTGGCAAGAAAGCTGGGAAGTTTTGATCGCCATGAACACTGCCCATATTACCGGAGGTCCCCATAATCTGTGCTCCACCGTATAGGAAGGATCCCCTTCCACTGCTTTGCTCACTACCTTTTCCTTTAGGAACCAATGCAATCTTGGATTTACTTGATTCTGAAATAGATTCCAGCTCAACAGACTCAACTGCATTGACCACTCCAGTAGCCTTTGGTGGAGAAGAAGTCTGTGATGCACTGGAAACACGTTGTTGAAACTGGTGACCAGAAGCTTGCATAGAAATTTGCTCACGACCTTGACCAGGATTCCTCTGAGCATCTTGCAGTTGGTTTGGTGCAGGAAATCTGACTTGGGTATTAGAGACAGCTGGTTGGTAGGCCATTTGGGTCAAGGGAGCTGTTCCTCTCCCTTGATTGCTTAACTGTTGTTGAATAGAGTTAATAGCTAAGGGACCAGATAGCTGCATTTGCATAGTGTTTGCAGGCTTTCCAGCTATTGCAGAAAGTGAATCATTAACATAAAGCTTATCCAGACCAATAGAATCCACTATATTCTTTCCATGCAGCACTCCGGAGGATTGTGCCATGGTAACTGATGGCTGATTCCGATTAATTGAGCTAGCATGGGCATTCCTCTTGTTGCGCACACTGTTGTCTTTTGTGGAAGAACCAGAGGGATAAAATGGTGGAGAAGCAATGTTCAAATTAGACGCAAACACTTGTTTTCTGGGCAGCGCCACTTGACGCTCTGCATTAGGCATAGATTCACTGGTTCTTACAGAATTAACGTTCAAGGGCTTCTCAACTGATTTTCCCGATCTACACATGAAAATACGTATAATTGAGAACATGATGACTACATTTCAATAGAAACACGTTAAAGAATAAGGTTTCCACTCACTGTCTGCTTTGAGTGAGAGGTGCCTCGTTGCTCCTAAGAGATGGTTGATACCTTCGAGGTCCTCTCCCCCTGGCACCCTTTGGAGCATTGTTCTGGTTGTTATTATTCTGAGTGACATTACTAACACGTTCTTTGGGCCCGTTTCCTCGTGCATAACCACGGTCTGCAGCTCTATTCCTACCACGACCTTGAAAAACGACCCCTTGTACCCTTCTTACGCTGGATATAGCAACTCAGGAGAGATGTAAAATATATTAAAAGGAAAGAATGCACATAAACACGGACAAATACACATCTATTAACACATATAAACTATTCACCTCTTCGTAGCTCCTTTCCTGCATAGCCAACTCCTCAAACTTATCATGCCCCCATTTCCTATCATCCTTAGACTCCCAAACTTTCTTCCTCCAAATGTACGCCTAAGTACAAGAAAATCTAGATAAGTTGGCAAATTTAATTTCTGAAAAATTTCAGTGAAATCAGCAACATGATGACACATAACTCATAAGGCAACACCTGAACTAAAACTATCTCAACACTAGCGTTAACAACTTCTTCATCATTACAAAGGAGGACAAGTTCCTGATTGAAATACTTTGAGTGAGCATATATATCCTGTAGGCATATAATGCTATAAGTGAGGAACACACTTGCACAGCTCTGTCATCAGTTGGAGCATCACCAGCGGAAACATGTCTAATATTGAAAGTTTTTACGGGTTTAATAAAAACAAACATGTCTCCACCAATGTTCACAGGATCCAGAATCCGAAGATTTCTTTCTATGAGTTGCTTCCAGAGCCTACAATGCCAAAATTAGCCTTCTTCCTAAAACTCGAAATTCAAAGCATCATATATTTCTCTACATGTCAGAGGTTGTCATCAATTAACACAACCTCCCTTCTCCGTTTTGCACAGATTGACTTGCATTGTTCCCAAATACATACATACTCCCTTCTAGTTGTAAAGCAGGAATTATCTAAAAAACAAAAAGGTTTTCTGTGCCAAAGTGGAACAAACTTGAGAAACCAAGCATCATAGCTTATGGAAGGTGACAAAAACAAGAGATGAATAGTGAAAGCCAGGAAATTGAAGACTCAATTCAGATTTAGAAGTCATTATACTCAGAGTGATCACACCAGAATCCTTATGCAGACAATCCAAATAGAGATAACCTGAATTCACGGTACAAAAGTTAAGACACTCCAGCAGTTTAATTGAACTCACTGCATTATCGGAAACCTGAGAAACAGATGCTTAATACCTATGTCGCCCACCGGCATTGTCTCGAAAGCGGTCATCATGCATGTAAAATGCACCTGTTGTAGGCACTGTGTAAGGCTCTATCTCTTTCTTTCTCCCCCACGCTGACCATCATCAATATTATTATTTTTGCTTTTAACTTGACTTGCGTCATTGTTCGACCCCTTCTTCTTCGCCATCAACACCCCCGCGGCCCCACCATCTTTCCTTATCTCGGCCCTCACCACCACCATCTCCACAGCATTGTCGCCTCTGCCAACATCACTTTCATCATAACGCGCCTCCTCTATCTCCTCCACATACTCCTCACCCAAATCGTAATCTTCCTCTTCTTCCTCATATTCATCCTCGTACTCCGCCGGAGCGCCTTCAGATTCCCCATCAGAATCAAGAATCGTCCGCCGCGGCTTTTCCCTAATCTCCCCTCCCTCATCCTCTTCATCGTCACTCGCCTCTCTCCGCCGCATCTTCAACGTCAGCTTCGCCTCCTCCGGATCGCTCTCGTAATCAATCTCCTCCTCCGCCATCGCCCCTCCACTTATCAACCCAAAAATTCACACAACCCACCAGCTTCGAAGCCCAAATTCCGGAATGGGTTCCGAAATTAGGACATTAAAGTCGGGGGTTTTGCGGATTCGATCCAAGGTTTCAATATTCCGGGGAGGGAGCCGCTTGTCAGGGAGCGAATTACTCTGGATTCCTACAATTGATCGGGCAGATTGTTCTCAGGATTACTCGTATGTGTGGTTTCAAAGGAAATTCAAAACTCACCAATCAGAGATTTATATTGGAGGTACAGTACAGCACGGCATTGACGGATGAGCTGATGAACTTCTTGTATATATATAGATACTCAACGTCTCAACCAAAAGAGACGCAAGCAAATCCAACATCTAATCCCCGATCACGCGGATGCGGGTCGACCTCTACCCGAAACTGAAATCCTGCTCCAGCCTAGCCCAATTAGCTAAACGGGTCTGGCCCAACTATCCCAAGATGTTGATTGGTTCTTTTTCAAACGTTTTCTTATCAGTAAAAGCCAATTTCTTTCTTCTTTCTTCTTTTCTTTTTTTTTTTTTTTTTCTCTCTAGAGGTTCATAAAATGTATTACTGTACCAATATGCATAGACATGTGTGTGTGTAAATTTACTTTTTAAATAATATAGTCCAATCAAAAATTGTAGTGAAAGAGAAAATTCTCGTGAATTCAAGCACTGTCTCATTGGTTGTAAAAGGATTAACGATCGTTCAACAAAATAGCTCTTTTGACAGCCTATTATATGAAGTATTCGTTAGACAGCCTATAACCGTTAATTTGCATTTATAATTTTTTAAATAATAAAAAATATTTGTAGTTACCACAAATATAAAAAAAAAAAAGTCCATTCTAATGTATCTTATTTATTATTTGTTCCTCTTTAAGAGGAAAAAATTGATGTAACTTCAAACGAATCCTTGAAACCGTATCAATGTCAATATGAAGACATTTGAACAGATAAATTTGAATTTTGAACCAAAGATTTGGATATAAATAAAAAAGATTCAAATAACCATTTCTTGAAATCCACCACAATGTTACTAAATATTACTGAGAATGATTGAATGTAAAATCTACAAGTGTTTGTGAGTTTAATATTCTGGGTTTAAAATTGTTAGCTCTAAATATATTAATCCAAAAGTAGTTGAACATTTTTGCCTGAAGTCATCACATAATATCGCAGATTTCAACTATATATCACCGGGTTTTAACTAAAATTTGAATCCCATTGGAGATGTATATAAGCCAGATGTTTAAGCGAACTACAGACTTTAACTACTTAACATTCATGTCTCCAGAATCGCATAAACAAGACTCAGAACCAAGTACATCGCCTAAAAGAAGACATTAGAAGACACTTTGCTAAGGTTTACAAAGATAACAAAATGGATAGGCCTTACAAGCTACACAGAGGGTTTACCAGTTATCATAACCATAAGCACTCGTTTCAACCTTTCGCCTATGCTGAACGAAGAGGATAACGCATAAGTGGTAACCTGAGTGTGCAATTTCTCTGAGTCTATGTAGAGGGAACTAGTTATTTATCTGATGCCTGTGGAGAATTTTCCGGGGTTTTCAGAGCAGGAGTAGTCTTAGATTTGTGCTCTACAACAGCTGCCCGAAAGTCTTCAACTATGGAAGCGTCCTTGAATTTCAAGGCAATTGTAGAAAGCCCATCTTTCCCTTCGCTAGCAGTATTCACACAGGCGAAGGTGATGCCTTTCTTGTCCATATTCGTCAGCTTCATGTCCGGGAAAAGACAAGCGTTCAAGATTAACCTATAGTTTCCTCTGGCCCTCATAATAAGTCTGCTTTTTCCTGTTCCAGTTGTGGAAACACTGATTTTGAGTTCTCCCTTCCCCCTTTCCTTCCATGCCCCGTCAATAAACTCAAACAGGGCTGCATCGGATGTGAAAACAGCCTTCTCGTTCTCTTCTCCTGTTTCAACAGCAAACCTCCTGCATGGTAGGGAGTTTGTTGCCCTCGCTCTTATTGGCAAGATTTGTCGCTGAAGTTCCAAAGATAGAGGAGTTTCCATTATTAGAAATTCCAAAACCAAATGAAGGCTGATCGTTCTTCAGGCCAAAGAGTGAACCAGTGGTAGAACCTAGAGGAGACCCATCTTTAGGGAGTGATCCAAATGAGAATGAGGTACTAGAGAAGCCTGTCCCAGCAAGACCGGAGAAAGCATTTTGGCTACTTGAGAGTTGTTGAAATGAGCTAAATGAGGCAGTGTCTGCAGTCTTCTCAGTAGTTGCCTCCCCGTTACCTTTCTCCTCAGCATTTTCCTTGCCATCGACATCCTTCCTAGACTCATTCTCACTATTGTCAGCTTCTGCAGCTTTTTTAGCAACAGTCCCAGATTCACCTTCTGTGACCTCCCTGACTGCAGATTTAGTTATGCTTTGCTCGCCAACGATGTTACTCTCATCCTTCTCAGAATTAAATTCAACTTTTGACTCATCAACTTTGCTTTCAGATGGCTTAACATCTGCACTAGATTCACCCTTTGGCTCATCAGAGACATTTTCAGATTCGGTGCTGTTCTTATCACTTTGCTCGTTTTCCTTGCTTGTAACATGACTTGCGACAGCCTCCGCCACAGGAGCAGAAGCAGGAGGAACCAACCGGATAGCACTGAATGGGTTAGATGTTGGAGTTGGTTCTGTGGCTGATGATTGCTGACGACGGACTTTCACAATTCTTCTAGTAGCCAGGACCTCATCACTTGCCCTTTTAAAAGTGCCTGCTTCTTGTTCAGATGTCTCCTCATCGTCGTCAAGACCAGGGTTATCTCGAGATAGTTGTACTCCAGCAGCCCTCTTTTTTGAAGGTTGCAAGTCGTTCTCTGTATCCCCCATGGCAGGTTTCGGGACAAACTTCAGAGGATTGCTGCTCAGCACACTGAAAAAATGGCAGTTCTCTGCAAGAACCACAATAAATGCTCAGCAACACTAAGATGATAGAATATGGAATCATGTTCAAATCTTGATACAAGGCAAAAAGTATATATGCACTCTGCAGCTCTGCCTGCTAGACAAGGAAAAAATCAAGGAAAAAAGTATGGCATAACTTTTTCCTTTTGCCTAACAAGTGACAAAACTACAAGATAGAATAAAATAAAACAACTGGAGAAGGACAACAAACTCAGGCGAGCACAGAGGCAGGAACGGAAAGAGAAATTGCCAGCAGCTCCATTAAGTTTTCACACTGTCATTTACAAAATTAACTGTAGACTTAAATAAGAGACGACATCACTTAGTATTCACTTTGAAAAAAATTAAGGATATACGATCCAGAAAATTGCAACACATCCCTACATCTTGGCACTATGCTCAACCAGCTTTATGACACTGAATAGTGGCAGAAGAGGCAGATGGACATGGAAACTACGGGTCAGACATGGAAGCAAGATTAAAGAATTATACATGAATGCACCAAAGATAAAAGATCCCACTACCCGTGTGAGCAGAATTGGGAGAAAGAGACAGAAAAAGTTATATCACCTAGAATTATCATAAATAGCATATAGCCACTAACATATTATCTGCTGTCTTCATAAATGCGAGTCTACGCAGACGACTAAACAACAACATGCAGTAAAATGACGAGTGAAATCCATATTGGCACCCTAGTTTTGTCATTAATGTCATATTGGTGTCCGAGTAATTTGAAATGACTCAATTAATACCCGAGTTTCACTATTAATGGCGTATTGGTACATGAGTAATTATAAGTAACTCAATTGGTACTCGAGTTTCCCCGACTTAATATCACTTCGGTACCCTTTTTATTTATTTTGTATTATTTTTTTATGTAATGACCATTTACCCTTAGAAAATAAATATACGAAAAATAATTAATATATTTTTGTCTTTACTTGAACCATTAGAGTTTCACTTTTTACATTTGAGTATTATACTTGATAATAATATTTCATTAATTTATTTTCTACTCACTTTAATTATCAATATTTATAAGATATTACATCACTTAGTAATTAATTATATTAAAACTGAAATTCAACATTGCAACGATAGAAAAGTTGAATTTGTGTTCTAAATTTTGAAAATTTATAATCCAAAATCAAAACTTTTGAATCTGAGTTTCAATTTTGCAATCAAAATTTAATATCCCGATTAAATGCAAAAAAGTATATTTGTCTACAAAAATTTCTATTACTCAGGACTTCATTATTAATATATAAGTTATGTTAATAATGAGCTTTTTCTATATATAATAAAAAGAAAGATAGTAGAAAATATCAAATTTAATTCTGAAAATATAACAATCTTGAAAACCAAATATGGAAATGAAAGTCAATTAGTTCAAATAAACACTAATACATCCATAGAAATTTATGCAAATTTTTTTTAATATATTTCTTAATACTCATTTTAACATCTAAGGGTAAAATGGCAATTACATAAAAAGATAATACAAAACATTAATAAAAATTATTTGTGTACCAAAGTGATTAATGGTGAAACTCTGGAACTAATTAAATCATTTGTAATTACAGGTAATAAAGTGACATTAATGGTGAAACTTAGATACTAATTGAGTCATTTGTAATGACTCAAGTACCATGGTGATATTAATGGCAAAACTCGGATACCAAAATAAATTTTTACTCGTAAAATGACAAAATAAGTACAAATTCAAAACCTTGTCATCAAAAAAGTCCACCTAAAAGGATGCAAATATCAAAGGCTAAAACCCTAAATGATAATGCAAATGAGTTTTCCATATAAATCTATTTTTTTATGTTTTTATTGGTTTTCCTAAAGCCCATCTACTAACAGGATGCTTCAATAATTAGAATAGAATTGTTAAGACATGCACAGAGATTTTGGTGCACATACGAAGCGTGCTATACCCTTTGTATCACCAACTCCATATCCAGCTATATAGAACTTAGGCATGGAAAAAAAAAATATATCCAGCTCCAATTGATTTGTTCTCCCTTCCCTTTTACAATTAGAGGCTTGTTAGTTATAAGAATCTTTTTTCAGCCCCAAACATTTCATAAGTATTCAATACAGACCAGCATTTGGCATTACATCAGACTAGGCAAGATATTAATTACACAAAGTACACATTAGCAGCTGGCAGAAACAAGACAAGAAAGAGAATAAGATCAAATTTCCTCAATGAACTTTTACGGAGAAGGACCAAAAGTGAGATATCTTACTCCAGACCATGCACATGCTTCAGTCACTTTGGTTAAGTTAAAGAGCAACACTAGAGTTGCTTAATGCAATAGCAAACTAATGCAGGATTCCATCATATGATGATGAAACAAATTATAAAACAATAGAAAACCAGAAAAAATGATAGAGAAAGGAATGTCAACAACCACATACCAAACCAGTATGAAAGGCCAGGATATATACGACAATATAATTGTATCTGGCAGAGAAACTAAACTCCAGCCGCCATGAAACAAGAACAAACATTGAAATATTGAAGATACAAGTATGAAATTCTTACCAATTAATGCCAAATAAAAAGCAACTAAAAAATACATCATCAAATTTTCAGTGAACATTTTCTTGATGTGTCTTGGCTAACAAAAAAGTAACACCTGTACTAAAATGTTGAGATAATACTCTCATGAATGGGAAATACTAAAAGAGACAATTCTGATGCATAAGAATACTACTTACTGAAACAGAAACAAAGAACCACATTAAAGGCTAAATGTAAAGTGTAAAGCCTAGACAAAAGTATCATTTATTATGAAAAATGACAAAAACAAATGTTCAAAGAAAGCATTGGGCTCAGCGGACATGATTGCAACACAAGTCATCTCCAACAACTACGAACCAAAGAGTCCTCCAATCAGTTGCCTATCCAAATATAAAAGTTAAAGGATACAACAGGGAAATTAAAAAGTTAGACATTTCTTGCAATTAAAAACCAGAAGAAACTTTCTCAAAATTTTCCTCATCTTTCATTGGCATCCAAAAAGGGCACAACCCCAAAACCCATTTCTCCCAATTCATACCCAAGATTAGGGGGAAAACAACAAAAACTTTAAGAAAGGCGAAAGCTCAAACCATGCAACAACAACAACAACAACAAAAGAGAATAAAAAATTCAACTAACATAAAACAAAAGCAACCCTTCCCTAACGCAACAACGTAAATATTAGGCAAAAACTAAAATGGAAGTATCACCATCAACCAATCCCACTATGTTCTATTGAAGCAACACGACAATCGAACACTAAAAACTTTAAAGAAAAAGTAAAACCAACAGCCCCGCAATAGAAATAGAAAACAACATAAGTACCTCAAAGAATACGAAATCTTTGTCTCTGCTTGATCTTAAAGCTCCAAAATTGTCAGTATACGGATCCGCTAAAACCCTAGGCCAATTCCAGAGACTACACACAGAGAGCGAGAAGAAAAATGAAATGAACATGAAGGTGGAGAGACCCTTTCTATCTCCCTTTTGTTCCCCCGTTTCTATTTTAAGGATTTTGTCTTCTATTTATATACATATATAGATATATTCTATTGCATCAGCATTAATACTTCTTGAAATGTTTTAGCCGGTTGGTATCTTATGTACGTTGTAATGCATAGTTACTACAATAATCAATTTTTTTCTAATTTGAACCACTTGAAATTGTTGTACTTGTACAGTTGGTATTATCCTACAACGTTTATCATAAATTACGTATTAGAAATTATACATACACATATATATATGCATTCTTTACTTAAGTGATTAGATTTAAGTAGTATATATATATATATATATATATTTCGAGCAGTTAAGCTTAGGAAGAGTGTCTCTCGAGCACTCCTGCATTTATGAGCAGTGAAAACAACAATGGAAAAGAGGCTCTAATTATAATCTTTCGAATATAAGTCAATGAGCCGTTTAAAAAATATGTTGAAAAGAACAATTAAAGTAGCAAAAATTGTATTTGACATTTAGAGGGTGATCGTTTATAAATATAATCAAGTTGTTCAATTTTACGTAAAATCAGACATTCGTAATGACTTCGTGCATAATGAATTGTTCGAGTTAGATTTGAATCGAAAAGATCAATTGCCAATATTGTTATTAGGATTATATCGGCCTTTTCATTACTTCAGAATGCCCAAATATGAGCCCACAACAAAGCTCAAAATGACAATTTCCACTCAAGTATGGCTTAGGATCAGCACAGTTATACTAGGTCATGTATCGGGCAGAAAAGCCCTACACTGCCGACAGAGCTCTGGAACTGAAGAATTACAGCGCCGGCGCAGTACCTTAAAGGTTGGACAATGTCTTTACTGTCGTCTGATCGTCTTGTTTAGACGAATCATCAATTTAGCAAATTAGACGAATATTTTTGTATCAAACTGAAAGCAATTATGCTGTGGAAGCTGAGGTCATACTGCTGAACAGTTTGGAATCCCAAAACCGAGCACTGCTTACTTCACAATAGTCTAACACACTAATGAATGTCCAGATTTCAAAACTCAAATGCAATGTCTTTACTGTCGTCTGATCGTCTTGTTTAGACGAATCATCAATTTAGCAAATTAGACGAATATTTTTGTATCAAACTGAAAGCAATTATGCTGTGGAAGCTGAGGTCATACTGCTGAACAGTTTGGAATCCCAAAACCGAGCACTGCTTACTTCACAATTCTCTAACACACTAATGAATGTCCAGATTTCAAAACTCAAATGCTTCATCACCTTTTGAGGTATCGCAACAGTAATTCCATGCCACCACTTTCAATACAACCCAGTGGCTAGAAAACCCACCACTTAACCACCGTTTGATCATACATGCTAACATCAACATCACATCATTATGTTCTAATCAAACGGTTCTCAAGTGAGTTTGCATATACCCACTTGGGCGGCATATGACTTCAGGATGAAATTTTCAGTGAATTGGGTGAGAGTACCGACAACAGAGTGACGGAGTATTCTGCATACAATACTGATGGGTAGATTTCTATAACACTATTATGTATCTACAATTCACAACGGCACATGAAATGTCATTGCAAGAAAAATCGACATATAAGATATAACAAAATCATGCAGCGGCTAAACTAATAAATGGAACTCCAAAGTCTACTGTAGTATGCGCCGAATAACAAAATTCGTCGTGCTTATCACACTGGCAGAAAGACACCCGGTCCTCCGATCACCTCTTCCAGGCAACCTCTAGAATACCTGGCATATGGAACTAAATTTCAAGTTTGGGAAGAATCAAGATCTCGTGAAGCTACAAAAAACTCTAGCGAGATATATTAGCTAAGAAAATTGAAGTAGGGTTGAAAATTTAGTTGAAGACAGCACAAGCCATCCCAGTTTATAATGTTTAAGGTCAACCAACGAGCAGAGGCAAGTCAATGCACCTAAATGTTTCGACTAAGGATAACAAACTTGGGATTTGAATACAAGACAAAGTGAGAAGAACTACATTAGAATAGAAATAGTAATATCAGCATATGAAATAACAAGGTAAAATTGAGCAATAAGGAAAGATTGCTAACATGTAACTTCATATACATACTCATAAAAAACGCAATAGTACAGCGAAGTACATTGTTGCTGGGAAAAAACTGTGGTTCGAGTTTAAAGGCTTAGCCAATAAATTCCTAATGCTGACTCCATATCAAAAGAATTTAAAATATCAATATTCTACAAAACATAGTTCAAAATAAAAGTTGAAGAACTTAAAATCCTTTGAAATCAGAATTATCCAAACAAATCCGTATGATTTCTTACTAGGAATTTGAAATCCCTAACTCAAATTTATCAATCCAAATAATGACTAGCTTAACAAGTTTTTTAATCTTCTATTCATATGGAAGTACAATAACCTAGGAAGAATTACATTCCAAGAGAGACATGCTTTTTATCCAGTAAATAAACATGGAGGCAAATGGTATTCAATCGCCTAATCCTACTTCACTTAACATGTGATTCTTCATTGAATATCCAGTCAAAAATCTAGCACCACAAATCCAACAAACTATGCATTTTAAATTAGGTACAATTGTACAAGAACTATTCACACACCAGAACTCCATGTTTGGATAATGGATAATATGATAAATAAATTGTATTCACACAGATTACAACTAAAACACATTGCAGACAGATTTCAACTCTTACCGTGAGAGCAATCATACACAGCCGGAACCGTCTGTCTTGAGTGGTCTCAGTGACGTGGTGTAAGCACTGAGAAGCAAGCAAAGAGGGGGAGGAAGAAATAAGGAACTCCATTAAGGGTAAAAAAAACTGCTGATTATGCTGATTCATTAATGACCAACATAACATGAAAAACCTATTAAAAACCCGAGTTTTTCGTATAAACTTTACAAGGCTAAGGCATCATGTACAAATTGATGCACCACCTGGTGAGTCAGATGGACTCCACATTTCATGATCCACCGGAAAAGCTTGAAATAGTTTATTGACAAAAATTGATAAAAAGATCAAATGGAGTGAACAGCCACTCCATTGGAAATACACGATATTCAAATAAAGACAATGAAATCGTAGGATTTATATTTACCTCTTCTCCAAACAAATCCAAAAGAAATCTCATAATGAGAAGCATCTATTGAGATACATTAACTTGAATTTTCAACATTAGTGGAAAAGGGTTTATTCCACCTGAATTAGGTAGGGAAGTTGGATCAGAATTTACTAATTACCAGTGAGAATCTGTATAAGCTGAATCCTAAAATCTATGTATGTTACCTGAGAAGATGCACTAAAAGCATAGACTAATAGAGTACTGCCAATAACATAAAACTGTACCAAGACTATGAAAATTGGGAGTCAACACAAAGAAAATCAATTAATCACCAGCAACAAAACTAGGAATTTCACACCGGCCCAACCAATTGCTTTTAGGCTGACGGTTTTCCTTCATTATTCGTACCCCACTCTTCCTCAGCCTCATTGCCATTCACGAGTACAGCACCATCTGTTGAGTCAGCATCCACCACAACAGCCTCTTCTTGGCCATCGTCATGCCCCACTACTTGCTTGCCCACTTGCCTATCTTGTGATTCATCTCCATTTTGCTCTGCATCCTGGACAAAATAGAGAAAGACAAAAAGGTAACATAATTAGCACCAACCTGCACCAATTGAATGCAAATTCAACATCCGGCAACTCATGTAATAAAAAGATAAGTAATTCCAGAAAAAGAAAAAATACCTTGACATGACCTTAAGCAGATTTACCTAAGTTCACTAGAGACTAAGCTCTTTCTAAATCTTTATTTTCCTTAAAGCATATTATATCTCAAAATAAAATGGTTCTCCTATAACATATATTACATTAAATGAAATTAAAAATCATACAGCACTTGTGAAATAAATTTATCTCTACCTCATAGTCCAAGCCTCCGTTATCTAGCTCTTCTTCCATTTGCATGTTTCTAAAAGTTTCTACAAGACTTGCGGTTGATCTATCAGCATGTTGCACATATTCAACTGCTGGAGGATACTTGCCCCTGCAGCAAAATTGGGAACAAGTTAGTGAACTCCTACCACAGGGAGAGATCAGGGTAACTAAGAACAGAAAAAAGTAAAGATAAATAGCGCTAAATGTACTAAAATTACATAAGCTTTACAACATTCAAACCGGAAAAAAAAATGCAGGGAAATGATATCTAACACTTTTATGCATCAATTGCTTGATCAAATAATAAAGATGCAGTAAGATTAAAGCAGTGTAAAAGTACCTTGTCTCAGCAGCTTTGCCTTCAACAGCTAGAGCAATTTGCCAATCATCAAACATATTAGAATATTCTTCTGGATCAGCAAGAGATTCTGCTGCTTTTGGATTAATCTGCAAATCATAATGAAACCAGCTCAAACAACAATAGAACACCCCAATAATTCTCATAATATATTCAACATTATGTTTCTTTCTCTTTTCTTTTTGTTGGCACTTTAAGAAAATGTTTTCATGAATTGTCACAACCCACAACTGCCACAGATCAAACTATAACATAGTAATAAAATGAGTAATGACCTTATTGAGGTCCTTTCTCCAAAGAGCAACAATTTCCGACACCTTGCTTGGAAGGTAAGACCGAGCCATCAATGCAGCTTCAGGTATCCGATTGCTGCAAAGAACTCAAAGTTTAAAGAGTAGCAATAAGGAATTGGAGAAGCAACCAGATAAAATAATGACGACCGCTTACCTCTCAACCAACAGCTGAAGGCAATCCTCCAATTTACCCAACATAAATAAACAAAGGAATGCGACGTTGTTTTTGCCATGCTCCTTGGCAAGAGATGCAAGTTTGGAAATTCCTTCAGCATCGCCTAGAGAAGAATAGAGTAGCAATAAACCGCTCAAGTCATTTGCTTGCTTCAAGCAGTCCTCGGCCATCTCTAACTGGCATAGAAAAGATGCATAAAATTTTAAGTGGATACCATAGAGGGACAAACATATGCATGCATGCATTTACAAAACCAACAAATAAAAATGACAGGCAATCCAACACAGAGAAGCATGGAGGAGGACAAATGTGATCTCCAGGCTCTTGAGCGAGATGAATAAAATCGTTATGCCTGAGAGAAATTTCTTAACTCATTCTAGCATATTCAAAGAGCGAGTTTTTTACAGAGGAACAGTGTATCTCTCTGTGTGTAAAGGATGATCATCTCACTGCTATCAACCTCAAAAACTACTGAAAGTAAATTTACTGTTTTAGCTCAAAGCATCGTGATCAAGTGAATACCATTCCAGTAGACATGGCTAATTCACCCAATTGCTTCCACTTTGACTCACTCTGTGCTACTGTGGCAATTTCCTATAGGCACAAAAAAAGTCCACTTGTGAGAACCACAAACTCCATGCAAAGCATAAAAATTCAAGACTTAAGATGAAAGATAAACTTCAGAAGATTCAGCAGCCCGGAAACAGAGAATAGAACTAGTGGAAGAATTTTAACAGAACCCACAGAAAAAGTCAAAATTGTTTACCTTCGCAATCTCTAGTCTGCCTAGCTGTACGGCTAACTCAAACCTGTAGTCAGGATCTGTAGCAACTTCCAGTGCATCTTCTACCATACCTCGTGATTCCAGGAAATGAGCCACACTGTCCATGTATCAGTATAGTCAAGCTAGATGTGGTTCAGGAATTTATGCTTCAAAATCAGATACAATGAGAAATTCAAAGAGAGGGAGGGAGGAAGCGGAAAAATAGCATGTACAATTGTTTGCAGCGAAGTTGACACATCAAAAAACAGACTCGTATATATTATTTGATTACAAGTGAATCATCCTCTGTTTGTCCAGATAATGATATCTTTGGTTTACTGCTTCTATTCATTAAGAAATACAAGTAGACACATCATGTAGTAATTATGAAAGAACTACAGAGAAAGCAAGCACATCAGACAACAAGACCAATGCCACCAAATTAGAAGATTAAACTAAGATGAAGTTTTACTCTTGATTTTCCCACTCAACTGGGGCTCATTTATAATGATACTCCACATAAAAGTTGATTTCTTTAGCACTTAAATTAATAAGATTTATCATATCTAATGACTTTGCAAATTAACTTAACCAGTAGTAACTAAGAGGTTGAAGATGTTAAAGTACCTGTTAAGATGATCCTTAGGAATCGATGGTAAGACCTCATTCGCCCTTTCCAGATCACCACGCATTACAAGAGTCTTGTACTCAATCAAGCTGAGTAGCAAAGTGTATCCCATAACACTGCAAAAAACAGACCCATAGAAAAATGTGTAAAAGCAAAACCAAACAAGAAGCACTTCTTCCCTCTCATTAAGACGACAGGTAGTCAATGACCAGACTAGTTACTGATTAAAGACGCCATTAACTCTCACTTCAAGAGTAAAAATATAATAAAAACAGTTGTTGAGAGGTATTAACTCACTTAAATTCTTTATCGATGAGATAAACACGACTCTGATTAGCAAGATACCCAAGCAGGTACATCGGTCGGTCTAAATGAAACATTGTGTTCACCTAAAAAATCAGAAAATGAAAAACTGCTTTCTCAGATTCTGGAAGAAACATTTGGAGAGAGATGAATGTAAAATAATATATGGAACAGTAAACCATACCTCACCACCTACGCAGTAGTTGAGTCTCCAGGAAGAGTTGTTGTAAATGAAACAATCCCCAACCCAAATTCCAGTTCGCACTCGTTCATTAATTTCATAAAGAAGCTCAAAAGCATCTTCTACACCTTGTTCATCTACTGATCTCCCGCTATCTAGATGAGCAGAAACTACATCACGCTGCAACATGTAAAAGCCAATCCAATTACTAAACCTTCTCCAGAAAGAACTTGCATCCAAAGTAGAAAGAAATGCAGACAAAAGGAACCCTTACATTATATTTAAGTATGTAGAATGACGTATCACTGGCAATGGCTACCAAATCACCACTGTCGGCCCAATAAAGATTCTAGATTACATCACCAAGAAACAGATAAACAAGGCTTAGACCCAACACGCCATAAAAAGTCACAGGTGTACCAAGTGTCTTCAGAAGTATTATTCTTACTTTAACATTGACATCAATTCGTCGTATCAACCTGCATTCAGCCCAATCATAGAAACAAATAAAATCATTTGAGCACATTGCAAGTAAAGTGCCGCCATAAATATGCTCTGCTGAAAACGTGGGCCGGATGTTTTTCTTCTCCTGAAAGAAACACCATACTAGCTGTTAATCCAATAAACAACCTAAGAATTTATTATCGACTTATGGGCGCGGCGCCAGCTATTATCTTGGAGGGGGTTGGTGCACAATAGTAGTAGTAAAAATCAGAATGCTAACAATGACAAAGAACTGGGAGAGGCATTGAGGGAGCTAAGAAACCCAAGAATACCTTCTGGCATAAAATCTACATCGCGCTACAATAGGGATGGACAAAAAGCTATAGGAATCAAAAACACTAACCAGGAAATTTTTACTAAATATCTTAATCTTTGATGTACTTTCTCTAACAGCATATTCTCCTTCCGTTGACCAAACAAACTCCAAGGCTGAGCCAAATGATCTGTTTCTCCATGCCAAAGCTGTATATATAATGTACTCACCGTCCCCACATACAACAACGAACCTACCATTAGGGTTATGCTTTAAGCTCTGCAAGAGAAAAAACATGGTTAATACATAGAGTACAGAACTGCATAAACTGATTTGAAACTAATCATTCAAACTGCCAAGATGGTCAAAGCGAGAAATTCTCCCATTTATTCACCCAATATCTTTGAACATGATTAAAAAAAACCTGATTTCGTCAATACAAAAAATTATGTATTAGAATCTTCTAAGCACATAAGCCAGAAAAAAGAGGATGAAAAGGGAGAACCATAATCCTTAAGAGTTCAGACTAAGGGCTAATGAATATTTCTTCTATTCTCTTACATAGTATATAAGAATTTTAGCCCTGTTATTTAAAAATCAAAACTTCAAAAGTTAAGATCACAAAATAAAGACTTGAATGCAAAAGGTTGTGTCAGGATATATTTATCTCCAGAACATATCTCCAAAGTACATGTTAAACATTGAGCATTAAAGACGAGCAAATATATTGTCTGTTTCCATGGAGAACTAAGAATTATCCAATCAAAAGGAAAGCACCAATAAATTACGCAGAAATATAGCCAAAGAACTAGAGTAACATGTTCAGGAGTGACAACCTCTTGAAGCTTTGGACACCCCTCAGCAGCCAATATATCAGATGACATCTTAGCGGTTACGCTTTTGAGAATTTGTGCATATTTAATGGACAACTTTGCTAAATGTTTTTTAATAGGCACATAAAATAAATTAAAAAAAAACAAGAAAATTCTCTTAAAAGTATTTCAAGTAAGCAATTCTAGGATGGTAGAGGTATTCCACATGTGCAGGCCCATTAGACAGATATAGCTCCACTCCTAGACTGAGATGGCTATACAGGTGATAAAATAAGTGTCATTGGCAAAGAGACTAAGAACTATGTGTCACTGTCAGCTATCAAATGACGAAAATTCAAAGCTTAAAAATAGTATGGACATTCATTCTTAAATGGCGTAAATCAAATGTTAAGCATCAATAATCTAGTGACGGATTCTAGCATAAAACCAACCAGGAAAAAAGTGATCAAAACAGCAAAGATCTCCATGCATGCATGAACTTTGTCAAAATGGAAACCATGTTGAGATACATGGATTCTAAATAAGCCTAACAACTTGATGCAACATGTCTCGTATAAAATAAGGGAAGACAACCTGTGGGTAAAGGTCGCAGGTTCCCAATTCCTTAACTGCCAAAGGCAATCTTTCCCCATCAGCAACCTGATAAAACATTAAGTCAGAGTACAAATTGGCTTTGCAAATTTTTTATTAAATGCAAGCAAAATCATACCTCATAATCTGCTCCAACACTCTTGATGTTAACAGTCTGTATTTCATTATGTTTGGCCCAAATTATTTTTCCACTGTTATCCATACTAGCAACAGGCACCTCCCGACCAAGCTTTACCATGATGGTTCCTTCATCATAACCAATTACGACCCTGAACATTGAATCAGTCCAATTAGGTGTGATCTCCAAATAAAAGAGAAACCAACAAAAGGACACTAAGTTCTCTAGTCAATTCTCAGCAGTTCCAAATATTGTTAGCCTCTATCAACTACGATCCCTTGAAAAATACCTATACCCAGCCTAAAACTAGTTATTTTTACAATAGAATTTAGGAATTAACTTCAGACTTTACTCACGGCTACTTTCTCGGAAACTAGTATAAATTTAAATGAACTAATTGGACAAGGTGGACCTTGGGATTTCAGAATCCTGTAGAGCCAGCTTGCAAACTCAAACCTCAAATAGATAACCAATCCCAAACCAGCTCATCAATAAACTGCAACCAAACAGAGGCCTAGTTTGGTTTCAATTTCAAAGACCCATATCCAATTTTATATTATTGCAAATTGTGTGGGACTGACCATAAATTCCAGGAAGTCCATTCTATCACATCTTTTCTTACAAAAAACTATCACCAAGCATTCTAATCCAAACACATTTTCATTTTATCACTTCTTTTAGTAAAAAAAAAACAACAAAAATCATCTATCCAAACATATTTTCATTCCCACACAAAACCAAATGCAAAAACAAAAATTATCTTGAAAATACTGAAAATTGAAACTAAGAATGAAACAAAAAGTAAACAAGACCTTACCTTCTCGAACCTTTCATGTAGCCAACTGCCCAAACTCTTTCCAGACCATAATTCAATGTGTTTTCAAGTCTGCAAGATTACACAAACGATGAGATCTTATGTCTGGATACCAATAGAAATAAATTCTATTGCTGGGCAGATAATATAAAGCACACCAAAACAGAGAAACAAGCTATAATTAAAGTGGTGTAAAGGAAGGGTTATATATATATAGATAGATAGATAGGAAGTAGGCAGCTTATAAACTGTGAAGTGCTGAGTTGTACGCTCATCAATATCAATAAGAAATGACAGAAAAGGAATCACATTTAACCAATCCTAAATTATCACAGAATTAAAAATATATAAAGAAATAACTCCAAGATCTTGAGGTTCAAAATATAAAATATAAAATACAAGACTCGATAAGTCATTTCCTGCTAAATAAACATCCGCCATAAAGATTTAAAAAGATGATTACTAGGAATGAGAATCATCCGACTTAAAAAGTTACAAAGAATCAGTGATGCGGCATAAGCAATAACGTCGGACCCTCAATGAAACAAGTTAAAGTTTATGTCAGGTAAAAGTAATCCAAGTATTAAGCCATGTAGCATCAGAAAACTCACCTATAAGTGGTGGAATGCCAAATGCGGACTGTACCATCCTCAGAACCTGTTATTATAATGGGAAGTTCAGGATGGAAGCAAACTGCAGAAACATTGTGCGTGTGTGGCCTTCTAATGTCTGGATACAGCTCTTTGTCTGGTAATCCCAGACCTGTTTACAAGTTCAAAAGATATTTATATTTTGCTCATAGGAACTCAATTCGCCAGAAGGATAAAGGGGAACCACACAGACCTTAGCAGTGTGATCATCAGAGCCAGTGATTAAATAAGGTTTATCACCACCAGTGAAATAATCTACACAATTGACACCCTTGAGGTGCGCATCCAGTGTAAAGTTCGGATCGGGTGAACTTAGATTCCAAATCTACAAAAGCGACTTTACGAGCTTATAATTCCTTGTCAAGTTAACCAAAGTTCTAATAAAAATTAGCCTATGAACGATTATATTTGTACCTTAATAGATCGATCGAGAGATGCACTGGCAAAAGTATTTTGTGTCTTTTGGATTAAAAGTCACTTGCATCACATAATGGGAATGACCCTCAAATATTTGAATGCATGACCAACCCTTTTCCCAGTCCCAGAGCTTTATTAGCATGTCATCGGAGGATGACAGCACATAGGGAAGAGTGGGATGAACAGCCACACACCTAATATAATCTGTATGGGCCTCAAACACTTTGACCTTATCCATTGTATTGTAATTGTACACGCGAATGAACATGTCATCAGCACCAGCAACAACCCACTGCTTTCGTGCTATAAACTTCGCGGACCTAACTGCAAGATTGAATTGTAGGGATCAGTATAAGCATGCTCTTAATCAAAATAAGAGTTTCTCAGAGGCATTTCTTCATCAACCGAAAGAAATAAAAATGATTCTAAATGTGCACCTGGCAGTTCCGTAACCTCAAAAGATTTAACCATTGCCTGCAGCAGCAGAAATCAAGTTCCAAAATGCAATTCATAGAAAATAAACAGGAGACAAAAATATTGGAATAGCTAGCGAAAAAAATGCATAAAAACTTCGCCTCTTATTAATTGATAACAATTGTACAATGAACAGCTCTCACACCAAAATATAGAGATCAGAGAAACTAGTCTGTTAGTGTTACAAATTAGTAGATTATTTATTTTCTTGTTGAAGCCTGAGATCTATCATAAGAATGCTCCCACAAGAACAATAACAAGGAATGGGCTTAGGTTCAGGAAAATGACCAATACAACTATGAGTTTGCAATATCATGTGCACGCAACACTAGGCAGCTATAGTGTGTTGGTGGAGCAGCTAACAAAGACGAAAGCAACAATAATTAACAGGATTTGGAAATACCAGAATATGACAATAAACTCAACCTCATTAATAAGGAATATATGTTTGCAAGAATACATTCACTCGATTCGATGAGACAGTCATGCGATTAGACTAGTTTAGCACCTCAGAGCTAAATCTACTAGTTTGCTAAGTTACCCACACAATCCTACTTGATCAATCAGCTATTTCGTGTATCATGAATGTATAACCATAGCAATGCTCCATGATGATAGAAATGCTCATGTCAGCTGCATTTGCATACCTGAGTCTGATAGTTCCAAATGCAAAGAGTGCCTGAATATAAACTTGCCAATATCCTGTGAAAGCACAATGCAATACGGTATATCACACCTTTATATAATCAACCCAAGCAAACAGAATATAGATATCTGAGCCCATGCTCCCATCTATTAGCAAAGTGAGGCATACCCCCATCCAAAACATACAAAAAGACCCAACCAAGGAACAGAAATTGTAGTGATATAGAATTAGAAGAAGACCAGAAGTAAACATAGCAAACCAAACTGGATTAGTCCTGGATTGCTCAGAACATAAAGTTGCAACTCCTGGTCTCTTGAATTTATAACTCCGACATGAAAATGATTAATTATAAACTTATAAGAGACAACAGCAACAAACAAATAGTTTTTGTTCCACCAATAACTTAGCTTTTAGACCAGGAACCATTTCGATATTGCTAGTATAAGATGCCAGATACAGTCATCAAACGTTAACTGATTGCAAAAGAACATACCATGGCTCTGTTGGATGTAGATCCACAGATTTTACTCTTTCTGATCGTTGCGCAAGTTTCCTCTGATGCAATAAACAAATTGTCAGCATCCAATAATCACTCCCTCACACACACACACACACACACACACGCCGCACAAGGAAAAATCCCAAACTGGAAATCTGAATTGAAATGATTTCAGTACCTTGATTTCTAGTCTAAGCGGCTGCACCACAATTCAAAATCCAAGACAAACAACCAAAAAACTTGAGTCAGTAAACAATAACAGTAACTCCAGATCTCAAACAAGGTCATCAAATCAAAACAAATAAGAACTACCACCCCCCAAATTCCACACAAACCAATCCCCAAGCACGCAAATCACACCAATTCGAACCAGATATCAGATCTAACAGGGAACAGCAAATGCCAAATCGACGAAACACCAACAGACACAAACAAACTCACCATTTTAACAGATTCGGTGTTTACAACAGGGAAACCCTAGAGATCCGAGTGTGAGATCTACAAAAGAGAGAGGGAGTCCAGAAACACGCACTCGAACGCCGAGATCAAGAGAGAGAAAGTGCGCGTGTTATTTACAAATTTTAGAGAGAGATGAGAAGAGGTTTTTGCACTCATATACCAGCGAGAGTGTAGAAATTCACGACAGAGACGAAGTTTATTTCACTGTCTATTTATTTATTTATTTATGATTTTGGGAAATTAGTTTTGCTTCTGATCGTTAAACAATGCTTTTGAGTGAAGCAAATGTGGTGCGAGGATTTCAGGTCAGCGGAATCGTCATCTTTCCGGTTTTTGGACGTAGATGAGTTTGACCAGTCTGATGGACGGTGTAGATTTGGATTTAGCATGTCATATATGTGTTTGACTTGAGTCAACTTAATAAAATTTTAGTGAAGTTTGCCTCCCCAGTCCCCACCCTCAATTTTGGAGATAAAATGCGAAAGAGGTACCATAGTTTGGGCAACTTTGCGATTTAGGTACCGTACCTTTCAAAATAGCAGATTTCATACCATAAGTTATGAAAAAATTGCAGATTTGATACCACAGCTCATGTTTGAAATCTCTTTTCATGGCTTATCTTTTAAAAATTTCATTTTAGCCCCAAAAAGGTTTGATTTTCGCAGATCTAGTCCCCTTGATTGTAAAACTCTAAACAGATATATTAGGCTGGAAGACCTTACGATCTAATCAGTTACTAAGTTCATCCTGAAAAGGAATTCTTAGATCTGAGATCGAAGAGGATACAACGCCAAAGTATCTAAATGAGTTGTACATTCACCCACGCTTGAAAATGGTATCAGAGCCTAGGTTTATTGAAGAAATATATGGTTAATATTATGTTTAGATATTTTTCCACTAACGGAGAAGACCTTCCAAGAGAAAATGGAACCGAACGAAAGTTCGAGTTACAATGACAACAGGGAATATTTCCAGATTCTGGAAAACCAGAGAAAGAATGTCCTTCGGGAAATTCTGTACAAATGTGACCATGGTCCATACAAAGGTCCATGTAAGATGAAAGCAGCTCCTCGGACTCCCGAGGAACCACAGAACGGGGATCCAATAGAGATAAACCCGGAGTTTGACCCAGAAGGACCCAGACATTTTCGAGTCCTACTGGAAGTTCCAGGACAGGTGGTGAAGCGTTTGCAGACCACTGAGAACAACGGACCAATTCCAGCCCGGAGGAACGGAAAAGGTCAATACCTACACCAATATCTCTCTAAAAATTATGATTAGAGGTGTTAATTGGAAGGAGATCGAGGCCGATACCTCGAAAATCTCTCAAGATTTGAGGGAAATCCAAAAGACGGTCCAAGACTATGGACATAGGTTATCTAACGTACCTATGAAAGTAGACTCCTTGTGCCACAAGATGGACGAGATTCTTAAGATCCTCCCAGATCTACACAAGAATCTTATAGATCTGAAGACAGAAGTTGCAGATCTGAGAAGAAACCAACGGGACAAACCTGAATCATCCATATCCAGACAAGAACGGATCAGGGATGCCCTTGGGACGGTACCCCTTCTACACCAGAAGGGGAAGGCAAAGGAGATCCCGAAGCCAAAGACTCAGGATGAACAGATCCAGGAGATCCTTAACTCCATAAAATAATGGAGGTAACCAGAGCGGATCTATCGGATCTACAAGAACTGGCTGAATCATTTTTCCAACTAGGGATTGTGGATTTAGTCAATATTCACACCAATGAAGTAACTCCAGCACTACCACCACCGCCGGAGGGAGCACATGTTCCAATGAAGCTCCACAAGATCACCCGATGAGGGAAAGTGCAGATTTCCACACAAACACAACATCGACGTTTGTGGAACCAGACTCCGAGAGAATCCAGGAGAAATCCTAGGAGAGCACCTGAAAATACACCTTGGGCAAGAACGATGCTTCAGCCCTTACATCCATATGGTGCTGTTCTAAATCTGGATGTTATCGACTTCCGAAACATGGAGAAGCTGATAGACTAATGGGTAGCAGCCATAAAGATTACGGCAACTACCTTAGAACTCGACAAAGAAAACTTCATCAAATTAGTGGAGTTGAGTTTAGAGGGTTCTGTGAAGATCGGATGGGATAATACCCCAGCTGATACTAAAGCCAGTATCCTTGTCGGAGATTCCAAAAGTGCAATTGCGGATCGGCTAGGAAGGCTTATCAAGATACACTTCATCGGAGATGGATACTTCGAAGAAAGTAGAACAGAAAAGGCTAGAGAAAATACACAAGCTCTTTTCAGCCTTGAACTAAGGAGTATTTGCGCAGTAGATGAATATATCTATTGGTTTCGTAAATATTCTTTCAGAGTGGAGTAGCAGTGGATGTTGCAGCTCCAATGTTCTTTGCTAAAATCTGTAGTCCATGGAGGGAAATGTTGATACAATCATACAAAGTACCGGAGGGACAGATGGATTCAGTAGAAAGGAGAATGTATTTCCTAAAAGACAAGTTGAAGGATTGGTGTTATCAGGCATCCATCCAGAAAAACATGAAACGACTGAGAGGTACAATTAAACGAACTCCTCTCTGTTGTGATAATAACGATTTTCCTACTATTATAGGAGAATCAGGTGAGCCGAGGAAAAGGAGGAAACACAGGAGTGATCTATACTCCAGGAATCCTAGAAGAACTCCTTTCAGGCGCAGATCATGGTGGTCCAAAACCAAAGCCAGAACATACAAATCTGGGCAACGGAGTGAACCAACAAGGGCTTCATCCCAAGGATCTAGAAGAACAGATACAAGATCCACCGGACGAACCCCTACGAAGAGAACTTTCAGACAGGGCCCATACCCGAACTAATGAAAGTTTCAAGGATTGCAACTGCTGGACATGTGGAGCAAGAGGACATATCGCTCCAGACTGCCCGCAGAAACGTGGTGAAATCAGAAAATTTGAAGCCACGGATGACATATTAGACGCGGTCTACTATGGTGAATTGGTACCAATATACCAATTTGAAGATCTTCCTTCAGACGAAAGTGTCTATGAGGAGGAAATGGTGACTGAGTCGGATGGATCTTCAACCGAGTCAGAATAGTCACGATGAGGAAGATAGGCTTCAGACCTCTGAAAGCCTGTCAGGATTCTTTTCCAGAATGACGGTGTCAAACAAAACCATGGAAAGAATCATGCGTCAAGACTCCAACCTTAGTCCATATGATGGATTAGAATTGGAGGAATCGGTAAAGTCCTCAACCAGATAGGACTAAACCAAAGGAAACATCACATAATCTACAAAGTAAGTTCAGGTGAGTTCGCTATTCCCATAGAATTACTGGTAATGTGATGGAAATGCAGCTTATTCCTAAAGAAGAAATTCTTGAAGAATTAAGTAGGCTTAGAGAAGAAGTAGCAGTTACTATGAAATGGATCCACATAGGAACTATTGAAGTAGTAATAAAAGCAACTTTTAAAGAAGGAATTGATTCAGAAATACATTGTCAATAATGGATAGAAGAATCAATAACTTAAGAGATGGTTGTCTTGGGACAATGATAGGTAACTTGTATGCAGGAAAACTGATGTTTGATATTCATCCTAGGATTGCATACAACCTAGCTGACCAAGATTTCAGTAGAGTCTTAACCCTTCATCAGGATTTTAAAAGAAAAGATCTAATGAAAGAAGGAAATAGACCATATTCTATAACTTATAGAATTGCTTATGCCCTTTCCAATACACATCATTCGGATTATTCCTTAGGAAAGAGTATATTGAGATTCCTAGAATTTTCAAGGAATTTGCTAAGGTAATGGCACCAGATCCAATTAGATACCTAGAATTGGGGTGTCGATATCATTATAAAAGACCACCCAGTCTTAGATCGAACAATGAGTTCTAGGATTGAGTATGGTAGCAGAATGTCCTTTTCAGAAGATAGGATAACAGGCTACAAAGGAAAAGAGAAAGACTTAGCAAGAGTCTTAACTCCTCAAGAGATTAGGGTAGATAACGTAAAACTTAAATGCCCTGAAGGATGGAAAGAATACAAGTTATATTTGACATCACTAAGAATGATAACTTTTTCCTTGTGATGACTTATATCATTTGCAGCAACCTGTTATTGGTAGATATGAAGGCATGTTAGAAATAGCAGGCCATGAATTTCTAGTTGCAGGTGTCGCAGGAAGAGAAAATGGGTGTATGACTTTGGGTTAAGTTTCCTCGAGGATCATAAACCATGGGAAGAAAAGGTAACGGTATGGAGTTCAGTCTTGATGGTGTAACCATAAGGATTGAATGACAAGCCCCTTTTCTATATACATATCTGTTGGTATGTTATACGATCAATATAAGACAGAGTATTTTGCAGCTTATATTGACTCAGGATCAGGGATTTGCACAGCAAAACCTGGAGTTTTCCCTAAAGAAGCAAGGGAAACTTTACCTGTTATTGCAGGAAGGGATTTTTCACAAAAAATCCTAATACTCAATACAGGAATCAGAGAAGCAAAAATCCTGATCGGGGGAGCATTTGGAACGCCCTGGTTCAGGGTAAAAACACCTCCCATTTACTTTCATGATACAGGTGCTGATATCTTGCTGGGTAATAATTTTATTCAAACATTTGCAAGATATATGCAGGATAATCAGAGAAATCTGTTAATCTTTACTACTAACTGTGGTAATGAGATACAGGTTCTGCGAAGAGAAAAGGCATTTAACAGAATAATGCCTATAAATTTTCGCAGCAAGCGTGGTGATTTCGATGCCAAATTGACTAATCCAAAAATGCAGGATAAAAGGAAATTTGGAAAAGTTCTTTGTCTTTCAGGCAACAGGGACTCATCGATAGCGATAGCTTTACGAGGAATCTGAGGAAGAAATCAAGAACCTCAGGGAAGCCCTGGTAGAGCTAAAAACGATGGACATAAGCGAAGAAAGCATTCTTTCTCTCGAAATGTCAAGCGACTCATCCAGAGAAATTTCAGTGAAAATCCTCTGGCATGGTGGGATAGGAACAAGATCGAAGCTACTCTGAAGATTAAAGAAGAGTGCAAATACGAGTATTTCGATACAAGCCTATTCAAATGAACATGGAGGACAAGAAGGATATGCAGATCATTATCAAGGAGCATATCAACCTTGGACTCATTGAGCCTGGAATCTCTGCCTACAGTAGCCCTGGATTTCTGGTAAGAAACCATGGCGAGATAAAGCGAGGTAAACCCAGGTTGGTAATTAACTATCAAGGTATTAATAAAATACTTGAATTTGATGGTTATTACATCCCAAGTAGAGAACACTTAATTGATTGCATTAAAGGAGCAAAAGTGTTTTCTAAATTTGATTGCAAATCTGGTTTTTATCAGATTAAAATGGAGAGTGAATCAAAGAAGTTTACTGCATTCTCCACGCCACAAGGTCAATATATCTGGAATGTGTTGCCAATGGGTTTAGCTAATGCACCCCAGATATTTCAAAGAAAAATGGATAATCTTTTTAAAGATTATTTTGAGTTCATGTTTGTCTATATTGACGACATTTGATTGCATCTAAAAATATGAAAGATCATATTAAACATTTAGAAATTCTCTGATGCATGTCATAAAGAAGGTTTAGTACTTTCTGAAAAGAAAGCTACTATAGCAGTCAATAAGATTGAATTTTTAGGAATTCTTATTGACGAAGCAGGTATTGAGTTGCAGGAACATATTGTGGAGAAAATCCGCAATTTTCCAGATGTACTCAAAGATAAGAAGCAATTACAGAGCTTCTTAGGAGTAGTAAATTTTGCAGGTATCTTTATAAAGGATCTTGCAAAATACAGAAAAAGGATTTCCGGCCACTTTTGAAAGAAACAGAAAGTGCAAAGTGGAAATGGGAGGAAATCCACACACAAAGGATTCGTGAGCTAAAGCAGGTTTGCAATAATCTGCCAAAGCTTGCAATACCGCAGGACGAGGACGAATTGGTAGTCTATACAGACGCCAATGACTACAGATGGGCAGCAGTGCTCATGAAGAAGACTACTACAGGGGAAGAAACTTGTAGATACACAGGAGGGTTGTTCACCGAACAACAAGCCCAAGTGTGGCACATCAATGAGAAGGAATTCTTTGCAGTTTGGAAGGCTTTTAAGAAATGGCCTTTGTTCTTACTTGCTAAAGAATTTACATTGAAAGTTGATAATACTAATGTTAAAGCTTTCCTGAAAAATAAACTGGAATCAAAAATAGAGAAAGCTCGTATTATCAGATGGCAAGCTGAATGCCAATATTATTGTTATAATATTGTCGTTATTAAATCTCATGAAAATGTTCTGGCAGATTTCTTGACAAGAGATGGAGGGAGCTGAAGCAAACTCCGTAATGCTGAGACTCAGGCACCTCAGAGAGAACCTCGAGGAGCTTGACCGAGAATTTGGACGGCTAGCGGTTAACGCCCAAATAGCCGGACAAGTACAGCGAGCTGATCTGGATAAAGTCCAGACGAATATCAGAAGTTCCTTGGTAGCTTCAACGGCGCTATGGAACGCTCTACTAGAACCAATTCGAAAGGCATCGCCCTCGGTGATGACTCGCGAGTTGAGAGAGCAGGGCTCTAAACCTGCGCTTAGAGTACAGGGCTCTAGACCTGTAGCGGCAGATTCAAGTACTGCTTGCACAAGGCCATCATCAGATTCTGGTGAAACGGCGACGGACGAGTCACAGGGAGTGAAAACCTCTGATGATTCGAGTCAACCCAGCACCTCTGGGGTTAAAGAGGGAGAGATTAGTCTTAGGCCAATGACAGGCATTTAAGACTAATACTAACGAATTATCTTCTTCATCTTCTTCTGCTTGGCAGGTTTATCAGAGGATGTGGGAAAAATTAATTTCCCGCAAAGGTGTCAACCCAAGCAAGACCATTATCGAGACCACTAGAAAATATAATAGGGTCTGGATGATGGAAGGATCAAAACCCGAAGAAGTTCGAGAATGGTATGAGTTTGGAGCTCTGGCTTCAGTTCATACTATGTCACCAAGTTTTCCAGAAATCTCCAAATTACCGAAATGGATTAGTGGGGCGGTTTATGATTCATGGCAGAACAATCCCCACTTAAAGAGAGGAGATATCTTGGAGCTAAAATTCATTTCAGCAGCTCCAGAGATGGCAGGAAAGGGTCTCATCCAGCGTTTCATTTCATCAAGCTGCAGAGACCAGACATGGTGGCTTTCAACAGAATCAAAGCTACCACAGAAGAAGCTCCCCTGGTGTCAGCTTTTAGCGAAGACGATATTTTCACCAGAAGAGCTTGGGTTTATGGGTCTGTCTCACCGAGATGGACAAAGTCAAGTATCCATTCAAAATCTTCTCCAACAAGGTGAATGGATCGTTCCTGTTAAACTCCATGACAAGAAAGAGCACTGAGTTTGCAGAAAGCATGTTCGAAAAGAAAAGAATGCTTATATGGGAGAACAAGCTGCCTGCAACTGAGTCGACAAGAATGAAGGCATGCAAACATGTTGCATGTTGGGCAATGGCATAACCATGTATGCCCTTGCTGTGAAAAACAGGAAAAACCACTGTTCGGCACAAAGATACGGGTGACCCAAAAGAAACCCGAACCAAACCCGGACAAAGGTAAAAGGAAGAATTTTTACAAGAACAAGTAAAAATCGAAAGATGTAAAAATTCAAAAAGGAGACTGTCGGCAGAAACCAACAAAAGCCAACAGTCAGAGCCAGCTAACAATTGAATGGCCAACAAGCCATTATGGAATACAGCTGGAAAGGACGATGACGGAAGCAATGACGTCATCCAGATGACGAACGCAGTGACGTCATCAAAACAAGTTGAAGTCCGCATTTGAAGTCCGCGGATGGCTATAAATAAGGAAGCCGAGAAGCAGAAGAGGATCATCAAATATTTTCCCCTACTCTTCAAAGCATAATTTCCAAAGTCTCTATCTTTGTAAATTTTCTAGTTCTTAGTTAATGGGGGTTTCCCCAAAGAGTCTGACCCTCAATACCATGAGAGGCTAAACAGTTGTCTCCTCCAACGGAGGAAATAGTATATATGTAATATTTTATATATTTCTTCAATAAAAGAAAGGCTTTTGTTCAACCTGTCAAACCAAAATTTTATCAAGTCTCTATATTGGAAATATCTCTACGCCCTAAGGTAGGAAACGAAATAGGCTGTGCTGTTTGTTGCTGAAGGAGCTAAGGACCTGCGAACCATCTGCTGCGGTAGTGTGGTTGGAAGAAGTCCGTAAAACCGAGGACTTGGAATACCCGGCAACAAAGCGGTCAAAAAAGGTATGAATTTATAGAGGCTTAATTTCATTTCGGAAGCATGTTGGGCCTGATAAATTGAATAGTGAAGGGAATGAGTTCTGCGAAAAAAAAAAAAAAATTTAGGGACTGAATTGATACTTTTTGAAAGTTTTAAAGGCCAAAAGCAAAGGTGGTACCAAAATTGCAGGTTTCTGTAAAGTATGGTATTGAAGTTGTGATTTTGTAAATAATGGTACCTGTTTTGCAAAGCTCTATAAACTATAGTACCAAAATTGCAATCATCTCTCAATTTTGTATTTGGTGTCATTTTGCTATGTATACTTTTTATTTTAAATTACTTTAAAAAAAACTTATATACTAATATAAAAAGGAAAAGGGTTTCATACTCACAAACGGCGGTTAGTGACACCGTCGCACCAATTTTTTATAAAGTCAAAAATGCCCTTCAACTAACAAGATAACCAACTAATTCCACTTTCTAAATTATTCTTTTACTAATAAATTAGTTTTATTTTATTTTCTTTTTAATGTCATGTATTGGTTTGTTCATTTTGCTCTTATTTATAATAAATTTTAAAATATAAAAAAATATTTATTATATGAACGCAGGAACGGCGTGCCACAACGGCTAGTTATTTTAAATTAGAGCCAAAATGACAAACAGGATAGATCAATTAAAAATAGTTTATACTTTTTACAAATTTCTAAAAATACTCTCATCTTTCGTTAAAATTAATAGTATGAGAATTAAATAGTTGGATAATTGGTCATTTCCAACTTTTGAAACTAAAATATAACAACAAAAAGCACATCAGATCCATGTGTCCATTAATCGATTGAAGAAGGGAAATAGGCTCGAGCAAAATTACAAATTTTGTCATGTAGGATAAGTTTGTTTAAAAATCAGACATGCGCTTTATATATTTTTAAAAAATTGTGCATCTTTGTAGTAGCCATAAAAAATGCAACCCTAGATTCCTTAATAACTCTTAATTGAAGGCTGAAATAACCACATTGCTTATCAAAGCCATTATTTGTTCATAATTCTGTCAATTTTAATGGAAATTGAGACTATTTTAAAAAATTCATAAAGCTCATGACTAACTTTGAAATAGACATATCCTGTGGCACTAAGTTTGTAACTTTGCATGGGTGTTTTTTCCTCCCTTCAACTAACTAATAGGCGCTTCTCACGTGCCTTATTTGTTATGTCTTAACGGTGTAAGATGAACAGGACCAATTGTGCAAATATTTTGTAATAATTTCACCAATTTAATGTGGGATTTGAACTATTTTAAAAAATCCGTAAAGTGCGGAAGTAAATTTGCAATTTTGCCTATAGTTATACTTATCCTTTCCAATAAATAAAATATATTTATTTTATTATCTTACTGCAGTTTTTTAAATATATCTTTTGGAACAAAAAAATAATATTTAAATAGCTATTTGCAAAATAATACAAATCAATCAATAAAGTATAATATTTATGCATTAACATAATTGAATTTTATACTTAATCTATTTTTTAAACTAAAAATACTTTTTAATTAAATGTAAATTAAAAGTAGTCGTAAAACATATAAAAATTCTCTATATTTTTCCAAACAAACAAACTAATGCTTACGGAACGTGGAAGGATCTAGCTGGCAGTCCTAAATGAGTTTGGAGCAAAAAATATACAAGCACTTTGATGTTTTAATAAAGAATGCCCATATAGAGAAAATACTAAGTATGCTCGAAAGTATGTAAAAGTGTTGAAAATGGATTGTTACTTTTCTTGTCATATAAAGGTTCCTATTTATAGGAAAATATTGAGAGAAACTAAAAGGGCTAATTTACTTTGCAAGAGATGATTAGGTTGTGATTATAATTATAATTATATAATAAATTTCTCAAGGTTCAAATCGCAATTATTGCATAATCATAATTCGTAAGGTGCATGCATGTGTTATTCACGGGTTTCAATATTCGAAAGTAAACAAAATATAAAAAATAATTAAATGAGATATATAACTCAATACCAATAAGTAAATGGGTCATAAAGTTGTTGGACTTGATTCACATGTCTCCTAATTTTAGGGCTATATTACTATAATGGGAATGGATTAGTCCGGCTATATGCAACGTCAATCATGTTCTACCAAGTAGGACAATGGGTGATGTGGCAAGGTGTAATTACTGCATATTCAGGAGTTTATCAACTGTTCCAACCAGCTTAATTTTTCATTCAAAATTTATTACTAGTTCGTATGATAATTTGATGACGTTTGAGTGTTGATGTATGCATTTGGAATTAACATGTTCCGTTGAATAGACCGATTATCAACTATATATATATATATATATATATATATATATATATGGACCGACACTAGACCACAATGAGCCTCAATTTGGCTAAGTGAACGACTTTAATCATTAGGCATGAGACATATTAATCCACTGGGAAGAAAAAATATCTCTAGACTGTGGCCAACATTCCAACCAACAATATTCATAAAACAGTGATAATCATTTCTTAAACAATGACTCACGACCATGGCCAATTGGCCCATCCACCACTGTACACGTACTTCGGCCATTGGATCGTGCTCTCCAATGTACCATTTTGAGTGCTCTATCGTTCTATCCTTATCCTATTCTAACATATCATCTAATGTTGCAATATTGTATCTTATGCGATATATGGAAAAACTGCACAAGTTGTATAGTAATACTAGTATCTTATGTGCTCGAAACATCAATCACCTCTGACGACAACGACCATGGTGCAACCTAAATAGGACACACCATATGCAAATTAAGTAAAATACAAGATGGACACTAATTTAAATTAAATTAAAAAAAATCAAACTAGTATGAGATTTTTTTGGTTCAAGCCCTTCTCTTTTAAATAGTAGTCAAAGTATAGAATATTACTAATACATTATTGATAGTGTAAATTGATATTCCTAATATAGGAATATCGTAATAGTACAACCATTTACCCTACAAAAATTCATTTTATAAATCAATATTACTGAAAAATCAATTATCATTTCTCATAGGCTTAGATTCTTGTAACTAGCAATATGCAGTACACTATCTGTGTATGAATAATATTTTCATTCAGTTTCTTTATAATTAGACAAAATGTGTAAAAGTATATAGAAAATAATTATTTAATGAAATATTGGATTTACAAAACAAAATCTAAATACATTGAAAGTACAAAAATAATCAAGAACATTACAAAAGAAGAACGAAAGAAATTATAAGAAAGTAGTTAAGGAGGATCATGACACCAAATTCAACGCTCATAGATTATACTATAGTATAAGGATTTTTTAAATATATTATATTTGTTACGTAGTTTATATATTTTTAAACATATATTAATTATATGATAGATATATTATTATTATTATGATTATTATTATTATTATTTAGAATAAAATACCACGATCTCTCATGATATTCAGCGTAATTACAAATACCCATCGTTGTTTCAAAAATTACAATTAGCCCAATTTTTTAGGTTTCCATCAATTTTTGTGATGCTGATCAAAATGCCCATGTAGGTTAAAAATTATAATTTTATTATTTTTTAAAATTTTTATGGACTAAGTGGATAAATTTTTTATGGTTTTTATTTTTTAATCCTATTTAATTTTTTTTTAAATAAGGTTATATTTTAAAAATAAAAAAATACTGTAAGAAAAAATAATTCTTACATTTATCTGAAAATTATAATTTTTATCAAATATCAGAAGATTATTTGTAATATTTTAAATAATAAGATTCTATTATTATAATCTATTTTTTTAAGTTTGACCGAGCAGAAAAAATGTAGATATTCGCTAGCTTTATTCTTACAAAGACTGCGAAAAACCTGCATAAAAAGACCAGGTTGTCCAAACAAATACTAAAGTTCAACTTCCATAACTGCCTTCTAACTGAAAAAATTCAATAAGAAAAAACCAGAACTTCTTGATCCCAGAAATCACCTATTCAATCAAAGATTTTGTTAAATACGAAGGAAAGAAAAAAAAAAAAAAAAAAAAAGAAGAAGAAAATGTTTGAGAACTCGAAGAAGGTGGAAAGTTCTTCAAACCCGTCAGAATACGATGAACCCAACCCAAGCGAGGCGGGTTCAGCAAATGCGCCGCTAACGCGGCCGCCGGGAGTGCACAGAGTGTGCCTGCCGCCGCGCCAGACCTCCGTGCAGAAACTCCGGCGCCGCCTCTTGGAGATCTTCTTCCCCGATGATCCACTGCATAGATTTAAGGATCAGACGTGGTTCAGAAGGTTGGTCACGGGGCTTCAGTGTTCCTTCCCCATTTTGAAATGGGCGCCGCATTACAGCTTTAAGCTGCTGAAATGTGATGTTGTTTCAACGCGCGAGCCTGGCGATTCCGCAGGTACAATGTTAAAAGTTTGATCTTTGTGTTTCAGTTTTGTTTGATGACGTGATTGGACCTTGGATTATGGAGAGAAAAGTGCGTCAAAATACTAATCTTGTGTTCGGATGTTGCCAGGAAAATGAAAAACAACGTAGTAAAGTGAGAAAATGATAAAAGACTAATGTTTCTTGCGGAATCCAGGTACCAAACATAGCCTAAAGAAAACATTTTCTCTTACTGAAACGGTAAAAATTTGAACTCTCTGTTTCATTTTTTCATACTTGTCTATTTCCTCACTATGATCCAAGTAGTTTAAAAGCTGGGAGCTTAGTCTTGGAGAAATCTAATAGTTAAATTTGACTCACGAATTCTTGAGCAAAGGAAGATGAAGCTCTTTTATCTATAGGTATACTTCAAATTTAAGCAAAGATCCTTGATTACATGTTTGGACTCAGAATAGTTTTGATTAGTTGTTGAGTTTAAATGTGTATGTATTTGCTCTTCAAATTTCAACCAGAAATAGCAATTTTCTTGGACCCTTTACTCATTAAGAAATTTCTTCGATGAGCTTTCTACTCTTTTGAGCATTAAATCTTTCCTTGAGTAGATTATGATATGATTCTTCTTTACTTGTTTCGTTTCTCTGGTTCAGGGGATTAGTTATGCAAAGCTGGCAAATTTGCCACCCATAATTGGGCTTTGTAAGTGTTCAAGATCAGCATCTGTTACTGTATTTCGACCAGTTTCTTGTTTGAGGATATCTGATGAATGATCGAGTGTTGATGAAAATGGTTCTTATGCAGACTCGAGTTTTGTACCGCCGTTGATATATTCTGTTCTTGGGAGTTCTCATCATCTTGCTGTCGGTCCCGTCTCAATAGCTTCTCTTGTGATGGGCACGATGCTAAGTGAAGCTGTTTCTTACACTGAGGAACCTGCTCTCTACCTTAAACTGGCTTTCACATCAACATTCTTTGCAGGACTGTTCCAGGCTTCTTTAGGTTTCCTAAGGTATAAAAAGCTGCAATAACTGTAAATGCTCTGTATTACAACTTAGTTTTTGAGAGATAAAACTATTGAATCTAACTTATTTTGCAACAAAACAGTAACATGTTATGGGAAGGTAATGTACAAGAATGTGCTTGATCATAAGTTTGCTGTAATGATGGTTTATGAGTCTCCATAGATCTTATGTTTGTCATTTTACGAGTTTTGATCATTTTTCACTAGCGGATTTAAGAAAAATAGTTTTGTTCGATATTTGATTTTGCTGATGTTGTACTTTCCAGGTTAGGATTTATTATCGATTTTCTGTCAAAGGCAACTCTAGTTGGCTTCATGGCAGGTGCAGCAATCATTGTTTCATTGCAACAGCTAAAAGGGCTACTTGGGATAGTCCATTTCACTTCCAAGATGCAAATAATTCCCGTATTGTCTTCTGTCTTCAATCACAGAAACGAGGTAGAATCCTTAATAAAGATAAATGTTTGAAAAACAATAGAAAAAGGTCACTTGAAACTATGTTTATTATATCCTAAAGCTTGTATAAATCAGCTATGATTCTCTCAGAGTTATTTCATCTCTGCAGTGGTCTTGGCAAACAATTGTGATTGGAGTTACTTTTCTGGCCTTGTTACTGACAACTAGGCACATTGTAAGTTTTTTCCTGGTCTGGTCAGCAGTTCATATTTCTGTTTTTCCGAAGATTTTGTCTCTCCTTTGTGCTGGTATAAATATTTTAAAAAAATGACTGCAGAGCTCAAGAAGACCAAGACTGTTTTGGATTTCGGCTGCTGCTCCATTAACATCAGTTATTCTCTCTACCATCCTCGTAGTCTGTCTCAAATCCAAACTTCACGACATTCAAACTGTAAGAAATTTGAATTTCCGAGCTATATTATATGAGTATCGTTCTTGAAACTCTGCAATCACTTTCTAGTGGACTCTAATCAGAAAACTCGTATCCCTACAGATCGGCCAATTGCCTAAGGGTCTGAATCCACCGTCTGCACACATGCTGCTTTTTACTGGTGGTCATCTGGCTCTAACAATCAAAACTGGTTTCACCACTGGAGTACTTTCTCTAACAGTAAGTTTGTAAGAAGACATCTTAACATTTACTGTTAAAAACTCATGATCTAATATCACTTGCCAGGCTGCTTTCTAACTTATGCCTTAAAGATGATAAAACCGAAAAAAAATCAGACTTCGTTTTTGTGAACTTTAGGAAGGCATTGCGGTAGGGAGGACATTTGCTGCTCTGAAAAACTACCAAGTTAACGGCAACAAAGAAATGGTGGCCATTGGCCTCATGAACATAGCTGGCTCTTGTTCTTCATGTTACGTCACCACTGGTAAACTTTTCACATCGTGAAATTGCAAACTTTTCCTCTAAGTTCCTACATTGAAAATATCCTTTCAGTTACTTCCGTTATGGGATCATGTACGGAATAATTATACTCCTTCATTTTCGGAAATATGATAATCACAAACATGATAATGCTGAAACAAATCTATTTTTTTTTTTAAGGATCGTTTTCGCGATCTGCGGTGAATTATAATGCTGGAGCACAATCCGGGGTGTCAAACATTATAATGGCTGGAGCCGTGCTCATAACTTTGTTGTTTCTCATGCCGCTCTTCCATTACACTCCCAATCTCATCCTGGCAGCCATTATCATAACAGCTGCAGTAGGCCTGATCGATTATGAGGCTGCCTACAAACTATGGAAAGTTGACAAACTCGATTTCGTAGCTTGCTTGTGTTCCTTCTTTGGCGTTCTGTTTATCTCAGTGGCTCTTGGTCTTGCTATAGCAGTAAGTCCTTCTCATCAAGTTCATGAAAAAGTTCGAGTTTCTTGAGAAAAATGTTACTGACACGATTCGCAAATGGTACACATTTCAGGTTGGGATTCAGTTTTCAAGATTCTGTTGAATGTAACGAGGCCAAACACGGTTTGGCTGGGGAACATTCCCGGAACTCAAATATATCAAAACCGTAACAGATACACGCAAGCTGTTAGAGTTCCGTCTTTTCTTATCCTTGGCATTGAGGCTCCCATTTACTTTGCAAATTCCACTTACCTACAAGAAAGGTAAGTTGAGAAATAAGAACATATTTCCTTGTCAATGATGAATTCTTATGTTCTGTCTGACTTCTGAATTGAACTGACATAGCTGACTAAATGGATTTAAAACTCTGTTTGGGAAAAGCTTTTGCTTTTGCAGAATAAATTTTAGAGAATGTCCTGAGAAGCAGTAAAAAATGCAGAAGTGAAGGAAGTTTGAAAAATGGGAATACAAGCGAAATCACCACTATAAAGCAGCGCAAAAACCACTTATATCTAGCTATAAGCCGAAAATCACTTCTTGTTAACAAGTTTTTGATTGCAAAGCTAAAAGTTGCTATCTTCCAATTTCCTCATTTGAGAAGTAATCCTCATAAGCTCGGTACTCGAAACTGCAGAATCTTGAGATGGATCAGGGAAGAGGAACAGTGGCTGGCATCAAACGACATATGCGATTTGAGATGTGTGATTCTTGACATGACCGGTAAGTCATAAAAGAGTGACTTAATTTTTGCATTTTAATGAAAAGGCAGCTTATATCTCTCATTTTTTCCTTCTTGATCAGCTGTGACGGCAATAGATACAAGCGGTCTCGACATGATCAGCGAACTCAGAAAGATGCTCGACAACCGATCACTCAAGGTAAAACCATCACCAAACCGTACACGTTTTTACATACTTTGACGAGTTCTTCGCCTTGTTTGTGCCGGTAGTGACACCCCTAGCTGTCATCATGCATGCAGCTCGTCTTGGCAAATCCCGTTGGAAGTGTAATGGAGAAACTGCATAAATCCAATGTCTTGGAGTTGTTCCACTTTGAAGGACTATACTTGACGGTCGGAGAAGCTGTATCCGACATCTCATCTTCATGGAAGGATCAACCTTGAAGATAACCTGGCTTTCACGCTGTTTTAGTGAGGGCTGAAGGCAGAGGTTTCTGTTGTTTTTTGTTGGTAGAAGTTGTAGCTTAACTTATTGATGTGTACTATGTTTTGTAGTTCAAAGTCCAGACATACACACAACTCTTTCAATGTAAGAGTTTTTTGTTGGTCTGTGTCTTAACATTTGTAGGTCCATTTTCAAGGTTGGAAGATATTAGGGTAAATCACATTAACGCCCATGTATTTAGGTCTAATTACACAAACATATTCTGTTATTTACAAAATCACAAGTACATCATTTGAAGTATTGTTATAATTACAAGTACATCTCCTATTCAATCCAAAATTTACACAAACGCCCTATGTACATTGCACTAACACTCCTTTGAGTATATTTGTATTCATATAAAGATATGGGACCTTTATATAATTACGTTTAAACTCATGGATTGTCGATGTAATTGACCGTAGATATTATTAAGGCATGTAAGATTTTGTTAGTAGATATTAGGCCAAATTGCATATTACTCCCCTGGGTTTTCAAAAATCAGCTAAAAACTCCCCTGTGTTTTAAAAATAAACAAAAAAATCCTTATGTTTTTTTAAATACTGCGCAAAATCCCTCTTCCATTAGAAGTTAACGGAATGTGAAGTGCACTTGCGGGTGGTGCGAGTGCGGATTTTGACATTTTTTGGTTGTAACAAAAGTACCTCATATTGTATTTAAAATTACCATAATCAAATGTACTTATTTTAACTTTATTTTTCATTGATTCTTTGTGCATTTTCATCCCTCCTAAAAAGTAAATAATTTTATTTTAGATATTTTTTATATATATAGTAAGTACAAAAAATATTTTTTTATAAATTTATAATTTAAATAAAAATTAAATTAAAATCACAATAAAAAAGTATATTTTAATTTAAATGGTATATAAAATTTTAAATTAATAATTAATTTAGATACATTTTAATAAATTATTTACTATAAATAATTTAAATTTTGAATTATTAGTATATGAAATTTAAATTTAAAATCAAATTTTATTTTTCCTAAATATACTTTTAAATTTATAAAAAATTGAAAAAAAAGCTAGGCGACAACAACGCGACCGTCGTCGTCGCCCATGTGTGACCTGGGCGGCCGCCACATCGCTGTCGGCCATGGGTGACCTGGATGACCACCGCATCGTTGTTGCCTAGATCACGGGTAACTTGGGCGATCGCGAGATAACTCTGCGTTGGGCGGCGTGAGGTGGGCGACGGTGGAGGGGGAGAGGGGCTTGGTAGCCAGGGGTGGGGGGGGGGGAGATGGATCCTGTAGCAGGGGGAGGGGGTAGGATGGAGTTAACTTTAATATTTTTATTTTTTATAAATAATAATTTATATTAGATACAATATATATCAAAAGTAGTCAAATCTTACCCTTAATAATTTAGATTTAACGGTTGAGATGTTTTGATTAAATCCTATTATTGTTTTGCAATAAAAAAGATCCAACAGTCATGAAAATAAGAAATCATTTATAATAGATAAGAGCATAATGGTCTTTTAACAATAAAATTAACACAATTAACTTCAACTAATGGTGAAGGGCAAGTGTGTTATATTTAAAAAGACAGAGGAGCTTCTTTTTGCATATTTTTAAAACACGGGAAAAAATTTAGCTGACTTTTGAAAACATAGAGGGGTAATATGCAATTTGGCCTAGATATTATTAGGGCATGTGTATGGAGTTTTTTTTTTTTTTTTTTTTTGGAATTGATTAATTTGAATGGCATGGTTTTCATGGAATCTCAATTTATTGAATTTGTAAATTCTTTTAGACTGTATTTTGAATTAAAAGATTTGAAACTACGAACTTCAAATTCTTAATAAATTATTCGAATTTGTTTGGATAATTCTAAATTATTGAATATTGATATATTTCAAATTCGTTTGGATCATTTGAAATATTTTCTCTGATTTATTCCCTTAAGATCTATCAATACAAATGTTCCTTATTTTTTAAATTAATATAAAATGACAAGTTTATGTGCAGAAGTTCGTACTGAACATTAATTTTTAGAGTATTTGTACTTTTATTTGTTGCTACAAAAACAATATTTCAACTTGATATTTATAATTTTGGAATTTCAACTTTTTTCTTACTTAAATTTTATTCTGAAGTGTATGGTGACGCTAATTATATAGAATATTAGAATTATTCTTTCTTGAAAATATAAATTATATAAGATTAAGTACATTTTACACTCTTGAAATATGCTATAGTCGCATTCACCCTATAAGTAAATTTTAACTAATTGAGGGTCTTATTTATTACATAAAAGTAAATTTTAAAAATATTAGATATAATTTTTTAATTATAAGAGATTTATGTATAATTATACTGAATTTGGAGAAAGTGGAGTTGCAATTATACCTTTAATTAACTATTCATTTTCCACACGACCAAACAGACCCTAAGGTGGTGTCCTCCTCCATTAACACGCGCGCGCGCACGCACATATATGTAAGCTCATGATCGTACCAACCCAACTAATTTTGTCCCTCAATCCTGTAACAAGCCTTCCTTACAACAAAATTCTGGGTATTTATGTTCGCAGTCTGTTAGCTCAACCTTATGGAAAATCCCTAATTCGACCTTAATCTGCAAGAATTGCGTCTCAATTCAGTTCTGAAACCCAAAGAAATTGGGGGTTCTGATTTTTTATTTGGGGCCCCCTTTTTTTACTTTTACTCAATGTTTTCTTGGTGAAGATCAATAAAGTCTGATTTTGCTTGGTAATTTTGTGGAAGAGAAGAGAATTAAGTCATGTTCTATGGTGCGGTGGCGTGGGATCCATGGCTAATAGTGGCGCAAATCGTGTGCCTTCAATGTCTGTACTATATCAGTTTAGGGGTGTTCTTGTCGATTCTTGTTGGGCCGAGGGTGTCGAAGATGAGCCTGGTGTATTTCTTTGATTTTGCTACGGTTACTGCCTCCACAGCTGTTGGATGGTGCGTTATGGCTTCCATCTTTCTCAGCTCTGTTGCAGGGTGGGTTTGTAGTTTCTTTTAGTTTTTACAGTTTGATTAATAGCTTAGATGAACTCTGTTCTTTTTTGGCATATATATTCGCATGATTGGTTATATTGAATTTTCTTTCTGCTAGTAGTTTAAGTTTGGTGATCTCAACATCGAATTTGCTTCTTTGCTGCTGGTGAAGTTTCCAATTAAGTTATTATATTTTGGCTTTACTTTAAAACTTTCTATTAAGTTCTCGTGCTTTAATTTGGGTCTCTGTCTTTGATTTTTTCTGTTATTCTGTGGAGGCTGTGGTGATCTTTTGATATTCCTACAATGTTCAAGTAATTTTTAAGCATGATTAACAAAGAACATTTAATAGCAAAAACTTATAACCCATTTGAACTAAAAGCAAGACACTGAAATCCAATAGATATGCACCTTAAAATTTTAGAGGAGACAGTGATGTTTAATGTTTGGTCCTGTATGAAATTAGAATAAATAATTATTCGTACTTTATGCAAACAATAGTGGTAATGGGTTTCAAAAGGAATGTTCACTTGATGTGACGACCGGAGATTTGAAACATCCGAAAGGAAAGCAATGAGTCAATCTGAAAAGGGTGTAATGTAATATCTTTTATTTACTGAAGCATGTCCACTTGACAGGATATCTATTGTGAAAAAGAAAAATTAAGTATGCTGGTAGACGACTTTGAGAATAAGCGGAATCAAAAAGAGGAGGGTGTGTGTGTGTTTGTGCATCTATAAGATCCAGTAGCCGTTGTGTTTCTGGGTCATGGTTTTGAATCTATTTCCTAATATTTATTGTCGCATATGCTTATGTTATTTGCTGTTTTCCAAGGGGACCATGATAGTCGTCTTAAATGTGAAAGAGCTTAGAGCCTTAGACATGCTATAGTACTTTCCAAAAATCATTCTTAATACCTTCTTGTTTTTGTATTGAAACAGAGCTGGATTTTTAGTTTATTTAGTTGAAAGGGCAAAGAAATGCTTGGACTTTTCTGCAACCCTTTTTATCATCCACCTTCTCATTTGCTTCTTCTATGGAGGTTGGCCCTCATCAGTTACGTGGTGGGTTGTGTATATTACCAGCCTAGCAGTGACGGCATTGTTAGGTGAATATTTGTGCATGAGGCGTGAATTACGAGAAATCCCGATTGGAAGATATAGATCGAGTAAGTTAAATTTCTGGTTTTACTGATTCCTCTGGGTGAAGCATTACTTTTCTTCTGTTTGGTTTCTGTTCAAGTTACTCTTCAAACCTCATCACCTTTTTTCATTAGTTTCAGTTTTCTTCTTCTTGGGCATCCATGGGTTTCTTCTCTTGTTTGGTGCTTAAGTTGAACAAGTCTTTGCAGTTTATGATTGCATGTTTAATTTTTCAACCTACAGCATGCTTATAATTGTATGTTCCTTTAGAGTTTTGCGCGCCATTTCAACTCCAGTTAATAAATTGCCCTTCATCACTGATATCTTATATTTAACAATTCTGGTTGGTTGGAATTTACCTTTTAAAATTTAGAATACTTGATTTGTTTGATATTTGGTAATTGCATAAAATGAACTGCAAACAGAATTTTCACGTATTGAGCTAAAAGTAAAGGTTCCCTGAAGAAGCCTTCTGTATTCTGCCGTCATCAAAATAATATGGTGGTTTTATGCTTCCATGAATTTTTATGTGGCCTCATGCAATGTTTTCTATTCATTAGATCATGAGCACTAAGATTCCTGTGATCTAAACAAATTCTTGAATCCCAGCCCCCAAAATCCGCAGCATGCAGATGCACAGGCCAAATTGAAAGAAAATAGAACAAAGAAAAAAGAACCACGAAGTTTCATTATGCCTCACTGTTTACAATTGTGTTCGGATTCCAATAAGTGTGCGAACTAACAGTTCACTTTCTGATAACAAATGGTGAAATTACCAAGTATCCAGGCAAATCTTGTTTGGGCAACTGATAGGGGCTAAAGCATTCCAGCATTTTGTTTTGTGGACATAGATAAGACTCAACTTTTAATTTGTTCATTGACATCTCTGGCTGTAAGCGCAGCTGTGATTTTGCTGAGTTGATTTTCATGCATAATCATTTTTCATTTTGTATGAACTCCCAAATTCAATGAGATTGTGGCCATTTCTAGGGGATTGATATTGTGGGACTCGTGCATCTGAATGCTACATCTGATTGCTCTGTTATTGTCAACTTATGATCATGTTTATAACCATGATGGAATCAACATAATTTTATTTCAAGATTCGTCTCTTCCTCGATGCAGATGTTTGACAGGGAAGAAACTTAAACCAGTTCATGTTTGGAGGTGCTGCTGTTCATGTGAAATACTAAAGTTGATTGTTTCTATTACAACATGCTATGGAAATGGAACCTGCCGGTGTTTCAGACATAATACATTGCTCGGATTAATTCTTTTTGTCGATTGGAATTTATTCAAAGGAAATTTGAGCAGTACTTGTCAGTGTAGATTTATGCCCTTGCAATTGGATGCAAAGGTCATGGAAATGACTGTTATGTAGTTTAATGAAATTCAGAAGCATCTCTTCCCATCAGTTGCAACTTATTTCCTTTTTTCCTTGATTTACATTTATATTTGGTAGAATAGAAATGCTGATGAAAAATGGTAGAAATATACAAAAGAAAGGACCAGTTAGAAGTGCCGATGAAAAGGGTGGAGACATATTAATGAAAAAAGAGTAGTTTCCCATTCCCGACCACAGTGGGAGTCGAACCCACGACCTTTTGATCCGAAGTCAAACGCGCTAATCCACTGCGCTATGCGGTCGTTGGTGACATCTACAAGTAGAAAATATTAATATATTTCGTTTCGGTTTTAAGTTTTTTAGGGGCAATTGTAATCTACTCAAGGCCACAATTATCATCAACTGTAGTACTATACTTTAGGAAATTGAGTTGTAAATATTGCAGCAATTAATGTATTTATGCGACATTTCTGTTCTCCAAATAAGAAAAGAAATCAGCAAATGAATCAAGAGAAGTCAAATAAGCTGTTTATTCAGCACATCCAAATTACAAAGGAGAGTAGCACTAAGCAGCTGACTAAGCTCCCTCTTCCCTAGTATACACTCTTCATACATCAAGAATCCCTTGTCTCAACAATTATTCATAATACAAGAATGCATTTTTTGTCATGGGAACTTCCCACTTGAAGAGAAAGATGAAAAACAATGAGCAGCCCACAATTCTAATCAATACGACTGGCTATGTTCTTTAGATTCGCAGCCAACTACGAATCTTCTTGCTGCTGGTTAACCTTTCTCCTCCGAGTAACTTTTCTAGGGGAAACATCAGATTTGCTTCCCACTTCCAGTTTTTGCTCATGCTGATCGATTGCAGGATTTTTTGACGTGTTCATTTGACTCCTTAGCCGCAGTATTTCTCCCTTTGCGGAAGCTAATTCCTCTTCTAGTTTCTTTCCTCTCTTTTCCAGACCATCCCTTTCGTTTCCAAGCCTCATAATCAAGTTATGGGCATCCTCCAAGTTTTCTCGAGCTTCTTGCGATAACTGCTTTTGATCGTCAAGGGACCTATAGAGTGCCTCCTTCTCATCCTCTATGCTTGATATTCGAGAACTTGCGAGCTCCAATTCCCTTGAAAGCTTTAATGTTTCTTGATTCATCTCATCAAGAGATTTGGTAGCATCTTCTAAATCTGCTTCAAGACTTTTTCGTGCTTCCCGGTCTCTGGAAATTTGAGTTTCGAGAACCTTTAACTCTTTGTTCAAGGAAGCAACGATGTTCTTTTCCACCTCCAGAGCAAGAGCTGCACTTTCTGCTTTCCTGTGGGTATGATCGAGTTCTTTCTCTAAATTCTCACATCTTTGCACTTTACCAGCCAGTTCTCGGGATATCATTTGCAGCTCATCATTCGATTTGCTCAGCAGCTCTTTTGTTGACCGTAATTCTCCAGCTATGACTTCTGCACCGAGTTTTACTTCATTAACTTCCCTCTGTAATGAGTCTCTAGTTTCACTAAACTCAACTTCAATCCTAGAGACCTTGTCTTCAAGCTCCGAGCACAAGAGCCTCGACTCATGCAACTGTTTTGACAACTCAGAAGCTTCAGATCTCGAGTTCTCCAAACTTTCTTGTGTGATCTTGAGTTCCTGTTCTAGATGCTTCACATTTTTCAACTCAATGTTCAGCATTTTTGTTAACTTGTCTTTCTCCTGGGTCAAATCGGAAATCAGAACTTTGCTTTTATTCACGTCGTTCTTAGCAACCTCAAGTTGTTCCTCAAGCTGGTGAAGTGCTTCTTCTCTTTCTCCCAAAAGCTTGGCATCTAAAGCTGCCTTGTTTTCCGCGGACGATTTGAACTGATCATACTCCTTTAGAACAGCATCGAGCTTTTTATGAGATTCATCTCTCTCAGCAAACGAAGAAGTTAACTCGGCCTTCAGATTTTTCAAGGCCACGTTCTTCAATTCAAGTTCCTTTTCCTTCTCCTGGAGTACATCCTTCAGTTGTTGGATCTCTGAATTCAAACTACTTAGTTGTTCTTGCGCTTGCTGATAAATAGAGTTCAATTGACTCAACTCTCTTTCTTTTTCAACAAGTTTGGAATTAACATTCTGTAAATTGTCATCCTTGTCCTTGATCTCGGAGGAAAGTGAATTTACCCGTTCTTGCAAGGCTGCAACAGAATCTAGTTTCTCCTTCAACTGTTCTTGAAGTTGCCTTTTCTCGTCCCAGCCTTTTGGAGGCTGACTTCAAGATGCTCAACTTGGATAGTTTGCTCTTCAACTAAACTTTTCTCTTTTCGCAAATCCTGTCCAAGGCTTGTTATTGTCCGATTTGCAAGATCCAATTGATTAACTAACGACTGTTTCTCTTCATTCGCTTTTGCAAGGGCTTTATTCCGCGCTTCTTTCTCGTTCAATAGCTCTGATTCAAACTTTTTCTCAGAAAACTGATTGTAGCTTCTTTTTCCTTCAATTTAACATTTATCTGTGCAGACAAGAAGACAATAGACCTTTAGTAAATAAACTCAACAACTCCATTTAACATAGCACATAAGTTCTCTCCATAATTCAAGAATTTGAAAATTATTATGAGTTGATACTATAAGTAATTAGGATCAAATAGTGCTCTACATCAAAATTTGGTCCCTGTGATATCATTTAGGTCTTTGAGTGGCTGAAAATAAATTTTAAGCCAGATTTACCCTTAAGAAACATTTGAAAGAAGAAGGTTTTGTCTAACAAAGCTGCATGCGAGCGTATTCCTTTTTCTCACATTTAGCTGATATGAAGCAGAGTTGACTCAAAATAGGGAACTGAAATGAGGTTAAAAGTGAAAAGGTCAACTGACTATAGCTGCACCACTGTACTATGATCCACCATTTTTTTCCCCTTAGATGAAGTTCACCTTGATTTTACTCTGAATGAACAGCATTTCAAAATTTTCTTCTTCAGAGACAAAATCAATCATAGTAGCTCCATACTTCAAGAAAAAGCATGCCAAACAAGATGTGCAAGCTCCATTGAGAGAAGGCTTACAGATTCTATGGTCGCATCCGAAGCAGCCTTTTCCTTCTTTAATGATGCATAGAGAGCAGCAAGCACGCCTGACCCCAAAAATCCAAGTCCATTGAGAAGTGAAAGAAATGGGTTTTGAGACGGCTTTCCCTGAACTGATTGCTGGCACCACAAGCACACACTTTAACAGACATGAAACTAGAACACTAAGTAGAATTACAACAACCAGAGAACCACAAATCAGTACTTAAATAACCCTTTCAATACTATATTTTCGGCATAGATGCGGACCTCTGCTTTTTGTTTCTGATCAAGTGTCCTTACTTCGGTATTTTCTGAAACAATAAAAAAACAAGGTATAGTCACCATGAAAGGATGTCAAGTTTATGAATATGTGGTCCAACTTTTTTAACATGAAAATGCATCAAACTAAGACTAGTTTATTAACTCATCACAAATTCATGCCAGCGCAATCTGCACTATAGAAGCCGAATCTAAACTACACTGGTCAACTTTCAAGAATCGCAAGTGTCGCAACAGCTGCAAGAAACCATCTGTCCATAAATAAACTCAAGATCATCCCCAAATGCTTTCGTTATTCACCTTCACATCTAAAACATCCTCATCGACAATTTACAACTCAATGAGAATGCATTACCAAGAAGCCATATGGTAGTTAAAAACATTACAAAATAGTCAACACATAGTTAAGTAAGCTCATATCCACAAAATATATGCTATTATCACATCTATTAACTGTTGATGAACATAACAATAGAACCGACATACACATTCTTATAAACCAAATGAACAGTGACTCCAGTGACCCCCCACCCCCCAAAAAAACCTAAAAAAAAATCTTGAAAATGGAAGGAAATTACAAAGCCCGACTAACCTGCAGCAATTCCTTCAACAGCCTCCGCCCTCATATTAAGCAACGGAATTAGAGAAAAACCCACGAAAAGAATCGCTCTCCTCTTGCAAAAATCCTCATATTTTGGTGTAATTTCTTGCTGTGAGCAAGATATGGCTGTTCTATTCTTTCTCGGAGTGAGCCCATTTCTCGGGGAGAATGGAGGTTGCAAAATACAGGGCGAAGAGGGCGGGAGGAAGAGGGAATGATGGAGAAATGAAGAACTCCCAGTTGCAAAGCCCATTATTTGCTCTCTTGCTTTCACCTATTCTTGATTTTTGAGTGATAAGCAAAGCACCTTCCCCTCATAGCCCACTACTGCCTTCTTTTGGGGCAATTTTGCTCGCTCTTAATCTTTAGTTATCTATCCCTTTTCTTCTCCAATCTCTCGGGATAGAGAGTGCCGAGTGAAGTGAGCCTTTCACTGAAATATTTCTTTTTTCTTTATTATTATTTTAGTTAAAATTGATGTTTTAGGAGTATATTTGACTAATTTGCCCTTTCAGGGTTTTCTCCTACTATATAATATTTAATTTCTCGTGAATTATTTTTGTCAGATTGTGAATGCGTGCAAAAAATTATGATTCGAAATATAATAAAGTACTTATATTATTTTTTGAAAAAGTTCTCCTATGTTTGTGTTTTTTAAAGATTGATTTCTAATTAGAATAATTTCTATGTAAATTGCAATATAACACTATCTTTTAATCAATTACACAATGGCACCTGTAATTAGATATGTCAATGGATAGAGTCGCATAAAAACTCTAAGACCCAAATCCATAAATTAACCCCTAGAACTCTGAGACCCAAACCCACACCCATAATTAATTATACAATGGCACCGGTAATATGATATCTCTTCTCTTTAGTAATTGATTTTTAAAAAATATATATAAACTCGAGATAAAACAATATTCGTATTTTTTCTCTCTCTTTATAAGTACAAAAAATATACATAAAGATATTAAATGGTAAAATAAAAAAATTATGTAATTCTTTTTACTTACTTTAATATTTTTCGTCCAAATCATAACCGAAAGGGAGTCAAGTGTAAATGAAATATTTCTTAAATGGGTATAAGTGTAGTTCTAAAATTCTTTGGGGAAAAGTGTAATTTCGAATTATACTTCAACCACTGTTTAAATGTTTTTTTAAATTGCATATTTTCTATAGTAATCATTTGGGCTTAGTCACTTAATACTTAATCCTAATATATGTGTGTGTGTGTGTGATGGTGGGGGCAGTTTAGTAATTTTAGTAGGGGGCATGCGAGCAGAATGTGGGCTCTTCTATTTCTAATTTTCTATCCACAATCTGCGTTTGCTAAGTTGCCACTTGCCACGTCATAGTTTTTTTTCCACTCATAACCTGAAAAATCTACAACTCTGGATAATCTTTTTATGTTTCTTTTTTTCCCAAAAATGTAAATAAATTACAATATTCAAAAAAGAATATTCTCTCTCTCTCTATATATATATACACAAAATTCAGTTAACTATTAAAAAAATATCATTACACTAAATATTCAATAATTAGGATTAGTAAAAATAAATATTCCATACATGATTCAGATCGATCAAAAAAAACCTGCTTGAACTAAGCTCGTTAGATTGAACAAATAAAATTTTAATAGTTTTTTATTTATTTGAAAAGTTTTCAAACTCGCCTGAAACTCAAATTGATTAATAACAAAATAATAAAATATATTTAAAATATTAAATTATTCGAATTTAATTTATTAAAGTCCGTTCAAGCACTATCTAAACAATAATCAATAATTAAATCATATTTTTTAAGTTCGATAATAATTAATTTAGATATTGATGCATTCGACTCGACTCGATTTATTTGTATTGCTTTGGTGATTTATACAACCAACAACTACACAATTCTAAAATATTGGCTTTGGTTCATTTTCTCTAGGCTTTGTTTGGTTAAGTGAGAGGAAAGAAAAAGTGAAAAAGGAATAGAAGTGAAAGGAAAACGGGGAGAAAGAATAATATATTTATTTAAAAAAAGAATTGTGTTGGTTCGATGAAAAGAAAAATAAATTTTAAATACTTGTAGGTGTTTAGTAAAGGCAGAATAAATTGTGAAGTAACGATTAATTTAGTAATCTTGCGAAATAATCATTTTTTCATTATTTTGTTTAACAAAATAAATTAATTAAAATTAGAATAATTTAAATTTAAATAGTTTTAAACCTGAAAACTTTTTAGTAAAAACTATGCATCAAATGGAAAAAATAATGAAATACTTTTCCATGTCAAATCTCAAGTAAATAGAGTTTTTTTCCCCTATAATAAATAATTTATATAGAAGATATTTTAAATAAAAAGAAAATGGGTATTTTTTTTATCCTTTTTTCCTTATATTTTTATTTTTTCGACCAAAATTTTTTGTATACATTCAGTTTTATTTTTTTTAATTATTCTTCGTAGTCATATACCGAACTTTTTTTATACATTTACTTTTTGTATACATTCATTTTTCGTCCGAACCAAACAAGCTCTTAATCTATTTAAATAAATAAATATTAATAACCAAACATTCTTAAAGTAGTTATTTTAATTTTGTTATTTTAATAAATATTACACTAAAAAATTTCCATCACCAAAGAAAATCCTCTAGCCTTTGGGTCCCGGTTCGGTGAGATGGCACCACCAGAGTGTGAGCCGCATCCCCAGCGCATTCTAGCAACGATTACTTCACAATTCATGTCCTCGGGCTGTTCTCGCCTATTTTCCACTTTCTCTCCACCCCAACAGAAAGAAACCTGGAAATTTCTCAACTCCCAATCAAGTAGATTTCACGTGTAATCTGTGTTCTTGAAAACTTTTAGCTTTCTAAAATAATTACAATTTTTTTTGGAATATCTGGGAAGTAGTGTTTGATTTTCGGAGAAGCTTGAATCTTGGAGGCACTTCAACTGTATGATTGAATTGTTTGAGGTGAGATTTGTGCTGGGCTCTCGATTTTTGGATTTTAATTTTCTGGGATCAGTAAAGATTTGAGTTTTAAGTAGTATTTTGGGGTGCTTGCTTGCTTATAATTTCATATGTTTCTTGGTCTTCTGTTTTATTACTGTTGAAGTTTTCTTGTTGTCGAATGTAATTATGAATCAGTTCTTTTCATGAGAATGATATTTATAGTTGTTGATCCTAAAACTGCTGAATTTATACTTTGATTATATTGGCTGAGGTTACTATTGGGGAAAGTACTATTAATTTGGGTTGAATAAGAGTTCCAGAATCTGAACATTAATTTTAGTGCTGTTTTGTTAGCAATAATGATACGAATTTTTAATGTCTTTAGGTCCTTGAGAAGAAATCTTGTGCAATTGGCATGGATGGGAGACAGGATCTTTGTTTGGATGTAAGCATAGGATTCTGTTCTGGGGAATTAATCTTGATAGATAAATAGAGAGTAGATATTGTAGTTGTTGGTCTTTGAGCATGATGGATGATGAGGATGATGTCGGCTACCATCCCAGCCCTTATACCATAAATCGCCAAAAATTTCAGGTCGAAAATGTCAGTTATCCTCAAAAGGTTGGGAATTTGTATGTTGAAGATGATGATGATGATGATGATGATGGTGGTGGTGATGCTGTTGAGAAGGGTATAGGTAATGCAGAAGATGAGGACGAGGATGAGGACGAAGGAAATGGTGTTCAGAGGATAGGTCAAGATGAGTATGAATATGGTGATGAAGATGACAATGACGATGATGATTATGGTGATGTACAGACTCAACCGAAGAAGAGGAAGCTAAAAACCCTGTTCTCGAACTACGAGTTCGCTCCTCGAGCACCAGCACCTTCAGCTGCTGCAGCTTTAGTTACAAAGCCATCATACGGTGGACGGAATCCACTGACGGATTGGACCGAGCACGAGACTTTCGTCTTACTAGATGCTTGGGGTGATAGGTTTCTCAAACAAGGGAGGAAGAGTCTCCGCTCTGAAGAGTGGCAAGAAGTTTCCGGGAAGGTATCCCAGGAGTCAAAGATTGAAAGGACGGACACTCAATGTCGAAATCGTTTGGATACGTTGAAGAAAAAATACAAAAAGGAGAAAATGAAGTTGGAGGAAACGGGAGGTTCTGCTAGTGAATGGGTGTATTTCAAGAGGATGGATGCACTACTGTCGTCACAGCCACAGCAATCCAGCCTTTCATGTGCAGTGGACTCAGGAGAGTATGCATTCATGGATCCTAAAGTTGATTTGAATTGCTCAAATGGATTGGATGAGATGAGGGATAGTCCTGGAAATTCAGAATTTTCTGAGCACGAGGAAGATGAATCAAATGGCCTTCCTCCTCCCAAGAAGATGAAGAACGGGAAGCTCAGGGGTAGCCCTGCTTCTTTTAAATTGCTTGCTGATTCTTTCAAAAAATTCAGTGACATATATGAGAAGATGGAGAATAGTAAGAGAAAACAAATGCTAGAACTAGAAAAAATGCGGATGGACTTCCATCGGGACTTGGAATTGCAGAAGAGGCAGATTCTAGAGAGAGCTCAAGCTGAGATTGCTAAGATTTGGCAAGGAGACGATGAAGACAACATTGTGTCGGCTGAAAATCTCAGTGGTTGATGGTTGCTGTAACTTCACATGATCATCTTCATACTGACATCTGCAGATGATTGATTACTACGTGCAGTTGTTGTATTATAGCTTCCTCCAGGATTACTCACTCTGCAGCTAAAATAAAATTTCTGCCATGATACTAATATGTTTGAAATGTAATGCAATTTCATAAAGAGTTCAATCTTCTCTTTCTATCCCACATTTCTCCTTCACTGAGGCTTGTATTTTACTTTTCGCTTCAGATGATCTGTTCATCTTTTATTCATTGTCTGAATTCCCGTCACATGTCTAGATTAGCTCATTCACGATACATTGAATCATATCTCTCGACAAATTTACTAGGAGCAAATGAGGAACAGGTCGACACATTACAGGAATAGAAGAAGAAGTAATGTTTCCTGGATCAGAGATCTGGAGCCTCTTTCCTGTAATTCTTTTACGCCCTTTTCTTGAGAATGAGTTCTTGATTCGCCACTATTTTCACAGTGGCGACATTCGTTCCATTCTGAAGTTTGCTGCTTTGTGAGAGTTAATCAGAATTTTGTAGACATGGTGTTCCGTAGAAATACAATAGGTATAAGCTATCTTTACATATAGGGTCGTAAATGGCTCATAAATTCATAGTTGAACAGCGAAGGAAAACAACGACATGTAGAGTTGCAGCGAATATCGTCTGTATCAGAATGTGGCTTAAGTACTTATTGGTAGGTTAGTAAATGGATCATCAACTGTGCATGAAAACCAACGATTGGGATGGGGAGGATTGAGCCTCAAATTAGGGAAAATTGTATTTTTGGTTCCGCATGATATGTTGTTTTGTACTTTTGGTCCTACAATTTATGAGTTTAGCATATTTAGTCTCATAAAATAAATATTGTAGCATTTTTGTTCCATAGAATCAAAATTTGACATATTTGGTTCCTAGAATAAAAATTATAGTACATTTGGTCCCATAGGATATAGAACTTGTGGGACTAAAAGTGCAATTTCCCCATAAAATAGATTATCCAGCACAAAAGAAGAATCGCCGTTGCCGGGGATCGAACCCGGGTCGCCCGCGTGACAGGCGGGAATACTCACCACTATACTACAACGACTTTATGTTTCATTTTTGACGTGATACATCATAACATAATCTTACTAAAAAAAATTCCAAAACATGTTGAAATTTGTAGAAGTTTTAGAAATAATAATTACCTTGGTGCTTAAAATGTATATCAAGAACTTGTCATAATATTTTTGCGGCATTTTAATTATTTGCGTACGGTTATTACCATATCGGGAATGGGCCAAAACCAAACGTAATGACATAATTATAGAGAATACAATAATATATTAGAATTTGGATGAAGTATTTGTTGGTAAGGCAATAATAGATGGATCATCATTTCCTAATTGAACAGTACTGCATGAGACAGAGCAACAATGGGGTATGTGTTTAAGCAAACTGGACAACATGTGATCAGTTGCATGCCATGGAATTGGAATGTATATATTAGAATGTGGGTGAGCTATATAGGTACTTATTGGTAGGCTAATAATACAACAATTCACCTCTCTATGTTTTTTTTGTTTTTTAAATGAAATAATTTAGCCTCACAGGAGGGTAAACTGCTATTCACTCCGATTGTAATTAAGCTTGAATAGAGAAAATTTGCTAGAAGAAAAGAGGAGGATCAAACTTGGGTTGCATATGTGCCACGCAAAAGTACTCACCACTATATTATAACAACATGCCCGTGTTTAAAATATTCTTTTTGTCATATGAATTAAAAAGGAAATGACATGAACATTGGTCGCCCACATTCATACTGGTTCAAACTTGAGGAATATTCTTATTTGGATCAGGTCCGATTAAATCAAACTAATCGTGTAACAAATGTATTATATTTGTTATAAATTTAGTCACTTTTTTATATAACAATCAAATGATAAGTGAAATACACTTGCCATGTAATTAATTTCAACGTAATCAAGCTCGATTCGAATTAAAATTTTAGGGACCCCAATGGAAAATATGTGGCTGCTTTCAAAGCGCACATTTGCTACCACACAAAATGAAATCTGGAATCTTATTAGCAGAGTCACAAGTGTTTTTTTCACATTGTATGTTAGTGTGGGAGTTTTTAAAAGATATCAACTAAACTCTAATATGTACAGACCTGGACCATGTTTTGAATTTTAATTTTTTTCACAAGTTAATAGCGATTTAATAGGAATCGCAAAGACTTGGACTCGCCTCGTCTGAGGCAGGTTTTTAAGTTACTAGTTTTCATTGCATGCGGTTCCCGCGAGCATCCAAAAAGAATCATTATAGAGATTATAAAAAAATTATGAAATGAATAAATTATAACTATAAATTATAATAAATGTGAAGAATTAAGGTGAGAGGGGAATGTAGAGTAGTGGGTAGTTAAGAAAAATAAATAATTATAAAATTATTAAAAAAATTTAAAATTACTAAATTGACCAAATTTTTGTAAAGGGAATAAATGAAATGAAGGGTAAATTTGGACATTTTAAAGTTGGTACGTCAAATGAATTTTATTTTATAATAGTATAGATAATTGGGCATCAAAGCACATTCCAGGTTTGGTTGTTTTTGTCCTAAACTCGATCTGGGCTCAATCCTTTTAAAATTTTTATACTTTTGTATTATATACATCGATATAAAGCATGTTTATATGTGTGTGTGTATATATATATATATATATATATATGTATATATATGAAAAGAAATGTTATATTTTACTTATACTTAAGTATGTGAAATAATAATTTTATAAATTATGATAATAGTCTAAAATAGTTTTAACTTTTAATGTATATATAAGTAACAAATATATACTAGAATCTAATACATGCACATATTAATGTATAATTTTTTTCTTAAATATTTCAGTAATATTTTTTATGCCGTATTTATGAAGTTAAAATAGTATTATTTTCTTGAAAAAATATATGTTTTTAATATTTTAAAAATTGTAATAAAGTGTAGTGGGTTCCAATTCGAATGAGGTACCAGGCTAAGAAAAATGGGTTGGTAACGGGTCAGTTCCAAAATTTGATAAACCCACCCAAATCGAACCAACTTAGTTCTTGTTACAACAGAATTAAAAATATATATTAGAAAAAATAAATTGAAGAAAGCGCCCACCGTGGGGCTCGAACCCACGACCACAAGGTTAAGAGCCTTGCGCTCTACCGACTGAGCTAGACGGGCTTTTGTTTACTGTCCTGTAAATATCATAGAACTTTAATAAAATAAACCGAAAAGATCAAAACTTGAAACGCCGTTGCCGGGGATCGAACCCGGGTCACCCGCGTGACAGGCGGGAATACTCACCACTATACTACAACGACTTGATGTTATTTCGATTGGAAATATAACTAATTGTTTTGACTTTACAAACACAGCTTAAATACTTCGTAGAAAATGATATAATGCTTTTTGGTCTTTATGGTTACATAAATTTGAGACATGCAATAATCTCTTAACTAGAACATTACTATAAAAGTTAAAGAGAACGAAGAAAGTTCCATTGAAAAACTAGACATGGTAATCCCTGAAAATTAAGAGCAGTCTTGGTAGGGTGGGTGCAAGTTGGCCGTATCAAGAGGACAGGAACGGCAACACCATCATCATCATCATCATTTGGCCCATTACGACACCATTATTACATATCATTACGCACAAACAACAATGAAACTATAATTGAATGAAAGAACTTCGAGGAAAAGACGTCGCACAAAATTGTGGTACAACTTAAAAAAATCGAAAAGAGTTGGAACACTTTCCTAAGATAAATATTACATCAGAATAAGATATATGTTATTACTATTATAGCTTAAACTCTTTAACGTCGAATAAGATTCATTTATATAATCTTTGTTCTTCTTGTTTCGCTATGTGCGCGTTTCTCTTTCATCACCCTATTATAGCTTACTGAATTAACCACCGCAAGACATTCGTAATGCACATAAACAGAAGCGCTAAGTCCAACCCAGTGCATTACTAAGCACCCAGATCCAGATCCGCGGATCGACCCTAATAGGATTACTGGCACAAAGTCCTATTCCGCCGCCATGATTCATGCACCACACACGGAAGAATTCCAAGCGGTCAACTTTACTGCGATCACCATATGAAATTTGCTACCCCAAAGATGATCAACCGCAAATGGGATCACACACCACAAGCTAGAGAACGGCAATTGTTCAGTACAAACACCGATAATTTTAGTTAACTAAAACATGGCAAACTTGCACACCAAGAGATACTGAAAGCAAAATTGCGCATGCAGAGAAAGACCAAATCGAACTTCGCATTACCGAGTTCCATGAATTGTAGTTCCATAAGATAACACAGAATTTGCATACACAAAGAAAGACCACATGGAATTTGGGGGGAAGAATAAAAAAGACTCAACATTTAGACCAAGGGGGTAGAGTATCCTTTTTTGTGAACAAAGACTGAGTAAACAAAAGGATGGTCGATAGTCATCAGGCTATTTCTTACAAAACCCTTTCTCAAAATCAGGATTATAAAGACCCCACCTATAAATAGTATAAATTGCCACCTCTGAAATACATGGAGACATAATCCAAATAATTCCATCACCAAAGATTTCATGGCAGCCATAGTCCATCAGAAAGTCCCAAATTCAAGTAATCCTCAATCGTACAGAGGAGCCCAGCATAATATGTGGTGTGACAAACGCTTAACCAACTTAACCAGAACTTGGAGCACTCTCCGATTTGTCCGTCTCCATAGGCTCTGCAGCAGCTGGTGGTACTTCGTTTCCAGACCCTGCACTATCACCTGCATTGGCATTTTGGCCAGGGCTAGAGTGCACATTCTCCGTCCCTTGAGATTGTGCGTCCCCCCCTTGGGAGGAGGCTGCCGAGGGTGACTCAGGAGTAGCTGGCTTGGCCGGCTTTGGTTTCATCATTATTGGCCTGCAGAACCTGTAAAGGCAAATCGAATCTTAGATATCATGTAATAATCCAAAAGAAAAGAGGGGACACATAGCAACCAAATTGAAATAAGATGTTTCAATGATTTATGCCTTCAGTGGCCTAATAGCTATGCATCATACGTTTTTCACATGTACATGCATCCCAGGCCAATAGACTACTCAATAGGAGAAAGTGGGAAGTCATGTAGCAGTTTAGAGTACCTGTCTACGGCTTCAGCCTTTTTCCTCACATCAGCAGACAAAAGAACTGGTGTCTCATGCTTGGGAAGTGAATCCTGGTGCTGCTTTTTCTCTCTTAGCCAAGCTTCAGCTTCCACACATTCATTTAAAACCTGAACAATGAAACATAAATGTTTCACAATCCATACCAATTAGATATATCCATGTGCGGTTCGGGAGGCGATGTACCTTTTGCTTTTCTGCCAAATCAATGTGATCAAATTTGGGATCATTCGACATTGCTGCTTCCCTGTAACTGTTAATGCAATAAATGAGTTGGTCAATCACAGATCCCCTCTCTGAATGCTCCTTGTAACGCTCCTCTATGGGATCACCTTGCTGTAGGATTGTGAGAGCAAATTCAGAAAACAGTCTTCACACTCTGAAACAAAAAGACAAACAAGAACAAATTCGTGGTGGCTCTTACTTTCTTGAGCTCCTCCAGCTTTGCAATATATACGCCTTTGGTTTCATCCTCTCCATCCTCATACAACCAGTCTTCTACCTCCTGGAGTCGGGCAATAAACTGCTCTCTCTCCAACTCCTTCACGAACTCGTGATACTTGTCATGAAGCTGCAGAAACCAAGATGGTTGGTTACACATAATTAAGCCGTCTAACAAGACCAACACCCCTCTACTTACCTTATTCCTCATGTCATAAACATAAGCCTCAACAGCATTCTTTTTGTCTTTGGTTTCCTCCATTATGCGATCCTGTAAAGCCATCTCAAATTCCTTTTCCACAGCTTTCTGTACATCTGCAGCAGCAAGCCCTCCATAGACAATCTCTGATACAGGCACATTTGTCTTCTTAACCTTTTTCTTTGGAGCCTCTACCTGAGAAACATTAAACGACGGTGAACCACCAAACGATGGTACAACTCCTCAAATATACATATAGACACATAACCAGCACCAGAATAAATAAAGAAATTTGTCCAATGCACTAAGCTCTATACCACATCATCTAGCATGTGAAGATAGCCAAAGCAAATCTAGAAAGAAGTTTAAACGTGAGCATGCAGTCTCCTGGTGAATCTGAGCTAGTAAAATGAAGCACTCATGAAGACCAACATTTTAATGCTTCTGCTTGTTTGGCTCAATGAAAGAGAACAAGAGGAACAGGGGTGCAGATGGGCATCAAGAGCAAAGAGAAAATAAAAGAATATCGAGTCCATCCAGAGGAGAAATAAAGACAGAAGAAGCAGAAAGGTATGACTTCCACTATCATTATTAACACAAACGTTCAAAGAGAGAATCCATTATAATGATGAAAAGAGACTCTAATGTAAGCATTATAAGCTAACCTTGCCATCTGTTTCCATCTGAACAGGCTTATCTCCCGATTCCGGTACACCATTTTCAGCAGCAGCACCATCAGGTTTAGCATCTTGCATATTAAAATCGCTTTCGGTGGTGCTTGCTGGAGCAGAATCAGCAGGGACCTCGTCTGTTTCCATTTTAGTAGATTCCTTTGTGGACTCATTCACGACTGGAACTTCTATTTCCTCCTCTTCCAACAGCTGCTTCAGTAAACACCCATAATACAACCATCAAATTCCATAAAGGTTAAAACTGAAAAATCTCGTGGCGGATTCAGGAAGTTCAATAAAGCCAACAGTTTCGCAACGCAATAAAGAGGTCTTTTTAAAGTGTAGTTACTAAAAGTAAGAATTCAACACATTTTGCTAATTGTATTTTCCCTTTTATAACTGATCCCTATAAGATCAGATTACCACACGATAAAGAGCCAAAATACCATCTTTGTATCACACCAGCACACACGAGTGGAGGCTTGGGCTGATGCTACACCCTATGCTTTTATTGCAAAAATTAAAAAAGAAAGATTTGTAACTTTGGTAAGGCAAGAGTCCAATATCTCCATGAAATCCCCTTCCGTCCTCTCTAATAATCGTTAGACATGGAACACATTAATGAAAAAGTATCAAGTCTATTAATTCATCGGTAGAAACAATAGAGTTTTACGCAATCATAAGGAGTTTCATGAGTTCTAAGCAAATACAAGAGCAAGATCTAAAAGAGTCATTAATAAACCTAAAATCCAGCATTGAAGCAATCCAACTATTATGAAAAATCACAGAGTGAGCATATTATTCCCACAATCAGGTAGATGTATATTAAATTCTTTTAAGGCTATTATGATAATTTACTACTAGGACCATCTTTGGCGCAATAAGAATCATCACACGTGGAAGTAAAAACAAAAGTTAAAGAGTTATCATAAATCACACAGCTCATCAAAATAGAAATAGAAAGAAATTTATGTTGTTGTTCTTTACACTTGAGTAAATTACCCATCTTTTCCCAACGCAAAATTTAATTACTGAAGAATCAAGAGCAAAGCATTGAGGAAAAATGTTAGTGCTTCATCATGAGAACTCACCGTAGCTGATTCAATCGAGACAATACCATGAAGATTCAGCCGTACTTTGACTTTCAATTTTGCCCTCTCACCTTTTGTGGATTGGAAGGGTCCAATCTGCATGCAGCATAATGACAATATGAAATAAAGCAACAATGTTCATGCAACAGCTACCAGACAGCTTAATTAATGAACTAAAGACACACTGCACAGTCAAACTACCGTGTAAGTGCTAATCTTTGCGGGTCCCTGCAATTCACTGACATCAGCATATTGCACATCCAATGTGAAGGTGCCAGATCTGTAGAAAGTCAGCGCCTTTACACTTGGTATCGGATTACCCTTGGGAAATACAACAGTACTTTGCTGATTATCTGTTGATCCATTTTGAGCATCTGAAGCAGGAACTTTCCATGACAAAGCAATGGGAATGGAAAGCTCTCAGTAACCTGTTAAAAGAATGCAATCAATCTTAATCCAGTTGTCATATAGCAATTCATGCTCACAGACTATCCCAAGCTAGATCTGGCATAAATCCGGAGCTGGAAACGCTTCAACCAAAACATAACAGCTGCTACTCCATGGTGGTCGGAGTAACCCGTAGCATTTTAGATGTTGGACTAAAGCACCATTTGTAATGGGTCCAAAAACAAAAATGGAGCTATTCATAATACTAAGTAAATGATGTTACCTGGAATTCTCGCACTTTAAATGTAGGACTAAGGATAGCACATTGCAAAGCACAACCTTTGGCAACACATTCACTGGCATTCATTGTTCGCCTAGGCTCTTTCCCAAAGAACTCAGTCAAGATCTTCATAATAGCAGGGACCCGAGAGCCTGAACCAACAACCTCAACTGAATGTATGTTCTCAACAGTCAATCCAGCTTCTGCAAGAGCCTTCTCCAATGGCTTTTTGACGCGCTCCAGAATCGGGATGCTAATTTGCTCAAATTCATCTCTCTTAATGAAGCCTCTGACATCCTTTTCATCCATCAAGCACTCAATGTTCAGAGGTGCCTCGGGATTTGCACTGAGAACCTTTTTCAACTTCTCACAAGCAGCACGAAGCCTCAGGCACGCCCTGGCATTCTGATAGACATCAATCTTATATTCATCCTTGAATTTTGCAGCAAAATGCTGGAAAAGCACTTCATCAAAATCTCTTCCACCAAGGGACCGATCAAAAGAATGGGCCAATATCTTCAACTGACCTTTCTTGAAGGCAGCAATACACACTTGCAAGCTAGCATGCCCGACATCAACAAAAGCAACATTCAAGGGTTCATTTTCAGGTAGGTCAGTCTTATAGATACCATAAGCAAGAGCAGTAGCCGTAGTCTCATGAAAAGACGAAGAGGGTGTAAGCCAGCAATTGTAGCAGCATCCATAACAGCTCTCCTCTGGAGGTCGGTGAAGTAAACAGGTATTCCAATGCAGCAATCTACAACCGCTGCATTCAAATTCTTTTCAGCGATGCTCTTTAAATCAGAGAACACCATCCCCAATACCTGAGTAGGAGTAAATGTTCTATTTTCTCCCAAATACCGAGCCTGTATCAAAGGATATCCATCAGGCCCTTCAGTCACCAGGAAGGGCAATGATTTGAGGTCGCGCTGCAGCTCAGGGTCTGAGAACTGGCGCCCGATCAGCCTTTTTATCTGAGATATTGTATTTTTTGGATTCATCATACTCGATGCTGCTCCTGCCGTCCCAAGAAACCGCTGCTTGTCACCAAAGCACACCAGAGCAGGAGTTTCGCGCTTGGACTCATCATTAAGCACAACATCGATACCTCGTTGCCTTGCAACAGCAACAACACAGCTCTCATTCCCAAAATCAAAACCAACCACACTCATGTTTGATTAATACTTTAAGCAGCGGCAGTTACTTGATTGCAATGAAGTACCGAACAACCTGCATCATAAAGCATTCAACTTCATTATCACCATTAAATTAAATGAGAGCAGTAAAATGCAAATCACAACCAATCTACTTTCTTCATGATAGCGTCAATCACAGAAAAAGGAAACACTCAAACCATAAATCAGAACACAATGAACATCAAGCTCACTTCAGATTCCTACATGTCTGAAACACAAGCTAACAACACAGAGATCATGTACTCACGGGCACAAAAAATGCACCCACTAAACAGAACAATTTCACAAAAACAGGTCACAAATTCACAGTCTCCCCCTGAATAACAGCGGAAAAGCAGATTAACACTTAAGCCACTTCAACTTCAAACACAACACCCACACGAACGTCGTCAATTTACCAATGCCCAAGAAACAAGTGAACACCAACTCCGACAAAAAAAATAACTCCAAAACAATTTTAAAAAATGTATATTCAAAAACCAAATCCAGTTAAATCAAACAGAGTAAGGAAGAAAAACACATTCCATACATCCAATTAAGCACCAAACTCCACCAAAACACAGATGCTAGACGAGGTAAAAACAGAAAACATCCACTAAAAAAACAACAGATTAGATCTGAAAACGGAATGAAAACAACACTAACGTTACAGATTCAAGATGAACAGTACCTGAGAACAGATCGAGCGCGCGCCGCAGAAGATTTTCTGGAACTTTCACTCGCAGATACAGTGGTGGTCAAGTAGAGAACAAATGGGCAGCCAAGGAAAAATATAAAGAGAATAGGGGTTTAAAAGGGAAAAGGTTTGTGGGGAAATTCCGCTGGAATTAATTAATTAAAAAAATAAAAATTGTAAAAGTAAGGAAGAGGCTGGTCTAATGGTCCTAGATGTGTCTAGGAGAATCGCAGATACTCTGTCGCTTCTAGAAACATCTGCCCTTTCTTTTCTTTTATTGGGCTGTACGTATAGGCTTTCCGTGTATTACCTTCAGTTTTGGGCCTTGGGCCCATTCTTCTTGGATGTCTATACATTTCAATTTATTACTTTTCCATTTAAAATGTGTAATTGTAAAGCAGTTTATTTAATAAATATTTTTTAATTCTTTCACTGAACTAAATAATGATGTAAATTTAAAATTTAGTACAATTAATTTAATTATTCCAAACAATTGATCAATTTTTAGTAAGTATAGAATCTAGTTCGAGACATCGTTGAACTCTCGAAAAACACTTTTATTGTCTTATTATGATTTTAGATAACACCCAGTACGATGAGTTTGGTAAGATTGAGATAATATTTTACAGTTATTCTTTAAAATAATATTATATTATACATACGCATTAACTGTTTGCGACAATTGTTAGTTGTTCATAGTACGAAACTTTATTGAATGAGATGTGACTGATGTCTCGAGAAGATTGATCTATTACATAATAAGTGCAGTAAATACTTACAATATTAGTAGTTTAAAATAACAAATCTAATATGGATGAATAATAAATACTTACGATATAAGTAGTTTAAAGTAGTAAATCTGATACGATAAATAAAAATACTTATAATATGAGTAGTTTAAAATAGCAAATCTGATACGGATAAATAATAAATACTTATAATATGAGTAGTTTAAAGTAGCAAATCCGATACAGATAAAAAAAGTGTAATACTTACGATACGAATAGTTTAAAGTAGCAAATACGATAGGGACAATTATTTATTTTTTTTATTTTTTTTACAAATTTCAAGTATCACTATATATTTCATGTTAAAATATATAGTATGGACTTTATAGTAAAATAATAATGAAATTATAAGTGAGATATTCGATTAATTGTATCTATACTATTATCTATTTATACTATTGTAAAAGAAAAACTCTTTAAGCGTATCGATTTTAAATTGCTCTATTTTACCCTCAAATTAATTTATTTTCTTCAAAAAAATTTGGTCAAAACAGTAATTTCAATTTTTTTAAATAATCTCACAATTTTATATAAAAAAAATTATCTCACCCACTACTCCATGTTTCACTAAACTTCTCTTTTTTTTTTTTTTTTTAATTTCAATATTTTTAATAAACTTCAAATTATAAAATATTATTTCTCTGTCATCTCACCCAATGTTTATTTATTCTCATGAGTTTTCTTTCTCCATCTCATATCACAAAATTTTTTATATGCTTGCGAGAAGCGTGTGCAACAATCTGGCGAGGGTGTTTCATTTTGGTCAAATTAGTAATTTTAATATTTTTTAATAATCTCATAATTATATTATTTTTCTCTTAACTACTCACTACTCCACGCTTTTCCCTCTTACTTTTATATATTTATTATAATTTATTAATTTCATAAATTTCTTCTTTTTATCATCTCACATCAATTTTTTTATATGCTCGTGGAAACCGCGTGCAACTATAATTATTATATATATAAGAAATTACTATTGTAGAGCCGCTCTATGATGATAAAAAAATAATTCAATATCGTAAACTTACTAAATTGCTTGATATAGTATTTACAACAATTAAAAACGTTATTGTATTTTAAATTTGACCAAACTTCATAAAATTGCATAATATAGTATTCACAACAATAAAAATGTTACTGTATTTTAAATTTGACCAAAATTCATAAAATTGCATAATACAGTATTCACAACAATTAAAAAGTTAATGTATTTTAAATTTGACCAAATTTCATAAAATTGCATTATATAGTATTCGCAACAATTAAAAGTTACTATATTTTAAATTTGACCAAACTTCATAAAATTGCATAATATAGTATCCACAATAATTAAAAAGTTACTGTATTTTAAATTTGACCAAACTTCATAAAATTGCATAATATAGTATTCACAACAATTAAAAAGTTAATGTATTTAAAATTTGACCAAACTTCATAAAATTGTATAATATAGTATTCGCATCAATTAAAAAATTACTGTATTTTAAATTTGAACAAATTTCATAAAATTGCATATTATAGTGTTCACAACAATTACAAAGTTAATGAATTTTAAATTTGACCAAACTTCATAAAATTGCTTAATATAGTAACTACAACAATTAAAACGTTACTGAATTTTAAATTTGACCAAACTTCATAAAATTGCAGAATTGGCGTACGTAATTTCAATTTTAAATTTTGGAGGAAAGATTTCAAAGGAATTCACATTATATAATTTGAAACTTATAAATATATATTTAATTAAAATTAGAATTGAATAATTTATTTATTTTTACAGAATTGAATTATCCAAAGTTCGGTAGATTATTATGTGAAAATTTTAATTCTAAATTTATACATCCAAAATACAACTTAAAGGGAAACAAATGTAATTAGAAATAAAAACAATTGACTTTTTAAAATTTTAAAATAAAAATAAGTTCACGGCAGAATTCAGGCATGCATTAATTGCATCTCCCATTTCAGCAACTTCTACCACCCATCCGCCGTTCGACGGTGGACTTCTAGCCGGAATCCTCACTCGAAAACGACGGCCAAATCCAGAAAAGCTTGCAGTATATGCTTATACGATTTTTCGTTATTCAGATCTAAATAACAAAGCAAAAGCTCTTCCATGAACTCCCAGTCCAGTACTCCTCCGTGCTCCAGGCGCGTCTCCACCATCTCCTTCATCGATCGCCGGAAATCCTCGTACGGACTCTCCGAATACGTCAATATCACGATTTCGTCCGGCGCAGATGAATCTTCCGGCCCGATCTCCTCGGTCTCCTTTGCTGTCGAGGAGTCGTCTGTAGCAGACGCGGAGGAAGAGCACGCCTCATCCGTGATCAACGAGCTCGACAAGCCGGAGGCAACGAAAAACCTAGGCGATCCGCGGAGTTGCCCCGGCGGCGACGGATCGAGAAATCTCGGCGACTCGGACAGGAAAGACGTCGTTTCCCTGGTCCTCGCCGCTTCTCCTTCGCACTTCTTTCGGTAGGATGACCTGATGTCGGATAATGTTACGGCGTCGTTTGCTTTCCCTTTGCTGCCGGCAACAAACGCCGGCGACCTTTTGCGGCGGTTGCAAGCACGCGATGCAGATTGGATTTGTTTGTTGCAACTTTTCATTTTCCTGAGGCATGCATGAAACGATGTCTGAATCTGCTTCCGCATTTTTATTTGTCTTAATTAAAAAAATAAACAATATTACCAATATGTTTTTTAAAGAAACGGATTACTTGATTTTCGAACGAACATATTCAAAGATCTGGAGTGCTATTTATATTGGACCCAAAAAAAAAAAAAAAAAGAAATGATAATATTCGATATTTGGAATTAATAATGGACATTTTGGAATGTGGAATTTATTTTTAGTTTGTCCTTTTGAATTAATTAATAATGTCTGATATATTTTGAAGGCAAAGTAACTGCGTGGCTCTTTGGTTGAAGTTTGTTTTTCCATGATCATATTTTAGCATCGTTTTTCCAAATTCAGGGCATTGATTGTTTACTATCAATATTTGGTTAAGTGTACATTATTTTTCTTAAATTAAAGTGAAGAAGAGGTTTTGGGTTCAAACTTACTTCGTTAAAACCCTGTTGTAATAGTTAGAAATATTTTGAACATTTGCCTATACTTTTATAAAGTATACAATTCAATATTTTTTGGTCTATCTTTATTTAAAATTATAGTTATCTATCATGAAATTTGACATAACTATAATTACATCATTATTATTTAAAAAATTATAAATACTTCTCGATTTGTACGTGTGTCTAACAATAAACTCATTCGATTTACATTCTATTGTTTTGGGGACCATATGAAACAAGAGTTGGAGATAAAAACAAGAGAGAAGAAAACTTACTAAATTTATACGTCAAAACATGTATATACAAGGAATTTTACGGATGTTTAGAGATATGGAGTATCAAAAACATCATTTTTCATATATTCTAAGATATTACAAAAGAACTTATAAAAAATAATTGCTAGAGAGCAGTGAAGAGTATGTATGAAAAAAGCTCGAAGATGAGTTATGTGATTCCTTTGCCAATTTCCTCTATTTATAGAATTTTGATACTCTTCATGTACTTGACAATTTTACTAACTTGTTGATGGTTGCAACTGGTTGATGTCCATCATATTGTCATTGCGGAAGTTAATAATGGGTGTCGGAATATATTGTTAATGATGCAACTGAAGACAATCCATCATTATTTGTGCTTTCATGCTTATCTTATTTTATAAGATGTTTGAAAAGCTTATAAGTTTTAAAAAATCATTTTGAATAATTATTTGTTTGAAGAACTTATAAGATTCTAAAATAATGTTGACATTTTTTAATTTTCTAAACTTCCTATTTTTTCTTTTCCCCGAAAGTTAACTTCACCCAAAATTTTGAAAATATCTCAACTAGTATGAATATACATATATATATATATATATATATATATTATTTTGATGCAAAAGCTTAGATAATAATTCGTCATTTTAGTAAAAAAATTTATCTATTATCCTTAAATTTTTATTGGAGCTAAACTAATATGTAATATTTATCAAAGTATTTTAAAAAAATTTAGATATAAATATGTCAAGAAATAGCTACTTACTTGATCATGATAACACCATACCCTTTCTATTCATTTTACCATATAAAGAGCTTTCTATATCTAACACCCAACATATAATATATTAGCCGAAATTTCTTATTTTACCAAATTACTTTAAAATTAACATCAAATATTTTATAAATTTTTAAAACATCTTATAAAATATAAAAATTTATATAGTATTTTGATTTATTGGACTTGTGTGAAGCCCAAAGTATTAGGGTATTCATTACACTAAAAAAGGAAATTAGTATTTTTTATGGATATGAATAAAATATTAATTTTTTTGAATTTTTATGTTTTTTTAAATAAAAAATGCAAACTATAAACCATCGAACCAATTCAGCAGCAGGGGAAAGAAAAACACAACAAAATAACGGTGTGCATGCGCACAGAGAGAAATGGAGAAAGAAGAAAGGAGGAGGAAGATAATTGCTCGAGGGACAGATCGCTTGGCCCTCATCACTGGCCGGATCCAGACCCTCGACCCCGAACCCATTACCAAGTGTTCTTCGTTTACCGCCAATCGCCAAGATCGTTATCCACCCCCGACACACGCCCGCTCCTCATCGGAACCCGTGACGGCAAATGACGAGGAGCTGTTTCGAGATGTTATTGATCGCAGTGGTATTTGATTTTTTTTTCCTCGTACTTTTATGTGTACTTGTACGTTTGGATTTATTGAGGTGTTGCCTTGAGATTCCTGTGTGTATATGTGTGTTTGTGAGCTGCGGTGATTTGAAAGGGCTGAATTGTGAGGTTTTATGTACGGGTGATGATTTCTTCGAGTACGTATACATTTATAAGTCTTGAGAGTGTGGACGGTTGAATTTAAACACCGGTTTCCTGTATATGAAACGGCAGTTTCATTGGATTGGGAGATTAGTTTTATGCTTCTTTGTGGTTTTCAAAAAATATGAAAAGGCGTCGAATACCTTATTATACTTACAAAATGGGCTAATGTTAAACCTGACCATTCCTTTGTTTGGCGACTGACTTGGGGTTGAATGCTCAAGTATTTTCTTCTTGCTAGTCTCGATGTTTTTTGTGGCATCATATCTTTAGCAATCAGTGTTTGTGCTGCATCCTCTAACTCAGTGGTGATACCACTTTCATATGGTGTTAACTTTGGTTGATGCACTAAGAGTTGAATTTGATATACATTTGCTCCATGAGATAAAGTTTTTTATAATAATCTATTATCTAAAGTTAATCTCAGAGTTACGAATTATTAATGGTTGAGGCATGCCTTCTTCTTGTCACGTTTTAACTTTCTCCTATAACTGGTCTTGAAGGTGGAGACTATCTGTCTGATACAGTAATGAGACACGCTAATCGTCAGGATGTTGCTAAAGGAAATGATTCAGAAAGCAGAGCTTCTAACCTGCTGAAGCTTGAGCAGAAAGAAGTAGCTACATTAATATCAGATAACGTGAATTTACATGAGAAACTATTTAGCTTTTATCTTGGTTCAATAACTCTCAAGGAAATAAATTTCGGCATAATATCCTCAGAAGATACACGGGTTATGTGTTCTGTCGCCATAGCTATTCTGGTAGTTTTATCTCATGTTACTCTTCCTCATGATGTAGCAAAGCCAAAGAGCCTTATCGCTTACCGGCCCATTTTTGTAGTATTGCTCACTGACATGTTTATATTGGCTGCAAAATTGGCACCTTATGCACAAATAAGAAAGGAAGATAAAGAACCACAAGTTGAGGAAAATGGAGGTGTAGAGAATTGGGGAGGAGCTGTTCAGTTGTTAGAAATGGGAGTAGTTTTGCATCAGACTGTCCGTGCTCTCTTCATAGATTTCAGTTTTTACTTGGTGACTGTTGTATGTGGCCTTTCCCTGATATGAAGCTTGCTCCTCTCAAATCTGGCCCAGACTAGCTTTCCTCCTGTAAGTAAATTCTTTATCGGAATATGCAATTCTTGTTGTGCATTCATTCTGTTGGCCTAGTTTTCTTTCCATTTGTTATTCTAGTACTTGAATTCTTGTTTATCATGTATTTCTGCAAGAATATGGAGATTTTTGCATGCTTTCAGGACTAGCTATCAGTAAATGCCTGTTTGACAAAACTTATACTACTCGTAAGGGGTTAAATTTTTGAATAAGTTGAAAAAGTAGCAAAAAACTAAAGTGGAAGATAATGTCATGAAAAGTGAGAATAAGTTGAAAATTGAGTGTTTTGTAGAACAATTAGTTCTCTCTTCTTTGTCTTTCAATACTAAAATTCAGAAAGCACGTGTTCTGTGGATTCTATCTATTTCCAAAGTTCAGTTTCAGTTAAAAGAATCAGAATCACCATTCACCATGACAGAACATACTAAAAATATGCTTAAATCAAATAAAAGCCAGAAGGCACTTTTTGTTAAGTTTCCCTTTTGGTACTTTCTAGTTTTGTGCTTCAATCTTTTACCAAATTGTTACCTAACTTATGAAAACATGCTTGTATACTCGTTGTACACTGAACATCTCCCGCATGTGAAAAATCATTAGTACGGGATAAGAAATCCATAGTTTGACTTAGCAACCTATTAAGAAAAATAGATGATTCGCATATGATTGTTATTCATAACATTAACGAGCTTTTCCCTATTTTATATAGAGGATTATATGGTAGGTCAACCAAAAATGATATAATATGTTGTGCCACTTGCTTATCTTGATTTAGTATGTTTATCAGACCTAGGACCGTTAACATGGATGTTGGAGTTTCGTTCTTCATTAAGATATTAGGGTAAGTTTCCCGTGAGTTTCTGTCTTGAAGCCCCAAGACCGGCAAGAATGGAAAAGCTTCGTTGATGAGCTGTCAGACTTCAGCTATGAACATTGATGCCAAGTGTAGGGACTTGGATCAGTTGATTCAGAAGAATATAATTGCAAAAAAGTGACTATTAGCAGTTCAGGTGTTATATACTAAATAATTTCCAGTTCAGATGTTATAGGCCAAGTATTAGCTGCTCAGTTTTAGCTGTTACTGAAAATTCATTGTTTGCAGTTTTGTGATGTTCTGATAAGAACTGAGGTAGAGAACTGATATGAGAAATGTATGTTTTGAGTGTTTTCGACAGATGAAATTTTCTTGGTATTCAATTGGAAAGAAAGAATCTGTTCATGAAACTTGTTACTAGATTCTGTGACTGATGTTCTGTGTGTTGTGCCAAGCTTAATCATCAATACCTTCTGTCAAAATGTGATCCAAATTTTGGCAATCGTACACCTTAACTTGGGCATCGTTAGATTTTCCACCACAAGAGAGATGACTCTGAGCGTATTATATTTCTTTTTTATTTAAGAAAACACCTCAATTTATCGTGAGGATTACATTTCTAATACTTTGATATTTGTCTGTATATGGAAAATTTTCTGGATATGAGCACAAATATTGATCTGAATTGAACAACATTAACAGTGACAGTAGAGAGGGATCAAGACCAATTGGGCTATATGTGTATGTGAAGCATATGCTCTCTTTCTTATAATCAAACAATCAAGTCATTCTTATGATGGAACAGCAAAGCCAGCAGAAAAATGAACAAGAAAGATCATCCGGACCAGCCCACATCGAAACTTGATCAAAATTCCGAGAGTGAAAGTATGGATCTTAAGAAAACCTCATGATTGGATTTGAACAGTACTGGAGCAATATTCTTCTCTTGTCTTTTTTGAACATTCTCCTCCATTACACTCTCCAAGGTCTTGATCATCTTCTCACACACATCATACGATACGAATCGGTGGTAGTTTCGACCGTAGTGGCTTCTTGCCCATGCAAGTGAATATATTAGGAATTCCTATAATTAATAACTATACCTTTTTCTTCTTTTGAAATTATATGTGTGTGTGTATATATATTATATATTATATATATTTGTCTAATTTTTTATATCAAAGCATTTAAATTACTTCAAAGTACATGTATTTTTTAAATTACAAATTCTGAGGACTCAAATCCAAAATAATGGGTCCAAAATAATGACATTAGATCGAATGGGATCTAAATAGAATCTAATAGAATGAGTTTTTATGGATATGAGTATAGGTAGAATCTTACTCTATTTATTGACATCCTAAATGGAGGTGATTATGATTTTCAGTTGCGTTTTGGGATTGATATCTGAGTCACCTCCACCTCAAACCCATTTGTTTTACCGTAATATGACAATGGGCAGAGATGTCAATGAAAAGCATGTGGACTAGCTTAGCTGCCTACTGTGACTGTGACTGTGACTGTGACCGTGACTGTGGCTCTGACTGTGAGGAATAAAAAGATGAAAAAGGTTGGGACATTCTTCTGCCTTTTGTCTCTTACTTTTTGCTTTTTCTTTTGCTCTTATCTCTTACCGTCCAATGCACCAATTTAAATTCAGACGACGGAAATTTTTTCAAATGATTTTATTTTAAATAAATATTTAATATATTTTTTGAACAAAAATATAAAACTTATTACATGCCTCGTATCTTGTGAGATTTAATGTGAGAAACATAGAGTAAGGAGTCCAAGGACGGACAGACTTGTGCTCAACTTTTTTTTATTTATATAAGGATTGTATTGGTACATAATTTACAGAAAATTCTATAAGTAATTCAAATGAGACATTTGAAGTTCAAAATGGGCCATTGGATGATATATAGCCTTACACCCCATGGGCTGAACTCAGTTGGCCCATGTTGGTATCGATCATTTGAAAATCTCCATTTTCGCTTCAAGATTGATTGCAAACATGATGTGGGCAAAATTTGATGGATCAGCCGATCAGTACTTCGTTTTCCGCTCGTCTCAAAATGGCCAAATTCAACCTCAAATCATATATATCAACCAATCAACTCTTTGAGAAATTTGACATTAAAGGACCTACATATCACATCATTAGTCTTCCTGAAGATGATATCTTCTGAAAAAGTAAACTAAATATTGAATATTACTTTCACAAATATAAGAATCGAACAAATCCACAAGGGAGATTTAACCTACTTAAATAACTAGTGGACAAAATACACCTGAAAAACAAGTAAAATGAGTCAGGGTGGTCAGCCTAACCCCCAGCCTACCACATGATTATTGTATTATACTCGGATATTGTTTAAAGAATTGATTAATTACATAATAAATGTAATTAAGCTCATCGGTGATTAATTAGATGCTCTCAGCTTGATTTAGGCTGTAATATTTCATAATCTTAATTCTCCAACCCGAATTAAAGTACCATATGTATTTTCCTAAGTATTCTTCCCAGGATAAAAACTTCAAACCTAAGAAACCGAACAAAGTCAAGAAAACTGTCATGGGACTCAGAAAATAACAACTCCCACCTTCCATTATAATTTGGAACCATCTAAACACACAGATAACAACAAAACCCAAACTTCCTTCCCCAGCTCCCAATTGCCAACTGGCTGGAGCCTCACGTGGCACATCACCACAATTCCAATATCTTACACAGCACAACACCTCAAAAAATAAGCAATTAATAGAGGAAAATTCTGCAAAGATAAGCTTTCAACGGAAAAGGAAACACCAGTACAAAAGCTATCCCTTTCTGTGAATAAATTCCAAGATTTTTAAAATCCCAATCTTTTAATTGGTTCCTTTCTTTCCTATATAATTTCATGATTCCTTATTCTTCCGCGTAAAAGACCATAACTTTCTCACATACAGGTTGAAGGGAGGATTTGTGTCTCAGAAAGTAAAGATGTGTTACCCCTTTGATGCCTATTGGGAGGGTGCTTGTTACGAGTCTGCCAGTCGCAGGAGGCAATTGGTTGCGGCGGTAGCAACTGCAGCCGAGGCCGCAAGGCGGAGGGAAATGGTTAGCAGAGGCGGTGGACTGGCTGAGGGAGGTGGTGGAATTTCAAAGGTGTGTGTGTGCTCGCCCACCAGCCACCCTGGTTCGTTCAGGTGTAGGCAACACCATGGAGAATATCAGTGGGTTAATCGGGTGGGACCTAAGCCAAGTTAGTAAGAATGTAAATTTTCACCGCATAAGGAGGAGTTAAGGTCAGTATAACTGTATATACTCCTTCATGCTGTCATGTTCTTGTACAAATCAAGTTAAAGCAAATAATATGAAGGATTGTTATAATTAGTTCATGTGCACCAATAATAGCAGAAGATGTATTATTACAATACCAAGAAACACAAGGTATGTGCATCTCTGTGTGCTTTTCTTCCAGATGTCAGATAGAAAGAGATGATGCATGTTTAAGTTATATAATACATTCATAACAATATTTTCCCAAACCATACGACAAAACTATATAATTACATAAAGATGCATATTGGAAACCTTTTCAGCAATTTACATGGTTTCTCCCTTCTTCACTGATTGCCCACTTGATGTAAACAACTGCATTACTAACTCAATCCGGTACCTGTGCAACATCCGATATCTTCGTCATTGTTGAGAGTAGAAATTATTTATGCATTCAAAACTGCAACTAAGAGAATGCACCATACATTTCAGTTTCCCGTGATGCATGCATTATGCGGCACAAAATTACTTTACCAAAGGAGGGCAAGATTAGTGGTTGAAAGGATAATGTAAGAAACTCGTAGGGAGAAACCAAGTCGGCAGGGGTGGGGGGTGGGGGTGTTGATGTTGTTTTTTGCATTGCAACTCAGAGTGTAGCAAATGGCTTCTAAGTACTGTCTCAAGTGCTAGGAAATATTTTAGCCCATGTATCTTTCAGTTTCTTCATTACCTGTTATTTAATGTATGAGCCCGATCAGGACATTCACCTCAGGGGTGGCAACTGTGATGGGTAATTGTCTGATTACGCGTATTTACAACAACTTCACACATTATTTTTGCCTGTAAAAGATCAGAAAGAGAATGATATTAGATGTATTTGAGAGAGATTAGCATATCAATATTCCTTCCTAAAATCATCTGTATTTTTCAAGTGGATTATCGAGGGGTCATCCACTTGAAAGCGAAGAATGTTAAATAGTAGTCTTTGGGGTCACCATGCCACCATCACCTCAGAAAACACAAACCAGGAACTGACTTTCAATTTAACAATCAATCTATCTCGAGAAAGTGCAAAATAATTGTTCAGAATATGTCCGAAGGAATGATATTCTTCATTTTACAGTATCACCCAAAATCAGATTCAGAATACATACAATGCATATCTGGACAGAACCTTCGTTCTCAGTCTTCCATATCTTTCCACAATTCATATGAACATTGACAAAACCCCTTCTTTCTTTCTTTTCACAACTTAAATAGGTTTAACTGTAATATACCTCCTTAAACTTTGGTTTTACCAACTCAAGACTTCAAAATGGAAATTAAATGTACTTCCATATCTTTATCATGCGCATTTCTGCCTCTAGCTCATAGAGAAAGCTGTAGCTTCTTTTTTAAAAATTGCCAAAAGCAACTGGGAAGGTGCAATGTTCTTGAGTGAAGCCGTATTTGTGGGAGAAGATTAATGGAAGGAGAAGGCTATAATGAATATAAGACCAGCTTCTGAACATTGGGCTGAGGTTCATTCCTTGCAAATACTTGAATTTGAATTCATTTTGATTTGACCATTTGTCTTAACCGTTTTCTACTGACCTGAACAAAAGTTGAACTCATGAATTTGATATTTGGTTCGTTGAAAGAAATTTTCAGATGAGGAGTTTCAGAACTTGACAATTTGGTCTTTATCTTACTCCACCAACTAGAGACAATGGGGATCTTGGCACTCTGCGAAACTTAATCTCTCTCTCTCTATACAGGCTTAACTTAGCGTACGTAATTACACCCTACTCCGTACAAACTAAACTCTTATCAACTTCATACTCAACCAATGTATTATTTACTGAAACGTAAGCGGGAAATCGCAGCGATAATCTAAAATTACTCGAGCAGAATTATTACCACAGAAATTTTAATGGTAAAAAGAATCACCTTGAGAGGCACGTGAAAGAAGAAAAGCCTAAGCTTCCCACTAGTCTCCGACACCGTATGGAACGTAATCGAACCTCGAGCCAAATCCTCCAGCAGCAGAATAGCATCACTCAACATCTCCACGGCGTCGAGTTGGAGCGTGGAATTCAGGTACGACGAACCACGCGCCCTGATATGTCCACCATCCGAAGTCATTAATCCTAGTCTCCTCCCCCTGTAACCAATCCCAACGATCAAAGAGTCATAGTCGAGGGAGTAGAAATCCTTATTCCGAACCTTAATCGTCGTGTCTAGGGTTAGGTCGAGTGAGATTTGGGGGAGCGTATGAAAATGGAGGCGGTCAAGGTTCAGGCGAACGACGGAGAGCTCAGGGTCGGACGGCCAGAGGAGGTACCCAGCAGCGACGAGGATGAGGAGGACGGCGGCGCAGCAGATTAGGCGTCCCCAGCATGGTTCACGGCGGAGACCGCGGCGGTAGGGGGGTAGGTAGGGAGGTAGAACGATGACGTATTGTGGTGGTTGGGAGTAAGAGGATTGGGGGTCGGAGAGGAGGGGCTGGCCATACGACGGCGTATGAGGGTGCTTCACCGCCGTCATTGTGGTGTATGTGTACGTATGCTATTGCAGTGTATTTATTTAATTACGACGTATATATATATATATATGTGGCCGGGACTCCAGAGATCTAGGAGGAGTGAGGATTTAGGTCGTCGGAGGATGGGGTCCACTATGGTTTCCCTTTGGTTTTTTGCCTGCAATTTTGTCCAGTTTGAACTGAACGCGTTTATATGGAGCATATGACTTAATGTTGATGGTATTGAGGGTAATGTGTGTGTGTGTGTGTTTTTCCGCCCTCTTTCGAAGAAATAGTGGTATTTTGTTGTGTTAGTGAAATGTATATGATGTTCCAAACTAAAAAATAATAATAATAATTTGATGTGTATCGGAGTTTAACAACGTCAAATAATTTTTGTAAAAAATTTACGATTCACCTAAAAACTAGCCATCATATTAGCTACATTTTGGAAAATGTAGGCTTGTTTCTTTGGTTTGGGCCAAAGGCTTGGTCCAACTTCATTCATCAAGCGGGTTCTATTTCATTATTTTGAATTTTAGAGAAAATGATTGATGGAAAATATGAATAAATAAATAATAAAAAATATTAAATAAATAGAACAAATCACAAACAAACTTATAACTCATTTCAAACCCTATATTTTAGAACTCATATCTACTCAAACTTGGTAATTATGAGTCCTAAACTCATTTATTATACGAATGTCAATTTAACACGGACTCGTGAAAATTTATCCCTAATGGGGTGGATTCAAGTATAGAAAATGAGATTTAAGATTGGTCTTGGGCCTTAAGTTTTAATACCCACCCCGAATACATAATTAATCATTTTTAAATATATATTTATATATACATAAGTATGTAATTTACTAAATATTTCCTCTAATTCCTACCTTTTTCCAGCCGCCCTCAAACACTCTACTCTCACCATCTCATTCTATCTGTCAAAACTCCATACCTTTCCTCTCTCTCACTCTCAATCTTTTTCTATCTTGCCTAGATATTCTTTTCTCTTTCCATCTTTCTTCCTTTTCTATCATTCTCTCTTCTTTCTCACTGTTTCGTTATACTTCTCTTGCCTTGAGCCTTATTGCAACACTCACTTTGTCTAGCTGTCTCAGTCTGAGCGTCTCACCTTTTATTGTGGCTTACCTCCTTTTTTGTATGCATTTTATAAAGTTCGAGTCTGTTGGGACAAACTCGTCCTAACTGACTTTGGAACAAAGTATGGTGGGTTCCGAGTCTGTCTTGTAGTTGACGGGATGGGTCATAATTTATCAAAACCCACTCCATTGCCAATTCTATTCATTCGGGATGAATCCGGGTCGGGCTCCAGAAGAGCCGACCCTATAGCCATCCGGTTTGTTGGAGAAATTTAATGAAATTTGAGTTGATAATTTCCTGATTCGTAAGAGGACAAAATCGTAAAAGGGCCAACTACTTTTGGCTCCAAAGAAAGAACTTTCGAATATAAAATTCAAAATCCAGAACTTTCCTAACCCATTAAAATTCCGGACTTAGCACTAAAAAATTGCATCTTCCACCTTCTTTCAGAACCTGTTTCCTGAATCCAGCAAGCCCCAACCCTAGAATTCTACCATGTCCAGCAAGCAAGGTAATTAAACTGAACTCTTTTTCTTTGTAGAGCTGCAATATTTCGAAATTGCTCGTTTTTTTCTTTTTCCAGTTCGATTCTGAAACAAAGAAAATTCAAGCTGAAAATTGCTGGTTTCTGTGTCGTTCTTCGTTTCGTGGTCTTGAAACAGGTGGAAAAGCAAAGCCTCTGAAGCAACCTAAGTTGAGAAGAAAGAATACGACGAGGTATTAATTTCTGGACTTGATTCCGCATGATCTGTTTAATTTGGAAAGTTGGGAATCTTGATCTGCTTTGTGAACTATAAGTAATGTATTTGATCTGAGATACGAATTATAGTATAAGTGATGTTAATTGTCCGTTGTGTCTTTCCGCTGTTTACTCTGGATTGGGACTTGGGAGCATGTATGGGGGATCCGTTAATATTAATTCTACATGTAGTGTTGATGTCTATTTTTTATCTGCCGCCAAATGCTAAGACTTTAGTGATAGACTCATAATATCAATGCTATGACGAACCACTTGCATGTATGTGTATCACGAGTTTTGCTATTTTTCGGGTTAGCCAATTGCAATTTGCAATAGTTCCTGACTTAGAATGCAACTCGAGGTAATCCTATTTGTTCCAGAAAAAGAACATTGAAAAAGAGGGAAGATAGTTTGTATTTCGGATCTGTAAATGGCTGGGAAATTCTCTGACTCGTGTTGCATATAGTTGATCCAATTTGATCGATCCACATATGCTCCAATTGGGACAAAAGATTTGGCGAAGGAAAGTGAAGGGAAGAGTAGAATTGATAAAAAACCAATTTTTCTTGTGTTTTCCTCTATATCAGAATTAGTCTTCCAAAAGGTATTTAATGTGAAAGACAGAAAAATAAGATCAGACGTATGGATTAATAGAGATTTCCAATATTTATATTTGTACCAATTGTTCCTTCATATATTCATTGAAAACCAGTAAAATGAAAGCATTGTTCTTAGTTTTTCTCATTCAAATCCAAGATCCCATTGGAGCATTGGTCAACCTCTAAAGGGAAAAGAACAAAGTAAGTAGAACGTGATATGATTCCTTGGTAGTTGTGAATATCATGGCTGCAATATTTTCTACTATTGCGCATCTGTATCCTCTTATCTAAAATGTATTGGGATTTTGTAGATGGACAAGGTTAATCTTCAAAAAAAGAAGGAAGAAGAAAAGGTAAAACTATCTTACTCTGAGGACTGCCCGGCTCTACCGGTTGATTGAATGATATCCCATTTCTTACCTGTATTTCTTGTGATATTCTATCCTTGGCAGGCACTTAAGGAGCTCAAGGCAAAGGCTCAGCAGAAGGGAGCATTTGGAGGTGCTGGTTTGAAGAAGAGCGGCAAAAAATGAGTCCTGCTAAAAGCTAATTCGACCAATGGAATATTTTCTTGTCATTCTGCTGATGTATTCTTGACTCCTGGCATACGTCTAAATCCGTTAGCTTGTGGTTATTGATGGTTGGTAACTATCAAACTTATCAGAAGCATTTCTATGTAAAATTGTGTCCGGCATAGTAATAGATCAATGCTATTGTTGCCTGTAATTTCACAGTACATTGCCTTTCCTGTTCTGAGAATTTTCTCAGTGATTTATTGTTAATGTCCTGATTCAAATCCTCAAGGACAGAGATGCAGAGACCTCAGCCACAACTCACAATCTGGATTCGGGCCTCGTTAATGGGCACGATCATCTAAGTGGCCCATTAGATGCAAAAGCCCAAAAATGAAATTCTTTAATAGGCTATGGCGCGGTGGGCTATATCAGCCCATTCACGGGCCCAAGAAGTGCCACCCTAATTTAACTACCAACATATCAAATATTGGGTAAAATTTCATTTTTGTTTCCTATACTTTGGGCTAAAATTGATTTTTGGTCATTAATTTTTTGAGAAATAATTTTGCTCCTTAATCTATAAAAAATATTATGCTTTTGGTTTTTAAACTTTTCTAAGGTACGATTTTGATTTGTAATATTTACAAATTGTTATGATTTTGATTCATTTGGTTCCCTCATTCTTAGCATTTTTTGCTTTAATTTTAAAAATTAAATTAAAATCGTAATAATCTGTAAAGATTAAGAATCAAAATTATGTTTTAAAAAACTTATGAACTAAATTTAATTTTGGCCTAAAGTACAGGAACTAAAAATATAATTTTCCCTCATATATCTAAAGAATCATAGCAGGCGTTAAAAGTTATATTTCTGCAATTGATAGTGAGTAGTGCTAGAATTAGTATTTTAGACAATAAATTATTTTTAGAAAATGCATAAGTAAAAATAATAAATTAAAAAAAAAAATGCCAGATTTCATGCAAGTGTTGGGGGTCAGTTTCTGGATTCTGCTGCCACAATCAATAATGCTCTTTGGTATGGTTTTTACCAACTTCAAGAAAACAACTTCAGAATTTTGCAGTGAGGACTGTCAGCGTACCCATAATTTTAATTTATTATTCAATTCATTGGGATATTAATATAATTATATTATTTATTTATTGAGATTATAATATAATTATATAATTATAAATTAATTATAGTTACACGCGATTTCTGCTAGTACATTAAAAGAATAATGGTATAAGATAAAAAATAAAAAAATTATAATTATAAATTATAATAGATGTGGAGAAGCAATGTGAGAGAGAAATGTGGAGTATGCATAGTTAAGATAAAAAATATATATATAATTATTAATTTGATCAAAAAATAAAAAAATAAAGAATAAAATTTAAATATTAAAGAATTAGTACAATAAAATATGTATAGATAAAGAAAGAAAGAGTAATGTAATGAAAGTGGGAGAGGAAGAGGAGGTTACGACTCTTGTGGACAAATCCAACATAGTTTTTGTGGGCAACAACAATTGGATAGATCCGAGTCAGAGGCAGTATGATCATTCCATCATCCCCATCACTCTTTCCCCACTCTCTCACGTCACAATTCAACTAACTTTCAGCACTAGAAAGTTAGATAAGGCCCTCTTTTTCCAACCCTAATCCAATTAAATTCAACCAACAATCTTCCAAATATTATTATTCTTATTAGTATGAAATTGAATAAATCTTATCCTAAAAGTTAGTGTTCCAAAAGTATGGATTTTAAAGGCCGGAGATTTTGAGATCGTATCAAACTGCTAAAGCAGGAGATTTTGATATCAATATCAATAATACTAATGCAGGCTAATTTTGGGTTGAGTCCCTAAAATAAATATTAAGATTTTAGCATCACTATACGAAGAAGAAAAAAAAATTATAACTATAATCGGGATCATAACAATCCATCACAATCACAACAATCCGATGTCCACATGGAAAATTGCAATTCATTATGATAGTTATAACGTAAATAACCATAACTTAAAAGTTAATTATTAAAGCGAGATATTTTAAACTATACACAAAATTACTGATGAAATGTCTATAGCAATTATTTTGATTGGCGTGTGGTGTTTAAAATGCCTCAAATATATTTATTTCTTACTTGAAATAACTATCACCTTATTTGATTGTGCATATCAATAAATTTTTGTTTATGAATATTTGAAGTTAAATTATTTTAACAATTTTGATTTAGTATTCATTTTGTCCTCTCTTTTTATTTAATTACATAAGTATATAATAAATATTCAAAATATGCATACACATTACACGTATTCTAGAGGATAATTTGATATTAATGTCTCATAGGATTGAGGTGATATCCAAATCCCAACTTTACAATTAAAATTTAATATTTTCGATGTATTTTGCACCAACAATTAAATAATAAGCACAACTCATTCACCAAACGATACGTGTAAAACTCCACTTATCCTAAGCTAATGTTTTAGTAAATAAGAAAATTTTAATTTCACATTAAATTTAACAGAAATTGAATTAATAAATTATACAATAAATATAATATACTCATATTATAATAATATATATAATTATTTATATAATAAATATAATATTATATTTATTTTATAATTGATTTGTTCACGTCAAATTTCAAATTTAATTGGGTTAAGAATCCTTTTTAAGTAGAATGAACGTGTGAATTCAAATTCCAAGAATCTGTCAGCTGCTTCTTTTGTTGCAAGAACCTAGGCAAAAACGATACATTAATCATTAATCCGATCCACGCAAAAAGAGTTACGAACAGCCCATAATAGAAAGAACCCGTGATATACACCCAAAAGTTGGTATATTCTCTTCCTCTTTTAGCCTTCCTCTCATCATATTTGGGTCGAACTCTTTCTTGTATCTGAGTTGAGATTCAAGGATTTGAGTTCTTGAACTTTCTTACGTCTGTCCGTAAAAGGACAGGATTCTGCTGTATAAGTATATACCAATAATCTTGCAGACGAGGAGAAACACTACCGCGACAGAGAGAGAGAAGTGAGTTGGGAATGAGAGTGGGATGCTGACATGGATTTCTGGCCGGAGTTTCTTGCGAGTAGTTGGGGAAGAGAGTTTGTGGCCGGAGGATTTGGCGGCACAGCCGGTGTTTTAGCCGGTTATCCGCTGGATACACTAAGAATACGACAGCAGCACTCCAGCAAAGGCCCGGCTTTTCAAATCCTCCGCCGTCTTGTGGCCAGCGAGGGACCCTTTGCCCTCTACCGGGGCATGACTGCTCCCTTGGCTTCTGTAACTTTCCAGGTCTCTCTCTCTCTCTCTCTCTCTCTCTCTCTCTCTCTCCTCTGTATATATACATCAATTGAATTTCAAGGTTCTTACTCTCTTCAACTTTTGAACTGTTGATAAGAATTAAATTTCAGGCAAGGATATTAACAAACAAGATAGTTGTTTTGTGTTTTGTTGAAGAATTTCTTGATATCTGAAAGAGGTAGAGATAGCAAATATCTAGACCAGACCACACAAGGTATAATTCATGGATATTTACAAGAAAATCAAGAATTCTATGTTTATGTTTTGAGTATTGGCTTTTCTTTTTTTGGTGTCTGAGGAAAGAGGTGATTGGATGATACGAGACCCCAAATCCAGCAACTGACTGAACTATCTGTTATCTGATATGTTCAGCTGAATACGAAAATCTAAACGTAGTACAGTGGGGTGGCAAAGTTCCTATTGCTACTTTCCTCTTTCTCAAACTATTAGAAGAATGTTTCCCAGGAAAAAAGAAATCTCAGATTGCATTGGAGTATGTGGATGAAGTTGTTAAATTTGACAAATGTATTGAGGCCACTTTCCTATGTAAGCAACTGGAAATATTCTCAATCTCAGAAACCACCATAATGTTGTATTCTTGTACATAGTCGTTGCACCTGCCTTATCTCTCTATACTTAACGAGACACCTCTCTTGATTCCTCAGAACGCAATCGCTTTCCAGACCTATGCAATACTATCTCGAGCAGTTGATGGGAGTGCTGACCGGATGATCCACCCTCATACAAAGGTGTTGCTCTGGGAGGAATCGGCACTGGAGCAATACAAAGCCTACTTCTCAGCCCTGTCGAGCTGGTGAAAATCCGTCTGCAGCTGCAGGCGAGAAGTGGTGACAAAAGCAATGCATCGGGCAGCCACAAGGGTCCATTAGATGTTGCAAGAAGCATATTCAGAAGTGAAGGTTGGGTAGGTCTATACCGAGGGTTAACCATCACGGTGCTCAGAGACGCACCAGCCCATGGTGTTTACTTCTGGACGTACGAGTACATGAGGGAACAGTTCCATCCGGGGTGCAGGAAAAACAGCCAAGAAACGTTTGCAACAATGCTGCTTGCAGGCGGTTTGGCAGGCGTGGCTAGCTGGATTGCTGCTACCCATTGGACGTGATCAAGACGAGAATTCAGGCGCATTCACATTCATATTCTGGGATTGTTGATTGTTTTAGCAGGAGCGTGAAAGAAGAGGGGTACAATGTGCTTTGGAGAGGTCTGGGGACGGCTGTTGGGAGGGCGTTTATCGTGAATGGAGCCATTTTTACTGCCTACGAGACGGCGCTGAGATGCATATTCTGTAATGGCAATGGTAGTTCTGCAGCCGTTCAGACAGAGAATGCTTTGTAGGCTAGAAGCTCCTGTTTATTGGATTGAGGTGTCTGAGGAGCAGAGCAGTTTGTGGGCAAACTGGGAGGTCGAGGTTGTGGCTTTAGTTGTAGTAAAACAGAGGGTTTCTTGAAATTGGATATGCATTCTTTCTTATGCTCTATATAGAGACAGAACTAATCATACGGTAAGTATAAATTTAACAAGATATTTGGTTTTATGTGGCAAAACAGGGTCTTAGTGGAGTGCGATTTTTATATCCTCCGTTACTATTTATTATTTGATGAGAAAAACAATCTGTTTTATGGCATCCTTTGTAAATTTTATGTTTGTTTAGAAAGAATATGTTACGAATGAAACATAAAAACAGAGCTGAAATCATTATAATACATCATAAACAGGGTTTCCACAACTAAACAAGCTGAAACCTTCGACATAAGCATGCCTTATATGTCAATCAAACTGTGAAAGAGTTACAAAGGTAGAGCTCTTTACTGTGTTCTGCTAACAAATGAGTGACAGCATTGTAGAATGAATACAAGCGGCTTGAATTGGGCGAAGGGAGTACCATGATCCTCAGACGACTCTTGCAAGTGAGTGGATAACGACCCATGAAAAAGTTGGTGCCAAAAACTCCTTCAGTATGTTTTTATGTTCAGTCACAAAAGCTGCCTCAAGTAAACACATTCGATTGTGGAGCCAAAGTAGTAAACAGGCTGCATCATCTCTGTCTCTGTGCAATATCATGTGATGACTTGCAGTTAATAGCCGGAGGAAACGAGGACGTTGTGCTCCTTCAAGCGTTTTTGGAAACGAGCCAAACGATTTTGCAGTTGTAAGATACCAGCAGCAGCTTTTGGGACAGGATTGAGTTCAGTCTGGAGATGTAATCATCTAGCTGATTACCAGGTCGATCCGCCTCAACCAATAGATTCATCTCCTGTACAGAGCCAATGTAGACAAGATAAAGAACCAATGAAGGAGAAATTATAGACACTGAAAGTTGCCGTCACAAACCTCTCGAACAATATCCATTGTCTCCTCCACTTGTTTCCTGTGAGCATTGACAAGCTCTTCTTCTTCCTGAAAGAGCATGACCGGAGTTAGTCAACACGAAAACACTCAAATTCTTTTATTACTTTGCTTCTGCTATTTTTACCTTCAGTAAAGCATTCAAATCTTCGTCTGAATTTGAGTACTTCATTTCTGATTTGGGAGGCTCTTTCCACTTTGTCTGACCATTGGTTCTCTTCACTTTGTCATCCGAGTTTGAAAAGTTGTATGAGTCAATTTTCGAGTTCTTCTTCCATGACGGCTTCTCTTGCTCGTAGAAATCCTCATCATATTCTTCCCTATCAGTTTGTTCAGGCCATGAATCACCCGTGTGTCTTCGAAAGTCGATGCAGGGGGAACAACTGAAGACAAGGGTTGTGTTGTTGACTCCTTCAGATTTGTGGTTGAAGATAAGACGTCTTTCTTGGAGTTGTTGCCTTTTGAAAGGCTCTTCACCCTAGAATAGTAACAAATTGCATGGTTAAGATTTTAAAGGCAAGAGTGTTTGTCTGATGGAGATAACTACTCTTCAAAAGATGAGAAGTACCTGTCGGCATATCTTAAGGTGTTCAAGGTGTGTTCACAGGATCCTGAGTTTGGTGAAATACATGATATCATAACAGTGCGAGAATTTCCAACAAATGAATCCCTCAAGACTTCAGTTAATTTACTGCCTCTAAATGGAATGTGGCCTTGGTCGTTATCAAGCGCTCTAATGCACTCCTTCAATGCAAGCAAACTTTTATTGATCTCAGCTCCTTCCATTCTGCATATTCACAACATTGGATAAGAACTGGGAAGAAAGAAGATAATGACTTCTGCATAAATAAGAATTATTTTCCCTCTCAAAAAAAAAAAAAAAAAAAAATTCTTTTCACGAGCAAAAGCAGCTAATTGGGTATTATATACCTTGTCTGCTTATCGTTGTCTGTAGTATCTGCACCACGTTCACTTCCAGCAAGGTCTATGAAGGAGAGCTTCCCAACAACCCGGGGGGGTTTGGATTCACTGCCGTCAGTTGACCTCTTAATAGTAAGCTGAAGAATGGCGTGTGATCGAGATGACTCCTCGTTCGCACCTGTGGTGCCTGTACTTCTTGTTGCATTTCCTCTTTCAATGAGTTCCTTAATTGTCTCCACATCTACTACTCGATACTCTTGCAAGCCCACAATGCAAACCTGCTGTTTGCCGTCCTCTCTCATACAAAGCTTTCTGCAATGGCAGGAGTTAGACATCTCATCAGAATTATGTTATAAAAGAGGATAGCTAAGTAACATTCCAGCGAGACAGCTTACTTCCTATCACTGAGCAGTCAAAGAGTTTTCCTCCATATATCTCGAAGAAGCTGACGAACAACTGAAAGCCTTGGTTCCTGTATGTGTGGTGCATGAGCCTCAATATATCTCTCACAGCTTTGAGGGGCAGTGGTTTCATTGTATAAGTTTTGCCACTTCCTGATCAATTTCAGGTTTGGTGAAAATTTGAGGAAGAGAGAAGGAAGATCAACAGGGTTATAAGAGGCAAGAAAACAAGGGTAAGCCAAACTTATCGATACTTAAGATATGCAGAATATTGAAAGAATGAACAAGATAAGTATCTAATGTACTGGCAAATGCAATCAGAGCTGATTTCTAAGGCTCGCAATGAGAACTAGTAATATGTTGTGTTAGTACTAACCCAAAAAACTATAATCAAGTAAAACTGGATATATATTGAGAGCAAAAGGTTTGTGGGACTGTCTCTCCCAACGAAATAGATAGCCACTTCAATCACTTGTCCATGCAATGGTCAGCCAGCACAGTGTTTAACATAAACTTATCTTTTAATACTCAAATCAGTTTTTTACGTTTTCAAGAGTGTCTATAAGGGATTGTCATAGTAATCAGCGAGACTTCAAGAAAAGTGGAACTGAGATATTAAAAACAATTGATAGCTTGAACTCCTCCAGGAAACCACATCCCAAAAATGATGATATAGTCAAAACTCCATGTTATGAAATTAAACTAGTTCAATCACAAATAGCAAGTTTACACCACATAGTTCCATCTGAGTGAATGCATGCAAGTCATTACCTGTTTGGCCATAAGCAAAGCAAGTAGCTTTGTGCGTTGGAAAATTATCGGAACATAGGCTCCACAGTTTCACGATAAACCTAGAGAAATAAGATACGGACCACATAATTAAGAAAACGCCAATACTCCCATGAATACAGAACATTTACTTCACCACAAATATCAGGTTAGTTCATACACTATATTTACCTCATCATTCGAAACTTCCTCATTCAGCACTGCATCAAATACAAATTCATGTTTTTCCACACATATTCTGTTAGGTCAACCTGCAGCATATTAAAATCCAAAGATACTGAATTTTTACCAAACTAAATAGTCTAAAGAATCAGGGAGAGAGACTGCTGTCATAACAATGCCTATAAATTGAAAAACTGAATCAGCACAGAACTTTTAAGAGTTTTACAGACCTTAAGTTTTGTCTCATGTACAACGAGAGAATTTGAATAGGTTTCTATGATATCTTCATCATTCTTTGCCAGTTCCTTTTTGTTTAGTGGTCTTTTGCGCACCTGCAAAAGTTAGTCATCATCAGATGACACTATGAACAACAGCAATGTAGCAACTGACTAATCTAGTGAATGAAAGAGATTGATGAGAAGAAAGAAATTTAATTCACTCGCTGCACATAACTACACTACATGAATTTCTCAAATTATCAATTTATTGTTAAAATAACACTCATTTATTTAGAGAGTAAAAATTGAACGAAGCCAACTAAACTAATTGTCTTTTTGTAAGTCAACCAATAGAAAAGTTGGGACTACAACAACCTGAACAGAACAGAATAGACATACCACTACTTTGATTTTCGCAACATTGCTGGCCTTGACATTGTCAGCTGCAATGCTTTTCAGAACATTGCTCTCAGGCAAGCCACGAGCTTTACCGGTTTGTTTATTGTTTCCAAAATATGGGTCAGAGTCATCAAAGCTTCTTCCTCGTATAAGATGATTCATTGGAGGGCCATCATACAGACCAGGGACGGACATCTGCTCTCAGTATTCACACCCCGAAGAAAGAGAATACAAGGAAAAAAAACAACAGTAGTCAGGCAACCATCAAATAAATCTGAAATATAAAAATAAAATGCGAGAGACATAGAGTTGTAACCAATATATATGAATATTTTTGGCTCATTGGAATTTGAAATACATATATATAAGGATTTACTCACTCAGGAGTACTCCAGTTTTGTCTAAAGCCTGTTACGCGCATATACAATTACCCGACAAAACCCTACCCCTGCCAACTCCAGTGAATACAAGTAAGAAATTGAAGCACAAGATTTACCCAGTGGGTGAACAAAACCAAGTAGATTATCCAAAACTATACAGTCCACCATCAGTATGCCCATAAAACATCAAGATACTAGTAAGCTCACCGGAAGCACAAAATGGACAGCAAAGGATTACTATAAAGGTGTAGATACAAGTCAATTCACCACAATATAAACAGGAACCACCAGAAGCAGAATCCATTCAAACATGAACTAGCTAAATATCAACTACGTAACCCTGAGTACTTCATCCATTAAATTTATGAAAGAGCTCCACATTGGTTTCCTGCTACAAACTCATATACCATGAAGAAAAGACTATTCCCTCGTCAAATCAAAAAAATTTACCTCAGGAAGTAGCTCAGTATCAAAAGAATGCAGATCCAACAGCCCCGGGCTACACTCATTCGGAGAAACTTGCTCTTCCCCGTTCTTCCTCCGCGGATTCCCCGGCGGCGTTAACGGCTCCGCAAACAAATCGCTGCCGCCACTATAAGTTCTCTGCGCCTGCACGCTCCTATACATTCTCGGACCCTGACCACCTCCATTATAGTACCCAAAATCCTATTTTTTTCCAAAACCAAAAATTATTGAAGAAAAACTCAAATTTGGGGTTTTACACTATAGCATCAGATCTATCTAAGTCCGTTTACACTAACTCACAAGAACCACATAAATGTACCTGAACTGGAGGAACCGCATTGTTGGATGACTGTAGGTGCTGCAGGCCAGCTGATTGCAGCCATCGGCCGTTCGACGAACTCTCGAGAAAATTATCGGAGTACTGCCGCTGGTGGTGCGCCGGCGGCGCCCCGGATCTCTGCCTCCCCACCGCATTCATCTCTCACCAACCAGACCAAAAAAATCGGGAAAAAAAAAAAAACAAGAACCCACCTCCTTAATGTGCAGAAACTACGTTTCCTATGAACAGATTATCAAAATATCTCCAACCCAATATTAAAATCGAATCTTTCTGGAGTACCACAGAGGAATACAATGTATGTCTGTTAGAGGGAGAAACTTTGAGTAGTGATTATAAATGTGATGACTTGGTCGGAGAGGAGCTCCGAAATTCAACGGCTGTGATTCAATTTCACTTCGAAAATGCAGTGAAAAAGGTGAAAAAGATTGAAGATTTTCAGAGAACACTGAAGACTCTGCTCTGCTTAAAAGAATAGATAATTTAATTTTTTCTGCTTAAGGCTAATTAATTATTTAATTTGATTATTATTTTGTGATTAGAGAAGTGGGCCCGGGCGAGAATTTGAATTTTGAAGAGGGGGGTGGGGGTGGTCGTCGCACGCGTGGGGACCAGCGGTACGTGCGAGATAAGTGATTGGCTGAGTCCCGTGACGGTGAGTGGGCCCCACCTAAGTTTTGAATTAGAGGATGCTGTTGTTTTTGAGCTCCATGTCGTTTCACATGGTGGGCTGTGTCGTTTAGTGCCTCTATCATCCCTTTCTTTAGGTGTTTAATAAATTACGAGTGTATGTGTTTAATTTAATTATTGACAAATCAAATAAGTTCAAATATTTATTATTTGTCCTGTTTAAATTTTTAGTCTGAGTTAGAAATTAAATGGAAATTAAGAGTGGTATATATTTCATGATTAACAAACCAAATATGATTTTTATAAGAAAAAATTAAATAAAATAAATTCATATGATGGACATTATTTTTTATAATGTATATATAAGTGCAAGATAGAAATGCCACGACGACAGCTTCCCTGAATTATGAAATATGTTAGATTAGATAGAGCAAAAAATTATGATTATCGTAATAATATCACGCTTTTTTTAAATAATAAAATGTATTAACATAAATTTTCAAGAAAAATATTTTATTAGTTAAGGGGATCTCGACAGACAATATTTTCTTTAAAAACGCGTGATTGAAAAATAAAATAGTGAGAAGCGATTGATCATTTATGCATGTATTTCTAAATTTTGGTTATATTTTTTTCATAGCAGTGGGGACAAGTCTAAACGGTTTATTTGTAACAGCTCAAAACGCCTATCAATTATTTAAGAAAATATCTAAAAATACCTGCCTAGACGCACATAGAACACATGGCGACTTTGAAAGAAATAGAGAAAAAAGATAAAATATTTTTCAGTTAGAGGCCAACGCCCTAAAGGATTGATTTATTTATTGTTAACATTTATTTTGCAAATTTTTCACCATAAAAAGCTAGCAAAAATCCAAAAATCTTGTACGTAATTTATTGGATTCAAGCATTTTTTCTTGCAATAATAATAACTTAATCTGTAATACACAATATCACATCCCTATATGCAATTATTATACCTACTATGACTTGTAGCATAATTGACATCAAAATTACAAAACTATTTATTTTTATTGATATGTTGACATCAAAATACCCATCAATTGGCTCATCTTTCATTGTAAGTTATAATACGTGAAATTAAAGAATATGCACTTTTTCAAGCAAGTAATAAATAAAAAACATCGATTATTTTAAATACATGTGATTGAATTCTTCTCACAAAAATACAAAAAAATTGAAACATCTAAAAGGAACTTGCAGATAAAGTTATCAAACATTTAAAAGAAAATTTAAATGAACTTGCATCCCCAAAATTATTTATTTATTTATTATATTATCAACAATAAAAAATAATAATTAATATGTTCATTTTGTTTGTAAGTATCACGCCCCAAATGTAAGACTCCTTATTTAGACTCTATTGTCGGGAAGCAAGCTAACATAAATTGCAATAATAATATACACACCAAAAACAATAATCTAACGACCAAACAGATAACATATGTCTCTTAACAATTTGACCTCTTTTACAAATACCTCAATCTCGTTTTCAAGTGATATAGGGCAAATGAAGGCTAAGTGTTAGGCTTTAATTAAAAACCACAAGGAGAATGGAGGCCCAATAAGCAAGAAAGGTGAAGAATAGGCTTAAGCAAGAAGTTACATCAATGAGATACAGGCACGAAACACCAGAGGACGATGGGCACCCGACGTTATCCCAAAATGGCATACATGGTGTCTATACATTTGGTGAAAATTATAAAAAAACTTGATTCCCTTGGTATCGGGTAACTTAAATGCATTTATTGCTATTTTCAGATCAAATAACCCATCTATCTTTTCGCATCTAACTTAATTGCTGGAGTGCTTATATTGAGGAGAAGCCCAACACCTCCGTTGTTTGTGCAGATTTTTTGTTTACTTCCTCCATCCCATCACACCTGACTAAGATCTTACAACCTAACAACCCAATGATAGATGGCTTATCATAGTTAGCGCCATATGTGGAAAATAACTTAGAATTCACACTTTGTTAAGTTAGGTTAATGGAGGTTAATCGATCAATTAGAGGCGACCATGTTTCGCAGGGTGAAGAGAAATGCAACAGAAAAACCTTTTGCCCACACAATGGGTTGGTGTGGGGACATTAGCAGCCCATATCCCGCACATGATTTGGGCATACTAGCAAGTATGATTTACTTCAGTAAGAACGCTCTTTAGGAAATCATAAATAGAGCAGATAAGGGAGCTTTGCATAAGAGTGTGGAATGAGGAAAATAACACCAAATTTCGCTCTAAAGATTTTTCGAGGAATCGAGAGGAATAAGATCAGAAATTTGGAGGCATAACCTCAATAAAATGACAGTAAACAAAAAGGCAACAAAAAATATATGATATGACATGAGATAAAGTATTTTTTTAGCACTACTGACCAAAATGATAGACTTCCACAAGTGTTTGTTAACAATGGTCGTTTGTTGTTGGTACTTCAAGGAGAAAACATTACAAAACAGATATTCATTAAACAATTGAGCATGGTAAATAAAAAGCCAAGATTTGGCCACAAGTTTGGACCCTGGTAGGAAATTGATATCATTCTTTTATTTTTCAAGCTTTTGTGTTGCCTCGTGTCTCTGGTTTAGTAATAGGTTTGTTCGATGAGAGTCTAAATTAGTTGCATGTTTCAGGTTTATCATCAAGTTTTGTTATTGATGACCTAAAACATATAAAAGACATAAGAAAATGGTTAGATTTCTTAAGGTGGGTAACGTAAGCTAGTTTTAGCTAAAAACAACTACACACTTCAATAAAAAGTAAGATAACGATTTCTTTAGCGTGATTGGAAAAAAAAAGAGCTTGAGCTTTTCCCAAAACTCATTACATTAATCATTATTCACTACTCCTTCCACCGTTGCCTTCCCTCTCAAGTAAGAATGCACATTTATGAAAAAAATACGATTTTATCAAGATAACGGATTAAGTTGAAGATATAATCTTAAGGAAAATGAAAAAAATATAGAACTGAATTCATAACCATAATTTATCTGCAAGTTTGAAATATTGTAGTGAGAAAAAAAAAAGCAAATGAAAAAGATGGAAAAATAAAGCATATTCATTTTATCTGTGGAATAAACTTAATACAGTGTAACAATGGCGTACAATTGAAAGTCTTTTCTTTTTCCCCCTGACATGACACGAAAAATCTGTCGGGGAAGTTATGACATTTTCAGTGGAAGGAGGGGCAAAGATGAGAAAAATGCACTCATAAGAGAAAAAATCATCTCAACACAATGAACTACTATGAATAGCTAATAACACTTATTATGGATCAAAATGAGGGAAAATCTCATTTTTAATCTCATATATTAGACCCTGTTTAATTTTGGTCCACTCCATTATAAAAATATCTATTTCAGGATGCTATCTTTTGATTTATCTGAATTTTGATTTCACCATCAATTATTTGACAGAGAACGCTAAAGTGGCCACGTGTGTATCACGTGGTATAACCTGTGATGCGTATTTGGGAAAAATCAGGCATTTGAAGCCTAATTTCTAACAAATTCTCCTTTCTTCCCTACGGAATTTCTCAGCAAAAACCCATCATAACTCCCCCCCCCCCCTCGGAATCTCCCATCATAGAAGTGGATGATGAGAGGTTGTTACTAGAAAATGAGTTTTCGTGACTAAAAGTTCAATGACTTTCCCCACCCGACTCCCTGATCACCCTAGACTACCACTAGGGTTCCGTCGCCATTGGTTATTACCATGAGTACTGGCGAAGGCTGCGTCATATTTGCATAACATAGTTCCTTGTTTACAAAAGGGTGGATGCATCGATTCCTATTAGGCGGAATTGCTTAGAGAAAACAATTAAATGGATAAAGAAGGATGTGGAGGAATCTAAGAATAATGGACGATCTCAGGAGATTTAGTTGGACAGGTTCCTTTTTATTAACTCTTTTAACATAATTGGAAATCTTATGTTGTCCAGGGATGTGATGGAGTCGAGGGCTGACAAAGCTGGGGAGTTCTTCGATGCGTTTATGCTGTTCTTGGAATGGTGTGGGAAACCAAACATGGCTGGTTCCTTCACGTTCTTAGGATGGGTTGACCGCAAAGGATCCAAAAGAATACTGAGAAGTATTTGGAGAGATTGCAAGATTTTGCGTTCGAGATTGTAAAATAGAGGATTCAGGAGAAGCAGTCGGGGAAAGTAAAGTAAACAAAGGATTTCTTGATCGCATTGCTAGATGAAGAAGATGACATAAAGGCAGAGGAGAATTTGGGGAGAAATTAGTTTTCAAATGTTTGATTTTTTCAAATACGTATTACCGTTAGACAACGTGAGAAACATGTGACCACTTTAACGTTTTTCGTCAAATAATTAACGATTAGACTAAAATTGAGATAAATAAAAAATAATGTCCTAAAATTAATTTTTGTTATAATGAAAAATTGAACAAGATCAAATATATAATATCAAAATTGAACAAGCCTGATATATGAAACTAAAAAATGAGATTTTCCCATCAAAATGACATAGTGCAGCCATTTATACCGAATTGGTCAAAATGAAGTAAATAAAAAAATTGACCTGGATTAATGGAAATCTCGTGCCAAATAACAGTAAGTAAATGAGCCCAAATAGCCTTCCCAAACCTTCACTTAGTTCTGCGCCACCGCCGATGTCCTAGATCGGCTTCACCGCTCGTAACCCTAGCGCCTTCGCCGCTTTCGAGTGCCCCCCAACCCGTCGCCTGCCGTCTGACGCCCTCCTTCGTGGCGCCTGAACCCTTGCCCCGTCCCTGTGCCTCTTCGCCCTTGTAGCCGCCCTCCTCCTCCGCCGCTGCTCCCGCCACCGCTCGCGTTACCCTTCACTTGAACTGGGCTTCGCCCAGTTTTTCTTCCAGACTTGCATGAGACGCGCCTTTGCTCGCCTCCGCGCCACGCAGAAAGGCGCGCTGGGCTTTGCACCATTGCAAAGCCCAGCACCAGTTTCTGAAAATGGCGTTGGGTTTGCCCCTCGCGCCATGGCGCGCCATTCACAACTATGCTGTGAACATGATTTTGGAGGGCATACATGGAATAAGTTCCGGGGGGATGTATTTCAATGGGTTTTTCTGTGTGGACCGGCTGGTATGTACTTCATGCCGTAGGTTAATCTGATAATGTGACATAGATTTTCTTAATTTTCAGTTACATCTCTGTAATGATTCTAGAACCAATCTATTAGTACGTGGAATTCATAATTTGCCTGCCGGAGGAACTTGGGGAGAGTGGTAGATACCGACCAGGTGGAATGATTTCTTGCAGGGTTTAGGAAGCTTAAAGTCTAAAGAACCTTCAAAGCATATTTTAGATTGAGCAACACGACTCATGTGTTAGGATTTGACTCCCTTGATCTCTTAATACATGATTTGGCTCGCTTGATCTCTTGTTTGCAGATGTTTTCTTTACAGATGTTGAGTCGTTAATCTCTTGTCGAAGTTGATATTGCATCTCTAGTTCTGCATGCCGTGTATCTAAGGGAGGGAAATTAAAAGCTTTGACACAAGGTTTCTTGTTTTTGTTAAAGCACATACTTACAGGTCTTAGTAATCTTGAATAAGGATTTCCAGAATGTTGTGATCTGGAGATAGAGAAATCCAATCCGTTTAATGAATTAATCCATTTTGTCAGCCATATATGTCACATTCATGTATTTATCTAATGATAAATCCTGGAGTTAGATTAGATATCCATTGCAAAAGGGTATGCAAAATAGTCTTGTCTACTAGGAACTACTTAAGTTGAAAGTTATATTGTAGACGACATGATCAATATTTTCACAATAACCATTGCGCAACTGTATGATTGGAAAAGACTCACTAAAAGCAGCACTTTGAATAGTCTGGTAAACTTGATATGTAGAATAGATGGCTATAGGAGAGAAGTTGTTCTAGGTGGAAATTTCAGTAGACATGTGGGAGAGGTTTCTGAGCTTGTGGTAAGGTACATTATGTCTTGAATTTGGTGAATCGAATGATGCTGACATGTTTATCTTAGAATTCTTCTTAACCAATGAAATTAATGCTCAGTAAATCCTTTCCTCTAGATGATGATGAGCATGTGATCATATTTAAAGTTGACTGGTTGTAGGGCGGTTTTATCTATGGACAGATTTTGACCGCACAACTAAGAAAGTTGGCAACTATGGAGGTTTCTGTAGAGAGTAATGAAGGAAGGCCCCTAAATGAGAATGAAGAGTTCTAAAGTGCTATAGAGGCTCAGAATCTGTTTCATATTGTGGTTGTAGATTATTGATATAGAACATTTAACAATTATAATAGAGTGAGAAGTGCTGGTTGCCTAAATTCAGGTGATGAAGAATAGAGACCTCATGAGTGTCATGTGGTTGAGGTACTCCATTGCCTCTGTAAAAGATGAAGATATTAGTGGTGGGAAGGGACGTTCCTTTAACACAATTTTGAATGAAATCACATCAATAGTGTTAGGGTAAAGGAAGTCAGTGGTTTTGAGGGAAAGTAGATATGGTAACGTATCCAGTCAAAGCAGTAGTGTAGAAGGGAGTTCTGAAGAAGATAAGCTCGTAAAGGAAAGGAAATGCATCAAAGGGTCCACATTTATTTTACAAAAATAATCCCGACAAAGAATTTGATATATAAAGTTTCATGCAAGTGATAATTATCAGGTATTAACCTAATGAGTCACACTCTGAAAATTTGAGACAAGTGAATGAGAACCTACTCAGGATCGAATCAATGGTTTGAGAGATCATTCCAGGTTACATTTTGGATTCAATCATGGGACATATTTATCTGTTGAGAAGACTTGAGAAGCTGTGTATGGAAGAAAATAAAGACCTCTACATGACTTGTGTGTTGTGTTTACACTGATCCATAAAACTGGAACTGTCTCTTTTAGGCAACTATTATAAACCAGACCCTATTCCTATCATTATACCATGGGACTTACTATATTCTTCTCCAAAGTTAACTACTGCGATGTTAACGTAAATGCTGTTTAACTTATTTCTGATGTATGAAGATGTTATACATTAATCTAATAACAAATGCTATAACCACTTGGGACTTGTTTTTATACAGAAACATATGTAAATGCAGAATTTCTTTTACATTTATGCATACTCATCTCTAGTCAAGTCTGTGGATTATAGCTGGTAGACTGATTGTATCTCTTAGCTTTCATCATAGTTTTCATTGGTGAAGCTAGGTTTTTTAGGAGCCTATTGCTAAATCTTTTCTGTTTTCAGCAATAATTCTGGGGGCATCTTCAATGCCTTCACTGGCAGAAGATGTTTCAATTGAATCAAGTTCCATTAATGGTACAAATATTGCTGATTCTGGTGGTTTGCGAAAAATTGAGGATGGGTCTGTGATATCAAATGAGCATACATCTAAATGGAGAATTTTTACTGATAATGGAAGGGATTATTTTATGAAGGCAAGTGTTCTGATTCCTTTCTCATATGGTTAATTTTTTATATGTTACTATGAGGAACATTCTTTTGATAGACTTTTCATATCATTTAGGGAAATGTTGAGCAAGCTGAGAAATTTTTTCGATCTGCATTAGAAGAAGCTAGAGAAGGTTTTGGAGAAAGGGATCCTCATGTTGCCTCTGCTTGCAATAACCTGGTGGGTCTTCCTTCTATAAGGCAATTAGTTTTGTACTTAAATGTTTAATGTGTTATTGAATGACCGCCTCATTTAAAAGTTTGACTTGTTAGATTGAGAAACATTTAATATCTGATATCTCCGACAATGGTTGTCTCATGGTGGGCCTTTGTTCATGATAAGGACTTAAATTCTGGTACTGTTGCTTCTTATTTGAGCTAGTGACTTGTATAACAAGTAAGCTCTTCTGTTACATTGGAGTTTGTGTTTGGTGTGGTAAAATTGTTGATTCTGTACGGGTATGTTTACTTAAAGCTGATTAGATGAAGCTAATTACTCGCCCAAGCATCTTTTTCTAAAGTTGTGTTATTTTAGTGGTGGCATAAAGTCTTATTGTTCTTTTTCTATTTCTGGAATATTTGCTTCATATTTCATAGTAAGTTTATTTTCATCAGCAGAAGCTGTCTCTCTCTTCCAACATTGCAGTTGATCTTTCTTATTATCATTGATGCTGCGAGTTAATTTTCAGAAGTTGATGAAACCATGATTCCTATTTGCAGGCTGAGTTCTTTAGACTCAAAAAGGACTTTGAGAGCGCGGAACCATTGTACCTGGAAGCCATTAACATACTAGAGAAACATTTTGGAATAGATGACATAAGGTAAAAGAAATGGAAGATAGCATTTTCATTACTTGTCTAACTTTCTGATGAAGGGGACTGTGGGGCAAGACAATAAGAAAGTACTCATTTGGTGAAATGGTCCATCTTTTTGGAATATACAACAAATAAAAGCAGCCATTCAGTATAAAATTGAATGAGTAATACTTATGGGTGCTAGTTACTTGATCAACGGACCTTAACTCTTGTACTTGTATATTTGCCCTGTACAGTTTAAATTTGGTGAAAATTTTCATCATGGTTTATGACACGAGGCAATTGGTTTAATATGTGCTAGTATAGTGCTCATTCTCCATGGCTTAGAAGACAATGGCAATGTTTGGTTCCATTTTTTGGGCTGGTTTGACATGAAGTGTTTGGGAGACAAGGTTTGGCTTGTTTGAAACCAACCCAAACCCACCCTGCCTACAAAACACTTGACACATTCCCAATACACATTTCAAAACCTTTCAAAACCCAAACTCTTTTTCAAACTTTACAAAGGCTTACACAAAAACAACTCCAACAAAGAAAATAATTTGCCAATCATCCTTACTGCTCTACCCCAATTTTATGGACTCCTATTTCCTTCTTGGAACATCATTTAAATAAAACTTCATTTCCTAACATGGAACTTTTTCTTCTTAGAACTACCTTCTCATGCGAAGCAATGATACGACACTACTAACACTAAATCACTGTTGAGCTGATACTGTAGAGATACACAGGCTCTCTTTTTCATATCTCATTTAAAGCTTCATGCAGAGTTAAACAGGAGCTATATTTCCTATACATCATGCTAACTTGTGTTATTCTTGCAACTCTTGAGTTGTCTTCTTTTGTATTGAATGAAGTTGTTTACAGTCCGGTCATTTAAAATATATGGCACTTTCCTAAAGGACAGGTCTGTGATGTATGATGTGCTATGGTACAAGTACTTGTGCCTGCATTTAAATGCAGGTGATGTTTTAATTGATGCATTACATGTGCCCCTTTAAGTTATCTCTCCCTATTTGATCTGGTATGAGGCCGTAGTTAGTCATTTAAAGAGGCTTGATTCGTTCTGCAACTCCATCTTGTGTGGCATCACTCCTGAAGCTTGAACTTTATTTTCACTTATGAAGCCTGTAAATTTTTCATATTGTAGAGTTGGGGCTGCCCTTCATAATCTTGGTCAATTCTACCTCATACAGCGAAAATTGGAAAAAGCTCGTGTATGCTATGAGGTAAATACATGACACAATATCCAAATGCTTCTGCTGGTTTAGTTGTGATTTCATAACTTGTTGTTAGGCTAGTCTGTTAGATGTCTAATTGTTTCTCTCCTTAATCATTATATAAAGGACCGCAAGAACCTTGGATGATCATCCTGTATATTAGCTGGTTTCTGTGTTCCACCCCCAGATTTTTTCAAATTATGAAGTAGAATGAATGTGCCTCTCCATTTAAGTGGAGAATTGGAGATCTTTAAGGAATGGTTATGTATTCATCAAAACCTATTAGATCTGTTATTTTTGGTGGCTTTAGGAGCTCCCAAAGTATATCCAATAGAAATTTGAATGTGTGGAGTTCTAGCATACATAGATTAGTAGTGAAAACATACTGCTAATGATAGTACTTATGCAATGTTTGCTCTCACTTTCTATGTGCAATATATTATAGTTTTGTTCCTTCATTCATTTGACACTGATAAGGCCATATTTTCTCTTTTGACCAACTTTCTGACAGCGTGCTCTGAAGGTTTGTATCTCTCATTATGTCACTTCTATCATCATTATGCACTTGGGAACAGACTTCAGGGTTTCCTTCCATTTTTCTGATTGGTAGATAAAGCGACGTGTATTAGGAGAAGCACATACAGAATATGCTGATACGATGTATCATCTTGGCACTGTAAGTTTCACTATTTGTTGATGTTTCTAAATTTGATCTACTCTTAGAACTTATCCATGCTTTTAGTTATGTCTTGGGGTTTAGATATATGAAATTTGCCGTGATGTGACTGAATGCAATTTGTTGTATGGCAGTTTATTGGTCCGCAAGTTTATGGTATTAAATTCATGGCGGTAATTATTGGCAATGTGAAAGGCTGCTTGTTGTGACAGTAAATAGGCACAGTGTCATTATTATAAACCCTACTCTCCCAATAAATTTGTAACCATAAAATTTCACTAGTAGTGTAAGCCATTGCCCTATATTCAGCTTCTGCATTCCATATAGTTACTGGTGTCTGTTTCTTGCTGCTCCAAGTCACAAGATTTCCGCTAACATAGGTGCAAGGTGCATTAGAGTAGGTTTGTATCTTGAGATGTCCATGTTGTTCTAACAACCACCCTTTACCAAGAGCCTCCTTTATGTACCAAAATCCTAAAAAGCAGCTTCTAATGAATAAGTAGTGACTTATCCATAAATTGACTAAATAGGCTAGCGGCAGAGGAGATGTTATGTTTAGTCACAGTGAAATAGATTGACATCTCTACAAGTTTATACATGCTCTCATCTGCCAAATAGCACCATCATTCTACCACAAATCAGGACTCAAATCCATAGGTGTGTCCACTGGCTTAGTACCAGCAAACCAACTTCCTAAAGGAGATCACAAGCATATGTTCCTTGGGATCACTTATATTTCTCTTAAAAGGTGCATATGCCTTGATATTTGTAGCCTTCAATTGGTCCTGCAGTCATTTTTTTCGGATCATTATAATAATTCCATACATCTGATTTAGTGATTTAAACTTTTTCGCATATCCATCAAATCCATTATTCTTGATTGAAAAATCTTTGAATTGGCTAGGATGAGCATACAAAGTTAAAAACTCTGGTCTGTAATGTTCCTTGAATTTATCATGAGCTTTAAGCAAGAGTTAGAAAACTAGGAACCTTATGTTTCTTTTATTTCCCTAAATTTAATGGCCAGAAATCATTGTCAATGACTGTAGGTAAGAACTATCTTTGGTGGACTGTGGACTTTCCTAGAAGGAACCAGGAGCATTAAGTCATGGACCACGGATTAGTGCTGTTTGAAGTGCTTCAGTTGCGAGCCTACCACTTAGCGAGCCTACCACTTAGCGTGTAGCACTTCAATGATCATGAAACATCTAGAATCAAGTATCACCAACTTGACTAGTCTAACAGAGAATCGAACATTGTCTTTTACATGTTCACTTCAATTCCAAGGATCTATCCTAGTGTTGTTTTCACCTCCTTTTGGACGTATGAAACACCGTGTTTAACCTGTTAACCTACCTTTTTGACAATTCATCAATCCTCACAAGATGCAAGCCTGTTGTCATGGTTAGAATTTTATGTTTAATTCCAAATGTTCCAATGCAAAACTGCAACTTTAGTCCTTTTAAATCTGAAACATGTAAACATGTGGCTATTATTCACAAGCAAAATAGAGTATTCAGGAATTAAATGGAGCAGAGTTAAGAACTGAATGTCAAAACTCCAATAAACCGACTCAAAGGATTCAACTCCATCCGAGAACAAATGAACTACTCTATAGTTGGAACTTTGCCTCCTTGTTTTCTTCCCCTGCCTCTAGAAACTGAAGAAGGATGTATTTTGTGCCTAATTATTCTCTATTCAGCCTCTCTTGAGCGTTCGGTTGTGCGTTTAGCTTTCTTATATAGCCCCCTGAAGAGAAATCCAAAGTGCGCTCAAAATTTAGTAAAATCTGCAAGGGAATCTGCTTCCACTGGGTGGAAACACGGCCATGTATCTCGCCACTGCAGGCAATGCTCTCTTCTGTCTCTGTGGCTGGCTTCTGCAGGGGAAATACAGCCGTGTTTCTCTCTATTTCTTGTTCTTGTTCAGTCTGCCTGCAAACACAGCTGTATTGAGTCAATTGACTGTCATGGGCTTTGCCTCTGTTTTATCTCTTCTCAGCATCTCTGCAAACACAGTAGGTTCTTGCACAGCTTAGCTTTGTCTGCATTGCTCCCTTTGTTCCTGGATTGACCTTGAAAATAAGAAAAGGTAAGAGCAGTACCTAAAACTGGAAAGATGCTAGGAATTACTAGGTTGAAGTAAATTTACAGAAAGTGTCAAGCAATTCAGGTGAACTTCTTTGGCTAAAGCAAAAAAAATCTACTTGCATCACACTTTTCGGAAGAAAGAATTTCTGATCTGACTTGCCAATAATGTGTAACATGCAGGTTTTGCATCTCCAAGGGAAAGAGAAGGATGCTGAGGACCTAATTGTGGATTCTATACGGATACTGGAGGTCTGTTGATTTGCTTTAAATTGAATGCTGGTGGTTCTTTGCAGTACTGGAAAATATAACATTTTTTCCTTATTGGTTTGCCTTAAAAATGCAGGCAGGTGGACGAGGAGAATCTTTCCTATGCCTCAGAAGATTGCAGTACCTTGCACAGGTTCTGGTTCCTTATTTCACTGCTGCTTGAAGATTGGCACAGTTTATGCAAGAAAAGATATGCCCCATTTACACATAGAAACCCCCATCCCTGTCCACCAACCCACAGAAACACACTTTGCATGCCTAAGCACAAGGGATAATAAACATCTAAAGGACCAGATTGCCAGGGAAAAAAGGACAAGAAATCAACAACTGGTCAGACATATTCCGATGAACTGAAAATTTGTGCAGTTTGGCAGCCACATTTCTATTATACACGGCTGTTTATACACACACATGGCAGACTCAATACATATAAGGATGCATCATTTCTCATGGTTTTGGATTATCTTTTACAATTGAATTCCACAATGTTCAGGTTTCAAGTTCTTGTTCCGTTACTGTGAAATCAGATGGTCTAAGCGTTTCTTCCCACTGCAAAAGTGACAATAGGAAATAAAGTTAGAAGAAACAAGCATAATAAATTGAAACGTGATATGTGCTTGTCATTATTTGAAATTTCCATTAATTGCTACCAACATACTATTTCTACTAGAACTCACAGCACTATGTACTTTTCACTGGAAATGGGAAAATTAGGGAGTAGAGACAGTTTCTTGGGTCATCAAATTTTTACTTTTATGTCATTTGGTAATGCAAGGTTTATCTCAATTGTGGTATTATATCATTTTCTTCTTATTGGTTGTAGATGTATATCAAGTCCAATCGATTTGCTGAGGCTGAGATTTTATTAAGAAAGATTCTGCATATGATGGAATTATCAAAGGTTTATCATCATCTTTCCTATCTATATTATAAGGTCTTTTCAGCTTTATTACAAATGGATAGCAGCTGCAGTAGTTCTCCTGCGAACATCAATGCCTACTCAATCAGTTTTGATGTTAGCATACAAATATACAGTAATATAGCCTACAACATAGGTGAACTGGTGGGAAAGGCTGCCAATTCTTCGTTCACTTTGATTCTGGACAAGGTGGTGAACATAAGTGCAATAGGTTTTGGCAGCTTCTTATGAATTACCCTTAGAAAGAAAGCATGATATTGAATACTGGATCTTTTATGACTGATACTGTATTCTTCTGTTGTAATTTTTCTACTTTTACCTTTTACTTTGGCACCTTGTTTCTTCTTTGTTTAATGCACAAGTGTCCACTCCACTCCACAATGAATTTAGCAAACAAGTAGCTGCTCTTTCTCCCAATCTTGTAGTATATATAGGCTTCTTAACATCCCCCAACACTTTTTCTGCTTCCTCTTGGTCACGCTATTTTCTTGAAGTATGATTGAACTTATTGATATAGCTATCTGCCTGTATGCACCTCTTGCTGTACATTGTTATAACTGTGATTATGATTTTCCATCTCTTTGTTAATTTGTTATATTTAATTGTAATAATAGACACTATACTTATTTATGGCATAGGGATGGAAATCTTTCGACACTGTTGTTGCAGCTGAACGACTTGCACTGGTTCTCCAAACAGCAGGGAAATTAAGGGAAGCAGAAGAACTGTTAGAGAGGTATATTAATATTAAAGCACTAAATGAGGGAGGAGTCCACATGGTTCCTATTGAAGAGTAACAAATGATGTTCCTGTAGCAGATGTCTCGGTGCTCGGAAGAAGTTGCTTCCTGATGAACATATTCAGGTTTAATTGATTACTGAGCTTATCCAAGCATCTAGACGAGTATTCCATCTTACATGGCTCTATCTTTTATATAATGCTTCACATTTGATTCAGAGCTAATAGCACAAACAGTACATCTATTTTCTCCAGAGTGCTCACTTTCGTAAGCACCTAAACCTCTGAAAATTGGATTGTGTATTCACTGCCTAGGGGCGTATAGAAGTAGCTTTCTGTTGTGCTGAAATTGAAATAGTTGAAAAGGTCTAGAAACTTGTTATTTTCTCTCTTTTGTCCATCTTTTCCTCTTTCTTTAAGATGCTATCTTCTTATGAAGATATGCTAAATGAACCTTATTTCCTGTTAATAGAATGCAGCCAACATGCTTTACACTGCTAGAGTGAAAATGCAAATCTCCAACCAGCTAATGAGGAGGGAAAGTTCTCGAGCTATGGCGGAGCTTGACATGGCTAAAGATCTTCTGCACAAGTGCGTAAGGTTAGCTAGGTGGATCCTTCACTTACAACATTCCTGTCACTACCTGTCTTTACTGTAAAATGTTTCAATCAAATCATTTTAATTGAAACTTGGTGGTTAAATTATCTTCTTCAAGATATCTGTTGGAGATATTAAAAATTAAATGATTCTCCTCTCTGATATTTTGTATTTTTAAATGAGGTGGTCTTTCAATGTGGTATTAAATATTAATTGCCACTTATTTAGGTAAAAAGAGTTTTATGTAAAAGACTTGACCAGAATATTGCCTGCACGAGAAGCTGTTTTGAAGATATTAAATATGAATTGATTCTCGTCTTTGACAATTAGTTGTTAGATAAGTTGGTCATTCAACAATATCAAATAGGTTTTATTTTTCCTCTGCAGTGTGATCCTATGCAAGTATGCATTAAATACCATGTGAGGATCCATGAGGACTTAAGAATTACAAATATAAACTCAACCAAAACCAACATTTGCCATTTCAATTACGTTTTCCCCAAGAATCATTAATTTTTCGTCTTAGATCTCTGTCACACAAGATCAATAATTTGATATGAGAAGAACGAATAAAATTGGTCCCGAAGGTTTATGGTCAACTAATGAAATCAACTCTATTTGCTATTTAGTTGGCAGAAAGACTGTGAAGTGACATTGAGAGATGTGGGAGGGCAAGACATGGTTTTTGTTAATATAAAGAAGGCATTGTATTTCAATGTAGTTTGCTTGGTTAGTTGGTTTAGCTAATGACTTGTGCTGAATTTGGATTCTGGGAGATGTATGTTTGTGGGTGTTAGATAATATATTGTATCAAATGACTGTTAGAAAGGAAAAAGCAAAGTATATATGTGACTGTTGGGCAAGGTGCTGCATGACTGTAATACAGGCATATACTTTTTATGTTTCTCTAATGCATTATGTAATTTGAAAGACTACTTTATTGTTTTATTTTTCTGTCTTACAGTGTGAGTATATTTTTCAGTGTTTCTACAGTAACTCTAACCCTTGGGAATTGGCTCTTAGTCACACTATCAGTTTCTTGGCTAATACAACATCTCTCCTTTGCAACTTCTCTTAGTCATTACGTAGAATTAAATGCAAGGATTCACCTTTTTTGTGCCTATTTGATCTGTAATTTTTGCATCTTTCAATGGCTATCTTCACAGGGTAGCTCGACATGTCCTTGCTCAAGTTGTGGAACAGAAAGGAAATAAAGGGCCTACTGGAATACCCAGAAAAACTGGGAACGACGCGCATTCTGCAGCTCTGATACTAGTTAGTTGGCCCCATTTTTCCAAAATCATACTTACAGTTAAACAATTAGCTGATAAAAAAAGAAATCTTTCACTGCGCTTATTTTGATATTTCATATGAGCTAATTTATTTGATGTTAAATTTATACAAGATAAGGTCTATGTTTTCACATATGCTGTTTTTTCCTGTATAGCTTCTATTCTGATGGTTTCCTTTGTTTAAGTAAATTATGCTTTGAATTTGTGGTTCTGCATCTGAGCAATGGACTTATTTAGGTTGTTTGCCTGTCATTAACAATACAGAAGAAATCGAGATTGCATCTGAGCAATGGGCTTATTTAGGTTGTTTACCTGTCATTAACAATACAGAAGAAATCGAGATTCTTCACATATTCTTTTCTGATCTGATAATCTAACGTATGTATTGCCAAGTAAATGCTATTGTATGAAAGGAAATCCAACTTTTATAGCAGTTTAAGATCTCTCATACTTACTTATTTTCAGGTTTTCCTTGTCTATATTGGTTCCTTTCATTCTAAATATAAGTTTTTAATCAGTTTCTTAGGTGGATGTATTTGTAAAGTAAATCCTTTAAGCATTCAGATTAGGAGATTATTTCAACCCTGAAAGTTCAGTGCGAGGAACTTGTCAGAAGCTTAAAGGCAGGACAAAAATAGCTCTTCGAGTGAACTGGGAGAAATCTCTCTGTGAAGCAAATAAATATACTTTATAAACAAGTGGTTCCACTGTAGAGTTTCGTATCTAAGTTTCTCTCTATTATGACAGTTTTGAAAATTTTGGTGGTTTCCTCTCTAAATGACCATTTAGTTGAGTGCTCAAACTACTTGAGTGAGGTGGTTCATCGTAGATGAAGCTGACATTTTTAATTATATGCCAGCTACAAGTGGAGTTGTTTGACATCCCTTTGCGGCATTTCAGTTTTCACCGAAAATAGTTCTTAGAATGAGATAGCAAACATCTTCATGCGAGGAAAAGAGAATACTCTTAGTTACACAAAATTGGAGATTCTGGTGTTATTCCTTTCTGAACAGCCTGTCAGATGAGTGTGCTGAAACTAAGGAGTGAAGAGGCTGATCATAGATAAAACTAACATTTTAAACTATATTCCCTCTGCATATGTATCTGTAGACATCCCACATTGAAGCATTTCAGTTGTTTTGGTTAATAGACAAGAGTATGTACTGAGAGGTGCTTATTTGATTTTATAGAATGCAGTTGGGAAAGAGGGCAAAGATATGCTTGTTTCTTTAGGTGTTTTAACTAATGGCGACATTGTCAGTGTTGATAATTTTAATCAAAGTGTTTAACTTGTATATATTATAAGTTGGCGTAATCTGATGATTTATTCTATTCCCATGCGCTTATAGCTACAATCACTCAACGCTCTTGGCTCACTGGAAATCATGAAGCTGGAATTTCCTGGTGCAAGGGTGAGTATTTGTTACTTCTCACTGTCCATTGTTATGCATTTAGCTTTTGGAGTGATAATTATGGAGTATATTAAAACTTGTATTCAGTCTTGCATCCTTGATGTGATGTCATTTTGCCCCATTTGTTTTCCTAGGAGTTTTGATCATAAATATGAGTTTGCATCTGTTTAGAATCTTTTTATATGTTATCTATACTACCTTTTCTTTTTACATCGAAATGCTGAACTGGAACCAACATATTTGAATCATAAAAAATACTGCTCTGGCTAAAGTTTATGGATTATCATGGTTTTGGTTTTCACAATTGGCAGCGAAATGGGCAAGAGCAGGGTCTTTAGTTTCCCCCTCTGTTTTTGCAGTTGCTTAAAGACTAGTCTTTCTTCTTTTGTTTCCGACTTTCAGCATGATGATATTTCACACGCTAAAAGACATAAAAGCCCCCTTTGTTTTTGCAAAATTGCAAAAGCCCCCCATATTTAAGAAATACTTGAAGATTGATTTCTAAAATGTTGCACACATGCCCATCCCTCAGTAAAAACACTGTTAATTTTTTAAGTGATTGGACTGTTATGCCTTTATTTTTTATTTATTTTTTCTCTGCTTTTTGTGACTCTTTATTGTGTTAAGAGGAATAACAACCGATGGATGTGATCAACTATTGACAACTGTTGGGAAGAGGAGAAATGAATAATAAATTGTTTTTGAAAATTTAAAAAAGTAAAGAAAGTAGCTGAAAAAAATTATTTCAAACAAAATACTTATAATTTAAAAAATAATTTATTATTTATATCAATATAAAATTTCTGTAAATTATTTACTATAATTTTTAGTAAACAATATAGTTTATTAAATTATTTTCAAACTAAAAAATAATATTAATACTATATAATTGAATAATAATTAAACATATTTTTTAAAAAAAATTATAGAAAAAGGTTTAAACATAAGAATTTATTTTTATATATTTGTGTTTAAAATATTGCATTTTAATTCGATTCATATCCATAAGGAAAGGTAAACAGTATACCCTCTAAAAAAGGGAAAGATAAAGGGTACAATTGACATTTTCCTCCTATTTTGGGGTTAGAGAAAGTCAAACCTCTATAATTTTCACATAACTGGCGGTGAGGGACAGATTCTATTAGTTTGTGATGGAGAGGGGATTTTATTCGGAGTTAAATTTAACACGAGGGAGCATTTAGGCTATTTTCTTAACCCGAGGGAACATTTAGGCTATTTTCTTAATATAGGGGACTTTAGCCATTTTACCCTTTGGGGGAAAAAAAACAAGAGATCTGGTGAAAACTTGGGACACTACTAAGTTTGCATGGTATGCTAATGTGTCAAGTTAATTATTTTCGACAGGGTTAATTTGTTTTGGTCACTTGAACCATCATAAATCTGCAGATCAGGCATAGTTTTGAAGAATTAAATACGGTATATTCACTCAGAGAGAAGTACCATGACAAAGTAATACCAAAAGTATCCTCTTTGGAGAAGTGATTTTTCAGTTGATTTAACTTCTCCATATTTTTTTATGGGTAAATAGTATAATTGGTCCTCAAAGTGTACATTTATAATCACTTTAGTCCCTTGAATTTATTTATTGATTTTTAGTATCCCTAAACTTTTGTTTTGTCTTAATTTGGTGCCTCTGACCATTTTCCGGCGAAAATGTGGCTAGATTGTGACTTTTTGGAGGGTAAAATGGTTATTTTAAGTTTGATTTTCTCACTTCACTCCTTTAAATTTATAGAATTGTCAAATAATCCTTTTTCAAGCTGAAAAACAACGTTTGTATGTTTTTTTATGCTGAATATGATGTAATTATCTTATGTGAATAATGAAAACTTTGAACTTTCTTAATATAATAATAACATATTGCTCGACTTACCAAGTATATTACGCTATATTCAGCATACAAAATATAAAAACATTGGTTTTTCCGCCTAAAAAAAATGACTAATTTGACAAGTTTACAGACTTGGGGGATTAAAGTGAGAAAATAAAACTTAAATTAACCATTTTTTAGTCAAAATCTGGCCACATTGTTACTGGAAAACGGTAAGAGGGACTGAGACAAAGACTAAAGTTTAGGATGCTAAAAGTCGAGAAATGAACTTGATGTGAATCTATATGAAAACTTAAGGGACCCAATGTAGCGTGTGCCCTTCTTTATTTGATCTTTTGGCAAAAGACATTGTATGCCGAAGGTGGAGGGTTGGCTTAGATCCTTACATATTTATTAATTTCTGAAGAGAGTACAAGTAGAGGAGTAAAGAAACCTGACCTCTATAATCAGTCAAGAACAATCAGTCAGTGGATAAACTTGAGAATGTATTGCTTCCCTTAAAAGAAATGTTAAACTCTTACAGAAAGATAACTACAGTTTTTCCATGGGCAATTCCCCCTTTCACAATAGATTAGTTGCCGTATTTTTTAATCCAGAATCCTCACCAAGAACCTGGTTCTCTCAATCATATGGATGAATTTCCATGCCACCAGCCTGCTTCACTTGTAGATTATTGACTCCAACTATGAATCTAATTGATATTTCTACTAATTTGACAAGATGTGGAACATGTTTTTTCTTGACCATTCTATTGACAGGTGTTTAATTTTTCACCTTAGGAGGATCAAGTGTATTTCAGCATTTCTTTTCTGAATCTACACCTCCGAATGCTGGAAGATATGATTTTATGCTTATTAAAACAGGAATACATGCCTGCTGAGGCTGAGGCTGCTCTTTGTCAATGTGTTTCCACTTATAAGGAGGTACACGCCCCAACCCCCAACCCCAAGCCCCCCACATTATGTTAGTACTAGCATGAAGCTGGTTCTAGTTTATTTTGTGTATAAAAGAGGTAGTTTGGTTATTACTTGTATTACTATTTTTAGCAATCTTGTTTCCTTGATAACTATGCAATTTGATAGGAAGTTGCTTATTTTATTTTCGTCAGCATAACTGCAGTGCAGTGAAAGGTTTTACATTGTGCGAAACAGAGATATCTAGTTCAGAAAACCTTAAAGGCATGAAAGGAGCAGCTTATCTTAAACTTACTATAAATGATTTTTTCTTTGTAACTTGACATCCTTGAAATAACCAAGTTTCAATTATTATATAGGTAACATACAGTATTTTTACATGCTGAATAATTGGTTCCAAACTCGTTGTCGTCTCTGGTAATACTGTATTATCTTTAATATCAAGGTTGTGGTGGCGCTTTGAATAACCTGGTGCACACGTTTGATTAAATGCATTTCAATTCTCAAGCTATGTCGCACAAGTTCCTTTATTATTAACTTTGAATAACATCTACGTCGGGTTTATTGTGTGAAAAATGCTCAAACATGCTGATGCAAGTTTAATGCTTAACTATCTTGTGCAGTTTGAATCTGAATATTCGTTATCTGATTCTCCCCAAGTAAAAGCGGAGTATCTATCGTGTTTACGCCATCTGTACAACTTGGTAAGCAAGGGCATGACAAGTGAAATAGGCACGGCAAAAGAAATAAAAGATGAAATTCAGCGTATCGAAGATGAGGTATCTAAAGCTGCAGGTGTTTTGATGCCAAATCCTCCTCTGGTAATGCCACTTACTCTTGTTGGAATATCACTTGGGGCAGTGATCCCCATGAGAATTTGGTGGTTCTTTCTGTATACTGGGAGTAAATACATTGATATATCATTACTTGTCTATGACCAGTTGGAATAAAATCCTGAGGACACGAGAAAAAATTCAATAATTGTCATTTATTTTGGTAAAGATTGTCATAAAGTTTTTTGATGGATAATAATCGTTATGATTAAATGGTTTGATAAGTATAGTTACTCTCTTCCCTTCTCTCTTTTCTGGACTTGATTATTATTCCTCGTTTTGTTTTTATAAATTCAATTTGTATAATACAGAATACACAATTTTGTATCCATCATATATCAAATACACATCTTTGTAGATCATATTTCAGTTTTTCTTTATTCTAAGTTGGCATCTCATAAATATTTCTATTCAATATAAATGTAGTTAGCATCATTTTATAATTTGGCTTTGTATGTATAGAAGTAGACATCTAAGATTAAATATATAGACAATCAGATGTGTTGGTCAAGTGTCATGCCTCCAATTTTGTATAGTAAACATTTCTTGAAAATCACATCCAGTACTGAAGGGGCAGAACGACCCTCTGATCTATACTATCTTTTGAGATTTAAAGTGTTAGAATAGCTAATTTTGTTTGTGAGTTGATTGAAATCTCCTTAGATATCCCTACCTCTTCATATTTTCTTTTCTTTGATTTGATTAAATACATATAGTAAAAATTTAAGTTACGCACACACATTTGGCTTTACTTTGACTATTCGATTAAATAGATAATTTGATAAATTTGAACTAAATGATGATAAAGGAAAAAAAAAAAAAAAAACTTGGGTTTAATTATATATCGTTTATTTCTATCGATTAAAAATATTTAAGTTATATAGTTTGTATGTAGGCAAACACTAGATCTCAATCTTATCTACCCAAGTCCCAACTCTTCAGCCTCTTTTCTCTAAATTTGGAGGCGTGCATGATCGTGTACGTGCAACCCACATTCATTAATAATTCTTTTATGCAATCTTTTCTATTCTTTTTTTTATAACTATAATAATATTGTTATATTGTTTGTCACATTTATTGCCAGGTTTAAATCAAATATTATATTAAGAAATGTAGGTAATAAGAAATTATTATGAAATAGTCGAACTATCATATTCAGCCAGCTATCATTGGATTAATATTCTTTTTTCATTGGGAATTTGGAGAAAATAGAGATTTAAATCAAGAAACCGTAGCTATATAAATTAATTCATCAAATGATAATTTTACTACACCAAATATATTTATCATTTCTTAATTTAATTTATTTTGCACGCTCGAATATACATGTAAATTATTTTGAATATTATATTAAAATATAAAAAAGGAAAATTGTGAAATTGATAAAAAAAAAATTGAGACCTAAAAGACACTTAAATTGCAGAAAGAAAAAAAAACATTAAAATAGGGCATTTTTGCAAGATATAATAAATATAAATATGTGTGTGTGTAAAATCGAGGGTTGTAAGTCAATCAGCATAGTTGGAGAAGGGTTGTAAAATCAAGGACTTGGAATACCCTGGTAACAAGGCGGTCAAGAAAAATATATATGAACTTATAAAAGTTTAATTTATTTTTGAAAATATGTTGGGCTTGATCATGAGTATAGAAAAATGATAATTGAACTATATGTTTTCTTTAAAAGAGCAAAATGATCATTAATTAGACCCAAGAATTCAAATTATTAATATTATAAAAGTTGAAAGATTAAAATATAATTTTAATATGTTTAGGAATTAAGAACGAATTAGTTATAATATATGAGAACAAAAAATGTAATTATCCCTAGATTTTTTAGAATACACTTTCCCAGTATTTGTATGTAATGTAACCAAACAAAGCCGGGTCCGGGCGTGTTTGGCTTTCATCCATTTTGAACTTCCAGTGGTTTGCGGTTTGATTCCTCTTGAAACAGAAGGTTTCGTCTCCGGAATTCTTAGAACATTCTACATTCTCCATTCCCCAAGAATCTTCTAGAACCCACGAAGACTCCACCGCCCCAATATACCCTGCCACCTTCTATATCCTTCTCATATTATCCGTCGAGAGTAGAAGCAATTCGATTCGAGTTCTAGTGTTGATTTCAAGTATACTGATCTACTCTGTTCTGGGACGTTTCAGAAATGGCCGACGACAATGCTGTCACGCTCTACAGCAACGCCGCCATCACCGACGCCAAGAAGAACCCGTTCTCCATTAAAGTCGCCATGGCCCAGATGCTCCGAGGCGGTGCCATTGTGGAGGTTACGAGTCTAGACCAAGCCAAGATCGCAGAATCAGCTGGTGCGTGTTGTGTTATCGTCTCTGATCCGCCAAGAGCCGGGATTTCCCGGATGCCGGATCCTTCTCTGATTAAAGAAATCAAGCAAGCGTTGTCGATTCCCGTAATGGCGAAAGCCCGGGTAGGGCATTTTGTCGAGGCCCAGATTTTGGAATCAATCGGCGTCGATTACATCGACGAGAGTGAGGCTCTGGCAATTGCGGATGAGAATCATTTCATCAATAAGCATAATTTTAGGGTGACGTTTGTTTGCGGGTGCCGCGATCTGGGAGAGGCGTTGAGGAGGGTGAGAGAGGGGGCGGCGTTGATACGGACCCAAGGGGATTTGAAGGGATCCGGGAATGTGATGGAAACTGTGCGCAATGTGAGGAAAGTTATGGGCGAGATCAGGGTTTTGAACAACATGGACGAGGATGAGGTTTTTGCATTTTCCAAGCGAATTCAAGCACCTTATGATATCGTGGCGCAGGCGAAGCAAATGGGGAGGTTGCCTGTGGTGCATTTCGCAGCTGGAGGAATTGCGACGCCTGCTGATGCTGCATTGATGATGCAATTGGGATGTGATGGGGTGTTTTTGGGACTAGAGGTTTTTCGTTGTCTGGATCCATATAAGAGGGTTCGGGCTATTGTACAGGCTGTTAGGAATTATAACGATCCGTTGGAGTTGGCGGAGGCGAGTAGTGGTTTGGAGGATGCTATGGCAGGGTTGAGTCTGAATGAGAGACAGGTCGAGCCGTTTGGCGATGGAGGTCGTTACTGACTTGTTTGATGAGTGTTTTGCCACTTGCTCTGTATCATTCTTGTTTTTGAGAATGAAGGAATTATGTAGCATAATGTTGTGTTTTCAAGGCTGTCATGTTTGATTGTTGTTTTTTTGTCTTGACGCTGAACTAATAAGAGCTAATGATCTTGTACCTCTTTCCAATTGATAGGTGAATTGAAATAAGGATAGCTAGATGAAGTTAACTCTGTACGAGCATTGTGAGACTTTATTGAGACCAAATGAATTGAGTTGCTTTTTGTTACAAGTGGAGAAGCTAACATTCATTGTTCTTTTATTCTATTTGTTTAACTTCATTTATGAAGATCGACTTTTGTTATTGATGCCGGTCTTGACAATGTCAAGTCGGAACTTGAAGAAGAATGCTGGGAAGTTGTTTTTCCGGCTGATACTACCTTTTGGCTGCACGAGAGAACGTCCTCCAGGTAGCTCTTATCTCTGTGTGTGTTTGCATTTGGAAGCGAGCATGGCATAAAGCTTCACAGTTACCAAGATGATATCTAGTAAACAATTGAATCATTGGCTAAACTCTAAAGATGGTATGCATGTGCATCTTTTTCTTTCCGTATTGATTTCACAGTTGAAACTAAGTTCCCTGATTTCAGATTAGGAGATACAAGCTATATGATTTGCAATATGTTTTTTAACTCTTACCTAGATTTTAATTTTCATATAACTCCTTTTCTTATTCTGATCAAGGGAAACCAAGAAAGTGACACCTGAGTATGTACTACTTAAAACAAAGAAACGGACCTACAAATTTCCTCCTTTGAATCTTTATTGTCATTCTCTGTCTCTTGTTTTAATCACATCAGGGTAATGGGATAGCTAATAAATTGACTCTGCATTGCCTGAGGTTGATTTCCTCGTTGAACTGTTTCTTCCTCTCAGGATTAGAGAAGATGGAGTTCTGATACAAATCCATGAAAAATTTGCGGACAGTTCCGAGATAAACCAGACAGGTGAGGAAGGTGTAGTAATAGACAGACGTCTTTGTATCCCCACCATCTACATCCATCATTTCCAAATCCTCGACTTTTTTGTAGCCAACTAGAGCTTTTACTTGCCTGCTGCTTTTCTTTCAAGTCCTCTTATCATATGAGAACTTGTGGAGTTTCTACTTTATTCCTTTCTTTGTTCTTCTGCTTTGAGTAGGCCCTCCTTTTTATTCACCACCTCACTAGAATCATATTGTTCGGAGAAATTTCTGTAGAAATTACCCAATCCCGCTCTAGAAACTTGTTACTCATCTTCTTGCTACCAGAAAAGATGGGATCGGGAAAAGCTTTTCCAGCATTGTTTTGGTACCCTCTTGAAAGAAAGTTCATGCCTCTTAGAATTTTGTTATGGAATCTGCTGGCCCTTTAAAAGGGTTTCTTCCATCTTTATATTATCTGCTGTTAAAGTTCCAGATTTGTTGGGCTTGTTTTGGATATGGTGTTGTGTAGGAAAGAGAGGTGAAATCAGAGCTTTGCATGTAAGAAATCAACCCGGGGTTGCCTACCAGCAAAAAGGACAACTCACTGGACAAGGATTTAATGCAATGTACCCTCATGTAATATTGAAAATTAATAAATTAGCTTTCTATAAAAATAAATAGCAATTTACCCTCTTGTATTTTAAAAAATGAATCAATTTACTTTTTTTCCTAAGGAGGTAAATTGCTTCAATTTTAAAATATAGGGAGGTAAATTGTTAGATTTTAAAAAACACAATCAGTAAATTGCTATATTATTTTTTATAAGGAGTTTGTTTGCTTATTTCTCGTAACACTGGTAGATAAATTGCAATTTAGCTAATTGGGAAAATAACGTTTCAACTTTCAACTGATGTTCCTGCGACCCTTGATTTTTCCTGGAGAGAAAATTGGAGTAAGCCATGTCCATTATAGATATGATTTTTCACCCAAAGCTACTCTTAGTCACTACTACCAAATTCATCCTAGTGCTTCAAAAGTTCAACTCGATTTACGACCTGGCAAAGAAATGACATTGGATTTTAATGTGTAAGAGGCGACTAGCTTCTGTTGTTTGCCTTTCCGGAGCTTTAAAGTGTTTCCAGAAAGTTGGAGGACAACGAAACAATTGGCAAACTCAAATTGAATTAGAGCTTCATAGTAGAAAGTAAAACAGGCATGTATAAAAGACTATTTCTCGGGTTCACAGGCATCGCATTGAGGAAGAGCAAAGAAAAAGAGATGAAACCCAAATGCTTGTACGCCTTTCTGATCAGATTAAGGTAGTGTACAACCTGCATTAGGAGTGCACTTCTTATGCTGCAAGATTCCCGGTGATGGGCCCACCTTTTTGTGAGGGAGGGTCCTTGATTCTGTTAAAATTTCATGGGTTGGAATAATGCAGTTTGAGAAAGGGTTTGTTTCCTGAATTCTTTAGAATGAATTAACAGTACATAGGAACTCTTGTGTAGGCTGATTTTTCCTTCACTAGTTTGCAGTACTGTTCATAAGTTAAGAGATTAGTTTTAGTTCCACGTCTCTCAACATATTGGAAGCTTTGTGCAGAGTTAGAAAATTAAACTGTGCAATCTCAACAGAGATAAAAGCTGAACATACTCCAGGACCCTGCACCTGTAGAATTTTCATCTCCAGCTTGACCAATGTGCAAACGTATATTCACTTTCTACCACCTCTATTAAAAGTAGAATGCCATAATGTGCACTGTAATCACAGGACTTGCTGGAAAGCTACTTGGGAATCGCCATTGTAATGACAAGTAAAGGAAGGAGGACCAAAAAAAAATAGCAGTGAGGTAGTTATTTCTTGAGTTAAGCACGTAACAATCATCACAAACACCCATTAAAATGACACCAATTTTATCTAGGGCACCAGAATGAGCTCAATATTAGAAATTTTAGGTTATTCTGATGCACCAAGTTGTTAGCTTCCAGGATAACAGAATGCAAGTATGGGAATGCAAAGCAATTGTAAATAGCCATACTAACAAATTGGGAACTTTGACATTCGTTAATCATTGGCTTGAGGAAAGAAATTCAAATTCAAAGAGTTGCATGAATTGGGTAACAAACAAGTCAACATCCAAGATAGTGCACAGTAAAGCAAATAATGGTCTTTCATCAATCTATATTGAAATGCAATTGGAGAACACAAACAAAATTAATAACTAAGTAGCCAGTAGGGTAAAAGGCTGTTCAAATCGATACCCATAAGAAAAATGACATTCCCAAAATTCAATTGTTCTTTGCTTTCACAATGGAAATAAAAGAAGTACAATAAAATCAAAACTACCCTCCAAAGTCAAGACCCTCAAGCAGAAGCAGCTGCTGCCTTCTTCCTTGGTGCAGCTTGAGTACCTAAATCCATCCAGATAAACCTCACATCATTATTTTTTAAAACAAAAATCTTCTGAAAAACCAAATAATCTATAAATATAGTAAGTCACAATAGCTCAAACCTTCTCTGAAGTTGGTCTTGAATCTGCGGGGCACGTGGCGGAGGTACCTCATACGTCCAGTTCCGGTAGTCTTTCTACGGATGGCCTTCACACTCCAGTTGTCTGAAGTCCAACAATTGCACCATATTATTTTATTAATGAACTATCAAAAAGACCAATGAAATAGCATGACCATACAAGTAGAAGTATCAAACTGCTTTACCATTCATTTGCAAAATTTGCACATTAGTAAATTCATCAATCAAGAAAAACAACCGAGCGGTGTTCAGTATTTGAATAAATTTAAGAAAATAAACATTATCATAACAAGAGCAAAGACAAGTCTAATAACTACAATTAACCTTTAAACTGCAACACTTGTTCTAAAACCCAAAAAAAAGTTCAAATTCAATGAATCGTGCACCCTAAGGAGCTCAAGTTCACTCAACCCATATAAAAAAAAAGACTTCATTGAAGATCACGCTTGCATATATCATTGGAATTGATTATACAAGCTCAACGGTATATTGATATAGATTATGTACTTATCAAAAAGAAAAAAGAAAAAGGGAAAACGCCGTACATGTCCTCTTCCGGGCAGCAGGGTAAGCGCAGGCTGCACAGCGGCTCTTCTGTAGGTGGAAGCTGCGGCGGCCGCACCTGACACACAGTGTGTGTGTCTTGTTCCTCCTCTTCCCAAAGCTCCCAGTTCCCTTGCCCTGCAAATATCATACACGTATACACACATTACACACACATATGAATGTATACGCATATAAATTCGTTCAGAATCGAGACAGACAAACTAGATCCATTCAAGATCCACATCAACAGAGAGAATGAGTTTACCATCGCTGCGAGGTTTCAGAAACCCTAGACCTTCTCGCTTTCCTGAGCTCTGTGTTAAAGAGAGAGCAGCGGCGACGCGGGGACTTTTATATGGAGAGAGCATCGAAATGGAGGAAAACAAAATGGGTTTTAGGGTTGGGTTTTGAAGAAAATTGGGCTGTAAATGGGCCTTCTGTTTGTTTTGGGCAGTCGTATAATTAGTGGGCCAATTGACCATCATTTGTTTGGGGATAAATATTTGGCCCAATGGGCCATATGAATATATACAACCAAGTCATATAAGCTTATTTATATGAGATAATTACACTCCATTCCCCTGAAATTTGGTATATAATTATACGTAAATATTCTGTTATTTGAAAAACTACATCCAGTACCTTGACGTTTGCTTTCCTTCAACAAATAAATTCATTCGTTAGTCAAAATTCAATTTTGGCGAAGGTTACGGTGCGTGAAAAAATAATGACTGTGAAACATACTACTGTAGAATTAAATTAATGTATATATAATTTTGTTTGATTGAAATGGGTCTATTATTTTATAGTATTAAAATTACTGTAATTAAAGTGAAAATTAATTGTTTATATGTATTCTTATGAATATACATATATATATATTATTACAATTTAATATAAAATACTATTTCATTAATTAATTTTTCACTTTCACGTCAAAATTTATATAAAATTAAAACACATATTTTTTTTACTAAAATTGAAATGTAAAAATTATATAGTTGATGTCTTCGAAATATTCAATTGTTTATTTAATTTAGGCCTAACTTATTTAAATAAAGTATTGAATAAAAAGTAGAATCAAAATCAATGGATTTGGTTGTGGAGGGAATACGGATATGGTACAATATAGATTATAGGCCATCCTAGAGGGCGTAATGGTCAAGAGTTGAAGTAAATATATTGGTAAAAATAAGTATATTCTTCACATGTTCATACTTATTTTGCATTCAAAATACATTTAATTATATATATATATATATATATATATATATATATCTTAGTAGTAGTTTTAACATATGATTAGTTAAATTAACTAAATATAAATTAAAAAAGAATGTCGAAGCAAATGAAATTACAGTTTCTGATAATTTTGGAGGAAAAATTAAATAAATGTTCACAGCTGTAATTTAATAATCCCAGCAATACCTAAATATCAATTTTGTCACTTTGTTTAATGGTCAATTGAGTTGGTATTTTCCAAGCCAAATTACAACCAAAACTCCATGCTAAGCCATGGATTATTCTAAGCCTCACCACCTTTATCTTTAACATCATTATCTCTCAGGGTCAGGAACAGAGGAGATTCTTCCATCGTAGAATAAGGTCAGAAGAAGTCCTTAAAAGTTTTGGGAGAAAAAGGACACAAAGAATCAGCCTAAAGTGCCAGCCCAACAGTTCAACATCAACTCACTCCTCTACACATGGAATACTTGTTTGTGTTACACATATAAGCTTCCCAGAGGTGGAGTGGATAATCTCTGGCCTGAATTCAGACCCTTTTTGCTATTTTCTTTTTTTCCCTTTTAATTTTTCATTTTAGTGTCTGTTTTAGTTCACTTCTGGATAAAAGAGGAAGATTTCTTTCTGGGCTCTCAAGATTTGAGGTTTAGGTTCAAGGGAGGTGAATTACAAGTGGGATTTTGTTTAGTGGAAAGATGTTGGAAGGGAAAGCTTCGATAGATGATACTGATATGCCGTTGAAGATGCAGATCCAGGCAATGGCTTCTGCTTCTCAAGCTCTGGATCTGTATGATGTTTTGGACTGTAAATCTATTGCTGCCCACATCAAGAAGGTGATGAAATGATCATTCTCTCTGTTTTAGGTTTTTCTTCTAATTTTGGGGTTGAAATCTCTTTTGGGGTTTGGAGATAGGAGTTTAGTAAAGAAGTTTGATTAGAAGTTGTGGTTTTGTATTTGTTGCAGGATTTTGACATAAAATATGGGAATGGATGGCAGTGTGTGGTGGGATCCAACTTTGGGTGTTTCTTCACTCATACTAAGGGGAGTTTCATATACTTCACACTGGAGACTCTCAACTTTCTCATCTTTAAAGGAGCTTCTTCTCCTCCGTCTTCTCCTTGATAAACAGTTTGCCAAGAAAGATGGAGGATTCGGGAATAAAGCATAGGGCTGTAAATATGAAGGTAGAAATGGTAGTAGGTACTTTTACACTGTATATTGTGTTTTAGAGGGCTATTTTGCTAATTGCCTCTATTTCAATCTAAGTTTGTAACAAATATGATGTATTGAGCCAGTATGTCCATTGCTCAATAAGGTTTCAACAACTGAGGTTTGAATTGTTCACATAAAATATTTCTATGTATTCACAAGAAGAACAACTATGAGCTACGGAGAATTGCCAAAAAGATTGCATTAGGCTTTCACATTGTACATGGAATAATCTCCAAGTTTGGAGAAAATAAGATAAATGAATAACTTGCAAGTGCTACTCAAACCACTGGAGTCAGTGGTGGTTTCTTGAGGAAATGCAGCTCCAAGTTTGCAACGACAAGGTCAGCCATGGCCTTGCTGGTTTCGAGAGTGTCCGTTCCAACATGAGGCAGCAGAACCACATTCTGCAGCCCAAAAAACGACTCATTTATGTCAGGCTCATTCTCAAACACATCAAGACCAGCCCCGGCTAATCGGCCTTCACGTAATGCAGAGATGAGTTTTAGTTCATCAACAAGTGGGCCTCGCCCGATGTTGATGAGAATCCCTTTTGGTCCCAATGCATGGATCACCTCCTGATTCACAATGTGCCTCGTTTCGTTTGTCAAGGCGCATGCCACAACCAGGACTTCACAGTTAGCAGCCAAATCGACTACGTTGGAATAGTACTTGTAGTTTGTGTTCTGTTTCTTGGTTCTTGAATGGTAACTGATGCTGCAGCCGAATGCCTCAGCTCTCTTAGCTATTGCTGTGCCAATCCTGCCCAATCCAACTATGCCGATTGACTTACCACTAAACTGAAATAAACAGAAAATTCAACAAACAAGACCCAAAAAGGTGAAAGTAAAATGAAATGTAAATGCTAACTTCATTTATCATTCAACTGAAGATATTCGAAACCCACATGAGTGCACTGAGATACTACTGAAACAAAATCACAAACACATGGAGTGCACCTACAAAGAAACCATTTCGCAATCAATACTCCAAACTCACAAACCTTATTAGCCAACTCAAAATCCCCATTTCTCCACTGCCCACTTCTCACAAACCCATCAGCCAGGCAAATCTTCCTCAACGTCGCCAGCGCCAACCCAATAGCAACATCAGCGACATCGTCCGTCAGCACATCAGGAGTGTTGGTGACCCTAATCCCTCTTTCTTTACACTTATTCAAGTCGACTTTATCCAGACCTACGCTGTAACTGGCCACGATCTCGAGGCGTGGTAGCCCGTCGATCAGCTCCGCGTCGGCGCCGACCTTGGTGTCGCCCACCACGGCCCTGATTGATTCCCCGAACCCAGCCAAGAATTGGGCTTTGGAATTGGATTCCCACAGTCTAAGGAGCTTGAAGCGTTTCTCGAGTTCTCCCTCGAGGTAGGCGGACATTGAGCACGTCATCAGCACGCCCACATTCTCCATTGCCTTGATAGTATTCTCTCTGTGTCCCTCAAGCTGTCAAGCATATCTGCATTCACTCATTCATTTAGGCTCACTGGTCTATGGATAATATAATAACTGAATAATGCATTAGGTTATAATTATGTTATGTTATTAAAAAAAAAAAAAAAACTTATTTTGTTAAATTATTAAATTATAAAAATATATAATTGGGGTTCAATTCATTGCATCTCATTTAAATACAATAAATTAAAATTTAAAATAATTTTAATCCATATAAAAAATTCAAATCAAATTTAAAATATTACCATGTCCTACTCAATTGAAGTCTGTATCCAAAGTACTTATTTTCTTCTATAAATAAAGATTAGCAGTAATACTATCCAATATATTGAAATATTAAAGTATAAAAAATTAAATTAATAATTTAACAGCAAAAATTTTTTTTTTTGTGAACTATATAAAATTATTGAGTATATTAATAAATTCATAACCAACATACAAAAACAATAAATTAGAGGAAATTCTTGTTTGCTTATGAATAAAAAGTAATAAATTTTATTTATTTCTTTGACATAAAAGAAATTTGAGGAAAACAAAGTCAATTAATTTGGAAAATTGCTTGGTAGCTTGGATATGAGCGAATCGTATATTTTACTTTTAATTTAATTTATAAAATTGTCTTTATTCAAACAAAAAGAAAACATACAGCCCAACTTGATTCTCAATCGTTCATTCGAGCTTAATTAAAATAATGTATATATGGATATAGTGTTTGTTCATTTTTATTTTCATGCCCATGTCAAGACTTAATTATGTGATAGATGATGGGCTTGATAATGTTGTCCATATGAATTTGTATCCACATAAATTATTGACCGTTTGATTACACATAATATTACCATCATGTGTTAAATCAATGACTCACAACTCATATGAGTCACATGGATGACTCTGAATTTTCCACGATGCACCACATTGAACCAATTTAGAACTGACAACTAGTTGCTTAAATAATCAAAACTTCTAGATCGAATTTGATTAGAATTAGAGATGAAATATTTAAGTACTTATTATAAAATTGATGTATAATTTAACATTTATTATTTAATTGGTTTTATAAGAACTGGGAAATGAAAGTTTTTTGATTAGATAATCATGAGTTGCACGTATTTAAAGAATGAAAATGGACAAAGATTCTTTCTGCACCTATCAATCATACATCCAAACTAACCCATCTTGGAATGTGTGTGTGTGTAAGAGAGAGGGAGAGAGAGAACGGCCTAAAATGGCTCTTGATGATCTTAATTTGCCTACTCTATTTCATTAATCTTAAAAATTAAGACAACCACCTATTTTTCTTGTATTTGGAAAAAGAAAAACAAACATCAAATGGAGAATTATTATTATTATTATTATTATTTGGAAAGGAATGTAGTAGAAAAAATCAGAATAATTCCCTTCTCTTTGTCCAAAAATCCAACCAATGACCTGTCTTAATTCCTTCATTTCATTCTCCAACATGCACCCCGCGTTCCTCCAACATTTCACGTCTCAACAAACCTAAGCAAAAACGAACAAAGAAAGAACAAGAAGCTCTTTACCAACACATTTCCCTTCCCATCTGCAAGAAAAAAAAAGAAAAAAGATCAATCTTTTCAGAGAAATCTGTTCTCCTTTGCCTTCACTTTTTCCATCCAATTCTGGGAGGGAAAACAATTTTCATCTTTTCCTCAATCCATCAGAGCCATTTTCCTATCCTCTCTCCCTTGCTATGATCAGTTTTCCTCCCATTTTCCACCCCGCAGCCACTTACATCTCCTCTTGAATCGCAAGAACAAAGAATGGTACGAGCCGTGGAGGAGGACGAAACCCAGACATCCCCACTCGGGGGAATGTGCGGAGATGGAGGACAAGAGACGAGGAACATGAGCATTGAGATCAATGGCCTGTTGTCACCCAAGAACGATGACATGGTTGCATCCAGAAGCCATGATCTGCAATTGGAACAGCCAAGAATCGGATGTGCCCTTCAACGGACGGAAAATATCAAGTCCCCGTTAGCCAAAGATGGAAGCGCAGCCAACCCTCCTACAAGAGAAAGGCAACATACAGGCAGGGACAAAATAAGAATCTTTCTCTTACATTATTTTCAGTTTCATAATGTTTGAAACCTGAGGCAGAGTTTTCTTGATTTCATGGTTTTGCAACGACATCCAAATGTTTGAGTATGAATTCCGATCACATCTAAACAGATATGGTTAAATCAGAAACATAAACAGATCAAATTTTGTTCTTCAAGTCTGAGAACATGGTTAAATTCTCGAGTTCAATGATGTTATTCATTTCTGTTTACTGTGATCTAGATATGGACTTGATGAAGGAAAAGTTTGCGAAGTTGCTTCTGGGCGAGGATATGTCCGGTGGAGGGAAAGGCGTTTCTTCTGCTTTGGCGTTATCGAATGCAATTACAAACTTAGCAGGTACCTGATATATTTCATTGCACAGCAGCATAGTATTGCTACAATTAAATTTCATTTCATTTATGTAATAGATGATGAGATTCTTGTTTTCTTGTCTATCTCTGTTGTCTTAAGGGAACTGTGATGTTATGGGAGATAGTTGCTCCGTGTTTTTATCTTATTGTTTTTGGTGTTTGTTTAGGTGTATGTTGTCTGATGAGAAGAATTGCTATGGCTTTCCTTTATGATCTTCTCTTTTATTTGAGTTCAGCTTCTGTGTTTGGGGAACAGAGAAGATTAGAGCCGATGGCAGCAGATACGAAAGCAAGGTGGAAAAAAGAGATTGATTGGCTATTATCTGTCACAGACCACATTGTTGAAATGGTTCCTTCAAAGCAAAGGTCAAAAGATGGAACCAATATGGAGGTCTCTCTCTCTCTCTCTCTCTCTCATATTCATTGTATCAATGCTTTAAGATTTTTGAATTGACAAGCCTACATACTGTACCAGATTATGACAACAAGGCAGAGGACTGATCTCCACATGAACATCCCAGCACTACGCAAGCTTGACACGATGCTTCTTGTAAGAGCATATTTCCTTTGATTCATGATCTTTTCTGGCTTTAAGGACTTGTCTTTGTAGAAAGGTAAAATAAAATAGAGTACGTATATACTTATTATTGATTATTCCACCTCTATATATAGTGGTGGAATTAAAGATAACTACAACTTAATGGATAACAACCAAAGATACCTATCTAAAATAGATAACAAAAGATATGCACAAATGATAAATCCTGAATATTCTAACACTCCCCTCAAGTTGGACATGGAGATCTTGATTGTAATGTTCAACTTGGACAAAAGAAGTAAAAACTTGGACAGACAGTTGTATGTGTAAAACACCAGTAGAAAGACACTTAGCCCATAGAAGACAACCAGTGTAGAAGACAGTCAGTTGGTGCAAAATACCAGTAGAAAGGCACTCAGCCCAAAGAAGACAACCAGTTTTAGGTGCAAGACACCAGCAGAAAGGCACTCAGCCCATAGAAGACAGCCAGTTTAGGTGTAGAACAACATCAGTAGAGGCTTGGTGGAGCCAGTGTAGACAGTGGGAGGAAATAACAAACCCGAGGATAACACCTCAGTTCAAAAGACCAATCAACAGTTTATCGAGGGTCAAATAAAAAGTCAATAACAGAGAAGAGGATTGCCAAGGCCAAGTCTGAAGCTGTTGAGTAGCAGAAGCTTCTAGCTACATGATTGAAGGAACAAAGGGAAAGGCGGAGCGAGAGCTTGGCCAAGAAGAGGTCTAGGCTCTCTGCGGCTTCGAAGCCATCAGTTGGTTGGCGGCCCGAGTGACGCGGCAGCGGTGACAAAGGCGCTGGAGCAGCGCCGGTGGTGCAAACAGAGGCCGGGACAGAGGCGCGGCGGCGCTAGTGGAGAGGCGCCTGAGCCCGAGCAGATGCACCGCGGCGGAGTGGCGCGGCGCGCGGAGCGAGGGAGTAAGGTGGGGTCAGCGGGGGGTGATTAGGGTTAATTTTTTTTTTTATAATACATGTAGAAAGGTAAAATAAATAGAGTGCCTATATACTTATTATTGATTATTCCACCTCTATATATGGGGGAATTGAAGATAACTACAACTTAATGGATAACAACCAAAGATACCTATCTAAAATAGATAACAAAAGATATGCACAAATGATAAATTCTGAATATTCTAACAGTCTTTTTAGTATCTAATCAAATTTTCATGTGCAAACACATGAATAGGATTGTCTGGACAACTTCAAAGACCAAAATGAGTTCTACTACACGTCAAAGAACGACAAGGATTCCGACAAAGATAAGAGACAAGATGACAAATGGTGGATTCCTGTTCCTAAGGTTCCTCCAAATGGTTTGTCTGAGGCTTCAAGGAAGTGGGTGCAATATCAAAAGGACTCTGTACACCAAGTACTGAAAGCAGCTATGGCGATAAACGCTCAGGTCCTGTCAGAAATGGAAATCCAGAATGCTACATAGAAGCTCTCCCCAAGGTATAAAAAGCAGAGAGGCATTTCAGATTATAGGATTACTAGGTTAGAGAAGTTCAGACATATTCATAGTCCCCTATTTTTGTTTGTAACAGAATGGAAGAGCAAGCCTTGGAGATGCATTATACAGGATTATCACAGACGAGTACTTTGATCCTGACTATTTTCTTTCATCAGTTGACATATCGTCAGAGCACAAAATTCTTGACCTCAAGAATAAGCTTGAGGCGTCGGTTGTGATCTGGAAAAGGAAAATGACTGCTAAAGACAACAAGTCGTCTTGGGGTTCAGCTGTGAGTTTGGAGAAGAGAGAGATTTTTGAAGATAGAGCAGAGACTATTTTGCTGATATTGAAGCATCGGTTTCCAGGGCTTCCTCAATCCGACCTAGACATCAGCAAAATCCAGTGCAACCGAGTAAGAACTGCTCTATCTTGTCAATCATGTTCAACTGCTAAAATCTATGATTTTGTACAAGAGATTCATGTTTTCTTGATCTTGCAGGATGTGGGGCAGGCAGTTCTGGAAAGCTATTCAAGGATTATAGAGAGTTTGGCGTTCACAGTCTTGTCAAGAATCGAGGACGTCATGCATGCCGACAATCTTGCTAGAAATCCAACAAATGCAGAACAGAAGAAGGCGTCCATAAAAGAGCCGTCTCCTATCAAGACACCAGAGAAAAGTCCAAATGATAAAGAAGAAAATACAGCACAAACGCCAACTTCAATGACACTATTGGATTTTATGGGTTGGAACTTAGATAGTGGAGACACGGAGGCGAAGCAAGATGCGCAAGATGATGCCGCGACAAAGCACAACAAAGCACCTAGCATTGACACAAACAAGACAACGAACTACATAGATAGGCTAGAGAACTTAGGCAGTTTAAGAAGTCCAACAGAACGCGACTAGTTATTATTCTATTGCAGAAGAACTCACCAAGAGTACAAAATCTTAGCCTTTTGATGTATATAAAAAAGGGTCAAAACCTGTAGGTTTGACCGAGTTCTAGTTCTCGATTTGTAAATAGGAAGAGTTAGTAGATTCAATTGGATTTTGAGTACCTTATAGATGTCCAACAGGTCATATTTATGACTCTTACCTTTAAGGACTACTTTGTAGTAGCTCATTCTACTTAGAATGGAACTCTTGGCTTCTTGCTTGTCAAACACTTTAAAGTATCTCTGACATTGCAGCAGGCATATGAGTTTCTACTTTCCATGTTTGAACAGAGTAAGGATATCTGGTTTAGCTTATCTCGAAATGTTTTTCATGTACATGGTAGACCTATTTATTAGCAAATCACAAGACAGATTATGAACTTATGCAGAAACAAGAAGGGAAAAACAAATGACTAAACAAGTTTTACTTGGTTCGAGAATGTTCCTATGTTTACAACTACTCAAGGTTTCTTTATTGAGATAGGATAACATGCAATTACAATTGATGGCCTCCAATCAGCTATACCAAAAGCTTGTAAACCTAGGAAAATTACGTCTTTGAGTCTAGCGATAAAGTGGATAAGCAATCAGTGGGCCAAATTGTAACGGTGTTACACTCCACACTCCAACACATGACGTTGTTAGATGACATTCAGAGAAGTTATTAAGCAAGCATGAGTATCTCACTTAACGAGTAACACTAAGAAAGATTGAAATGTAAAAACATGCAGCACTTCAGCTTAGTCCACCAAACAACGAGCCCAAAATAAACTTCTGATTGAAGACATGGTAATGATTACAGTGTCACAAGAAGGATAGGCTATACTTACAAGGGCTGTCGGAATGGTACATCAAACACAGTTAACAGATCCAAACATATAAACTCCAAGAAATTAGATTTTGCCACGAGGCCCGGGCTTCGGTGGAAGTTGAGGGCCCTTGACAATTGGTAGAACATCTCCGGTTGCTTGGGAGCTGACATAGGCAAGAGTCGAGCCGCCTCCCAATATCAAGAATTTGAGCAATAGACCTCTCTTGGTGAATGGAGCAGCAAAAGTCTCGAAGAACTTGCTCTGCGAGTATGAATGGATATTCAGAACAAACTCCACAGGCACAATAATGAATCAATTGGTGAGTTTGAAAAAAAACACAAAAGAGCTACTGAATTAGTTCGGATTTAAACTCTGAATGATGGTACTGAGAAATCCTTCTATGCTTATGCATTTCATTCGTCATTACTACATTTCACTTCTTATTCTCTAGTGTTAGACCGTTTCGAACACTTTCTGATTCATCAGTTCTTGATATTTGCCATGCATATCGAGAAAGGGATAGTTGTACTTTAGAGAAAGCGCAAGATATGAGTAAGAAACCAGTGAGGAGCAATCTTGGCCTAAAATGAAAAAGTCAAACTCTTGCCTCGACCGACACCCTGTTTAAAATGTACCTAGTTTTTGCAGCAAGCAACATTGTACTAACCTAGTCACTTATATCTAATCAAATTCCTTACACTACCAAATCCATTCAACAAAATCCCCTGAAAGTCATGGCCCTTATACGTCTATAATCGAGTAATATCTTCTTGAAATCTATCATAAACATAAAGATCAGCCAACTCAAAGATACTGCCGAGTTGATTAAGTCATTACATATAAAAACCGGAAGAACTCAGTTTCAAGGACTAAGATATCAGGCAATACAGAGAGCAAACACAGAATACACACAAAACATCATCGAAAATGAACTGAAAAATGAATTAGAAAAAAATAAATAAATCAAAAGAATCATAATGTATACCTGAAGGGGATTGTATGGTGAAGGTGCATCAGATCCATACAAGTCCCATTGGCCCGTCGTGTTGCCGATATCCTCCAAATCAAAGTACACACTCTTGTCACCATACTTGGCCACCACTGCACCAGCCCTACACATTTACTCAATTACCAAGAATATACACACAAACTGTAAAACTGACTCCAATAACTCCTCTTTGCATATGTTTTACTTCAAACTAATTGATCCCTCTTCTGATTTAAAGCCTTAATCTCAGAGTTTGACTTCCGAATCCATTTCCAAACATGGATTAACGTATTCTTGAAAAAAAAAAAAAAATCTCCAACTTTTTTGGTTTTTTCAACTAAAATAAATTAAACATATTAAGAAAAAACAAAAAACCACCTGTAGTTAGTGGGCTTGGGCTGAGACGAGACGGCTTGAGATGGAGCTTCGTCCCGGCAAGGGAGCTGCCGGCGAGGCCCTTCACGGCGCTGGGATGGGCGGCGGCGAAGGTGGCGATTGAAGCCATATTTGGGGTAGCGTGCGCAGCTTCAAGATCCTAACGGACAACAACTGCTTAGATTCTTCTTTGGCAATTTGATTGTATATGATTGGATACCGGGCTGCCACGTGGAAATCTCATTTTCGTTGAAGAGATATGGGATCGCATCTTACAGGTGCCACGTGGGTTCAAGTTGGATAAGCCTATCCCTTTTATTTTCCTTTTTACTTTTTTGGTTTCCTCCCCCTTTTAAAGGTTTTGTTGGCCTTTTTATTTGATGAATTTGACAATTTCTATTCTCTACATGTCACAAATATTATTGATGCGCCGTGCCTTCTGTCAAATATTATTATTTTTTAATGAAATAAACTACGTATGATAATCGTTTTATCCATAATTCATCAGTTTCATTCACACTTAAAAAATATGTATTTTTTTTGTTACAATCGTAATCGTCAACCAACTTTAAAATTAAAAGTGTCACGTTTAAATTATATGTGTTTTACATAATTAGATGCAAGACTAAATTTATGCACTTGTGAATGAATAGATAACTTGTATGATGGGATTAAGACAAGATAAATAACTTCATGATTTAATTATATTTTATCACAATTAATGACGAGTCAATCGCATTAATATCGAGTTTAGACTAAATAAAATAGACATTTCAAGTAGATATCAAGTTCAATCATTTTAAGTAAAGAAGGTCTTAGATAATTACGGCATAAAATTATGCTGAAATTATTATATTTATGGGATTGAATGTAATTCTTTGAGAAGAGAAAGGACTAAACATGACAAAAAATGAATGACAAATATTTGCAAAGATTATACGCAACTACAAGATGTACATTTGGGCTGCGGTAGAGGAGCCCAAAATACATCAAATGATTTTAGTAAAGCCCATATCTGCAGTTTAAATGGGCTGAGTTTTACTTACGTAAGCCCAATGAATTACGAAATAATTTAAATACAAAAATACTGCGCGTGTGATAATTGGTGGGTGCGCTTTCAATTTGTTTCTGTGGCACTCGTAGTCGTAGGCTACAGCTCGCTCTCTCTATTTCTCTATCTAGAGCTTCGAACTTCTGGGTGAAAGGTAAACTCCAAGGCCCAAATCTTCTTCCAAACGCCGATAAATTGAAAATTACTCTTTCTTCTGAATGTTATTTGGAAGTTAAAGCGTATCTTTATTTACTTTTTGCTGAATTTTGTCAGATGGCGTCGGTGGTAGCAAGGCTGCCTTCCCCACCGTTGGTGGTGGTCAATGGCAGAAAATCCGTTTCTGGAACGCTTCAGAAATTGGCAATGCCTTCTATAAAAGGTTAACTTTGAAGCTTGAGTCGGAGTTTTGAATTTGGTTATAGTTATTTGTTTCTTCTTGCTGTATACAGTTCGAAGTGTTGTACTATGAGCTATGAGGGAAGTAGTTATTAGTGAAATTACTCTTGATTTGTTAAACTTGAATTTATTGCATATGGTGTTTTATTTTTCCAGTGTGAATTTCGGCTTAGTAGTTTTAGTTGGCAGTGCTGGTGTTTTTGAATTGAAATATTGCTACAGTTATGTGTAAGGCAATTGGATTCGTTTGGACTGGGAATCTTGATCATTAAAAGTATAGAAGGGATATGTTGGAGATGTAGGCTTCCATGGATTTACTATATGAACTTATCATGTGGCATGAGCAGCTGAAATTTTGCATTTTTGCCATTGACCGGTGATTACCAATCAGTTTCTTTTAGGTGATATTGCCTAATTAGCATAGCCTTTTAAGTGGACTCTTTCGTTTTCTCGTACGGATTATGTTGGATTCTGGAGGTGGTTCCCAGTGCATGTGTTGTAGCACAATTCTGTATTTCATGTATCGCATTGTAAAGCCATAACTCGGGAGATCAGGGGTACCTGAGAAGCCTGTAATTCAAGCTCTCGTGTTACCTTTTGGAAAATAATCTTCTGATATCTGATTTCCAGTATGAATTTGCAGACTAGATTTAGAGAACTGAATGAAGAATTCTGGTTTCGTAATCGTACTTTCATCTGATTTTGTGGGATCTGAATGAATCTGATAGAATGGAGTATATATTAATTTTTACAGAGGCATAGGATCATTCACTGAATACTGAGATGCATAGAGTGTGATATGTTGATATCCCTTGTCTTCTCGTTGCCTTGGATATAACTGCTTATATTTTATATATGGACAGTTTACATTTTACATAATATATGCTAGAAATCATTTGCAAGATTACAGATTTTATTTTATTTATTGTACTCCAGTGGATATTGATATTTCTTAGTAATGTTCTATAGAGAGACAAGGTTGTCGTGGAGTAAAAGCGAAGGCGACAGGTGAAGGCTCAGAAACTTTCAATTGTCAAGTCCGTACAGAATGTTGTGAGTCCTACACACCTTCCCCACCTGCAGGGCTCTGTCTCTGTCAGTCTGTCTTCAATCCCAATCTCCCTGCAACGGAGTTATACCCTATTTTCTCTAATTCTGCTTCCTTGTTTTCTTTTACTCTTGCTAATCCTCTCCTTTTTAATTCATTTGACTAGTGGGATAATTCTGAAGATCGGGTGGGTCTGATTGGTTTAGGATTTGCTGGTGTTGTGGGTTTCTGGGCTTCGATAAATCTTGTAGCGGTAACTACTCTCTCTCTTATGTTACAAGTATGAAGATAAGTGTTATTTGTTATGTAAAGCTGACGGCGAAAAGAATGGTAGAACGAACAGAAACGGAAGTGGCTTGGGCCAAACTATTTCTCCTACTATTTGACAATAATTTCTTGTTATCCCATAATGCGTATGAGAGATTGCTCAGAAGTTTTTGTTATATAGTTTTATCTTTCAAGTACCCTTAGGTCATTTTGGATGGAATGATTTGGATTTGAAGAAATCCATCACCATGTTACAAAATATAATTCAAAATGAGAATTCAAGAATTTGAAATTCTTTGCAGCACTGAATTATTCAAATAAGTTTGATGCATTTGTTACTTTGAATTTGAAAGCCTTAGTTTTAAATCCGTTGATCCAAATGCAGCCTTAAACAATTTGCTCATAATTAACATTGACACAGTCCATTCCCATCTTTTTCTTGGGAACCAGTTATTTCTTCCTTTAAAGACGTATCTGTGAAAATCAACATCTCCCCATCATACTTTTAAGATAAATGAGACTCTGGTTGTCAAAAGGCTACCAGTGAATGCCATTCGTTTCTTGAGTGAAAGTTTGAATTGCAAGCAATTCTATGTTTCTGTTCCCGATAAGTCGCAAAGTCTTGTTCCTGCTCTTTTTGGAATATTTTTTGCTTACTTTCTCATTGTTTCCTTTGTAAAAGTATGACTTAATCTATTTAAATTCTTTGTAATATTTGTTGAATATGAAAATAGGCCATCGACAAACTTCCTGTTTTCCCAAGTGTTCTTGAGCTCATCGGGATATTGTATTCTACGGTAAGCATAGTGGTTTTGTCAATGGTAGTATATATTAAAGCTGACTTCTAGCAAAAATTGGAATTTTTCGTTTCAGTGGTTCACATACCGATATCTCTTATTCAAGCCTGATCGGTAAGAATTCTCTTCAACACATACTACCACACTCACTGCATACTTATTGTTTGTGGTAAATCCACCATTTCAGGTATCATTCATCCACTTCTTTGCAATTCTAATCATACCCTTTTTTCTCTACAGGCAAGAACTTTCTCAGGCAATCAGCAAGTCAATATCAGATATCCTGGGCCGGTAATGTGAAGACGGAAGCCAATTACCGGATCTCTGATCTGCGCTGTAACTTGTATAATCATGTTACTTTTAGCTATTCATATCATTGATAACTATGAGAAAACAAAAATGTGCACAAATGGAAATGCCTTCTCTAAATCTCTGCGTATTGTGATGATCATCTCATATTATCCTCTTCTCTGTCTTATCTCTAAGCAATTACATTCCACCTCATGAACTTACACTTTTACCAGCACAGAAGAACATATGGTTCCCTCTCTTTCCTTTCTGCTTGTGACATGCTTTCATCATGAAACCATGATTTTTTCTCCTGATCAAAATATATGTTTCTAATAACAAAAAACAGATATATTTTGAAAATTGCAATCATCATCCAACAATGTACTAAAAAGCTCAGTTCATATTCATGTTGCTGCATCAAAATGATTTTTGCAAGATACCACATAAGTTTTCTATATGTTCACATAAAAAATTCATTATTCTGAGAAATTACAGTAACACTATCTCAACTTATGATTAATGTTACACATCCCCACAAGAATTTGGTTCTTAAGGGAGGATTTATGATGTAAAAATGGATATTAGGGATTTAATATAATTTTTTTGTAAACATTTAGAGATTTTTTTATACAATATATATTAAAGATCTGTATAAATGTAATAATTATTCCTTTTGTTTAAAAAAAATATTAAAAATATTCCACAGAAAAAAAAGAGAATGGTAATTAGATTTAACTTTTTTCTTATATGGATGCAATCATATTTATTTAATGAAAAATTAAATTAAATTATAAATTATTCTAATTAGGACTATATTTTATTATATTTTAAAATATTTATCTACTTAATTATTACAGCTTCATCAATAATGAAAATTATAAAATTTAATAAATCAGTCACCTCGAAACCAAATAATGTTATGCTATTACAAACAAATTTTATACAAAGGGCAAAATTGAGAATTGAGCTACTACCCCATCACGTCATAATTTTTAACCGGTGGCTCCTATAATAAATGAATAATAAATCAATTAAAGATAAATATAAATTTTTATTTAAATTTTTACTAATATCAAAAATTATGTGAGTTTTGTCCAATAAAAGAGTTTGTTAAATAGTTCTTACCGAATATAAATAATTTCCGGGTCAAGAGATGGGCTACTGAGTACCGACTGAGGAACTAGCCGGGTCACCCATTAGCTGCAGCAGTGCAACCCGATTACCGAATACCCAAATTAGATCAACCTTTCTGCAAAAAAATTGCCATCCCCATAACAAATTACTCTTTTCCTCGATATTCCATTTCCCAGCTTGGATTCGATCCCTTCAATACCCATTACGCATTAACGGATCCCAGGTTTCGTTTCTCCAACTCCAAGATTTTGTTTGTTTTGATTCCCGAATCACACATTGCTAATGTTTACTTCGTTTAAGCGGTTTCCAAGACTCAGCAAAGATCAAACAGTATTCGATCGTCATTTCTTGCTTCGGTTTCTTTTTCCTTCTGCGTTTTATGGGAAATACCTCGATTTTGCATTTGCTCGTATTGTGATTGTGTTTTGATTAATTTGGCAGGTTTTTGCACTGGATGGTGAATGTGATGTTCGAGGAGTGGATCAAGCTGTCTGATTGAAGACATGGCGTGGTTTAGTGGGAAAGTCTCTTTGGGGAACTTCCCGGATTTTGCAGGGGCGGTGAATAAACTGAGTGAGAGTGTTAAAAACATCGAGAAGAACTTCGACAGCGCCCTTGGCCTCGAGGAGAAATCTGATGCTACTGGTAGCGATAGTGAAGGTATGCATTGTTCCTTTATTGGATACGGGATTACATTAGTTCCCTTTCCACGCGATGTACTGTCATTATGGTAGATGTTATCGTGGGGTGAGTTTTTAATTCACGCAGTAGTAAATTGATGACTTTGTCCAACCACCAAGATTTTCTATTATATACAAGTTCATGAGATTGATTTTAGATCATCTCCCATTATTTGTAATGCTTTTGGCATATGACTGACTCAATAGTTTAAGCTTATCCAGATTTGGTAAGAATGTATCAGTGCCTAAAGTTTGATGCTTCTGTGCCTCTGAGTTCCATAAGGGCATGATGTGTCTAGCTGATTAAGTTACACAGGTATACACAGCTTTTTGAAAATGTCAGCTGGTTAGATACTTCACAGTAGCTAAAGCTTGTTCAAGTAATTCTTGTGCAAAAGTCAACATGTTGATTGTGGGCTATTATTGCCAATTGACTGTATCTAACAATAGTTTCTCTATTTCTGCACAGCAGCATCAGGATTATGGCCTACAGATCGGAAGGCATTGTTGGAACCCATCATCGGGTTTATGGGGCAGAAAGGCGAGGAGAGTACTGTTGAATCATTGGAGACGTCTAATGCTTCAAAGTCTACATCCCCTGTCAGGACAAAACAAGTTGAGGATGACGACTCAACTGATCAAGTAAGCGTGCAGATTCCTCATGGACAAGAAGCAAATGAAGAAAAAGATTCAGATGTAAAGACAGGATCTGGAGAGGAAATAAAGGATACCAGCGAGGAGCCAAAAGACAATGCTGCTGCAGACAACAGTGGAGATACAGTGGTTTTACCTCCGACTCCTGTTCCACTGTCTGAAGAAAAACCTGAAGAAGTCAAGCAAACAGAATCTGCAAATCTTCAAGAGGAGGAGAGACGGAAGAAGTATTTCCTACATTACTGGAGTCGGTACAACCAGAATCTGCAAATAATCTTCAAGAGGAGGCGAGGTCGAAAGAAATGGCTCCTGCATTGATAGAGTCAGTACAACCAGAACCAACAAGTCCTGGAGGTAAAGTTGAAGTTGTTACTTCTGAGTCTACAGCCGATGATGCTCCTAGTTTTCCAGAGGGCATAGACGAACAGAAATGCAGAGAATGAAGATGTTAAAGAAGTTTTTACAGGTCAATCTTTGAATGCATTGCCTGAAGGCCCAGCTGAAAGCAGAGAATCATCTGCTTCAAATATTCCTGATAAGATCACAGATGCTGAAGATGAGATGGAGGCTTCAAAAGAAGACTCTGATTTGGTTAAGCCTCTGAATGATACTGCTCCTATGTCAATTGAGCTAAAGCAGCACTTGGACAAAGATGCTAATGCAAAAGAACAACGTTTGAGTACGGGAAGCAACTCGTCTGATTTCGTTGATTCTGTTGCTGAACTTGAGAAAGTGAAGAAGGAGATGAAAATGATGGAAACTGCATTGCATGGAGCTGCTAGACAAGCTCAGGTATTTACATTATAGTACTTAGTGTTCTGATGATCGCATGTGTTGCACCACCTCAAGGTCTTCATAAGCTTATAATGATCATATCACCTACAAAGCAAAGAAAATGCAAGTTTCCCTAAATCAGTAAAATAACTTTACTCACTAGATGCACTGTTATTGTCGGTTGGGCCCAACTCATCATGTAACATGAAATGGTTGAGAACTATCCTAATCCCATGGGTAGAGAGGCACCTACTTAACAGTCTTCGCGTAGATTTGATTTTTACGGAGTCAATTGCAGTATGTTAGAAAGGTGCTTCTTCAGTGAATAGACTCTAATGCTGTTATAGTGGGAAGCTGGTTTAAGAGAGACATCAAGTTAACAACACTCCCAATATTAGATTTTTTTTTTTTATGGAGTCAATGCAATATGTTAGAAAGGTGCTTCTTTGGCCAAAGGACTCTAATGCTGTTATAATGGGAAGCTGGAGTTACCAATTACTGTCATTTCTCTTTTCATGTACCTTTGGATTGTGACCAAGTGAGAAGGTTGCTCATCCATAGTACTGTGCAGCTGTGTTGTTAATAATAATTGTTTCCCTTTTAAAATTTTTTGCACATTAAATCCTAAAGAGAGAAATGTGAACCTGATTGTTTTCAATTTTTCCTCTCAGGCCAAGGCTGATGAAATTGCAAAGTTGATGAATGAAAACGAGCAGCTAAAAGCTGTGATTGATGATCTGAGGGTGAGTTTCCACTCTTTCCTGTTAAGTGGTTTTTGAGTCCCTTTATTTTCTTTTTCATTATTATTATTTTTTTGGTTTTAGGAAGAGACTGATCTGATCGTACATTATAGTGGTACACTCAAAACAGATGAAATATTAATCACTAGATTCTCTTATTCTGTCATGCATGATCATTAGTTAATGTAAATTAGTTCAGATGCAAGATTATCACTGTACTATGAGCTGAATTTATATCCTGACATATATATGTACATCTATCCACACTCTTATACATGTTACTACCAAATGCACTTTGTGCACAAATATATGTATACATACACATTATTAACTGCGTAAAGTAACTTCCAGACGAAAACAAATGAAGCTGAAATTGAATATCTACGAGAGGAATATCATCAAAGGGTGGCAGCACTTGAGAGAAAGGTACACTTTTGCAGGTGCTATTTCTTGTTTAATTCCAGTTCATGCATAATGAATTTAAATTAGCGCATCATGGCATGGCTTTTGTGGTCTTGGAAGTTCTCCCTGCAGCTGCTATTTTGATGAATCTGAAATATATGGAGGTTTCAAGTACTTATGGTGCATTATTGTATTGAATTTCTTAGGCAAGAAGTAGTTTTAAGTTTCTATATCTATATACTTGCTACCTGATGTTAAGAATTTGTTCAACTTTTTGACAGCCTGTATATTTTTTACTCTGTTTATTTCTCTGTTGTCCATCCTGCTAAGGCATCATGGATATGCTATCTGTTCTAATTGATTGTTGAGCATAAAGCTATTTTTCTACAGCACATAGGAAATGGATTGTTTTTTCATGATTTGACTATTTGTTAAGGAATTAGAACAATTTATTGGACTCATTACTGTCTGTCTTTTGCTTCCATTTACTTTGACAGCGTTATGTTGTTCTTGGTTATTGTGACATATCCTTTATCTATTTATGTAAATAGATCTCTGCAAGAAAGAGCTTGCTTTAGACTAAAAATAATTTTGTTTATCTTTTAAGTGTTTTCCAATCTCACCTAGCAATATACTTATTGATGAAAATCTTAATTAACAAGGTGACACCTCATGTCTTGTCGTATCCATTGTTTCCAATAGGATACTTGTCTTATATTCTCATTTATTTAATAATTGGAGCTAAACTTTTCATTATCCATCTACCAAGGTGTAAGTTTACTTTCTGGCTGTGTTGGACAAGAGCTGACTTGGTATCTTCATTATATTGGCATACTTACAAAATCTCTTTAATTAGTCTGCATCTTTTCTTAAATAGCACATTAAATTATATGGTATTATTAGTTGCTGGACTTACATAATCTAGCTATTTGGTCTACGTGCCTTCCATATGTTTTAACTGCAACTTAACTCTTTCTGATTAATTAATGTTCATATCAATTATGGTAGAGATGAGTGGTTGACTTGCATTATTTCAGGTTTATGCTCTCACTAAGGAGAGGATACACTACGTAGAGAACAGAGCAAGAAAAGTGATGCTGCAGCCCTTCTGAAGGAGAAAGATGAAATAATCACTCAAGTGATGGCCGAAGGTCTGAAACTACTATTGAGCGTGGACAATAACTTCAGTGCCACTTTCGCTGACTTATCTTAACTAGCCTAAGAATCTTCCTTGTTGCATGGAAGTGTATATATGAGTTATCTTTATGGGCACAAGGTAGATTTAATATTAACTAGGATAGATTTTGGGCAACAGCAATAATACATGTAATATCTTATGGAGGCTGGAAATGTATTTGTAGCAATAGGTGGGCTGGAAAGCTCCCCTTAACTGGAGATGCTTAGTTTCTTGGTGTTATATGCTGCTCTAGGTGGTAGTTTAGATAAATGCCTAAACTTCTTGCTTGATTTTTGAGCCCCAGTATATAATTTTGTCGAGCATTCTCACAATTGTTGTAGGAAGAGGTGTTGGATAAAATTGAGGAGTCACTTGCTCAACAATATTGGCTATATTCTTTGCTTGTAAAGTGGCACTTATTCTGTTAAAACAATAGGCTTGTCCTGCCATTAATCGGTATTAAGATATTCTTGAAATAAGAATTCAGAATCAAGGAGAAATACTTCTTTGTAGTTGCTTTCATATGATCTCCCTTATATACATATGTCAGCCATTTACGATAAAAACTGGTACTGGAGTTCATTATGCTTACAATAATCTTCAGGTGAAGAACTCTCAAAAAAGCAAGCTGCTCAGGAATCTCAGATTAGAAAGTTAAGGGCACAGGTACACATATGTAGGATTAGTTTCTTATCTTTGCGACTGTCATTCTTTCTGCTAATTGTTAACATGAGTCAGCCCTTTATGCATTTTTCCTTACTTTGCTTGGAAACTAGATCAGAGAGCTTGAGGAGGAGAAGAAAGGATTGCTTACAAAGCTACAGGTAGGTTTCTTGAGTACTTAGGTTTATTCAAGCTGAGAGTGCTTACTCGATCATCACATATTATACATTTTTAGTTTTCCCTTTCTATGTAAACTTTCTTATATGCTATTCTTCTGAGTCTCCATTTTCATGCATCTTCTGAGGTGATTGAAATAGGTCACTAATTTTAGTTCTTCCCTAATCAAATTTAGACCCTCTAGGAATGGGATTTTATACATCGCACCTGTTCCACGGAAATTGGAGATCCTCTAATAATTGTTTCTCTCTTTTCCCTTTTATTGGACTGAATGGATCAAATGAGATTTACAGCCTCTGGGCAAGCCTGGAGATGTGGTTGAGTATGATTGCTCTCTTTTTGTTGCACTATATAAGCTTTGCATATCGCATAAAATTTGAAGCACAATTCAGTTGGTTCTTTGATTTCCCTGGCAAACATCGTGTAATTTTGGAATCACTTGTTTCAGTATTGCTTTCCAGAAGAGTTACAAGAGGAATAAAACATGGGATGCTGTCCTTTCTTTGATATGATGCATTCACGAGCACTAACTTTATGGCGCTCAGCTATGGTTGTTCATTTCATGGGGCACTTGCTGCTTAACATTTAATATTATGATGCCATTTTTTCTCCTGTCATTTGAATTGAAAAGCTTTTTGGTTCTTGATCAGTTTTGCTGTTTTCTCTTGTTTTTTGCTTTGACCATTTCCTATATTTGGTGTTCATTTCTTATTTGTCATTCCATTTGGGATGCATGTCGATTTTAATGTGTTTTCCCAGGTTGAAGAGAATAAAGTGGATAGCATAAAAAAAGACAAGGCAGCAACTGAAAAGTTGCTCCAAGAAACTGTAGAAAAACACCAAGCTGAACTTGCAACTCAAAAAGAATACTACACAAATGCTCTAAACGTGGCAAAAGAAGCTGAAGCATTAGCAGAGGCGCGTGCTGACACTGAAGCAAGAATTGAACTGGAAAGTCGTCTAACAGAGGCGGAGGACCGGGAAAGTATGCTTGTTCAGACACTTGAAGAATTAAGGCAAACACTGAGCAGAAAAGAGCAGCAGGTTAATTTTTCGGAAAAGATTGCTGGTACTAATTGAACCATTAGTTCTACAATGAAAATAGTCTTCATTCTGGTGCAGGCAGTTTTTAGAGAAGACATGCTTCGCAGGACATTGAGGATCTTCAAAAGCGATATCAAGTAAGATTGGCGCTTTTAAGTGCTATATATGTGTGCTATATCTTTTTATTTCAGAAAATGTTTGGAGGTCTGTCACATCTGACTTACAAAATACTCATTGTAGGCAAGTGAGCGTAGGTGTGAGGAGTTAATAACTCAAGTTCCTGAGTCTACCAGGCCCCTTTTAAGGCAGATTGAAGCAATGCAGGTTTACTGTGTAATTAGTAAGTCTTTTAGATGATTACAGATTACACTCGCCTCCTATTTAACTATGATTCTTAATGCCAGGAAACAGCCTCAAGAAGGGCCGAAGCTTGGGCTGCTGTTGAAAGATCTCTAAACTCACGGCTTCAGGTTTCTAGAGAAACATACTCTCTGCTTGATATTTTAGTTTTGTGATCTAAATGCAGTCTTGATCTAACTTATAGGAAGCGGAAACCAAAGCTGCGGCTGCAGAGGAAAAGGAGCGTTCTATCAATGAGCGTTTAACTCAAACTCTGTCTCGGATAAATGTTCTTGAAGCTCAGGTATTTCTTGTTACTTTCTTTGTTTTCTTGAGCTAAATATATTTTGATGATTTGCTCATGCTAGAACATTTTTGCAGATATCATGCCTTAGAGCTGAGCAGACAGCTAACAAGATCTCTGAAAAGGAGAGACAAAGGGCAGCAGAAAATAGGCAGGAATATCTTGCTTTGAAGGAGGAGGCTGACACGCATGAAAGTCGTGCGCATCAACTAGAAGAAGAAATCAGGGAACTCAGGAGAAAGCACAAGGAGGAGTTACATGAAGCACTGATGCACCAAGAGCTTCTGCAGAAGGTAGCAAGTTTAGATCTATGTTCACTATCACATGTGCCAGGACTACCTATTTATTTGTATTGTACAATCCAGTTACTTAATAGTGCAAAAATATATATATACATATATATATACATACTATTTTAGTTTAACAGCTGTTTCTTATTATCTTTCATATTCCTTTTAACTTTAATTTAGATGGGGCTTCAGTTGCAACAAGCTTACTAAATCTGCTTTGTTATGTATCTCTACTGGTGGAAAGAAAGCTGGCTTGTAGGGCTAAATAAATGCTTGGTTTAGCATATTTCATCCTGTGGTTCTCATTGTGATTATTAGTCCAGGTTATTGTTCCACACACTAGCTCACAGAATAAATCGTTCTTTAACAGGAACTAGAGCGCGAAAGAGCTGCGCGTTTGGATCAGGAAAGGGCGTCTTCTGCTGTACCTGATCAAAGCCCCAGAACAAGCCAAGCTCAGCTGCATTTGATAATGGTAGTTCATCATCAACTATATGCCAGTTACTTGTACATGTAATCTACCGTTGTTTTTGACAGTTTACTTCAACAGGCAACTTGACTCGTAAGATTTCAAGCACGAGCAGCTTGGGCAATATGGAAGAAAGCTATTTTCTGCAAACAACTTTGGACTCATCTGAGACGTCATCTGAACGTAGAATTGTGGAGAAGGTGCTATGAGCCCATATTATATGAAGAGCGTGACATCAAGCACTTTTGAAGCTGCTCTCCGTCAAAAGGAGGGAGAGCTTGCATCTTATGCATCTAGATTGGTATAAATGAATCTCTGATTCATTAACTGCATATTTTTTTTCAGTTTTCTTATTTGTGTATAATGCTAGTTTTCTGTCCCATCTAGATTCCTGCTTTTTAACTATAGTCTTTATCCTCTTCAGGCTTCTATGGAATCCATTCGTGACTCTCTAGCAGAGGAGTTAGTTAAAATGACAGCACAGGTAAGACTCTGTTGGTCTCCTTCCATCACTCTGTGCCTAGGACAGCTGAACTCTGTTTTTCATCTTACTAGCTAGTTGGTTGCATATGCCATAGAGGAAGAGTTACTTTTTAGTCTGTGAGATATTGTTGCAATAAACCTAACTTATGTTGTAATTGAGGAAATTAACATTTCCTAGTTATACCAAATAGAGACTCATCTTAGATGCTTCCATTTTCAATGATGGTTTAGATTTATATTGTAATTGATTACACATGATGCAGTGTGAAAAGTAGAAGCTGCTACACTACCTGGAGTACGAGCAGAATAGAAGCACTTAGACGTAGACACTCGCTGCACTGGAATTGATGGGGGAACGTGATGAAGAGGTATCTCAATTTTTTTCCCTTCATGTTATAGCAATATATACATATATATATATATATATATATATATACAATAAAGTTAAAAAACAATTACTTTTTGCATATCACTCCAAGAATTATTACGAGAAAAAGACAAATTGGGAGATTGAAATGAACAAATATAAATGACAGATGACAAAAGCCATGTCTGCCACTCCATTGATCAACACGTGATTACTATTTCTCTATCCACAGAATGACATTTGAACCACTTTGCAAGACCTTTAGAATTACTGTTTGGCAGAAAATTGGACTCTGCGCTATTGAATCAATGACTCATATAGGAAAAACTTGTTTACCAAGAAAAGTAACAGTACAAATTACTTCCTAACTGGTCGTGCAGAATTAGGTATGTCCGGATTGAAAATTCATGTCTTCACCTTGCAGACTATACATAGATTAACTTGGAAATAGAATTTGGTCAAAGCATGTTAAAATGAATCCTACATCTTTGTATCCTTGGAGGGAGAATAACATTATTCTTTGTCCATGATGTTTTCCTATTACTGAAAACCAATTGGAGCAGCAGTGTATAAAACTTGATTCCTTCTAATGGAACCCAATTTTTCAATGTTATTATTAATTTACCAGAACTCAACGAAATGAACATCACCCTGAAACGTGCATTCTTTTGATCTGTGCATTGGTAGCTACAGTTGCCGCAACTTTATTGTTTTCTGTTCTGAAGAGCACTTTGTTGGTAACTATATATTGTATATTCATTTTGCTGGTATGAAGAAGTGGATATTTATTGTAGTTGGAAGAACTCCGTGCTGATATTGTTGATCTAAAGGAGATGTACAGAGAGCAAGTAAACTTACTTGAATAAGGTAGACTGTTTTTTACCTTAAAATGTGTTTTTACTAGTATTTCATTTCTCTCGCATATTTATTTGGTTTCTGCTTATGTTTGCAGATCCAAAGACTGAGTTCGTCTATTGGCACTGATCTTGATGATACATAACTACATATGTATTATTTTGGTTCACTTGGTAGCCAAATTTCGTATATTTACATCGACTGGCCTGGCCGTTAATTCATACCCCACACTGGAATAATTTTCATTAATGTACAGCACGAGTAATTGTGTGCGCTCTGAATATGTTGCGTCTGTTATACAACTTAGCTTAATTGCCTATTCTGCATCAAATATTACCCGTTCACATTCTTTTATCCTTTGGTTGCTTGATGGTGATAATTTTGGTTCAAAAAATTGCTTATGGTTTCCCTTTGTTAACCTGATTTTGGGTGTGTTGTGCACGCTCTAAAAGTGCTTTTCAACTTCTGGCTATAAAAAAGTACTTTTGAAGTGTTTGCGATACCAGCTTCTACTTCTGAAACCACCTTGGAGGGTGCTTTTAGCTGCTTTAGCTTTTTTGTAAATAAATTCAATTTTATTTTTTACTACTTTACCCTTATTATAATAACCTTAATTCAATTTTATTTTTTTAATTTATTTTTAAAATTATAGACTTAAAGTTGATATCGAAGTTTTTAAATAATTTAAATTTTAATAATAATTAAATTTACACTTTCACATATTTAATATTTTAATTTTATACTTATGTGCTATATCATCTAATTATATTATTTTCTTTCATATTACTATTTAATTAATCAATAAAATAATTTTTTTGCAATCATGCAAGTTTAATTTTTTTAATAATTATATTACTTAATGGGATCATTATTAAATTAAATATATTTTTTAATATTTTAAAAAATATAAATATAAAATACTAATCAAAATAAAATTTATATTTTTTTATGAAAAAATAAATATTAATGACAAACAACAAGTGAAATAATATGCAAAAAGATAATATGTTTTTTATATATAGGGATAAAACAGTTTTTCATCAATTAAATTTATTTTGAAAGTGATTTTTCTCCAAACACTATCCAGTTTAGCTTTTATCTATTTTTTACTTTTTTTACAAACACTACTCACTTTTGATTCTGCTACAACTTCCAACTTTCTCTACAAAAATCACTTTATTAAAAGTAGAAGTTTTTGCAAACACTCCCTTTGATTCGCGGGGTCAAGATTGTATGACTTTTGTCTTCATCAGCATAGGAACATGCATATTACGTTGATAGCATAAAGAGTTTTACTAATTATGTTATCATATTACCATGGAAATTAGCTTTTAAATTACCTAAAAACTTGAAATTGTGATAAAGTGGAGTATTCTCAATTTTATACCACTCAACAATATATTTTCAATTTTCCATTTAAGTTAGGTAGTCTCTGGGTTTTACTTACTCGTATTTGTGCATTATTTTCAGAATAATGTTACATAATTTGTACATATCAAAGCCTGAATATTGTGAATGGATTAAAGTTGAGGGGCCCAAATTGTTGAAGTGTATATAAGTTGATACTCATTCTGTGATTAAGGAGCTCCAGAAGTGGGCAATGTTTAATATAGAGATGGAAAACTCAATCACGTGCAATCAATTTGCAAGTGGAAAAGATCCATATACAGACAGCATTGGAAACAATGATGTCCAATCCTAAAAACAGACAGCTACAGTTAGAAGACAATCTACGTCTTCTTATAGCATGAAATTATTACACATAGAACATATGAAAAGTTACACTTTTAGTCTTTAATCAATACCATTAATTCAGTGTTCGTGCTCAAACAATTAACACAAAACAATGCATATTTTGACGGAACCAGTCCTTTCAATATAAGGGAAAACTTTACGTGCCAAGCACATGAATTTGCCTGACAGGGGGTGGCCGTTTCCCAAACTAAAAAGTGACCCTTTTCAAAGTTTAGGAGGAAAATGCTCATTTTTGCACATTTTGCTACGTTGTTGAGGCAAGAATTAAGAGCATTGACAAAGAAAAACCTTAAGAAATGGATTCAAGTTCTTCCAAAGGAATAAATTTCTACCCATTTTCAGGTAAATTCAGAAGCTTGAACTCATTTTTTTGAAGTATTTTATTGTCAACACTCTTTGTTATTGCTGTGCAATATTTGAAGTGAGCATTTTCTTCCTAAACATTTTTTGGTGGAAAATGGTAGCTTTTCCCTTTTAGAAAGCTTCACGTGTTTGGCATGTGAGATTTTTCGCTATATATGAATACAAGATGACGGAAATGACTAATCCCATAAAAAAATGCAATGTTTGAAACAAAAAATGAATAAGTGGTATAATTTAAGAACTAAAATGTAGTTCATCTCACAAACAAATTACGACCCGTACAAACTTAATATATAAATTTTATGTGTATAAAACTTACATTTTTCTACATATTAAGGAAAATATTTTATATATTTAGTATGTATATGTAATAAGAGACGCAAAATGAATCTGTCATAAAAAAATCTAACATGAAGAGACAGAGGTGAAAGGGCAGAGACAGTGCTGATACTTTTCACTAAACAATATAGATATATCCTTGACATTTAAAAATAATGTGAGCATCAAAAGCTTTCATAGCTCAGTTGGTTAGAGCACCCGTTTAGTAAGCGGGAGGTCTTGAGTTCGACTCTCAATGAAAGCACAGGTTTTTCTGCCTCTGCCATTTCTATTCGCCACTTCATGCTCCTTCTTTCGTATTCCTCCACACCCAACTTTATTTTTACTTCAGAGACTTCAGTCCCACAGCAACAACACAAGAAAGAAGATTGTTCTTTCCTATTCCTCTACACCGAACTTTATTTTTACTTCAGAGACTTCAGTCCCACAGCAACAACACAGGAAAGAGCATACAATCTTCGAGTAGAGAGAGAGAGAGAGCTCCACATTACTTTGCAAATATGAAATTATGCAGCCAATCCATAGTACAAACAACAGAGTTGAAATAAAACTTGAACCAAACTTGGCAATATCCCAACATGCTTTCCCTAGTTGCGATTCTCAAATCAATACCATGCTAAGCTTACATGTCGTTCCAAGACTCTTACTTCACTCGATGATACACTAGTTATCAGATTTTACACCATTCCTCCAGAGTTGGAGTGGCAATGCCAATGTTCTTCATGTCTATAATATTTGCTGGAAGAATAAAGAAAGCGTTATTATTTAGCAACCCAACCGGTGCTGGTTGTGAACTATGAGAAAATGACATATGTGGTGCATGCAAGAAGATTGCTCTCCATGTGTATGAGATATGCAAATATTTACAACTCAAGATAACGAAATTCATCCCGCATCACAATCTTCAAAAGGGCATCGTCTCGTTACACTATGACCGATGATCACGATGACTGATGGAGTCCATAAGTCAAGAATCCAATGGCATTAGATAACTCAGATTAGAAGTTTGAAAGTAAAAGATTTTCATGTGTTAATATTCATAACAAAGTCATAATGTTGCAGTCACAATGATTAAAACTATGGAATGCAAAGATAGTAGTGTTTGAGGGTTAGTTAATACCGTTATGTATGTCAGACGTGGCAGCAGCAGTAGCATCAACAATGACAGTAACTGTGTGATAATCGAATGCTACTGCATCAAAAGCAGTCTGCCGGATGCAATTTGGAGTTTGAACACCTAAAAAGCATAATGAAAGGATTAAACTGTAAGAAGCTAAATCATAAGACCGGGGAGCTAAAAAAGGCCGAAGTTATATTACCAGTTATCACTAAGTTATTAACACCAGCACCCTGAAGATACGAATGAAGGTGCGTGTTAAAAAACGCACTAAACCTCGTCTTCACCAGCTTATAGTCATCATCCTTGATCATCAGCCCCTCAACCAGTTCTGCACCTACGCTACCCTTAGCTGCCGGTTTTAGTTTATCAGCAGAATAGAAGTGCCTGCGGCACAATTCAACGTCTCTCCCCAGCGGGTCGTGCTCACGAACAACCTACAACCATTGTCCTCATCTCACATATTATGATTCATGGCAAAGCTCAAAAACTTCAAAGGCAACAAGAATCAAGAAACCATGTCTGACACTACTAAACTCATCATCAGAAAAAATAGAAATCAATTCAACAACTCTGTCAAGCAAATGATTCCAACTTCAAGATTCTGAAAAGCCCCCTTCTTGAAATCAATCTGCTTTTAGTTACAAGCATCGGCCAACATAATCACATATTCAATAACATCATGGTACAAGTTAACTGTATTCCTATACATCAGAAAATTTGTAGCAAAATGTTTCAATGAAGTGAATCAGTTAAAGAACAGGCGAGCAAAGAAAAGAAACGGTACCCAAACAACAGGAATGCTACGGCTTCGAGCTACTTCAACAGCCTTGATCACATTAGGCACAATTGCTTCCCCATCTTTCACACAGATCGGACCATAAATAAAATCTTTCTGCCATAAAGAAAGTAAAGAAGATCAAGAAAGATACACAAAAAGAACAGAAAAACTGTTACTAAATAACTTCAAGAAAAGAAACCTGCATATCAATAACAAGAAGAGCAGTGTTCTTCCAGTTCAACTCAAATGCTGCCATTTTTGCAAGTAGAGAAAGATGCTGTCACTGCTCTTTTTAGATCTCCAATGATGCTATTATGGTTTTTGGGTTTTCATTGGTAAGTCGATAAAAAGCAGCCCCACAGTGTATTGCCTGTATAACCCACATTTCTATTCATGACACTGACAGGATCTCTCTACTGTCGTGCATAGTTCCTTGTTTTATTTGATTTGTGCAACTGGAGTCCGTGATAAAACAGATATCATGATTTGTTCCACAGTGATTTGTTTTAAGATAGTTGCATGTACCTCTCATGAAGTTGATTATGAACCAAACGGGTTATTACCTTCAATATAAGTTAGTTGTAGATGCCTATTCTTTCTTTTTTACGTCTAACTGTTCTGTTATGTGTTCCACACTCACTGTCGTCTTCATTTATCTCACTATCTTCTTCTTTGTTCTTACTACCAAATATATAGATAGGGACAAAGAACATGTCTGCAAATGTCTTATTTGATACTGACCAGATATGGACCCAATTAAAATCCACTTATAGATACGACAACATTGACACAAATGTCGCCCAACTTTAGCTCCATTCATTAATGAAAATTTATCATTTTCTTCTTCCTTTTCACAAGAGCAGTTGGCAGAGAGAGAGAGAGGAAAAGAAGTTGGACATGAACCATTCTTGACATATCACCACATGGTGTCCCTAAACAGACAGCTTTCCTCTAAAAACATAGTCTTCAACTCCAGTCCTTCCAACAATCTAAAACAGAGGATCGATGTCGAATACACCAATGTGTGTTTAAAAGCACAGTAACTAAATAGATATTAGATACACAAATGTTGTTGCAAGGGTCTGTCTTTGCTCAAGAATACAACAAGTCGAGAAGATAAGAGTTTGCAGGAATTTCCTCCAGATTCAGAATCCACAGTGTACTAGCCATCAGATTTACACCATTCTTCTAGAGTTGGGGTTGCCACTCCGACGTTTGTCATGTCAATAATATTTGCTGGAACAGGAACGAAAGTGTTATTAGTTAGCAATCCAGCCAGGTTCTACTATTATGAGAAATGCAATGCAGGAAATTTGATCCCAGATCACAGTAATTCACTACAACATCTGGGGGCATATCGCAGTCAAGGTTCTTTTCCAATTATAACGGAAATGCTAACAAATTTCAAATTCATCAGCATCCGTGATAGAAATTAACTTGCAGCTCCTTTTGTTTTTGTGAGTTCAAGTATTTGACCAAATATTGAGTACACTAAGCAGCAAGCAAAGACTACTTGTTAGGAATAAAAAACAGCAAGTCAAGAATTCAATAACCTAGATAACTCATCACACAAGTTCAAAATTTAAGATATGTTCATGTGAGAACATTCATAACCAAATAATAATGTTGATACTTTTCCCTTTCTTTCGCTATCAAGTTTCTCATAATTACAATACATTGCAATGGAAAAAGCGGCTAACTCTATAAGGTGTTCTTTAAGAAACCTGTGAACTGCACAGACAAGCAACGGAGTATCATGTCAGGGTTACGTAAGTACCGATATGTATATCAGGTGTGGCGGCAGCAGTGGCATCAACAATAACAGTAACTTTATGATAATCCAATGCTACTGCATCAAAGACAGTCTGCCGGATACAATTTGGAGTTTGAACACCTAAGCAACGTAACCAAAGGATTAAACCATAAGATAACACATAAAACTAAATCATAAGACGGAAAAGCCAGAAATAAATCGAAATTATATACCAGTGATTACTAACTTATTCACACCGGCACCCTGAAGATACGAATGCAGGTGTGTGTTAAAAAATGCACTAAACCTCATCTTCACCAGCTTATAGTCACCATCTTTGATCACTAGCCCATCAGCCAATTCTGCACCCACACTACCCATAGAGGTTGGTTTTGGTTTATCAGCAGCATACAAGTGCCTGCGAAACAATTCAACGTCTCTCCCTAACGGATCGTGCTCACGAACAACCTACAACCATTTACCTTATCTCCCATATTATGATTCATTGAAAGCTCAATAGCCTCATAGGGAACAAGAAACCATTTCCTACACTACTGAACTCTGGAACTCATTCTTTACAGGGAATCAGAAACATAAAAGCATCAATTTCACCAACTCTGGCAAGAAAATGTTACCAACTTCGGAATCTGGAAAAAGTGCCCATTTTTTGAAACATCAATCTGCTCTTTATTATATCTTTCACAAACTCAATAAAATCAAAAATAAAAATTAACTGCAGTCCTAACTAACATAATTCCACAGAAAAGGCAGAATTCTAGCAAAACTTCAAGAATTGGAGCAGTTGAAAAACAGGCAAGCAAAGAAAACAAAAAAGATACCCAAATAACAGGAATGCTACGGCTTCGAGCTACTTCAACAGCCTTGATCACATTAGGCACAATTGCTTCCCCACCTTTCACATGCATCGGACCGCCAGGCAAAATAAAATCTTTCTGCCAATAAAAAGATTCAAGAAAAACACACAAATGATGAACGAAGAAAGGGGAAACAACCCAAAAAGTTTTAACTGAATAGCTTCAAGAAAAGAACACCTGCATATCAATCACAAGAAGGGCAGTGTTCTTCCACTTCAACTCAGACGCCCATTTCTTGCAAGTACAAAAGATGCTGTCTTTTGATCTTTTTCACTTATCACCAATGATACTGTGTTGTTTTTTAGCTAATCAAGAACACAGGAGACTTTTGATTCTTCATTCTTGCATTCTTTTTGGGTTTGTTATCTTCATTTCTGATGAGATGTGAACATGGATTTGGCCCAATTCAAGTAAAGAGAGAATCTCCAAGATTGGATATTGTTACCACAGGCGATTAGCTTTTTCTGTATGCTATTTTGATCAACTTAGGCCATTTATTGAGTATTGGTACTGTTATCTATATCTATATTATATAAAAAAAATATTATTTTTACTCATATCAAACGGTGATTACTTATATCATATACTAATTTTTCATAAAATTAAAAAAGCTCCCTCAAACTAAATATATAACTAATTTATTCAAATTTTTAAATTTTATTTTAACTGATAAATTATTCTTTTTCTTTTCTTTCTTTCTTTTAAATTAATATATTGATTTATATATTTTACTTTTATATAATATATTTATATACACGTAGGGACGACGTGTCACAACGGCTAGTGGTATAAAATTATCTGTCTTATGAAAATAGATAAACATTCCTCTTATGAAAAATAAAATAGCAATTCATCCTTCTATGTTTTCAAAATGTAGCAGTTTACCTCCTTATACAGCGAGGTAAATTGCTTTATTTTTTAAAACACAAAGGATAAAATTGTTATTTATTTTCATAGTGGTATAATTTGTCTAATTTTAATATAGGGGGGTAAATGCTATTCACCCTGATACAACATATAAGGGGGTGCAGTAATTTTTATTTTTATGGTCGAATAAATAAGAGAAAATTATAATTAAGCAAGTAAAAGCAGTAAGTGTTCGAAAACAAACATAAAAAGAAAAAATTAAAATTAAAAAATTTAGAAAAAACGATTTAATATTACAATCCTATAAATAAGATGTAGATTTCGGTACAGAGTTGTTTATAGTTTCTAGCATAAACTCAATTTAACTTAAAGTATTTTAAAAACAAAAGTTATAAATCTAAAATACTTTTTTTTTCCAGCAATAAAACATATATAAAAACATTTATTTTAAGCAGTTACAAACACCCTCATAGTCCTTTTACTTCTTATTTTTATCTAATATGATTTCAACATAAGATTTTTATTTTTCCAAATTTCTCCTCATGTAAATAATAATGCAGTATCATCTAACTCTGCATCATATAGCGGTGTTTGCAATAGTTTTACTATTATTGTGGAAATACGTTGTAGAAAAGTTATAAGATAAGCAGTAGTGAAAGTTAAGAGTAATGAAATTAAATAAAAAACAAAAAATTAATGTTGATTGACGAAACAAATTAGTATTTACAATTTGACCAATAAACTATAGAAGTGACAAGAAGCTCCTTAAATTTTTTGACTTAAATCAACTTGATTTAAGCAGCAAAAAGACACAAGTAAATCAAAACACTTTCAATATAAGTTAAAGAATTACTTATTTTAGGTCGTTATAACTTTCCGCTTCTATTTTTTTTTTTTAATATAATGCCTCATTTAAATAGTGCAACATCATCTAACTGATTGCACCAGCATAAATTGAAGTGCACTAACATAAAAGTATGACAAAATTCATTATTTTTCAACTCTCATCTAACTAAAAATTCAATATATATAGTCCATAATTTCAGTGGAGGGAAAGTAGAGATATAGGAGAACTATTTCCTAATTAATAATAATCAGTCCCACCACATTATATTTATCGAACCAAAAAGAATATGTTTCTTGAATATAAATATAATTTCAAAAACTTTAGAAATGAATGAAATTAAAAGATTAGTATAATCGTAATTGGAGTCACATTCTTACTTTGCAAAAATTAAAATATTAAAAAGATAAAAAGCCCTTTTGAAAAGCAAAACCAGACAACGTACCCCATCTCATCAATTTGTTGTTATTTTATACCTACATCATGAATTGATGATTGTGTTGACCTTTCTTTAGCCACACACACACACACACACACACACACACACATATATATATATATATATATATATATATATATATATATATATATATATAAATTCCTCCAACCCCTACCCCCATTTCTACTCAATTGCCCCCATACCTCATTAGAATTCTACCAAGAGCTAATAAATTTTCCTGGAAAGTTGGCTTGGCTTTTCCAAAAGTTTCCGTCACAAACTAAACAAAAAAAAAAAAAAAAAAAAAGAAAAGAAAATCAAAATACTTAAATGTTGGAAAAGTTTTAGTATCATTTCAAATTGTGTCCAAAATTGCTACGTTGTAGCTGCATCGAAAAAGGTTCGTCATTAGTGATGAGATCACTAATGGGTAGAAACGATTGTAGAAAATGTTGGGAAAACCCTTAAAAAAATACTTATACTTGTCACAAATAGTATCTCATGTGCAACGTCTCTCTTGGGATCCATCTTAAAAAATCATCTGAATTTTTGGACGCCAAAACAATTACAATGATTTTTTCATGTTAATTAATCGATAGAACTTACTTTGTCATGTTGCAAATTTGGGTCTTTTTTTTTTTTATAAAAGAAAATGATGTCATCCATCACAAGTATGTTGTAAATACTTTGCTACTTGGGGTGGATATATATTGGCCAGTGCAAAACGCCCGTAGCAATAAATAATTTATTTAGTATAAATAAAAGTTATTATTATAATAATTAAAAGTTGTTACCACTATATATATATATCTATCATTAGCTGAAAACCATTTTTTTTTATAAGTGGCTACACATGTACACACGTTTTAAAAATGCACAAAAACCTAATTGGGTGGCTTTAAAATACTAAAATAATTTTTAATACATAACAAAAATAATAAGGTCCCTTTTGCGAGTGGAAAACAAGTGGACTATCAAAGTTATATAAATATAGCTATTTAAAAAAAACAAAAAAGAAAAGCAAATAAACCAAGAAAACAATTATATTTTAAATCATATTGTGGGGTGACGTAATTATGACGTCATGGCTACGAAGGGAAAGAGAAAACCCTACCTAAGGAGATCCCTCTCTCATTATTATTATCATTTTTTGTCAATCACCTGAGAAAGTGTAGACCAAGACGAGAGGGCAGTCACCTTTACACACACATCACATTCATCACAACACATACACATGATACACATACAATATTTACACATACAAAATAAAATTAGAAAAGAAATTTCCTATTAATACTTAATTGAATTTTTAACAAATACCTTGCTCAGCTATCTATAATGATTAGTTTCTATAATTAAATATATGTGTAATTGGCTCTAAATAGAGCCTAGAGAGAACACTGTAAAATTCATTATATTGGGACAAAATTTTAATTAAGAAGACTATGCATGGCGCAATCCAAGCTCTCTATCAAAGAAACAATGATAGATAAGCTTTTCTAACATGTATATAATTAGCTGTCCGAGGAAGATGAAGGAGGGGGCTTTTGGAGGAAGAGAAAAAAAAATTGAAAAATAACATTATTTTTATATTTATCATTGTTCTATAATTGTTCTAGTTATAAATAATTGGACTATCTCATTTCAGATAATTTTCATTATCTTGTTTCTAATCTCTAATTTGTAATCGTGGCTATCACTTATATTTATTTAGTCTTTTTTGGCGAGTTTGGCCAGAAAATTGCATGTGATCACTTGCACATGATCCAATTAAATTGCAATTTTAGTTTTAAACTTAGGGAGTTGGCATTTTTAGTCATGCAATAATTGATTTACATGATACAATCGAAATTCAATTAGGTCATGTGTAAGTTACGTGCAATTTTTCAATCAAATTAATTAAAAAATTTAAGATTGCAAATTTTAAAATTATAGGACGCCAATTAAATTCAATCCGATCATGCCCAATGAACTAAATTGCCATTTTTCCAAAATTCTTTAATGCACTCGTACATTAATAGAGTTCACTGGTAATTTCAAGAGCTAGCATATATGTAAATATTTGACAGTATTTTGGGTTCTTTCTACGAATACAAATATAGGGATTTGAGTATGACATGGAGCAGATGCTATATAATTTGATATGTTAGCTATAAATAATAATTTTGAATTGAGTAAGGAAAAAATTGTAAGTATAGAAAGTTTAATTATTATAACATATTATATGTAAAAAAAAAGAGAGAATAATTAATAATTAATTGCATTTATGCTAAAAGCATCAGTATTATGTATGTAGGACACATGCATGATGCATGTTCCAATTGATATATATTTATTTGTTCAATTTTTATTTGATACTTTATCACTATAATTATATATATATATATATTTGAATATACATTTACTAAGTGCAAATATTTATGTGTGGGAATTTAATTTTTTGTAATCTATGAAAGGTTTTGGTTCAGGAATATTTATTTTGATTATTAAATAATCCAAGCTAGAAATATTCTCAACTCTCACTAAAAACTCTCACCTAATTTTGTGGTGATTTTGTTACTCCTTGTTTTTCAACTCATTAATATAAAATTCAATGTATTTCCGGTTTAATTAATTTTGAAATGAATTAAATATATATAATTAATTAGATGAGTATTAGTATCTTTTATTTTCTATTTCAATAATTCTTGTTGCATTTTATATTTCTTTCATATTATAGATAAATGTACCATCTAAAATTTTGCTTAGATAAATACTATTATATATATGTTATATACGTGTCGTGTATATGTGAAATGAAATATAAAATGCAACAGGAATTAGAGTGGTTGAAGAAGATCGATGATGGGTGATGATATGAATACCCAAAACACACAGACAGACAGAACGACGAGAAAAATTAAGAAACCAAGTGGTTGAAGAAGATCGATGATGGGTGATGATATAACAAGGGTGGTGTGTTAACAATGCATATCGAACAAATCTCATCATCATCACGCATTAGCTGCACAACATTTCTAGTTGAAAGGAATTAAACTATACATTTCACATTTTGTAAGTTGATAGTAACAAGAATGCATTATGAATTATACGATCATCATCATCATGCTCCAGCCGCTTAGCGCTCAGACAGATTCAATGGTTGAAGAAGATCGATGATGGGTGATGAATACTAACAAGGTGGTGATCATACATACGTTAACATGCATGCATGCATGAACATTTCACATTTCACATGAAGTAAGATCATCATCATCATCAGCTAGCCGCTAGCCTGCAGATCACTCTAATTATTAATTAATCATCGATCGATCGATCAGTTAAAGGAATTAAACTAAGCACTCAATAATCTGGATCTCCATTGTAATTATAAATATTCTCTATGATCACAAGAACATGCATTATGAATTATACGTACAGCTAGGGATTGGATAGTAGCATCATGAGCAGTCAGCCTATTAATTGGTTTTATTTGTAGAATGACTGCTTCTGATGTTACTCGATCCAGGCACACACTACGACTACCCTTGCCTTGATCGCCGACGTTGCACCTGCTGCAGGTGTTGCTGTTTGTGATAACAACTGCAAATGATCAGAAGCCTCCGCCCAGCGCCGCCGCCGGAGCCCAGTAGTCGGTGGCCCCGCCATCGTTTTCCACGTTTTGGGTGCAGGATATGGGAACCAGGCACAGCCCTCTACTTCTCAGGTCTTTTACTCCTCGGCTAGTTTGTGAATCCTGAAATAGAGAGAATTATTTCAAATAATCAATATATATATACATATATAGAGAGAGAGAGAGAGAGAGTGTGGGCACATTAGATACCTGCTTAGAAGGTCCTCTGCCTTCCATGCCCATCTGATCATTCAAGAACTACGTAAACCAGCAAATAAAAAAATAAATTAGAAGTAAAATTCATCAAGTATGTGTATATAATATATGTAGCAGCTTTATAATATTCTTGGTTTTAATTAATGTGAAGGAATTAATAGAGAAATTAAATAATAGATAATGAATTAAGTTCATAAAAAGCTGAAATGCTGCTTCTTACAGAGACCACTTTGCCTGTAGAAAAACACACAACACACACACACACACACTTTACCAATTCAAAGCCTCTTTTTAGGAAGTGATGGATCCAATAAAGCATACATACAGACATATTAATTATTAATTACTGGAGGGAATTTGGAGGACATAATTCACATTTCCCAATACACTTGTACGTTTAGTGTGTGTGTGTGTGTGTGTTCTTGGTGTATCAGTGTGTGAGCAAATCTTGGTGTTGCATTGCATGGGAAAATGTGATGAACAAGAATGTGGTTTTATGGGCACTTACAGAATGTTGGTGGTGGACTGTACTTGATCCTGAACCATTGCGCATATAGGGGGAGCTTAGTGCCTGCATATTTATATATATGACCAGAAATTTAATTAGGAAAGCAATTTAAAATTTTCGAGAAAATAAAATACAAATGAAAATGAAAATCAAAGAATTTCAAGAAAGAACCTAGCCCCTCAATTATTATTATTTTTTGTTGTGTAAAATGTATACATAGAATTAGCTGAGAGGAATAATCACTCAAATGCAAGTTAAAGAATTTCAAGAAATTAAAGAACCCTCTAAATTTTTTATGATCATATATAAAATTTATAACATAAAAAGAAAGTAAAAAAGAATTTAGGAATTGCTGAAATGAAAATTAAGGAATTTCAAGAAAGAACCCTAAATTTAATTTTCTTGATGAATAAACCTATATATATATGTAAAATGAAAGTAAATAAGTAATTTCAAGAAACAATACCAACAATGTAAGTAAAAAAAAAATGAAAAATTAATTATATATACCTCAATTTGAGCCTGAAGGAATCTAATGTAGCCAATGGCTTCTGACAAGACAGAGGCAGTGTCAGTCTGCAAAAGGGAGACATTAATTTGCCACAACACTCCCAAAGTCATTTTTATGAAAGCAGTACTCTTTAATCTCATCAAAAGACAGCCACTCACTCATATATGCTCTAATGCTTACTGCTGTAATAATTAAAGAAAACTCCCATTTCTCTCATCTCCTTTTTCTTTTTCTCTTGTCTCATTATTCATAAAGTAATATATATTCACTCCTGTTTATGGGTTTTATGGTTAAAAAAAAAAAAAAAGAAAGATTTTGAAATATCATATGCTTCTGCACATTCGTTGCATGTGTTTGATCAGCATGGGAGATTTCAGCAGAGTTAATTACTTATATATATGTATTTATAATATTTACCTTTCCAAATGGTGAAACAAGTTGGTGAAGAGCTGTTATTCTGTCCCCTAATTTCTCTCTTTCTCACCTGCATCAAGATTTTCATGTATATGTTGCATGAAAATTCAATTAGTATGAGTCCATGTAATAAAACTTAATTTTAAGTCTCTCTCTCTCTCTCTCTCTCTCTCTCTATATATATATATATATATATATATATATATATATATATATTGTGTGTGTGTGTGTGTGTGTGTATGTGAAAATATAGGTGAAAAGAATCTGATGAAGGCTTGAAGAACTGCTGCATTATTAAATATTGGTGATAACTAAATTGAGATATTGATGATATATATATATATATATATAGGAGGAGAGTTTCTGACCTTGAGAGCTGGTTGAGCTGAAGACTGTTGAACCCTAGGCTTCTTCGATACCCCACCAGTGCTTGTGCTGTTGCACTTTTAACAAAGGAGATTTTATATACAAGAGAAAATATATAGTAATTATCAATAGTAATCAAGAAAACCATGAAAATTAAATCTAACATTCAATATATATACATTATGAGTTAATTTTTGCTCAAAATTATTGGAAACTTTAACTGGGAAAAAAAAAAAAAAAGTTGCTTGTAAAGGGGTGTTTGCAAAGCATGTGTTCAATCAATCATTATTCAGTTCTGGCGTGCCAAGAAAATCACACACCACTTTGTTTTTTTCATATAGTAATTATGATTCTTTGGACAATATTCAATTATCATCCTAAGAAATGATAACTCTCTTTTTTTTTTTTTTGGGTTGCCCTTTTTCTTTATCACTTTTCCGTCTCTAATAAATTTCGTTTATTTTTAGCTATTTAGTTGGTAATTCTCACCTCAGATGAGTGATCTTGATTATGCGCCTGATGAACATTCTTCCCTGCTGCCGCCTTTCCGTCGGAGAAATTCAAGATGTTGTTGTTGTTGCTGCTGCTCAAAGTAGTGATGCAAGAAGTTGGGGACGAATTGCTGACCGGCATGAGTTGGTGGTAAGGAGGCCAAGAATTGGAGAGCCTGTGAATATGATTGGCCTGAAATTCATCATGATCATTGTAAAGTTGGGAAGTGGATTGGGGAATTTCTTGCTTCACATCAAGAACAGGAACCCTTGTAAAAGATGGGTTCAAATTCAAAACTTGGTCTTCCCAATTCTCCAACTTCTTTTGCTGCTGAAAAAGACTGCCACCATACCTCTCTTCTTCACCACCCCTGATCATATATACTCAAAACTTTCACACTCCCAAATCATATTTATATCCATGTAAACAAGACATATATATATATATAGGTGTGTGTGTGTGTGTCTGAATCTACATATGCATAGGCTAGAGTAAACCAGAAATAATTAAGCAGAGAGAGAGATTTACAGAAGCAGTTGGCTCCAAGACCTAACTGGGAAATCTTGGGTGGGGTTATCAGGAGGCGTGGTGTTGGCAGAGAGCGAAGAAGTAGAGGTGGCATAGAGAAACTGAGAAGAAAGCTGTGGATGCATGGAGTTCATGCTCCACCAGTTAGGGTTTCCAGCCATCATTTGCCACTCAAAGAATCTGCAGCCCACACGAATGATGATCAGTGCTATATATAACAAGAATACAAAAACCCTTTTTCCCTCTCGATTGATCTCTCTCTTTCTCTCTAAAAATTCATCAGTTTCCTTTGTATGTGCACCAAAATGATTTGAGTTTGAGGCCTTGTTGTTGAAGCCTTTAATTGAGAATTATGCTTTGTGAGAAGCAGAAGAGCTGAGGCTGAGGAAACCCCATCATGTCTTTGTCAACAGACAAGTACTATATTTTTTTATACTTGTGGGGTTGAGGAGGGGTATTCGTCTCCTCTCCCCCCCAACCCCCACCCCACGTCTTTGTGTTTTTTTATTTATTAATTTATAATGTATCTTTCTTTTTATTCTTGCTTTAACTTTATTATAAAGTGGGGCAGAAAAAGCTGATGGGGAGTGTTTCCAGGCCAAAAAACAACAAACACCTATGGGAGCTTATTTCCTTGAATTGGGGGAAGGGGGGTGGTAACTAGCAATCTTCAGAGAGCTCAGCTAGCTAGGTTAGCATTAGGGTTAGGTTCAAATTTTGTGTGTTGAGGATTGCATTTTGTTTCTCTTTTGAATTATAATTGGATAGGCTAATGATTATATGTATATTAATATGTCAATAATCCCATTGATTAATTCAGTGTATCCAAGCAGCCCGCCTGGAAAATATTTGATTATGAATAATGCCGAATTCCACCGAGGTCTTCTCAATGTCTTACAACCCAAAATCAGGCTACCTAGCGGTAGGGATCACTTAAAATGAATACCAAAATGAGAAAAAAAAAAAAGCGACTTTTGAAGTATATGAGCAATGAACTATTATTAATTGAAATAAATCGATTATTATTACAATTATTCATGTCAGCATCAATATTTAACAAAAACTATTACAATAATCATTTTGTGCTCAACAACACCTATTATTACAATAGACAACACTCCTACTATACAGTAGGCAACATTCTAAGCACATGGTAGCATTCGAACCCATAAACTCTAAAATCATGGGCCTCAGTTACTGTTCATATATATATATATATATATATATATATATTATATATATATATATATATATAATTTTCATTATACTTTTTGATTATCCATGTATGTTTAACTCTTTTAGAAGTCTCATTACACTTATTCCAAAAATATTGACGCATTTATTCAATAATTCATGGGAATTAAAACTTCTAAACTCATTCATTTGGCCATTGTTTAAAATAAAACTTGTGGATACACATTATGTTTAGTCAATACAGTATTTAAAACTACATAATTTTGGTATATATATTCATAGTGGTACAAATAATTAGGCATGATATAATCGAATCTTTTTTAAACTTGACACAAAAGTAATAAAACAGATAAAAAAATGAATGAAGAGTCAACAAATAATGACGAGGTAGGGAAAATTGCACATTCATCACATCGGATAGGGCAGTTGTAGAATGTTAGGAAGGACACTTCTCATCTCGTAACTTAGGGTGTTTTTATTATTGGTCATAGTGGTTACAGAACTATCATTTTTTATCCCTTAACTTTTAGAAAATAGTACTTTCAGTATCATGACACCTCCATTCGCTATTTTAATAGAATACGTGCGCATGTGCCTAGCACGTTTCACATTTACACTTTTAGTTTCGTTGGATATAGGATTCTCTCCTTTAATCAATAATTCTAAAAAAGTAGCACTTTTGATTCCATACACTTGACGATCACATATATAATCTTCTTCATTAAAATCTAATGGAAATGTGCCATGGAATTAAAAGTGGTATTTTTTTAAAATTATAAAATCGAAAGTGAGAATCTCACATCAATAAAATCAAATTTTAGAATGCTCTAAATTGTGGAATAAAAATATTATTTCTCTGATATAATAATGTTTATGATAATTGTGGTAACAACCCACGTGACCAATAGACTTAGTAAAGTAAGAATCTGAAACAATATCTCTATACAGATGCAGTTATTACTAATTTGTGCAAGGAATTTGTTCTTTCAACATTGTAACGTCGTTCTTTGATAAAATCAAGAGGCGGATTCCAAGAAAATAATGATTTTTTTTTTTAGGGAAACTACTATGTAACTTGGCTAAATAACTTTTTTGGTCCCATAAAGAAGGGACTTTTCCGTTCTAGTCCCACGCTTTACGCGATTTTCAATTTGGTCCCATTTTTAAACAAAATTGTCCAAGTTAGTCCCAAACGTCAATTTTCGTTAATTTTCTAACGGTTGCTTAGATGGTTCCGTTAAAAAAATATATTATTATTATATATTAAAAAAAAAAAAACTAATTACCCCACCCCACCCCACCCCCACCCCCCACCGTCGGCGGCTTAAATTTTTAAATTGTCGGATTTCTGCAAATATTTTACCAAAATGAGTGAGATCGATCTCGTTAGAATCATCTCGAAGAGACGAGTCTGATGGTGGTACTTTGAGATTGAGATTCGTTCGAACGAAAACGAATTGACGGCAAACAGGTTCGACGGTCGTGATTTGAGCCCAGTCTCTCTGGTTGACGAAAACTCAAATTGAATGTATAAAAAATGTTCCTCTTGAAGAGAGGATTCAAATGATACCACTGGATGTCAGAAACTCGTCAAGACGGCGCCAGAAACTTAGAGAGAAGTTTCCGTCGAAAAAGGGGGCAAAAAATACATTTTAACTTAATTATTAATTATTGTTTGTTTTATTTTTTTAATTAACTTAATTGTTAGATATTTAATTATAATTTTATTTAATATGTATATTGGATTCCTTGTTCTTTTAAATATATAGAGTACTAATTTAAATATAAATATCATTTATAAAATAATATAATTAATAAAATATTTATCCTAAATAATAATTTAAATTTAGTATATTATTAAAATAATTTTTATAATTAGTATATAAAATATTTTTTTATAAACTTAGTATATTATTTAAGATATTCATTTTTCTTTTAAATACACCCATTAAAAGTATTTAACCTAAATTTCAAAAATAAAATTTAGTATATTAAAAATTGTTTTTTATAAGATTTAGTACATTTTTATTTATTTGGTATTTATATTTATAAATATATTTTAAAGAAATGCTGAAATAAAAAATAATATATATAAATATGTATAAAAATATATTTTTATCATTTTGGTATTTTTAAAAAAATAAAATAAAAAATATACATGTTTTAAATAATTTTTATAATATAATAATTAAATAATTATAGATATTATATTTTGAAAAATAGTTTTAAATAATTATAATAGTTAAATATATATTTTAGTTAATTAAAAATAATTTTACATTAATAATTATAGTTTTTAAATTTTAGTTTTAACAATTATAAAATAATTTAAAATTTATATTTAATTAATTTAACATTTGAATTTTAAATTATAAAATTCAAAAAATTTGCATTTTAGCTCATCAATTTCTATAGCAGCTACCAAGCATTTTTATAGGAAGAAAAAGCTCATTTTGGGGCCAATATTTGCCTCAAAAAAAATGAACAGTAACAACTTAACGTTTGGTCAAGAAACCGTTAAAAAACTAACGGAAATTGGCGTCTGGGACTAACTTGAGCAAGTTTTGTTTAAAAATAGGACCAAATCGAAAAATCACGTAAAGCGTGGGACTAAAACAGAAAAGTCCCTTCTTTATGGGACCAAAAAAGTTATTTAGCCTGCCATGTAACTTGCATATAATTTTTTTTTATTAATTTCCTAACAGAAGTTTGTACAGGAAAACTAAAAATAAAATTATTAAGTTATGGGATTATTTTCGATAATCTTGTAAAGAGTGAAACTAACAAATATGCAATTTTTATGTTATAGGACAAGTAGATCAATCCAGCGGCCCCCTTCGTTTTGGTTAGCAGAATGAAAGCTCTTCTGGAAATTGGAATGAATTCCCTTTTAATTAGAATTCATCCTTGGAGAGATTACTATAATATTTTTCATCTTCCTAGTTAGAATATTTATTCTTGCACTTATAATTGATTGCTTATATATGATTCATATAGCAATCTCAAGTTGCTCAGTAGATCGGGGTGGCCGAAAGATTGATACGGACTAGTCCAAGAAAATCCAATTCAGAATCGATACACCATTATTGGATTGGTCCTGGATTTTTAAATGGATTGTAATCGGATTCATTTTTAAACTCAAGTTAGCCTGTGGACCAACTCGATGGAGGGCTGGTCCAGGTGCGAATCAGGCTCGATCAGCCTACTTTATTTTTTACTTTTTATGAAATTGAAGTAGCTTTTAAATAATTATTGAAATTTAAAAATAAATAAGTCAAATAAAAAATTATAATTAGAAAAAGATTAGCTAAACTACATATTGAACTTAAATAACAATTTGACTAATAAGCTTATAATAACAAGTCAAAAAAGACTTAAAATAAACTTTGAAAGGAATAAACAAAGAGTTTTTATGAATTAATGCACTAAAAATTTAGAAGTAAAACAATAAGAATAAAAGTTTTAGCGTTCTAAAATTTTTAAAAATCGACTAATATAGTCAACTTAGAAGAATAGAATAAGAATTAAATGTCATACATTATTAAGGAAAATTTGGCCTAGTTGGACCAACCGACTAGCCTAGACTAGGCGGTCTTTGGCCACTAGGCTGGGCCGGTTCTAAGTATTGATACTTGGAACCGCCCCATAACTAGCCCATTTTTAATTGGCCCAACCTTGTCTTCAGTCGGGCTAATGGCGCGTGGTCCACGGCACACTGCACATCTTGATATTAATCTATCCAATTTAGAGGGTATTTGTCTGAGCTTATAAGCTTTTCAAAACATCTTATAAGATGTTTGTGAGCTTATAAGAATTCAATATAAAATTATTAGGATATTATAAACTTTTTACGAAAAAAAAAAAAAAACCTATTTATTTCAATAATGGTCCACGCTAGCTATTTATTAACGGATCATATTTATCATTTATTTTCACCCATATTAATTGCTTAATCGATCTGCAAGCTTTTAATTGTATATTGTCTTTTATTTTTAAAATCTATATTGTATTATTAACACGAAAATTACATGCCACCACTGGTTGTATATAATGAAGAAAAGGTTAATTAGGTTTAGAGTAGTTTTGTATGTTGATGGGAGTCATTTTCTTGTTGACCTGTGATTAATAAACAAGCAACATAAAGTTGTTGGCAGTCTATTTTTATATCCAAGGGAGAATAATCTGTACAGGAATTGCAAATATTAGTTTACGATCCCAATTCAAACCCACCCACCCACACACATATATACCTTTCTATTTTATTTATTAATTACTTAGGATTCTACATCCAATTAACCATAATTCATATAACCTACTATTTATATATAGGCCTACCTAGTAGTAATGCCTAAGTGCAGAATGGGCGGCATTAATCAATTTTTTTTAAAGTAAAAACGATGAACTATTATTATTATTTTAAATAAGTCGATTACAATTATTAATATTAAATAATAATACTTACTATTAAAATAAAAATATCCCATATATTGGTGGAGTTCGAACCCACGAAGAACTTAAAATCATGGGGCTCAGCTAGTGAAGTGCACCAGGCCTTACTGGCTGGCCAGCATTAATTAGTTTAAATGTTAATCATTCTTAATTTTCTTATGAGATATCACGGGTATAATTAATTCTTCCCAAAAGTCTAAAATTTAAATGTAAGTAACTATATTCGAACAATTTGATTTAAAAAAAAAATAATTAGTAAAAATTTATGAAATCCCATGTTGATTAGTGTTCAGCATAAACAGTTGATTAGTGTTCAGATCAACAATTAATTAGTATTTTACGAGTTTATCCACATATAATTATTTTTTAATGCAGGCGAAGCACACTAATATTTATTTAATTAAATAGAAAGAAAGAAAAAAACTAAATAGCTTATAAAAATTACTTAAATTGACGAATAACCATTTGCCACGTAATACTAAGAATATAGTATAATTAAAATAAAAATATTATCTAATGATGTAGATGTCTAAAGTCTTGCATTAGTGGTGTAATTAAAGAGTAAAACAATCAAAATCAAAGGCCACTCCACAACATTATATATGGATGACGTCTCCTTCTTTCTTCACCCCCAAAAACTCCAGAAAATATTTCTCGAGGTTTTCGCTTTCCATATTTTAAATATTTTTGTTGGTTAATAATTGTAGCTCTTTACTTTTCTTTCAATTTTTAATTAACTAACTTTTTATGTTGGATTGTACACAAATTTAATTTTTTGTATATATAGCTAGCCTCTCACCCATGATGATTATCCTAATCTCAATTAATATTTAATAAAATTGAGGAGGGGGTGTTCTTTCATTGGATCCCTATCTTTCGTACATGAATAATAATAGTATTAATTAGTGGTGTATAGTGCATTATACGTATATACGATTTATTTTACTTATTTATTATATTTAAATGAACAAGTTGATATTATGCAAATAATTTGAAATTATATATGTATATGTAGGAATATTTTTACGACTGGATCGAGCCCAAAGTATTTTAATTGTGGGATCTCGTTATCTGAGAAAACAATTAAAGTGGATCATTGACAATGTGTAGGTAGGTTAGGTGTGGAGGAGTAATGATTGTTAGTTTGGAAATTAATTAATTTTTGTTGTCTTAATATATACTTTGTGTTAATATGAATCGTAATTATTGTCCATTTTGGCTAATAATTGATCCAATTCGTGCATTGGTTCTTATAATCAAAGCTTAATTAGTGGGGAAGATCGAACTGAAAGCTTGCTCTAATTATCATTTCTTGTAATTGTGCTTTAATTATAAAGAATGATTTTAAGAAATAAGGAATTGAGCTAATATAATCCTGACTCTTGGGCAAAAAAAAATATTTCTTTAACATTACATCGATTCAACCAATACATCAATATAATAAGAATGGTAAATAATAAATCGCAATAACTCTCAGTTCAACCAGTACATTAATATAGCTATAAATAAATTATAACAACTCATATAAAGTAAGACAAATACCCATACATTTGGTAGAACTTAAACTCGTGATCTCGATCATATTCAGATTTGAACCTAACAAAAGAATTGAGAGGAAAATAAAAAGCAACGAAGGTTGTTTGTGTTGGATGTGGTTGGTGGTATATCTATTGGAGGATAATTACGTAATTCTATATCTTCCCCTAAATTAATGAGTGGTTCAACTTCAAGTGTGCCGTGAGTAAAATCCTTCCTCGAATTTGCCCTTATCAATATTTATTATTCCGCAACATAATTTTGTCTTATGAAATTGATGAGAAATCTCCATAATAGTAGTACATGAAATGTCAATTTTTAGGAACAAATGAGGAAACAAATGCCACTTTTTCAACTGGCCCATCAGGAAACTTGGGAATGAAAACGTGTTTCCTAGCATGCATGATCCTTTGTGGATTCTTTTTGTCGCTCTTTGCCTCCCAACTTGGAGATGTACTACAAAGTTGTACGCAAACGCACATGCTAACCGCCAATAATTGCGCCAAATTTCTCATGCGAATTATGTAGTATCACACTCAAAATTCATTAATTATATAATATATATTTGATATATCATCACGTGAGTTACTTGTATGATTAATATACAATCTACACACAGTAACTGAAAGTTGATCAAGTGGTTGAACTTGAAGGTGCTACTCCAAGTCTCTTGGACGAACAAAGACTGGTGGAGCTGCAGTTTTTTCCAAATCAGAGCGTGAAGTCAGGTACTAGAAATTCTCTCCAAACTCGGCATCAAATCGGAAGATAAGTCAGAAATTCGAGTTGGGTAACAAATTTTAATCATAGCTTCTATGCATCCAAACGGAGTGTTAATTCTGAGAAGTGGAGTTGATGAATGTTTGAGAAGCAAAGTGGAAGTGTAGCAAGACTTTCAAGAAGCTTACTCTGGTGGAAAACGTGTTTTATCCATCAACAGGATATCTGAAATTCCATTCACTCAATGGAGTGGGGCCCTTTTCTATCAACGAATCTTGTTTTTCTTGATTTCAATAACGATGCCAACTTGGGGAACTTTTCATACATCATTGTAACTCACTGCTTAGTTATTTCATTCACCTTGTAAAATAAATCATCTTCACTGACTATGATTGTTGACGGGACCCCCATATCTTTGCATGGCGACAACAGGCTCGTTACACCTGGAGCACCGGAATGCCATGGTCGCAGAACACCGCCTTAGACAGATTCTTGAGACATATAAATGTGGGATTTCATGACTGAAAAAACAGTGTCCAGAATATCAAAGAAGTTAAAAGTTTGAGGCAGTGCGGATGATATATATATATTCAGCCAAAATGAAGGAGAATACATGAAGTAAATATGAGCACGACAAGCAAAAACCCCAAGTAAAATTAGCAGTAAGCAGCAAGATGCCATGGTTAATCATCTTCCGCGTTGTTCCTAGTTGTATTAAAAGTAAGCCACAATATGCCTGGATTAATCATCTTCTGAGAGGAGGTTTTCAGCCTCTTCACGTCACCACTTAAAGATTGGCAAACCCCACATTCTAATTGCAACTGATAATGTCACCATCACTGAGGTAGCACTTCTTATATTTCAGGGCATTTTAAACTCAGATCCAATAACAAGATACTGAATTCAATGTCAGATTTAGGCAGCAGACAGGGATGAAGTAGCATCTAAACCTTACATAAATAGTTTGATCCATGAAGGTATCCAAAAGCACAAAAAATTGTCCAAAGATACCTAATCAAATTACCTGTGCTGACACGGGAGAGCTAAAAATGGAGTGGTTGGAGTTGCCCGGCAGATGGGGCATAAAGCGTCATCCCCTTCTGAGTTTGACGATTTATCTTTTGAGAATGGACGGAGAAAATTTTTAACAGATGATGAATTCAGAAGAGGAAGAAGCAGCAGCAGCATTTCCTGCATGATACCTCATGCTTCAGTCAGTAATCATTGGGAAGGTAAAAGGACAGTGTGGAGAAAGTATCCTAGTTTACCATTTGACCAATTTCACATAACTAAGCTCAAAACCCAGAAAGAACAGTCCTTATGAAATCAAAACTAAATTTGCAGACCTCTACAGTTTCAATGAACAATAGCAATTCTATTTTTTATGGACTCCTACTCCAAAAAGAAACAATCAAAGAGGATCATAATGCCCCATGAAACACACACCACAAGCCTATCACTTTTCCTTCATAAATATATTAAGTGAAGTAAATAAGATGAAATCAGTAAAAAGTTCCATTAGAAGGGGACGGAGGGAGGGAGAGTTTGGAGTATTTCAACTACTTCATGCAAGAAGAGATGAGGAAGTTACCGAAAATTCATTCCACACCAACTGCCGATTCATGTACTCAAAGCTTACTGATCGATTCATGTTAGGGCTTCCATAGACAAGTCTTGCGCGTAAGGCTCTCTCAATAAGACTCCTATACCTGTGTATATATAAAAGCAATTAATTGTGGCAACCTTCTTTCTCATGCTAATCAGTTTAAGAATGCTATCAGAATACTCCCAACACAAACAAGATCTCCAACTACGTTTACAAATAAACAAGAGTATTATCTGCCATAGATATGTTGAGGTGTTCAGAAGACTAGATACCATTTCCTCTTTTGCAGTTTTATGTACACCATAACACTATTCAGTAAGATAACAAGCTTCCATGCAATATAGAAAAAGATATAATATATCACAACACTCTGAGTTCCAGTCAAGCACAGAAAATGCAAAGGAATCCAGGCTTTCAGTTAAATAAAAGAATATTCATTTCTATTATATCTTTGCATTCTTTTACCTAGACATACATAAAAGAATAGAATGGAGCAACAGGCTTCAGGTAAATAAAAATTTACCTTCCTGTCAAGAGGAATACGAGTAGGTTTCCAAAAGATGCAGCCTTGTAAAATCCTTCTATGCGTTGCAATAGAAACCAACTTCGACGAGCTAGTGATCGCTGGTGGAAAAAGAGAAGATTAGACTGCTAGTTCTTTGTCTGGACTCTGGACATACTTCCATTTTCGCGTTGTCTGTCTATAAGTGTTTGGTCCGAGTATATGGACATGCAAGTCTTTGTGAGTTAGTGGGTGATTGTGTCTCTCAAAAAGAGAGAGACAAAGCAACATTCCAATATCATTCTATCTTGCAGCCAAAAACCTACCTGTTCAGTGTCACCCCATCTACGGAAAGCAGAGAACGACTGAAGACGGGCCCATATATATTGACCACCAACAGTTGCAATACAATACCAGACCTTCTGTGAGATAGTTAATCCTGGCCCCTCTAATCCCGTTCTAACTACAAAAATGGATTCAATAACATATTCAGTAAGCTTAAGCAGTTTAAGCAAAAACATGAAAGGTTCAATTGATAATAACAGGAAGAAATTATTGATGTCTCTCCTCTAGAATAGATTAAGCTATTAGATAGAAAGATGATTAAATATGATACTGAAGTTTGGCAAAACAAAAGGACCTGTGTGCTTGGGCTTCACAAAAAGAATATGGCCATGTGAGGGGCATGCTAGAGATAATAAGGCTTTCATTTCCAAAAACTTCTTTCAGCTTAAACTTTAGATGAGACAGCTACTTCACTACAACTGTCACAAAAAGACCCAGGACAAGAGTTTTCCTCCCACCCCTAGAAGTCTTCAAAAAAGAGTTTTACATGCTTTTTTCTTGAAATATAAGCTGCATGAAAAGGCTCAAGAAGCATTAGATATGACTGTCTCTCTCCACCTGTCTAGAAGATTGAAATTTTAGCTAACGATTGAATCTTTGTGCTAGTCAAGGAAAGATTGGATGCGAATAGGATTCATTAAAAAATTTAAGTGATTGCTGCACTTTGCCATATTCAGACAATAATAAGGACGTTTAAAGATTTCTCTGAACTAAAAGTATTTGCACTTCAAATCTCTAGCAACCATCCAACCACCAAATCACAAACATGTCTGATAACTTAAAGCCAATCCTTACTTCTATAGACTAGATTATATGTCTAGAAACATAAATCCAACTGATAGCAAAAAAAAACAATTAAAGGACCACTGACCTTTACCCCTGGCTTCAACTGCATGTTCATCCCTATACCTCAAATTCATGAGAGCATTGCCAGGAGTAGGCTTATCAACCCAGATGGAAAATCTCCATATAAGAAATTCAAGAAAAGCATCGAGTTTCATATTGAAATAGCATTCCTGGCTAATCCCAAAAACAGAATGGACAAATCAAATGCCTGTGAACTCCCAAAGAATTTATTGAAAATTATAGACTGAGTAAAGAGATTGAGAGCAGAACATTTACCTTCATTAAAGAAAATACTTTAACCAGCTGTTCTTTCAACATGGCTGACATTTCAATGTCCAGCCTTGCAGCATCAATTTGATTAACTCTAGATATATCAATTGGGATGGTTACCTGTTAAAAAGAACCCCCAATGATTAATTGTAATAATAGCAAGGGGAGAGATGGAAGGTTATTCAGAATATATCTTTCATTAACCCCATAGTCTAAAAATTTAAATACTTCATGGAATGGCCAAATTTTTAATGTTTCTAAGCAGAGGCTCCATCAACAAATTACGGAAACATCAATGATTACTGCATTCACATAAAGCACATACAGTAGATTAATCCAATGGTCTGGTCTCTCTCCCTCTCACAAACAGAAGTCGTGAATAAGCTTACTTGTAAAATAAATTACCACAAAGATTCCATTTCCAGATATACCAAATTAGCAAGGATCAAAATAGTTTACCCAATTTCACATAACAATTTATTTCCAAAAATGGGCACAACGACCAATACCAGTAGCACCAAAGTCCTCACACCAGTAACCGGTCCCAACTCACACAACCATAAAGCTAAAATTCAACGCAAGGAAACAAAACAACCACATATTACCCAATTCCTTCCTAATATCAGCTTCCTAAAATCATAATCCCCATTACGTCTTGCGCAGCGTACATCTTCTCCACCTCAAATCAGTATACTTTCCCATTTTTATCCCCAAAAACACCAAAATACCAAAAGCGAAAAAGCAATTAAAGCAGAGGAATAATCTAGTATACCCGGCTAGAGGAGGAAACCCATTGAGCAGCTTGAGGTAAGTAGTATACCAAGCATCCTCCGGCGGTGGAGGATTGGCAGAAGTACCGCTGGTGGAGGAAGACGATGAAGCTAGGGTTTGCCTATCCATGAATTCTCCGCGTATTCTTGGAGAGAAATCTGAGTAATTTCCAAGGAAAATTGGTGGGCTTTTCTGCCTATCTGTGTATGTGTGTGTGTGTTCCTCAGCAGTACACAATCAGTGATGTTTCTCACCACGCACTTTGTGTTATATTTTTAAAAAATAAAATAAAATAAAATAAAAAAGAAGAAATTACAAGAGCAGGAATATTGGAGAAAGATAGGGGCATTTTCGTCTTCACGCACTTCAAGATTGCATTGGGACGTGCAAACGAGAATCAGGTTGAATAACTGAATTTGAGAGTTGTAAATGATTGTTATTAGCTAGAAAATATATTTATTTATGCAGAAGTTACCCAATATTTATTAAAAATTAAGATTATTTTTGAAAATTTGAAAATCCATATATTGGAAAGGATCTAAGGAAAATGCATAAATACCCCTGAAAACATCATCCAGTGTGCACTTTAACAACGACACCTCGGGTAAAATAGTAATATTATTATTTAAATGAGATTAAAAGAATCACACTTGACTCTTCTACCCTTTATAGATTAAAGTGTTAATGCAGAATGAGTTAAAGCAGTTAATCAACAATTTATTGTTAAATAATTGTTGCCGAAAGTTGAATACAAGAAGAAGATTCTTTAGTGGGCCTTAGAGCGTAGCTTGCCAAAATAATCAAATGTTGCAGCAAGTTGGACCTTTAAAATTTGGGCTGAGATAAAAGTACATAACTATTAGGGGAGTTGCACTGGATCAAATTGCCAACTAATTGTTGCTTGCAACTATGGGACACAACTGTTACCGTCAGTGAACCATCACACGCACCGTCTACCAATCTCCCGCACCCTGTTGTATGCATATTGGGCCAACAAACCATCACCTTGCACACGTGTTCGGCCAACGCCCACAACTGTTCTTGCAAGTCTGCTCACACACGCCCATACTCATGCACCACCATTGAACAAGGGCAAACACCGAGACCTCTACACAGCTACTTTAAATGCGTTCAGCAGTTGCATCAGCCAACACCCTCGTGTACACTAGCATATAAATCTACCATGTCAACGTCTAACAGAGTTTCAAAAAACCTACAATTATCCACATGCAAGATTTTGTCGAGAGGAGAAGTTGCATTTTGGTAAACTTTTATCAAGTTTATGATTTTATTTTTATTTTTTCAATGAAAAAACCGTATATAATATTACTTAATACATTCAAATAGCAAAAATAAATGAATAATTTAATATCCATATAAGTTTCGAAAGACCATAAATTAAAAATTATTATGGAAGTAGATAAACAATGCAAGCATGAATGATGTTTGAATTCAAATATTTATATTAAACGAATAGTAGATTTAGATAAGTTGCGATGATAATTGTTTTCATGAACAGTTACAAAATGCAAAACTTCATTACTATAATATCATACAAAAAGATTGATCTCGTCTTCCCAACAAACCCCACATTCTCATAATTTTCAAAATAGAAAGGAGGAAATTGGTTTCAACAGCTATTTCTTCTTTTCTCATCAAAGAAAAAAACACATCACTAGAATAAGCACTATTTAAACTCTTGGTTTGACGAGAATACCCTTAAACAATCTCCCTAATTCCTGATCAATCTCATCAGCCAAATCCACCTCGCCAAACCTCCTCAACCCCTTGCTTAAAACCCTCCCCAAGTACTCATTCACTTCATACGCGGACCCCCACCCACTCCTCTTCATCATTCCATAAATCCTGACCGTTGATTCTTTCCTCTGCGCACCAATCAACGCCTTCACCAACCTCAGCAATCCCTTACCCTCCTCGCATTGGATCCCTCCGCCCTGCTTTTCCAGCTCGCCGATCAACGGATCAATCTCCTCACTCATTCCATTCCTAGCCAACGCCAGGACCAACTCGGCGTACATGTTGAGGTCCGCCCCGTATTCCGATTGGATGGTGGAGAAGACTTTGATTGCTAGGGCGCATTGGTCCTGGCGCAGGAGCTCCTTGAATGCCGCGGTGAGGTCGGATTTGATGAGGCGGGAGAGAAGATGAGTGGGGAGATCTGTTGGGTCGGTTCTGTAGGCGCGCTTGAGGGATTGAATTGCTTGGATTGCTTCAGTGCTTAGGATTCGGCCTTTCAGTAGTGGGCCGCGGTTGTCTCGAGGGCCACATCGGACGGTGGAGACGCGGCGGAGATTGGTGTGGTAGTGGTGGCGGTGGTGGACGAGAATAGCGCGAAGAGTGATTGTGCGGTGGAGGCCATCTGGATTTGGTGGCGATGGGGGAGTTTGGGCTGGAGAATTGGGAGTAGAAGGATAAGAGACGGAGAGAGAGATGTGGAAATGGCGAAAATGTCCTTGGCTTCAGAAGAATTTGACTCCGTTGTCCTCGGAATAAATATGGATAATGTACGATCATCGTCAAAATTAAATCGAAGGCGAAAAAAGGGAAGAAGATGCCGTCGACAGCAGGATTCGAACCTGCGCAGGCAGAGCCCAACAGATTTCGAGTCTGTCTCCTTAACCACTCGGACATATCGACGCTTTGTTTACACTTGGCGCAGGGTGGGGTGCAGAGTATTTGTGTAGTAGAACCAAAACCCGGGAAACCACAGACGGTCACAAATGGTTTCTCTCATTTACGTCTGTAGATTTAGCAGATGTGCACCACGCATGGTGCAAGTGCTTGGAGACATTAACAATTGTCGACATCCATGCAATTCTTCCTTTCTGTTTTTTCCTAGGTTGTAACGAAACAATGAAGAACATCTGATGACTCAAGAATAGTGGTAAAGTCAAAGATTAGATTACATATTTCAATGCTCAAGTACTAAAACCTGACAAAAATGGTTACAGAACATAATGAAAACTGAATATAAATATCGACGAGTCACCAAGAAAACAGCTATGGGTATATCGTCTGATATTAACAAATTCCCAATTACATGCACTAGGAATCTTCCAGGTTTTCTGGTATTCAGATGGATTATGTCTCCGGTTCAGATACTTGAAGATACACCATTTGAGTGTATCCATTGAATACAGAAGTCTCCAGTCTTGATAAGCCAACCCTCTGAAACAACCCATATCTACCATCTTCTACAATAGGATTAGGTGCCCGTGCTGGGTCGTATCTTGTCTGATGCGTAAGTGAAGGGCCAGCAACCGGGGGTAGCTCCCAATAAACATCGAGCACCGACTCCACAAATCTGCTGTTCTGAAAATGTTCATTGAATGTAATGGCTTTGTTACTGTGGTTAAAATCATCGCGCATGTGACCTCGTACGCCCCACCATGCTTCTCCTGGCCCACATAGCTCGTCAATATCAATGGCTTTTTCCCACAATTTCTTCCTTCTAGATCTTATCCTAGCTTCATCACTATCTTTGAAGCAACTATGGCCACCACCTGAACAGAAGAGAGAACTCAACAAAGATGAAGAATGAAACATGACTCGCTTTTTTCCATGCAAGTGCTGCACTTCTATACTTTGCTTGTCAGGTTCATATATGAAGATACATTACAAGTTTAAACTGGAGGGTTAAAAGAAAAAATCATCTAAGAATATTTTAATTTGCAGGAATTAGCAATTTTGGCAGCATACATCATCTGACTTTTATTAAAAATTATATCAGCAAGTACAAGTTTGAGCTGCGAATAAGAAAACTAGAACAGCATTCATGAGCAAAATGGACACAGGCCTTTTGATCTCTGTAAATCAAACTTCAGCAAGAACTGACCTCAAGAGAAAATTTTAAATGAGAACTTTCAGATTTTTGGCAGGAAAGAATTGTCTAAACTCCTATGTATACATAGAGTTCGGGTGCCTCAAAAGGACAATATAAATGCAGCAGACTTAACTTCAGCATAAACATATTTATGCCACATTTAGGAATACTTGTTTCAAGCTTCAAGTGTTCACGAGGAAAGAAAACAAATGCATATTAAATAAACTTGCCATTTGTAGACGTGAAGAACACTTCAATTGAAAAAGTAAAACCAGAGGCAAACACTTAGCAAGATTGCAAAGATAAGTAGTGTTATGGAGCAAAACTGGTAATGGATCTCATAGTTGAGATGCAAAATTCCGATGCAAACAGAATATTAATGGATTTAAAATAAGTTTTTTTTTGTAAACCTTATGGCAGATTACAACCAAGACAGTCACACAATCAATATAAACAGTTCATGAAATGAAAGATAACACACCTCTAATATAAAATTGATCACATATTTGCCTGAAGGAATAATGGTCCCCAGTTCCAGTGTCATAGTTGTCCTCAAAAACTAGATGTTTGAACCCAGCTTTCAGTGCTTGCTTTAATCTACTCATCAAAGCATCAAATTAGTACAGAAAAGGAACTATTAAATTTCATAAACTAGAACAAGATCTAACAACTACTAGAAACAAGATGTAGGATTTATGCATATTAAATAACTGACTTGGTTTAAATTCCATATTGGCTGACAGTGAATTATTACTATTTTGGGTTTAAGAGAACTGAACTTACCTCTTAAGTTCATTTTGATGGTCATCAAAGAACACTAGAACTCGGCTGTGATCTTTGATCCCATGTTCTTTCATCACTTTTTCCCAATCCATGCTTCCAAAATCCACAAAGTCCTTTCCAGCAAAGTACGAGCAATTCCCATCAACATAAGCAGGGCCCTTCTTAAGGTACTTCTCAGGATGTCGCGGTGAAAGCGATAAAATATGTGTATCTGGCATTGCTTGCCGCAAAACCCAGGTGGAATGCCCCTTAAAAGCACCACTCTCAATCATCAACTCTGGCTTCACCCATCTCGTGATAAACCAAAGTCCAAAACTGTGGTCAAAACCATGCCATACATGTTGTTCTCGATGGGTCGGGTTTCGTATATCGGCACAAACTCCTCGAGACCTTTGAGCAAATCCTCCTTTGTCCATTCCACAGTTTTTCCATGTTTCGATCTGCCTTTTTGACAACGATAACAATTATATGCATATACAACTCAGACAACATCATCTTTCTACCAGATTAGGAAATACAAAAATGAAAAAGAGTAGACATGTGAGTGAAGATACAAATATGAAACGATTTTAGTTTAGTATTTCCAGATGCATTTCTATCACTCAGATACTCATACCTAATTCTCAAACGAAAACAAATCAGACAAAGCAACTTAGCAACTTATGCTAACTAACACTGCTTGCTTTACTACGTGATAACAAAGTGCTGCACCAACAAATATGTAACCTCTTAACGCAAAGCAACTCCAGTAATTCACCCATTGGCCACAAATCCGAAACAAGAGCAAGAACACTAACAAGCAAAGAAGATGCACAAATTGCAGCCAAATTCAGTTTTTTCCTGATTTCCAGCATTTAAGTCCTACATTGACGACAAATCAAATCTCTAAAACCAGAAGTATATGCAAAAAGGCTGTAGCCTAACGCGCAAGCATGGAATCTAAGCTACGGTAAGCCTCAGATCTCCCAATCAACTAATAAAGAAAAATAATCAAACATAATATCAAAACTTACAGAAATGGCAACTAACAATTACAACCACGAACCAACAATATGCGATTCATCACTTTGTAGTCAGCATTTCAAAATGGTCATTCAGTTTCTAAACAGTAATGATCCACGAAGTGCAGAAAGTGAAATTAACTTACACCAGGGAACGCCAAGGGATCCGAAATCTGACTCGAGCCCGTCAGACCCAGAAAATAACCGCGAGACATGATGGGACGGGAAAGCCGAGATGCAGATCAAATCCCGCGAGTGAATAACTAAAGAAGAGATTATCACGATAGCAATACACATAATCAAAAGGGGCCATATATACCCGGTTCGGATCAAGTAATTGGAGACCCTCATAGCGACGGATAAGTGCTTACGGGTCTTGGACTCATCGGCGGTTTCATCACCGCCTTCGTCCTCACCCGAGGCACCTTCCTCGCCTGCGTGAGGCGACCGCCGCGTGTTGAGGGCTCTTTCAAGCATTTTGTTCATTGTCGGCATTTCACGGCCACTGCTTCGAGTGCTCAGAGTGGAATTGTGGAAATTTCACTTTGTTACAGGAGAATAAGGTGGATTACTTCATTTATGGGAAATATCATTTTGACCCCTCAACTTATCGGTTATTCTGAATTGACTACACACATTGATCTAATAGTGGCAAAAGGATCACACTTGAATTTGATGCGTCTTTTCTTTCCAGTTGCCTTCCAAATATACGAAAGCATATATCTTTTATTTTACCAATTTTTAAGTATTTAAATTTATTTTTAATTTTATTTTGTTCCTTAATAAATAAAAAAATGAGTCAGAATAATAATTTTTAATAATTTCATAATTATATTCTTTTTTCACAATTCACTGCTCCGCGTTTCTATCACCTTTCATTCTTTACCCAAATTCTTTTATTTTTCATCTCCTCGCACCAAGATTATTTCTTTTCACAATTTTTATTTTTTCTTAATCTTATACCACAATTCTTTTATATATATTTATGGAACCATCGGCAATAAAAAAAACTAGTATATATATATATATAAAATATACCACTTAAATTTTGATTTATTTAATTTTTCAAAATCAATTTTGATTCGTAAAAATTAATTTAAAATATAATACTTAAATTTGACTATTGTAAATGGTGAAAATCACTAATATCGTTGTTTTCCCTTCATCCATCCCTTTGTTCCGATACATCCGGATATTTGGTAACTCGTACCAATTGCCATTGCACTCCTACTCCTTTATTCTCACCTTCGTCTTTGTTGCCTCTCCACCTTAAACATTACCTACGCCACTTGGCTCGCCGCTCCACTTGCGACTCTGTACAATATTTATTTCTTGACTTTTCGTATGATGCAACACAATTGACGATTGATGACACCTAATCATCTTCCATGCAGTACCATGAAAATATTATAGCCGCAATAGTATGTGTCTTAATCAGGAAAAGTGTGTCATCTTACAGGAATCCTTCACACCTTTTTCGTTCGAGTTCACTTGGAGACCCTCAAATCGGTCATTTATTTTTTTTAAAAATGTTCAAGCATCACTGTGTTTTATAATTCTATACTACTTTCGTTCTTTTCTTTCAAGAGAGTTCATTCTTTTGTTCTTCATACCAAAGATTTGTAGTGCTATTATCTTGATAATAGGTCATTGTATTTTGAGAGATAATTGTTGATGCAAATTCTTAAAGGAAAAAAAAAAAAAAAAAGAGTTGAAACTCTTCTCCCGACATTTTGTCGACACATATCAATCATTAAGGTTGACAAATCAAATTTAAACTAAAAATATTTGTTCGTTGAAATTTTAAGCTCCATTCGATATGATAATTATATGATAAATGCAATACATTTGTCATGTGTTTGGTTTAAAGTTCAGAGAATGTGATCAATTATATGATCAGTGTATCACATTTACTTCGTAATTGATTTAGTTCGTCCAAACTTTATTTAGGTATAATTTTTTAAAAAATGATTTAGAAGCAGTACTCTCTTTTTTAAAAAAAAAAATTGTTTGCTAAGAAAATGAAGAGTGCAAATACCCATTTTTAATCTTTTTTATAACAAAAGGCAGAAACTTTTATTTATTTATATCTCATGGTTTAAGGTCTTAATTATCGTAACTACTTTTAAAATAAAATATAAATTGATAAAATACATTTATCTATCGTTTACAAATAATAATCTCTTTAATTACTCAGTTATATAAGAAAAATATTAATTTTATTCATATGTATTAAAATTCATTTTATTTTATCAGATTTGATCGATCTTCATTTTTTATTTTATTTAATAAAATAAGTACAATAAACATTTGAATTATGCCAACAAATCGAGTATGTTTCAATTGCTAATTCTAAATAAAAAGTAGCATTTTAATTTTTTATTGTAACAAAAAAAAATCAATTTATTCTGAGTGGCATATTCAGACTAGACATAAAAGTGACTATCACCACTTTACCGATCAATTCCGGGATACAAGCCTCGGCCCGGCCCGACAAACAGAAACACAAAACCGAAACCTGGAAAATCTCCACCTCTACGAATCATATTACCTCACTGAATTCAACTAAAAGTTGGGAGAATCTACAACAGTTTTCAATCAGATCAGGAATACTACTTCTAACTTGTATTTACTTAGAAGACAGGCCCGGCCCGATCATCTCCCCTGGAAGACGAGCGACGTGCTCTCAGGAGACGTTTTGTTCATGTAACTGCTGAGGGGCCTGGACAGATTCTCGGGCTGCATCTCCACCGTATTCTCATAACTGGAACTCGGGCCTGTTTGGCCGTCTTCGACGTCCCTCCTCACCAGCAATCGAATCGTGTAACAGAGTAAACGGAGACAAACAAGAATCCCGACGATGATCAGGGCTGAGAATACGTATGACTTTGCTGAATCGGGCCTGCAGCCAAACAGAATTCCCAGGCATGCCATAATGCAGGAATCGAGATGGAAAATTCCGGGAACTGTTAATCCTGGGATGGGGAAAAGGTGGTCACCTGTGTGCGAAGTATGGTATAGTTGGAATGTTTTTAGTAAAGAAGAGAGGAGAAAAAAGAGGTGGCTGCAGGCATCATGGTTGTTTTGTTTCTAGTTGCAAAATGTGTTGCTTTTTGTCTACTTTAGTTTTTGAGGGTTTTAATGATGTAAAGATAAGGTTTCGTTATTGTTAACTAAGTTTCATAAAGTCCCTTTGTAGTGGAGAAGACTTTGTTGTGTCCCATTTGTACTAACACGTTGTTAGCGTTACGTCTATTATAGTTTTTGGGTTTTCTTCAATGATAAAAATAATTAAACATATTTTTATCAAACATTTTTATAGGAATTCGAATCAGTGTTTTCGACGAGACAACATTAAAATTTGTTTAGTGGCTCAATATATATTATGGTTTTCTTAATACAAATTATATTTTTTTCAAGTCATGACGTGCAGAAGTAGAAATTGTCATCCTAAATAATTAAATAAAAGTAGATGTTGCAAAGTTTTGGGCTCAAGTCCTATTTTCCTACCCACCTTTAATAGTGCTAGAAACTCTTTGCAGGTTTGGGCCTGAAATAAAACCATCTGGGCTTTTTCTTATGTTACATGTTTGTATTAATTTCTCTCTACTCGTTCAAGGTCAAATGGAAAGAAAAAGAAAAAATAAAAATAAATAAATAATATCACTTAAGTGATAAATGTGAGAAATCTTATGGTAAGCATTTAGGTGTAAAATGGGTGTGTGAACTATTGGATACATTAACGTGAAATAAAATATCGATATTATTCATATTGATGCTATTTGTAATTTGATTTATCTTCTTGTGCGAGGTATTTTTCGTCCTAATTTTGTATGAATTTTACGATTTTATTTTGAAAATGTGCCTCGTTAGGAAGATGATGCATTGGGATTTATAAACCACTCGAGTTTCTCATATGCAATCAATGTGGGACACTTACCTACATTATCAGCTCCCGACTTGGGAGGAATACATGGCCTCTTTCCTGCAGACTGTGCCAAATGGTGCGGCTTGTCGTCTCATATTGGTTGCATACGAGAAGTTTGAACGACTTATAAATTCCAAAATCTCCTCTTCCTAGTAAGGTGGCTTTTTAAGACAAAACCATAAAGCTCATATGAACCCAGAATGTATAGTACCTCATACAATGGGGCATCAACCGAGTTACAATTGCAGCATCATTTTGTGTCTTCTATGGGAACGAAACCATATGCCTTGGAATGTGCCTCTCCCAAGCCACATCACATATAATATTATGACAAAAATATGAAATTTCACATCTATAATTATTTTATACTCGCAAAACAGTACAAAAAACACTTATTGATAGATACTCCAATAAGACAATAAATAAATGATTAATATGGCAGCAATGATAAAAGATTATGATGCATGTAAGAACCCAACATTAATTGTAAATAAGGAGTTTGAATAACTTATAAACATCAACGCCTCATCTTTCTAGCAATGCACCTTTCCAGGACAACACCATAAGGGACAAAGAGGACAATATTTCCCGCAACAAGGCACTGATCGAATCGCAAATCATATAAGATTCTTTCTATTTGTATGCAAATATCATCACTATTAAGATTGCAAAAAAATAATACAGCGAAAACACAGAATTTCTTATTACTAATTACATATCAATAGCGACAATTTCAACATCGTTGTTTTTTTTTTTGTTTCTACTCTTTTTCTCTTGTAGTGATGTGGGGCCAACTATAAATACTGGTTCCATTCATAAATTTAAAATATGTATTTATTATTTTAAAATCTTATTTCAAACCCGTCATATATAACTCAAACTCATATGAATCGAACTATTTTAAAAAAATATATAATTGGAGGGGCACATCAATAAATCGAAGATTTTCATTTTCAAGTTATGACTTCACCTCCAAAATTGATATATCATATTCATTGACACTGTAGGTCTTGAATTAGGTATATTGGGGAGAAATGCTGGTACAAGATTCATGTGATCAATAGGACCCATAAATCTTCTGAGCTGACTGTCGCGATTCCGAATTTGTTTTCATCCTTAGAATTTGTTTTTTAGAGATAATTATACTTATATTTTATTTATGATTTATTTATACAAATTATTTATATTGTTCGTATAATTATAAAATTTACTTTTGACAGTCAAAATGTAAAGATAATTTATATAACAATATTAATATTTTTGAATGATGTATATGTAATTTTTGAAACAATAAGGATGATATATGTAAATAAATTATAATTCAGGTGATGCAGATGCAATTATCCCTTTATTTTAATTGATATTCTTGAAAAATTAATGATTATAAACGACATATCATCATCACGGGATATACCAGTGTTCTTTTTTTGGATGATAAATTTAAATTCTAAACAATAAAAAATGGGAATTACCACTGTATTTATTTTGCTCTATTTTCCTTTCTTTTTGGTTTTGAAGACGATCTCTCAACGTGAAAATTTGTTTTCAAGATATCCACTGCCAGAACACTATTTTTTTCCTATACTATAAATAACTCTAATTTAAAAATTAATGGGATCAAAACTTACATTTCTACCACGGGTAATTAATATTTTTGTGGAATTTAGCTATGATCAAATCATTTGTCATGATTTTAGATATTATTAATATTTTGATTTTACTTGCAAAAACAACTATTAATGACCATTGCATAGCTTGCAATGTATCAAAAGAATGCAATCCGCACAAATTGGGGAAATAACACTTCGTCCCATAACTTAAGGTTTTTTTACATTTGATTCTATTGATTATGAGATTCTCACTTTTTGTTCCGTAATTTTTAAAAAATAGCACTTGTGATCTCATGACACCTAGATATTTAACGGAAAGTGACAAGTGCTTAGCACGTGGCCATTATGGTCTTTACACTTTCGGTTCCACCGATTACAAGATTTTCACTTTTGGTCTCATTTTTTTTTAAAAAATAGCATTTTTTTCCCATGCACCTTACGACCACGTACCCTTTTTTCATTAAATATTTAATTGAAAGGTGCCAAGAGACAAAAAATGATACTTTTTGAAAGTTATGGAATTAAAAATAATAATTTCATGATCAATAAAACTCAAATTGAATGGAAGACCCTAAATTACGAATCGAAAAATGTTATTTTTCGACATAAATTAATTATGATTATAATTTTTAAACGTCCACTGTGCTAATTACTTTAACTATTAGTAATTTAGCTAATTATATGTGGTTGTTAATCATTGATTATTAATTTATAGTTTATTAGTATTTTAATATCACGACATAATTAAATATTTACACAAAAGGCAAAGAAAAAGAGCCAGCCTTGGAACTTAGAAGATAACATTAATAAAAGCTTAACAAAGTCATTAATTTCTCAATTGAACAAAAGCCCAAAAACTTAATAAATCAAGATTCCCTCTATGCATCATTACACAGTACCCCTATCCACCCACCTTAATCCCCCGTTATTAAACCCTAATCTCTTCATATCCACAAATTTTAATTTTCAAATAAAATATAATTCCAACCAACCCACAAAAACTAATTTAAAACCCTGCTGGCTACCAACGCCATGGTTTAGTAGTTGAATTCCAAGTTCTCCATTTTAATGATATAGTATTTTAAATTTTACTAAAAATATAGAACTCGTTTAATTTATGTGAGTGTATTGTGGATTGACACTAGCTGACGGACTAATGACCTAATTGAATTAAAATTGGGCTCGTTGTAATAAGTAGAGCTCGTCAATTTATGTAGGTGCATCAAGGGTTGGCAAGGGCCGACTTATAATATTTGATTAGGGTGGAAGACAAGTTTAATCGAGTGGACGCATTAATTTTAAATTTTTATTTGAATTACTATAATGGATTTGCAAATTTGCGTCTGAGTTTGGTTCTATTATTAATTAAATCGAGCATGAATGAGCTTCCTTAATTTGGATGTGAGCTCAAGTAGTTTAATATTTTCACATATATATATATTTTTTTATATTTGAACAGACTTTGAGCCGAGTTTGAAAATTTACCAAATGAAAAATTAAGTGTAAATTTGATTTATTAAATTAACAAATAGAACTCAAATCAAATTATCATCAATCAATGTTAAATCGAATATGTGAGTAGTTTAATTAAATTTTCAGCCATGTACCTGATCCAATAAGCATCGGACTCTTAATGCAACAAAACTCGTCGCTTTATACTGCTACATTAGAGTCTGCTAGTAATAATTGATCCAGTAAAAATTAGACTCTCGTTGGTAGAATCATTGTAATCAAATCAGATAATTTTTAATAAAATCTGTAAAAGTAAAATGCCCTCGCGATTAAATTATTTTTAGTTGGAACAGTTACAATGAGTTTCATTTGACTTTACATTAAAAAAAAAAAAATATTGAAAATCAAATTGTCCAAATTAAGTTTAAAGGGTAGTGATAAGGCCACCACCTCCCACCCCATTTTAATTTTCAATCATTACGTAACAGAAGGAGAGTGCCATTATTTATCCGGTTCACCTGGACTTATTATCGAACACCTTCCAGACACTTCCACCAGAGCACGTTAGTGACAGCTGGGACTGCCACCCCAGTTTTGATTGGACGTTGATGGATGCACTGCCAACTCGAATATATTCCCCTTTTTTCATTTAAATACTTTCGTTATAACATTCAAAATTCGATACGACAGCGCGCCTATACCAACACATTCTCATTTCATTTACTTAAACATTAGAAAAAAAAAAAATTATTGATTATAATTTTAATAACTATCAACTAAAAATTGTGGTAATGCTTTTTATTGACCACGGTTAAGTAAAATCGATACAAAAATATATATTTTTCACTATAAAAAAAGTTATTTGTCATGACTTTTAGTTATGATAAATGTTTTAGTCACCCTCGCAGATGCCACGGCCAACAATCATTGCATGGTCGTGGTCAATGACTATTTGCTACGGCTATCTTATTATTAACTATGACAATTAGCCATAGTTAAATGTTATATTTTTTTGTAGTGAAATCAATTCTTGTACAGATTAAATTTAATTAATTACACTTAATTAGTTGTATTAATAATAATTATAAGGGATAATTACACTCCCCTCCACTGAAGTTCAATATAATTACACATAATCCCTCTATAATTTAAAAAATTACATATAGCACCCTTGAGGTTTGCTTTCATCCAATAAATAAGTTCCCCTATTAGTCAAAATGAACTAAATTTACTGATATTAACAACAATAAAAAAAAAACTAGAAAAAAATTTATATTAACCTCTGATTGACTTATTACTGACTTATTGCAAGTCAAATAGATATTTTTATGATCGAATTACCCTTATACGTCTTCACGCATTAATGCATGTGAAAAGGTATATCTTCACTGTCATGAGGGCAGTTTAGTTCAAAAAAATATTTGACTTATATAAGTCAGTAATCAATCAATCAAGAGTAAATATCAATTTTTATTCGATTTTTCTGTTAATATCATCAAATTCAGTGAATTTTGACTAACTAGTGGAGTTATTTGTTAGATAAAAACAAACTTCAATAGTGTTAGATGTAATTTTTCAAACTATATAGGATTTATGTGTAAATTATACCAAACCTCAAAAAAGGAAGTGTAATTATCCCTAATCATAATTAAGCAAGTACTTGCTGTGTAGATGTTGTGCTATTCGAGCTGTACAATAATTACATCAGATCATGCAACAAATGTATTATTTAATTAGGCAAAATTATATTTTTGGTCCTGTAACTTTAGGTCGTTAGCACTTTTAGTCCTGTAACTTACTTCATTTACACATTTAGTCATTTTTTGACGAATTTAGTCCTGAGCATCTCATATTTGGTCCTTTTTTGACAAATTTAGTCATGTGTTGACAATTTTGGTCCTATTCAAACTATAATAAATCTCATTTTTGATCCTGTAACTATGAGTCGTTAGGACAAAAATTGTCAATACAGGACTAAATTTGCCAAAAAAGGACCAAATGTGAGATGCTAAGGACTAAATTCGTCAAAAAAGGACTAAATGTGTAAATGAAGTAAGTTACAGGACTAATAGTGCTAACGACCTAAAATTACAGGACCAAAAATATAATTTTACCATTTAATTATTTCAGATATGAATTTAGTAAACATTAAAATGGGTGATACTGTTAAATGATCTTATCATCTAAAAAGTTAGACATTAACATATATATTCCCTCACACTAGAATAAATATAATTTCTTATTATGGTTAATTATTATAGTTAAAAGTAAAATATAATTGTAGATGCTAATCAATCATGATTGCGCGTCGATTATTAGCCGTTGTTTCTACAAGCGATGCCAAAATATTTTATACATCTAAATATTTTTGCAAATATTTTGGTCATATGAGAAATTGTAGCAAATTTTGATTAACCATTACTGAAACTTAATTTTTTGTATCGATTTTATCTGATCATAGTAGATAATATTTATTTTACTATAATGTTTAGGTCGTGATTATTTATAACATAAAGAATAAATAAATTTTTTTGTAGTGTCACATGCAAACCTTGCACGTCATGAAATATTTCATTTTATTCTAATACCATATTAAATAAGTACTTTATTTGAAAATTTAAACAGTTAGAAAATAATAATAATTTAATATTTAATACGATCGTCTGATATCCAATGTGAATCAATAATTTAAAAAAAAAATAAAATGAAATTTCTCAAATCAAAATTAACCACATCAAATTAATTATTTTTTTTTAAAATTATACATAAATCACATAATAAATATAATATACATGTCACATAATTCACTCCAACTTGACCGAACTTCATTGAAACTAATAAGATAAGCACCTTTCTAGAAAAAATCATGAAGTATCAATTTAAATGTATTAATGACTTTTTGAATTATTGAAAATTAAAATAAAATAATAAGAGTCACAAGTAAGGATAAGATTATCCACGTCGGACACATTAATTTGGTCTTCGTCTATCTTGTGACGAGGCATATAGCATATGCTACACATATATACTCAAATTTTAAATTAAATTAAAATTAATTAATGATTAATATAAAATAAAAAAGAAATGGATAAACCCATGGGAATTCACAGTATATATATGCCACATTGAAAGTGCCCTTTGTGTCACCTCAAAGGATATATACTCTACTTTTCTTCTCTCTCTAAAAATTTATTTATTTTTCAAGAATTATTTAATTTAATTTTTCTCAAAAATGCCTGCGATTGGTTTCGGACGGATTTCTGATTCTCTCAGCGCCGCCTCCATCAAGGCGTACGTCGCCGAGTTCATCTCCACCCTTCTCTTCGTCTTCGCCGGAGTCGGCTCCGCCATTGCTTACAGTTAATATTCATACTAGCTCCTTTTAAATATTTTTTAAATTAATTTTCTGATATTTTTATTTTTGATATATATATATTATATATATATGTGTGTGTGTGTGAGTATAAATACTTCATTTTTGGAACTAAAATTTAATTTTTTTTAAATTGTTAGATGGGATTTATTCATTAATTTTTATTTAATTAAAACAAGTGATTAGTAAATAAACCCTAGATAGAGCCATGCATGCCCATGCAATTAGCCATGTCATAATTTTTTATATATTTCTGGGATGATCGTTGTTTACAGACAAGTTGACTTCCAACGCCGCCCTCGACCCGGCGGGGCTGGTGGCTGTGGCCGTCTGCCACGGGTTTGCTCTCTTCGTGGCGGTTGCCGTCGGCGCTAACATCTCCGGTGGCCACGTGAACCCCGCCGTCACCTTTGGTTTGGCTCTTGGTGGTCAGATCACCCTCCTCACCGGACTTTTCTACTGGATTGCTCAGCTCTTGGGATCCATTGTCGCTTGCTTGTTGCTCAAAGTTGTCACCGGCGGTTTGGTAAGTCAAAATTAGGAGATTCTAAAAGTAGTCCTTTAAATTTATTATATCTATATATTACCCCATCTACAAGTATTAATTAATGGTTGTTTTGACACAATCATAGGCTATCCCAACCCACGGTGTTGCTGCCGGCGTCGGAGCCGTCGAAGGAGTCGTGATGGAGATCATCATCACATTCGCCCTGGTGTACACCGTCTACGCCACCGCAGCTGATCCCAAGAAGGGCTCATTGGGCACAATTGCACCCATTGCCATTGGGTTCATTGTGGGAGCCAACATCTTGGCTGCCGGCCCATTCTCCGGCGGATCCATGAACCCAGCCCGCTCCTTCGGCCCGGCTGTTGCCAGCGGCGACTTCTCCGGCAACTGGATTTACTGGGTGGGACCACTCATCGGCGGTGGGCTGGCTGGGCTCATCTACAGCAACGTGTACTTGGACCAGGAGCACTCACCACTTCCAACCGAGTTCTAAGTTTGTTGGTGTGATTATGTAATTTCTCTTTCTTTGTGGTCCGAATTGAAAATTCCCTTGAAATTAGTGCTTCTTTTGTAATAAAGGAAGAAAGAGGAAATTTATTTTCTTTTTTCTTTCTTTTCCATCTTTTTTTCTTGAAATTGGTTTGCAGCTGTAAATCCATTTCCTGGTGTAATGTTGTTTTTTCTTGAAATTGTTGGAGATTGAAGCCGCTCCATGGTCCCACTACTGATGCTTTTGGTACATTCTTTTGATGCTTATCTCAAGCATGCAAGATTTTTTTCTTTTTTATGTCAATCAATTGCGAGTAAAATAACTCCTATTATACAGTAAACCAATTCTTATTATACAACAAATAACATCCCACGCACTTGAAGGGGTTCGAACTCATGACCTCTAAAATCATAGATCTCAACTTCGTCAATTGAGTTAGGTTTCATGCGCAATCATGTAAGATTTAATATGAACTTTTTTTATCATAAAAAATTGTATATTACATTTCTCATGTCCTACTTAATTTAAAATTTAAAAAAATATAAAAAAATAATAATTTCAAATATCGAACTTGTATATATTACGAATGAAAGGTGAGATATTACGCTATTTCAAAACAAAAAATTTCAATAACGTATAGATACGAATGTAAGTTTTAAATTATATTATTGGAATTAATAAAGGAAAAGGAAAAGACACCTTAGGTTAGTGATTTAATAATCAAGAAAAAGAAAACAATCTGAAATCGTTTTCATTAACAACTTATCTTAGGAATAAATGATTATTAAAAACATGAATGGTTGTTGCTAGAAATTAGAGATAAATTAAAATATTTGGTGGGTACTAAGTGGTGGAAGATGCCAATGGACTATGTTATAACGTTATTCACCTACCTAACTTATATTCTTAGTCTGACCTACTGCTGTTTGCAAACGCTAAATTTAAATATTTATCATCTTCCAATTTATTTTTATTTTTAAACTGATTAAATTAAATTAACTTCAATTAAAAAATATAAGCAATTAATTCCCTACCAAATTTTGTAGGTTATTATTAAAAAGATTGTGAAAATGACGTGTCCCCCCCAACCCCCCCCCCCCCCCCCCCCCCCCCCAACAAGAAAAAAATTCTTATATTCGAAGGCTTTATTAAAAAGTGACGCTAGGGTTAACAGCCACACGCTCTAACCAACTGAGCTACTCCAGCTCTCCAATAGAATTCATACTTTTACCCTTTATTACACCGCTATATGTTCTTTTATTTTTATTTTTTATAGCTAGACTACCATGGTTTCTTTTATTTTTACTTTTTATAGCTAGACTACCATGGTTGAAATAAAGGTAAATTACAGTTACCTTTCATAAGGTTTAATATAATTATAAATATTTCATCATTATTTAGAAATTATAAAATTTTCAAATGAAAAATAATTATATAGTTCCTAAAAGTTAAAGAGTGAGGTGAATATCACTACTTTACCTTGTTCATTTTTTTTCTTAAAAAAATATTTTAAAACATATTAAAGAATTTGAGAATGGGTCAAATAAATAATTGATAAGGCATATTAGTCCGTAAAAGTATTTTAAAAAGTATATTAAATTATAATTAATTATTCAAAATAATTTTTTTTATCAGTTCACCAAAAAATTGAATGAAAATCTAACAAAAATAACGAAATGAGGTTATTGTTATATGGACTTAAAATATTGGAGTATTTATAATTTTTTAAATTTCAAGAATGTAATCGTAATTATATACCAAACCTAAAGTGGTTGTGATTTACCCATTGAATTAATGTTTGGCGCTTGTTCTTATTGCCATTGGCAAATTCAATATCCATTACTCTCAAGATTTGTGCCACTCTTATTCGATCGGGTCATATACCGATATAGCCACAAATCAATTTGAAACTCATAATTACATGACTAGCTGTGTATGTTCTCAATATAATTTTGTTACCCTAACTATTCTACAAACTCGTATTTTCTTCCTTACTAAATTAGGTATCAAGAGAGAAAAACAAATAAGATGACATGCAGGTCAGTTTGTCTTCATATTATCTTTTTTGAAATTTGAATTATTTTATTGAATTGTTGAGATGATTAAAGTACATTATCACTTCATCAAAAAGTTGTCTAAATTAGGAAAAGCAGTGAAACGACGCCCACCGTGGGGCTCGAACCCAAGAACAGAAAGCCCACAGGAGCCTATTTGACGCTGGTCCATCAAATTGTCTGTCTGATAAGGCCGAAAAGGAACTAATATGAAAATATTATTAGAAAGCGCCCACCGTGGGGCTCGAACCCACGACCACAAGGTTAAGAGCCTTGCGCTCTACCAACTGAGCTAGACGGGCTTTGTTCTGTTAATATAATACAACATCCACAATAACTTAAACCGAAAAGATCAAAAATGAAACGCCGTTGCCGGGGATCGAACCCGGGTCACCCGCGTGACAGGCGGGAATACTCACCACTATACTACAACGACTTCAGTGATCAACTTTCGCTCCTACTTTTTAAACTTTAGACTGCCTCGGTTCATTCACTAGCATGACTTCATGATATATAGTTCATTATAGTTGAGGTGTTTGATTTTGGTTTTTAAGCCCAAGATTAATGTTTTTCAGAAATTTTTTTCTTTAAAACCGTGATTTATCACTCAAGATACAATGATTTATAATTTTAAAGTAGTAACACTATAAAATTTGAGAAATACAACAAATCAAATAATATTTTGAAACTCTTTAATAAAAAACAAAAATATTTTTATTGCTAATACTTTGTGATGGAGACAAAGCTCAATCGAAGGGAAAGTTAAATGGGAAATTAAATCACATCCATAAAATGCAACGAGATAATAAGACTGCAAGACCTAAAGAGATGAAGACCTTATGATTGGAATTCATTTGTAATTACTAGATTACCCCTAATTAGAAAATCAAATCCAATCATTTTTGGTTGGTCGAGGTAAAAATAATTTTAACCCCCCCCCCCCCCTCAAGTATCATTGTAGAGGATGACTTTTGAAGAGCAAATTGAAAGACAGATTGAATTGAAAAGTTAAAGGTTTATAGTTTGTGAAGTGTATAGAGTACTTTGATCATGAGCTCCCAGTTTACTTCCCATCATTTCAAAATGCTTTAAGATGCTTTTCAAGTTGATTGTGTGAAATGAAATGGGAAGATTTATTTACAGAAATTGGAAAGATATCATTAAATGAATATGTCCACTTAATACAGGACATTTTGGAGCACATCAACTAAATTTTAGAGATAATTACATTATCATCTCATGAAATTTAATGTAATTACACGTAAACTCTTTCTGGATTGAGAAACTTATATCTAATACCCTTGATATTTATTTTTTCTAACAAATAGATTCATAGTTAGCTAAAATTTACCAAAATTTATTTACATTAGAAAAAAAAAAATCCATATTGACTCTCAATTAACTTTCTACTTATATATTGAAGGTCAAATATATTTTTTTGAATCATATCGTTATCATTTTTACACGCTAATAGATGTAAAAAATTCAATTATTGATGTGGTGTGCGGGGGGGTTTGGCGGTACGTAGTAGAGAATTTAGGTAAAGGGAAGGAGGGTATTGATACTTGGTGTGGGGGTCCGTCGACAGAAATCTTGATGCAATGAATGTGAGGTGGTGAAGTGTTGGCAGCTTTATGATTGAGAATGTGTTTTAGGAGTCATGATGGTTTGTGTTTTAATTTTAACTAGCGTGTGTGGCACCCACACATGTGTGTATAATTAATTTAAAATATAATAATATAATTTTGACATTTTTAAAATATTTATTTTAGTTAAATAAATAAAAATATAAAAAAAATAGAGTTCTGTGTAATTATTTAGAGAAAATGGTGGAAGAAAAAGAAACATGAAAATTGAGGGAGAGAATTAATTAGAAGTTTAGAAAAAAGAAAAAAACAAAAAACAAATTGTTGATTTTTTTAAACAAATAAAAAATAAATATCATAAAATAATTAGATACCAATTAAAACAAAAATGCAGGCACTTAATTGAAAGAGTGATTTGAGGTTTAGAGGAGCGGGGTAGTGAATGGTTAGTAAATTAATTAGTTAATAAATTAATAAATAAATTGATAAATCAAAAAATGAGAGACACCGATTAGGTGCTCTCCTTTAATATAAAGGTATAGATGTTGCTTGGTTGAACAGTGGAGGTTTGTTGTGCTTCTGGATTTGTACATCTTATCACATGTGGTTGACAATGGCAGTACAGATATGGGTATAGGCCCAAGAAGCAGTTACTATACACCAAAGCCCACAAAAGTCTTAAACAGAATTAAAGTTAAAAATTATTTTTAAATGACTGAAAAGAAAGCGCCCACCGTGGGGCTCGAACCCACGACCACAAGGTTAAGAGCCTTGCGCTCTACCGACTGAGCTAGACGGGCTTTTGTTTAAAGTTCTGTTAATATAGTACAACATCACAATAACTTAAACCGAAAAGATCAAAAAATGAAACGCCGTTGCCGGGGATCGAACCCGGGTCACCCGCGTGACAGGCGGGAATACTCACCACTATACTACAACGACTTGCTGGTTAGCAAGGCTAGAAAATGAAGAATGGTTGAGGGATGTCTGAAGTCTGAACCGTGGTTTTCGAGGGACCAAATAAAATTGAATGATGGAATAAGATAGTGTAGGAGAGAGTAAGAGAGGAGCAGTGCCTCCCTACTCCCTACTCTCCAATTTTATGGTCTAACAACTGCTACGTTTTCCACTCATCACTATCATCAGACCTCACCTCATGCATCCATTCCATTAATTACCTTATTCATATCATTATCCAACTACACTTTTACTACTTCTATCCAAATATGCACGTCTCTATGTATTATATATATATATATGATTTACAACTCCTATAATATAATTTTACTGCAAAATTAAGTATATTATTAAACTATAATTTCCTGTTTAGAAAACAAATCTGATCGTATCTGGTCTGAGTCCATGTCCATGTCCATGTCCATGTTCGGGTCTGAATCCCATTTGTTTTTCCATAAAAATTCCACCTAATACTATGTTTAGTTTTAGCAATTTGGCCATAGGATCATTTACCTCAATATATGTAATAATAGGTATTTTTCCTTATTCTGAAAATCTCTTATTTGCCCTTTGTACTATGAAAAAACATCCTCAACTCATAAAATATTAATCTTTCTTTGTAGTTAGGGCTATTTTCGGAAGCACAATCTTTGAATTCAATTTTTATTTGTGAAAAGTGAAAACAAATACCACAATGAATCAAACTCCTTTTCTTCACTTCACGTTTAATCATTATATAAGTTAATTTACCACGTTTTATATTAATACATCAAATCGTTTCTAAATTAATTGAGATGTCAAGATTTATAATGATGCAATATCTACTCATTTTTACTTAATTAATTACTTTTAATCATACAAATCAACTTAAATTTACACTTAGCTGAATTCGAAATCAATTAAACAGACCAATCAGCCACCAAACAAGTCCACGATTTTAGATTAATTAACAGTTCGACAGTCCTAATTTTACGAAAAAAATAATAAGGTGAATTTGATTTGCAGCTCAAAGGCTGCTAAGAATATTTTTTAATTAATTTTTTTTTTTAAATGAGAAAGTCCACATCAAGCACTAGTTAGAGTTATTTATTTAATTGAAAAAGAGATGTCCAACATGTGGAAATTGAGGATGAAAACATCACTTGGGAAGGCCCAAAAATTAATAATAGACTCCCAAAACATACATATTTATAAATGGACATTTCTCCTTTGTGGTGGTTGTTACATATATAAATTTCCATCTTCTTCCACCAAATATATAATACTATTCTAATATTAATTCTATACCAATATATTTAGAGATGATTACACTCCATTTCCTTGAAATTTGGTATAATTACACGTAGATTTTTTTTTATAATTAAAAAAATTTAGCATTCATTTTACTTCCGTCTAACAAATAAATATTTCCATTAGTTTCGCTATTTAACACAATTGAATTATGATTGATATTTACCATCAATTGACTTGTTGTAGGTCAAATAATTTTTTTTCCAAAAACTACCTTTGTTGACAATATACTCATCACATGCATTAACACGTGAAGACGTATGGGGGTAATTTCATAAAAATTAAAAATAATAATCAACTAGAGGTAAATATAGATTATTTTTTGATTTTTTTGTTAATGTCGGCAAATTCGGTCAATTTGACAAAACCGAGAGACTTATTTGTTAAATAAAAACAAATTTTGCTAACATTTTTCAAACACAGAGGGTTTATGTATAATTACATTACACCTTATGGAAAAAAGAGTGTAAATATCCTATATATTTTTAAAAAAAATGATAATTCTCACTCGCAAATGATCAATATTTGATCTTTTAATCGTCAATATACTATTATGCTGATTCTGTTGTTTTCACCACATATTCATCTCTTATCCCACTTTCAGCTGCAAGTTAGTTTTCTACGCCCCTATCTAACTCACACTTTCACTCCATCTTTATTACTTGCTTCATTTTTAATTACGTGTTGGTTTTTGTTTATTCATCTTATTATGCACTAGAAAAAAAAAATTATGATTCACTATAGAAGGACTAAAAAATCGTAATAAATGATTATTATTAATTATAATTAAATAAAAGTTAATATAAAAACTTAAATTATCCACCATGGCCAAGAACAGTTGCATAAACGTACGTAGTCAATGACTATTTATTTTTAATCATAATAATTAATATAATTAAATTTTTTTCTAATGATGATTAGTACGTAGTTATCACATATTAATAAAATTGGTGCCCTACCTAACATATGATTTGTCTCTCCAAAATAATGATAAAAGTGATTTTGTACTTTAATAAATTGACTAATTATTCTTGCAACTCCACCATTTTGTGCTATATTTTTACTTATTTTCTTCCTCAAGGAGGATTTCCTAAATTTTTCTCGAAATTCGAACTCGTGATTTATCTTTTACAATAATAAATACTACTATTTTTGAGTTTTATGGTGCAAATGTAACCATAAAAATGTTTCAATCCAATCATTGAGAGTTAATTATTGTGTCTAATCATTAATTGAAATCAACGTTGGATGCATGATTGCCAACAATTCTTTTTCAATTTAATTTAAGATACTTATTATATCTCCTTTTTTTTATTTTTTTATTTTTGAAAAATATGAAAAATAAATTAAGTATATAAGTACTGCGGTATGTAAAATCTAAAATAAGAATGATAAATATAAGAGTGCTCGTTGTTTAATTCCCAAAGTTTTGTACTTGTTTTAATATTTTATCTTGTATTTCTATATACACGTGATGTATATAAAATATTTATCTAAATATATAAGTAAAATATAGGGCAAATTACAACGATCTCCTATGAAGTTTGGCATAATTACGAAAACCCCTCGTTGTTTGAAAATTTACAAATACCCCATATGATCGATATTTGATGAAATTATGTAATCCTTGAATGGATGTATGAAATTGTCAACTTTGCCCTTCTAGTATTTAAAAATAAAAAATAAAAAATAAAAAACTTGTAAAAAAATCAAATGGCGTGGAAGAAATAATTTTAAAAATTATAAAAAAATTATCCATTCAGTCTATAAAAAAAATTATTATTTTTAATCCACAAGGGTATTTTGGACAGATCACCACAAAAAATAAATGGAAATTTAACGGATTGGGTTAATTGTTAGACGATCGTTAAAATCAGGGTATTGGTAATTTTTCAAACAACGAGGGGTATTCGTAATTATGTTAAACCTTATGAAAAGTCGTTGTAATTTACCCTAAAATATATTTCATAATTGATAAATATATATAATAATTAAAATGCAAAATAAGATATCAATTTAGAAAAGTAGCAGACACATATGTTTCCTTGTATTAAACCTCAACCAACCATCTTTTTCCTCACTAAATTCTCTTTAATTCCTCCCATCCGTTAAATCATGTTTTAAATCTTAAAATTAATATATATATATATATATATACATGTTGTATATATAAAATTTATATTATTTATTTTATTTAAAAAGAATATATATATATATTAAATAAAATAAAAGATAGGACGAATCCTCTCTCTATATTATTTATGTAGAGAATTTTTCCCTATCATTTCATACATACACATATACGTTCACTAATATTCACTACTGATAACATGGATGAGCCACCGTGTCCAGCCGCAGAGAGCTCCTCCAGTGCCACCTCCGCCGTGGCCGCGCAAACTCTGCTGAAAATACTGACAAGAAATGCAGGAAACGAGGAAGCGATAATGGAAACAAGCATCCAGTTTACAGGGGAGTGAGAATGCGAAGCTGGGGGAGATGGGTCTGCGAAATCCGGCAACCGCGCATGAATTCACGCATTTGGCTCGGCACTTACCCCACGGCAGAGATGGCGGCGCGTGCCCACGACGCTGCCGCTTTGAGCATAAAGGGAAACTCGGCCGTTCTCAACTTCCCTCAGCTGAGGAATTCGCTGCCGCGCCCGGCTTCGCTCTCGCCGCGGGACGTCCAGGCTGCTGCGGCGAAAGCGGCGGTGATGGAGGAGCTCAGCCCGTCGTGCTCGCCTTCTACCTCTGGTTCGTCGATGTGTGATCAAGAGAATGGTGGGTCGGAGGAGCTAGGGGAGATAATTGAGTTGCCGAGTTTGGAGGGCAGCTACGACTCGTCGGCAAGTGAGCTTTCAGTGGTCGACACGGCGGAGGAAGGGTGGCTGAATCCGGCGTGGTGGGCGGTGGACAAGGAAATCGGTGAGTATATTTTTGATCAAGTGGGTGGTGGTGCTGGGAGCTTGATCCCCAGCAGCTTCGAGACATTGAGATGGGCTTGCTAGGTGTTCCTTGTGCTTTTGTGATTGTACTTCTGGTTTCTAATTTCTTATAATTATTATGTATATAACTATTCTCTCCATTTTCCATTTTTATTTTTTAAATCACAAATGATTCGATTGTGTGTAATCTCAGTTTGCATGTATGCGCATCTATTTTTTTTTATTTTTTTTATAGCAATTTTATGTAAATAAGTTGGAAAGGTAGTTTTCTTGCAAATATTTTTTAAACAATATTGTCAGTCAAATAATTTATTTTTTTTGCTGTATAATATTTGTTTGCGCACTCAACACACGCACATATCTAAGATTTGAATACAAAATCTTCTGATTGGGAAATCCTGAGTTCGAAGCATTAGGTTGTCTCTTATAGAACTTTGTAAGACAATTCAAGTTACATGAATTATATTTTTGCATACGGTAAGTTGCATAGTTAAATCAATTAAAATGTGAATTTTTTTGCAATAGTAAACTCATAACTCAATTATGAATGTTAATTTTATTACACTTCGCATTTCAAATTATCGTAATTTGTTATTATTATTTTTTGTTAGTATTATACTCGATTTGAGTCAAGAATCTCAATCACTTAAAGGGTAGTTCAATTGAAATAAATGCTTGAAACCTGAAAGAACAGTTGGATGTTAGGTTTGAAGAGAAATTCCTATCTAATACCTTTCGGTGCTCAAATTTAGTATGTGTGAGATTAAAGAAAAAAAATAAAAATGCTCTATTGATAAAAACGGCATATATTGGCCTCAAAATGGTTCTTAACGGGCCAAATACTTGTATTTATATGGATCAACGTATTATGATCTTAGTATTTCAAAAATTAAATGATCAATATTAATAATTTTGATGCACCAAGTGGTATCAAATTGGTGAGATCCGACCAGGACAACAAGTGCAAGATTGTCGTCCAATTTGAGCATTTTGAGGTCATATGTAGGTAATTTTTTTTAAAAAAAATATATTTTAAAGGCCCCTCTTATCTTTTTTTTTTTTTTTTTTTCATTTGCTTACATTTCATTAACATTTTTTAATCACCAATTATTCAAGATCAAAAAGCATATTTTTATTTTTATTTTTTTTTAAAAATGGAGACTTGAATAAGGAGGAACACATGTGACATTTGGTACTAAGTAAAATCTAACATGTCCAAAAATAACAAACTTTAGAATGTGGGAAGAATTTCTTGTTGTTGTAGAAATAATTGGAGTGAGATTATTGTTTGAGGATTCCCAATCGCACTCAACACTAAAGTAATCTTTGCATTTTTCCTTTTTTCCAAAACCAAAAACAAACAGTTTTAGCAATTAGTGTACTTAGTTTGGACAAATTTGATCCATCTATATGTGTTGTTTAATTTATTGAAATATTGGCACAATATAATAAATTACATTTTTTTATAAGAATAAAAATGTATTGTACAATCACAATTGTTTATGTATGGAATGCATATATGTACATTTCAAAATGAGAACGTGAGGTCTCAAGTCTCAAGAAATTTGAAATTTCAACATTCATACACTTATACACTTTTTCTCACACACACTCTCATCTCTCTCTCTTTAGTTGGAGGCAAAATTGATGCGTTTCCCAGCCTGAGACCACTTTTGAGGGAAAATATAATTACATTTGAGGGGAAAAATAAATTTTGAAGAAAATTAGAGCAAAGAAAGGAAAATTTCTCTCTTCTCTTACAAAAATTGAATCCAATTATTCCCATATTTCTATAAGTTGAAATCAAGTAGAAGCAACATAAAAAATCATATCTTCCACAAGTAAACCAAATAGGCCAAATGGAGCGTTCATATGCTACTGCCTACTGTTGGAAGAAGGGTCAATTTTTTCTTCAGTTAAAAATACTCAACGGCACATGTTAAGCAAGTGACCTGCAGAATTAAATTGCAGACAAAAAAGTGTGAGGACCAAAAATACTATTTTTTTAAAATTATGAAACTAAAAGTGCTACTCCCATAATAAATAAGACTAAAAGTAAAATAAATCTAATTTATGTGACCAAAAATAATATTTCCCATAAATCAAATCTAATTGATTGAGGTGACTTTCCTGGGGTTGCAGAAAATAAATTTAAAATTAACACACACGATTGGAGGTGGTATGGTGTCTTAGTGAAAACACTCCGACTATCAAATTAAAGACCAATAAACAAATTTTAGAATATAAATTAATTATCATGAAAAATATAACAGAATTACGACGAACATATTAAGTTCAATGAATAAATTCGTAAGATGATTCTGCATTCTCATTCACAAACAACAAAGAAGAGAATGTTTCTTTCACAAAAAATTTGTTGTCCAATTGGAATTAAAATAAAATAGTAGAATTTAATATGATAATTTAAAAAAATAGTCTAATTAATTCTTACCTTTTTATTTATTATTATTCTTTTCTATGACGCTAACGTTGCTTGCACTTTCCCTTGTTTCCAGGAGACAGAGGGGCTGTTGTCCCAGAAAATAGACCACTAGTCTTATGCAGAAGGAAGATGCTTTCTGCATGCATGGCTCACAAATATTCTTGCCAAGAATTCCAAATATTTGTTAAAATGTAATTATCATCTGCAGGGAAAGAACTGATCACAAAATCTTGTATGAGTTCGATTTGTTGAATACAGTGAATCTAAACTAAATACAAATTTTCATTTGATAAATCTTAGACATTAGAGGAGGAGAAACAAATGTCACAAATTGTATGATCCTTTTACACAATTTTGAACTAAATTTATCGTATTACTAAAAATACGAGTTCAAACATACCTGAAAGATTAATTGATCATTCTCATCTACTTCCTTGAAGAGCTTCTTCTATAGTGTTTTCAAGAGTATTCTGTAATTCTAACCGCTTAGCAGACCTGATGTCGAGTATGCTGGGGGGCATAGGCTGGATCGATCCGTACAAATCGACTAAGTTAAAAAATTCTTGCTTTGTTAAGCTCTTCTTCTCGACTAGAGTATTGACAATAGCATCCATAAGTGCTCGATTTTGCTGCAGTATCTGCATGAAATATGGACTAAAATCTTAAGCTTTGTTTGTTTTCAGTTTTTTCACTGTTCAAAAGACACGCATATTGTCAGTAATAATGCTACAGTGATGAGATTAATTCACAACGTACCGATTTTGCACGTTCGTAGCAAGCTTCAAGGATCCGCAGTGCTTCTGAATCAATATACTGAAAATCAAGGATAAAATGTCAGGGTTTAAGACCAAGGTTTTCTCCAAAGGTCCTGATGTATGAAAAAGTTAATAATACTAACTATTGCAAGATATGACTTTTAGATAAATGGGTTTTTGCCAAAAGTTAATGTGTAAAGTGAAGTTTCAGAATGTCATACTATAGCAGACGAGCAAGAAATAAAAAAGAGATTACGTTTATCCTATCTTCAATCCAGAAGTTGTTCAAGCCGTAATGCTTCTCGGAGAGGCCGCCAAGTACAAAAGTCCGTGCAGCTGATCTAGCATTATCTGTTGTCTCTGCCCAAATGGTACTCAACTGGAATACCAAAGCAAGAGTGTGAAATTATAAGGAATTGCAATTACTACTTGCGGCCATCGTCATGTAAGCGATCAGTTTAATTTAAAATAAGAGCTTTACAATGAGCAGAACTAGAAAAATTTTGTTCCACATAACAAGAAAATAAAGAAACGTGACGATATTCAAGATTAATATTTGTACTAACTGTTACAGCTGAAAGATGTATAAATTTCATGAAATATTGTTAGTCAATGAACATCTTGAGATCGAAGATGTACAAGAAAAAAGCTAACTAGAAAAAAAGTACAAATTTGAAGACTAAAACAGTTCAGTTCCTCTCAAAGGCCGATGTCTGCTTTGGTTGGAAAGTTGTACCACCAAATTTAAATACTTAAAATTGCAATCTATTTAACCTTCAAACTAGGCCTCGAATCACTGCGGTATGATATTAGAACACAAGTAAAAAATTCTGAACTGAGTTATCTCTAACCTCTAGCATTATTTTCCAGGCATCTCAAATCATACATGTCTAACGAAACTTTTATTGAAGACAACAAACAGATCCCAACAAGTCTAGCAAATTACCTCCCATTTATAGGCTTTGCTTCTTAACATCAAAGAGTAAAATAGTAGGTACCATAGTAAATGATTTTTTCTGCAGATATATTGTGAGAAGAGGAAAACAATTTGCATATTCAAATATGAAAAACATAACGCTGAGTCATGTTACCTGATCCTTCCCATACCACAGTTCATCAGCTGCACGTGGCGCAAGTTGGACAGTGATATGATCCAAGAGAGATTGACGGCTGAAAAAGTAAAGGATAAAATGTTCAGCATATACGTTTATGCATACATACTGGATTGTTCGTGGGCACAAACTTTTGGGGTAAAGTAAAATATAGATTAATAAGAGAGTTATTTCAAAATAGGTGATCTGATACTATTTCCAAGTGCAGGATAAGAATAATGTATTTGACAGTAGATTATACGGAAGCCATACCTTAACATTCCTTCCTTAAATTTGATATGGTCCATTTTCATTCGTACATATCCCAATTCCCTTCCAGCTCTTGGAGCTATTGTCACCTGCCATAACAACACAACAATGGGGATACCAGATGTCAAGCATTCGTTATGAATTTGGTTTAAGAAAGAAGAAAGTTCCCATCAAAGTAAATGCACAACGTATGGGGGAGCAATTTAAATTAAAGGTATAGAACATACAAATTCAATATTCTTAAGGTCAGGGAAGTTCACAGCGACTAGAGCCATTGCTGCTTCATTTATGGCCACTTGTTTCCACGCCTCAGGGCTCCTCTCTTTTCTATCTAGCATTCCTCGTTCTTCTATTTGTGCAGCTTGTAACAAGTCATCAGTAGTAATCTGCACATGGCCAGTAGATTTACAATTATACAAGCACTGATGCTTTATGCACAAGCAATAGGTTAAACATATTATACATCAATATCATGCCTATCCTTTCATGGCACATGAGAGAACTATTCCAAGTAAAATAAAAATCTAATGTAAAATAAGTACATAAAATTCATCTATTCATATCCGCATCCTCAGTATTTATTCAAGCTCTATTTGTCCTAATCATTAATAAGAAAAGTTTCTGTCACTGACAGTCAACGGAGAAAAGTAGATCATGTGGAAATTATTTCAGATTTTTAAGCATTTCAAGAATGAATACCTCGGTTCTTCCATCACGCATCATATTGATAGCTGCAACCTCTATGATGTTGGCCAGCTCTGCACCAACCATTCCATCAGTTATACTAGCAACAGCCGTATAATCCACATCTGGAGCCATTGGCTTCTTCCGAGCATGAACCTAAAACCAGAAAATTAGAATATTGCCTCCAAATGAAGGTGTAGCCCTTAAGAATAGAGCATGCAATATCCAGTTTGCAACGACAAAAACCTACAACTACAGCTTCAGAACATTTGCAATTTTAGAAATATCAATTTAAAGCATGCATATGAACTAAAAAAATAATTACATATATAAATAATTTACAAACGAAACCTTCAGAATCTCAACACGGCCAATCAACCCAGGCTTGGGAATGTATATTTTGCGATCAAACCTCCCTGGTCTTACAAGTGCTGGATCCAAAATGTCAGGCCGATTTGTGGAAGCAATAGTAATAACTTCACCTCTGCCTTCAAACCCATCCAGGCACACAAGAAGCTGAAGCATAGTTAAAGTAACTGCATAAGAACGTGGACCCAGATACTATCTGAAAACTATAAGAAATGTGAAATTCTCATGAGACCTGATTTAATGTAGCATCACGTTCTTGTCCACCAGACCCTTTGATTAAACCACGTTTCCTTCCAACAGCATCGAGCTCATCAATGAAAACCACAGATGGAGCCTGAATAGATTTACACAAAAAAATTTACATATTTTTACTGTGAAACAACTCTAACAAAGTAAGCGACAAAAGAACTTATTCTGCTCCAACAGCAGCAGTCTATCAGGAAACGTAGTTAAACGAGGAAAGAAAAGAAGAAACAATGTGACCAGTTAGCAGAAGAGATGAAAAACCTGACATAAGTGTACATAATGATTCCATTTGTATAATGCAATGAGAAGCCTATAACCCACATGAATAATTACATCATAAAATAACTCACATTTTCCTTTGCTTCTTGATAGAGTGCTCGAACACGAGAAGCACCAACCCCGACGTATATTTCAACAAACTGAGATGCAGAAATGGAGAAGAAGTTTACACCTGCCTCACCAGCCACAGCTTTTGCTAATAATGTCTTCCCCACCCCAGGTGGGCCACAAAGAAGTATACCACCTGAAGTATTTGAAGAGAGAGTTCCAACATTGCATTAGGGCACAAGAAGAACAACACAGGGTAGTGAAGAAAAGCTAATGGATATTGGAATCTAGATGCAACTGAAATATGGAATTATTGGCCGGATTGCTACTTGCACATACTTCCTGAACCAAGTTGTAGAACATAACCAGAAATGCAAAGACCATTTAATTTCTAAAATTAACAAAAAATTACACTGAAGGTTCAAACTAAAATAGAGAAGTAGATACCATTGTGTTTTACCAACTGGCAATGCCTTAGACCTAATTATTCTGAGTAGCATAAGACCAGTTTACTAGCAGATAGGAATAGGACTGATAGAACTACTGGCGCCACAGAGTCCTAAGATGTGTTTCTCACATGCAACCAACCAATCAATCTAATTTGGTCAAACTATTAGATATTACAAGTACTAATGCATAATTTCGAAAAGGAAGTTCGAGACCAACATATTATATCTCCATTCCATAGCCGAAGAGCAAGAGAGTCGGCATGAGTGTGAGACACAGCAATATATCTTCAGAACTACCACTAAAATACAGAGAGTAACAAGAGATCAAATGACTATTAAAAAACTAAAGGCATGTCATATGAAGGTACTGCATCATTTAGAGTCAAAAGGAATCATGTAGATAAAGGTTAAGGCTTGTCGATGAGGAAAGAGCAAGGAGAGTGAAGATAGAACGAGATAAAAAAGGAAAAACCAGACTTTGTTCAATGCAATAACCTGACCTGGTATTTTAACTCCTCGTCTACGGTACATTTCCCCATGAGTAAAGAACTTCACAATCTCCTCAAGCTCAAGTCGGATTTTCCCGAGCCCTGCAACATCTGAGAACTTGACATCCACACCTCTTTCCAAATACTGTGGAAGTCTCCTGTTCTGAGCCCGTCGAACACGTGCACCAGACTTCATAAATTGCTCTGCCATTTTCATATAAGGATTGTCATCTTCCTTGCCTCCTTCTTCCTCATCATCTCCAGCCTCAATCCCAGCCATTTCCCTCTCCAGCTGCCTCATCTTCTTCTTCTCCTCAGCCTCTGCCTTTTCTATCTTCAACCTGTCCTCGTAATCCTTCTTCTGTTTTTTATAGTTAAGAACAACCGTACGATAAAATATATAGAAGAAAACAAACCCAAGAGCTGTGGAAACATTAGAATCACTAGCTAAACGGTTCCACATGTATGCCATGCTTTCTGAGTTCCTACGCGCTCGGCGCAATGACTCCTCATACTTCACTTTCTTCACTTCCATCCTTCTTTGCTTCGCTGCCATTTTCTTTTGCATGTTCATCGCCTTCTCCATCATTACCCTGTCTTGTCTCATCTTTGCCAATTCCTCATCTTTCCTCCGCCTAAACTCCTCCCTCATTCTCTTCAACTCCAATGCCTTCTTAGACTGAGGCTTTGGCTTCACCAATGAAAACATCCATGAAGGAATCTCCGACAAAAACCAAAGATAAGGCTTTGGGATTTCTGGCTTTTTCAAAGGGGGGCTATAAGCATTTATACAGAGCCCATTAATTTGCAACTCATCCCATTCCTCCCAAAATTTTGAATCACTCTCAAATGAAGGCAACACTACTCTAACAACCTTGTTATCCTCCAAAACAGCCAAAACAACCTCCGGCTGCTGCTTTAATCGGACATTTGGGGGCTTAATAATGTGCCTAAGCTTATTTTCCCTTTTCAAATCCAAGATTTCACTATAAGCAAGCCTGTCCGATACTACAGGAAGCCCTTGTGTCCATTTTCGCAGTTCCTCGGGCGTTAAAGCTTCAGTCCTTTTCCCCGAACGCTTCTTTTCAGAGACTTTAGCTGCAGCTAAACAGGGTTGGGGAAGTGAAACTGAGATTACAGTTAGTGTTACTGAGAATTTGAGTAAATTCAATGGTGCTCTCTTGAATATCGATTCTTCTTTATCTTCCTTAACCTCACGTCGATTTCCTGAGTGGCTTTTCCCAAGATTGCACGAAATTGGGAAGAGGGTTTTGGGTTTTCTGAAGTTGGGATGCTGATACAGAGGAAGCGACGGCAAGAATGAGGAATTGAGAATGCAATTACAAGCCATGAAGTTCTTCAACTTCAGACAAAACAAAAGAATACAATCGTTAACGAAATTCAGAATGATAACATTGCACAGTGTCACTGCAATCTTAGACACTGAAGAGTTTGTGATAACGATGAAAATAGAGCAACACGCAGAACAACATATGGGCGGAAATCTGAGTATATATTTCTTTGCTTTACTGAGATGCAGATTACCGATGAGAGCTACAGCGCCACCGCCGGCCGGCTGGGGTTGGCGGAGAGGTTTATGGTTAATCGGCGGTGATAGCCCCAAATTAAAGAAGAACCCATATATGATGGGCCTTTATGGACTTCTCTCTCATGGAATATGGGTATAAGCAAAGCCCATTGGGCCTGGAAACTGGTCCATAGAGAAATTTTACTTGGAAGAGTATAATGTTTAAATCCTTTTCAATAGCACTCTCAGGGAGAAAAAATAAATATCTTAAAAATCAAAATTTCATTGGGTTTAGTATTCATCAAACAGAAATTTAGGTTAACGAGGCCTTGCTTGATTAGTGAGGTTAAATTCGTAAAATCAAGTTCAAATTTCATGAATTTGTGTTGCTGGTTTATTTTTAATAGCAATGATTTACTTAAAAGTATTATTATATAAACTTAGTATTTAAATTTGAAGGTACTAATGTGGAAATAAATAACATAATAATAATAATAATTATTCTCAAAAAAACCCATAAGTTTAGGATGACTTATATGGAGATAATATTTTTTAAAAAAAAATTAGAGATACAAAATATTATATCCAAAATAAAAGTAACCACATTTGAGTATATTTTTCTAATAAATAAAAAGACATATATGTTATTTGAGTGTAAGTTTATTTAATTTCATGGTATTTTTATTATTTATTTGTTTTGCTCGAAAGTATGCTCAAATTTAAAACTAATAATGTATTTAATAAATATTTATAATCACATACACTAAATGATGAAAAAAGGAGATAGTATATATTAAAAAGAATTAACAATGCTGTCACAATGGATTGTAATGATTGTGTTTCACAGCTTGTATATTAATTCTTTCATCTATATCTCGCTTATGTTATATTTGAATGAAATTATTCGAAATTAAAAAAAAATCATACAACTTCATATAAAAAAATTATTTTTTAAAATAAAATTTTGAAATAAGAATTAAAAAACTTAAAATCCTTTTTAATATGAGATATTATTCGTACAAGTCCTGGAATTTTTTCTTTTATTATTATAGTAAAAACATAATGAGTTCAAACGTTATGGGGCCTCAGCTCTAGACGCCAAATGTTCTCCACTACATAGCTAAACAAATGTTGTTCATCACTACATGGAAAATTAGGGCTTAAAATGGCGCGGAGAGCGGCTCTTTAACCCTACACTCCTCCGGAGAGGACTCCACCGCAAGTGCAGAAGTGGAACACTGGCAATATGTCTCCACAGTAGTGATCTCCGTCTCGATAACTTCCTTGCTGCACTCTTCCGCCGCCTTGTGCGGCGGAGTTGCGACGTCTGAAACCACCAGCACCACCGTCTCTTTGGTTGCCACCACCGGCTTCTGCAATTCCTGCAAGAGAAATTAAAGATCAGCATGGAGATTTGTTGGTAATGGAGAAGATGGAAATTCAGAGAAGTGGAGGATTCATTGATAATTTACCTGATCATGATTAAGTATCGTCGAGGCTTCATCATCAGGTTCTTTTCTCTGAACTATGTCAACAGCAATTTCCTGCAAGCATGCATCGTCAAAGCAACCAAAATCTTGTTGATCGTGTATGTAATATCAACTGTAGTTGATGGTATGCATGTAACTGGGGAGTTGTTCGTCTGATGGAGCGGAAGTACTGCCATCTGATTACAAACCCTTATATATGCTTCACTATATGTGTTGATCATGATCAAAATAATCAATACTTTTTATTACATATAGAAGCAAAAAGTACAGAGAAAACATGCGGCGTGGCTGACCTATGTACGTACCCTGACATGGTTGAGTTGGCCTTGGTTTAAGGTGCGAGGTTCCAGTTCAATGGAGCAGCAGAAATTAGCCATGAACGAGATGATGGCAATGGATTTTCAGTTTATTTAAAACCAAAATTGATAGAGCCCTTTGTGGTATTTAAATTTTCCCAACTGGAAATTCACGGATCATTTTAACTTTACATCGGAGAAATTGAGGGTGGGGAGTTGAAAAAATCTCGTGCCTCCTGTTCCTTATTTGAGTGGATGAGATTTTGATTAATTTTCAACTTGTGAACTGTCAAGTCAAGTGCTTCACGAGGAGCAAATAAATACTCCAGCTTTTATTTTCTATTGGATGGGGATATATCATTTGGGCTCAAGGGTTCAAGAATTGTGACAAGTGAGAGAAAAATAGGATGAAATTGATGGTTTTTGGTTTGGTGCGATTTCATGTGTTTAGATACTTTCAAGAATTACAACGTAAAATTTGCAGAGATGGTTCACTTCCAGGATACAAATATTTCAATGTGTGTTGTGTTAACCCTTCAACTTTTATCACACTTGCTTTCTTATTTTAGGTCATCCTCATTTTTTTGTGAATTTCATTATGACCACACATTAATTTTAAACTCTAATTGCATGCGATCAATAGACACAATTTTCCCACATCTGTTCCTCGCACAAGAGGACTGAACATTTATTGTGTCGATAACATACAACATAAATCAGATGAATCATGAACCAGAACACATATCGTGTAAGATGTGAATGAGGAACAGAAGCTTCAAGAAAGGTGCCATCCTGATACACCACAGTACTGCTATAACTAGCTTCCTTCCCATTGTTTATGAATTCTCGGAACAAAAACGGAAAACAATTATGTTGTCACAAAGCATACTTATCATGGATGATGCAGAAGGATGCTATAACCAAGTTGCTCCGCTGTATCAGTAAAGGATAACGAATGTACGAGAGCTAATTTCTTATGCGACCTAATGTTCACTATTAGGGAAAAGATAAAACGGAACTGTCAACTAATTTCACGATTCAACTGTAGTCACCTGCTGCCATTCCCCATCTACCGCTTCTTTCCATACTGTGATGTTATTTTGTCCATCAGCCACAGCGAGTGTGTTCCCAGTCAGTGACCAAGAGACCCTCCAAACAGGAGAACCAAAGTCCTTCAAAATCTTACCATCCCATTGATCACCTTCCTTGAGTGCAGTCCATATTATTACCTTTCCATCTTCAGAAGCACTTGCAATCATCGACTTAGGAAGCCCCAAGTTAGGTGCCCAGGAAACATCCCTCACCCAATCAGTATGCATTTTAAGAGCTCGGGAGCAATCCATCCTCCAAGTTCCGTTATCAAACTTCCACACTTTCACTGTATTATCACAGCCACCAGATGCTAGTTTCTGAACAGGATTGAGTAGGCCAGGACCTACAAGAGCACCAATGGCAGTTGATGGGGGCCAAGTGACTGATGTAACCCCAACTGGATGAGCATGTTCAATTTGTGATTTGTCCCATCCACCATCCGATCTTGCAGTGAAGACCGAGATGTTGCCATCTGCCGATCCACATGCCAGACGAAGACCTAGCTCATGAGGAGCCCAGGAAATACAATTCACAGACGCTTTGTGATCATCGAAAACATGAGCTTGAATCCACTCATTTTGATTGCCTTCCTTCCATATTACAACCTTTCCATCATAAGAACAAGAAGCAAGGATTGATCCAAACTTAGGATGGGCCCATGCAACTTGCCATACTGGCCCTTGGTGACCAGTTAAAGTAGCAAGGTGCTGAGATCTCGAGTTGCTAACTCCAATTATCTTAATAGCATTGTCAGAAGAAGCAGTAGCCAGACGTTTACCATAATAATCCATTGCCACATCATGAACAATGTCCTGGTGACCTGTCTCAATCTTTTGCCCAGGCATGTCTCTTTTATAGATAACAACCACAAGCTCTAAAATTTCACAAAACTGGATTTCTTCAGCCTATTTTTGCTCCTAACATACAGAGAGGACTTCAGTTACTGCTTTCAACGGTTCCAACAAACAAGAACAGGTTAAATTTCTACAGAAACCAAACTCAACAAACACATAAATCAAATGCCCCCAGTCTCCCACCCTCTACCACCACGAAGAGAAGAACAAGAGTGTGGGGACTAAACTAAGACTCCATTCTTACCCTTAATTAATTAATTAAAACACTGCACTAATCACTATCAGCAACAATGAAAGGGCTAAAGACATCTAGTTAAGTAATAGATAAAGAGAAGACAAAAGAAGAAATTATTTAAATCATGAATTCGAAATACCATTTCATTTGAAAGGAGTAATAATAAGAGCAATGCAAAGTCATTATAAATAAGTTCTATGGCATCATAAGAAGATTTGATGGGAAGCAATCACTTTCTCTAATTGGCATAGGATTGGACAAAGGAGAAAGCGTCCAGCCCTTCCCCAGAGTATGGTCAATCTGGGATGAATGAAAGAGAAGCACCTAGGATCATAGTGAGAATCCGAGACCAATACAAGCAAAAATCCCCACATCAATTAGCTTGGCTTTAGCGCGTAAAGGAATGTACTAGACCTCCCTCCCTAAACCAGCTCCAAGAACCTTTCTTAAAGAAGCTGGTAGCGGAGTTCCCCTTGATCCTCTTCTCTCAGAAACTGTCGCAAAGTTTTCTTCTCTAATAATGACAATCGATAAAATTTAAAACACACATACTGAGTTTATAGAAATAACATCATATATCTAAAGAAGTTTTAACTACAGAAAATCGTTAAGTATACCGCCGTCATTGCGCCTAACATGAAATAAAATTCCAATAAATTCAACAATAGTCTAAAAACACCGCACGCCAGATTTCATATAAACAACCATGTTAAATTACAGAGTAAAAATAAAATAAAATAAAGCCACGCGGCGACATTACAGCGCAATCAACAACGCCTTCTTCCACAAAACTAAGAAAAAAAAGATCACCAACAATCGGGAAACCCTAATTCTGGAACTAGGTTGATTAACCGATCACTCCAAATCAAGTCGATCACCCAAAAATGAAAAACCCAACACCAAAATCATACCAACAAATTTGATTAGATAAGAGGACACCATAAGTTCAGGTAGACAAGATTGAACAAAATATTCATCGCAATAAAGTGCTTGTACACAAACCAAAATCGCAGAAAACCTCTGACCCGTTGAAATGTCTGTTCTCGAGCTTGCACTGAACGTCCGTCCTCAACTGCACTGCAGACTCCAAAGAAATTACCAATTCGGCGTGTACCAATGAAACATGGGGTAAGCCATTGCGTTGATCTAAACTGGGCCGTGGCCCACCAATGACTTATTTGATATCCAATAAAGTTATTAAATTCATTTTAACTCCACGTTATATAAAAAAAAATTATAAAAAATTATTTTTATATTATATTCAGACAACTCCCTAATCAATCTAGTCTCAGAGTTTTTTTTAATATTTTTTCATATAACAATAAGTGTAATTGATAATTTATTTTTTTCAATGATTTTTTTTAACACATAAGCCCAACCCACACTGCCTAATACGCGAATCCGCTGCCCAATGAAAGTGCAAAGCATTTCTAATATCACATAAAATTTCTTGAATTTTTTCCTTAAAATGTATAAATATTTATTGATTTTGATAAAATTACAACTACATCCCTTGAAATTATAGTTGTAACTTATAATACCAACTGTAATTTTGTTCAAAGCACAAACATTCTTAGAGGATATAGCTGTAAGTTTATAAAAAAAAAATTATATATATATATATATATATAGTATTTTTCCATAAAGCATAACGACCTAATTTACCCAAAATATCGAGCTAAATTTGGAAATTAATGATGAGCGTAATTCAACAGCCATAATGAGAATAGGCAAGCAATCAAAAATAAATTTATATACACACACTTTTTTTTATTATGTATTTTTATATTATTATTTCTAATAAAAGTTTAAGAGAGCATGTAACACTACATTAACATATTAATCAAGATAATAATTTCAAAAATTATGTTCTTTTTCTTATAAATTACATATTAATCATTGATATGTTTTTTATCATATGGTCGTAATGAAATCAGATATGCTTGGTTCAAGTCCGATCAGTACCATTCTAATGTTTTAAATGTATATTCAGGGCCATTTAATATATTATCAGCAGTCAACAAGGCTTTAGTCGAGTGATAAAATTAAAATTTCACAATTAAAATTTTTTAAGTTTGAGTCTCACAAATATAAGTGAAATAATCTACTTTTATAATAGGGAAAATTAAATATTTCATGAGGTTTCTTAAACATACTTTTGAATTTAATGCTGAGTGTTGAATCCGCGTTGACAGCTCCAACAAGATTCAAAATTGTGGGCGGCTTCGTAAACACGAATTTACCGCCGTGAAGTCTTGGCCGTCAGTAAGTTGGCTGCTAGCGAGGAGTAAGGAAGAAAATGAAGCAGCATTATGGCTATTGTTTGGTGCCAAATTAGGTTGTTGAGAAAAAGTCCGGCTATACCCACTAATTATTTCTCCCAATACTATTTCACAATAATGTCTTCAAAATAACTAGGGATGACAACGAGGTCGGAGTTAATAACTAGAGATGACAATGAAAGTTGGGTTTTATTCATAATCGATTTGAATGTTAATATGTATACGTATAAATTTGTAACTAAATATTGCGACTAACCCATTATGTCTTATGTATTGAAAGTTTTGTATAGGTTTTGAGACGTTAAATATGGTGGAAAATAATAATTTAAATTTAATAAAAAATAGTGCAATTTAATCGTGTATCTCGTTATTGCTACTATGTGGATTTCATGTGTATTAGGAGTCAATTGAATTGGACTGGAAATTCGATCTTTGGGGCACTCATGTTGTACAAGATGTTATGAGTGTTCTTAAGGACAATCCCCTTCCTAGAAGCAACTGAGGGGGACGGTGTCCCTCTTCTGGCAAAAAGGATCATCTCGTTTCTTTGGTTCACCACAGGAGTATGCATGTACTCCCTCTAGCGTCCACGCCGTCGAGATGGAATGACCTCCACCAATATAGTAGTAAAGGATCAATGCTAGGAATTACTTTAGAACTATTACGATTTATGAAGAATTGCAAGAACTATTTTTTGGGATTTTTGGTTATGTAGAAAACTATTTTCTTAGGCTATATAAATGGAGTAAGGGAGCACGAAAATTCCCAGCAAAAATCTGACTTTATGATCTGTTGAAACGGACCACTTTAAGCTCCCTTATGAAGATCAATTAATTTTTCGCCTAAATAATTTAATTAATCTCAATAATTGAATTTAAACTTAAAACTAGTTATCTCATTAAACCCGTAAGTGCAAAGCTAGCCAAACTAGTTTGAGCATGCCCATGATTCAATTAATTCAATTAAATGAACGCGAGTATCAAATGTGTGTTCCATCATGGATTTGCGTATTCTGAACTCACTATTAAATAGATTTGAACTTGAATCAAATACAATTTAACTGTCAATTTTATTTTGTTGAGGTTTAATTAAATTATATTTAATTAATATTTCTTAATTAATTCTTGGTTGAAGAGTGACAATTATCATGGCTGGCCATTTAGCAATTTATAGCACCGAGAATAGGTGAATCAGTGTGCAACTTGTGAGTTAGAGTTCCATGCAAATATGACCATTTTATTGCAAATCTTGCAACAAAGTCTAGGGTATGAAATTTGTTATCGGTTCTCATTCTTAACTTTTACATCTATATATTTTACTTTACCCTTGTGTTTACCATTTTATCAATATAGAAAGACACATTTCCCTATCTATTTGAACTACCATGTCAATAGTCTTGGAGAATACACACCATAAAGAACATGGGAGATTCGTCACCATCTCATGACGAACAATAAATACTATTTTGAAACTCACGAACCTTCATGCATGTTCCGACTATGTTCAAAACATGGCTTTTTATAGCCTCAGTAGAAACAGTAATTGCCCCCATGATGAAGTCATAGCCTCTCTATGCATAAGATTACTGTGAAACTTCGAGTCTATGAATTTCTTAATGCACTATCGTAACAAGGAGAATCATATCATACCGATCAGACTTATATAAGGTTTCGTATGATGTCTCCTATGTGTCGTTCAGTGAATTTGACAATCCTTTTTCAAGTGTCCACTAAAATACACAAACGTCACACATCAATCATCTATGAACACGATGCGCATCATATAAACGCAACATTTAGTACAAATCTTTATATAATCATGATCAATGGCCCGTTTTGACGAATACTCGTCGAGGAATGTTTTAGACGATGTACTTAGAATTAAGAACTTAAACTTAAAATATGTTATATTATGATCATGTTAATTTTTGTTTTTTACTTTATGTTGTCATTATATTACATATTTTAGTTTTTTTTATAAGAATATATATCTAAAATAGAATATATATTGTAACCACGTCGGTACCAAGTCATATCTTGTATTTTTCAGATTTTATATATGTTATATATGCATTATGTCGTGTTCGTATCCATACATCACAGTTCACAGGTAATATATCATTTATTCCTCTAAATCTTAACACACACACACACATATATATATATATATATATATATATATATATATATTATTTTGAATTAGGATCATACAATATTTTCTTATATATTCCTCTAATCATGACCATGTAAATTAAGAGAATAGTTGAGTAATTATCAGATATGGCTTAATTAGTACAACATGATTTATTTTTTCGGAGTTAAAATACAATTATCTAGAAGCCCTTTAATTGGATTAATCCAAGCATTTCATTTTCTATAACTCACTTTTGTTTGTTAATAGTAATGATAATAGTAACATCAATATTTTTTAATTAATATAATATAAAAGTTAATACTTTTATTTTAAATAAACCATGTATTAATGAAAATTAAGTGAAAATTTATTTTTTATGGGTTAAAAAATAGGGTAAATTACTTTTTGCCATCAAAACTGTGTCCGTTATTGCAGTTTGTCATTTAAGTTTTTTTCTTAGTCAATTTACCATCTCAACATTGTGAAATTTGCACTTTGTCATATATAATCATCTTATTGTTGATTTTTCTGTCGAAAAAACATCACATGCTATGTATACGCAAAGAATATCACATCACATAACTTTTAAATATCAAATATGCACTGCATGTGATGTTTTTTTGATAAAAAAATATAATTAAAAAATAATTTAAATAACAAAATACAAAAAAAAAATAAAAAAAAAAATTAAATATCAAAATATAAAAACAGTTATAATTTTGAACGATCACAAAATATAATTAACCCTAAATTATAAGGACATAAACAGAGTTTACTACAACCAAAAATCATGAAAATAGCAGTTTCAATCAGAAAAAACAAATAGTAATGTTTATGCCGGCCCAACCAGAATTAACATGACAGGTGATAGATGTCACCATCTCCCACCATCCCAACATCCATCATCATCCACATCTCACTTTTTCACACTTGTCTTTTCACGTTTATTCCTCCACCTGCTTCCACTCTTATCACTCATCATCGATCATGTCTCGTGCTACATGTATGTAGCCATGTTATGCTGCATGCATATATGTGCTGATGCACACATGCGTCAATGCTACTCATATGATGATGAACTTGATAGCACACGTCTCATCTCCTGGCCATATCGGCATGTGGTATTCCCCATCCCAGATTCATCCGGTATCATAATATCTTCCAATCCTACATGGCTATCTACTCTTATATATATATCTATTTTAAATCAAACACATTTGTAATAATACTTTAACTATTATTTTTTTTTATTTTTTTTGTTTTGTTAAAAATTACGTAGCTTCATTAGCGGCGACTGCAATTATAAAAGTTTGGTATAAATTATAAATATTGACAGCATCACCAAAAATTTGGACAATCATTTTATTATGAGCCTATTTTATTAGCATTCGTTATTTTTTTATTCTTTTTTATGAACTGTTCAAAATGTCCATTTAGATTATAAATTATAATTTTATATTTTTTTTATTTTAAAAAAAAAAATTATAGACTAATATGTTTTGTGGATTGTAAATACTTATATTTTATAAATAAAAATATATCGAATTTATAATTATGATAAATTTTAAGAAGAAATAGAGGTAATTTATTCTTAAAAAATAGATAGTGATAGTAATTAAATGGTATATTTAATGGAAATAGAGTAGAATCGAGGATGCGCATGCAAAACCTATCATCATGGTGTCCTCTATGACCCACGCAATCCCCTTCCCATACCTCTATGCTTTTTACGGTTTTACCCCTCTCTTTCTATTACCTGTATGCCCTTCTTCACTCCATCTATCTACCCTCTTAGCCATTCATATTTATTGTTATTCCTTTTTCTTTATGTACCTTAATTAATGTGGCATGCAATATGCTGAAGGTGTATGAGTAAATAGATTTGAAGAATTATACAGTGGATACCAGTATTTTATATATAATAAATTAATAACAAAATAAATTAGTAGTACGATGAAAGATTAAGATGTAGTATATAATTATGACGAGTAAGTAATGTTAAGATTGTATATTTATAAAGATGATTATAATACTGTAGAAATAAGTCTTATATATACGTCAAAAATAATCATCTAGAATTTTTATTCTGAAATTTAATGTAAGTTTTATTATTTATAAATTGATATAAATATTGAAGATATATTTATTTGCGTATTCTATAATATTCTGTTAGAATTAGAGAGAAATTTGCTACACCAAAATTCTTTTTTTATAAGCTAAAAATTAGCCAAGTGTGTGGATACAGATTCGGTGTCTATATATGTGAGCAATGATAGTGATATAGAAATGATGTTAGTTATGTATTTTTTAAAATATATATATAGAATATTAATTGACGTAAAAGAGTACATATCAAAAAACCCTCAGTTTACAACTATATAATAACAAATACACAAAAAAAATTTATCAATTAATATTAGAAATTGTAAAAAAAGCTTGTAATATAACAAGAAGTTCAGGTTGTTTTATTATGGAAACTCCTGGATTCTCGTTTTAGGGACTTATTCAACAAAGATATATATTGATGAGCGGCGGTATACATCTCACTCGATCGCTTTAGTATCACGCATTTTGGATGATGCTCTTATATTCTGTCTTATTAATAATCAAAATTTAGATAAACAGTATTATTGAAATAATAAATTATATTTGTGATCTTTCATTAGCTATGTATTTTTAATACATTATGTTGAAATTAATTTAGGACAGCATTGCAGAACAAAATATAATACATTTGTATTTTTTGGATATTATTTTGTATATCTACTACATATATTAGTTTTTAATGGAGTTATTTTGTAAGCATTAACGTTTGAACTGGCCAATTTATATAAGTAATAGCAGAAGGTATTAGTTCAATTAGTCAGTCTTCTTTAAATTAAAAAACGTAATTTACTTGTTGAATCTGAACAATACTAATAACTATAAATTAAACATTCTTCTCCATGATATATACTAAATTGTGTCAAAGATATTATGTCCCTTGCGCGCCTGGAAGGCAAAAAACCTATAAGCATAACAAAATTTAAAAAACAACCAGTACTAATCCTTTTCATATAGAGAATTAAAAAGAAAAATTGTAATAATGAATAATAATATCGTTTAATGTATGTCCTAAATGCTTTTATCGAGATTTTGACAGATATCATTTAGACGTTTATGTATTGAGGTTATAAGAGAAGTTCTAGAGTCATATTAACTAATAGGTGTTATGTCTGCCACTTTTTATATGAATTTATTATTTCATAATTCTTAATTATATTTGCGTATTGATTGAATTTATATATTACCCGATTTATCTAATATTTTAATATGATAATGTAATTATAATTTCTATATAAAAAAAATGAAAAACAAAAGCAAAGGAGGTAGAATAATAAACTCAGCATACCCCAGAGAGAAAGGACAGTTTGGTCCTGACAGCAGTCCCATTCATAAAATATTCCAAATCCAGTGTCTGCCTACACAGCACAGTATCAACACCAGAGTGTCTGAAGCTACATAGCCATTGCCAGGGTGTGTTGTCTAGACTGTTAGGAGTTTGTTTGGTATACACAAACACAAGAATGGGAGGAAAGGAGCAAGTGCTAGCTTGGTGGTGAGCCTTATACTATTCTCTTGGATGGCGACTCTTATTTTGTATATATCAGAAATGTAGGAGGTTGACTAAAGAGAAGCTGATGTGCATGCCCATATATATGTAGACACTAGCTACTCACATAAATCTACTCTACGAGACTCATGAAAAAAAAACCCATCCAGTTAGATATTAGTTTAATATATTGATAGGTCAGTGGCTCACAATCGGAATGTCTTAGCTACTTGTTCGCTCTTGTTCTACCTTCTCCACTTGTCAGTTAGCACTAACACTAGTTGCTGCGTTAGCACGTTATGACTCCTGATGATATTCTAGGGTGATTTAATCATCCTTTTATGACACAGATGCCCAGGTGTTTCTTCGGAGACGGTCAGTCATGTGCCTAGATAAATTGCATGTGATTGTTCACTCTCGCGCTACTATGCGAGTTGGGGGAGTACGTTGATTTGTCTGTCTTTGGAGCTTCTTATTGCGTATGTTTGTCTTTGTTTTTGCTTTTTGCGCTTTTGTTTCTGTGTTGGGTTTCGCGACTTTTGAGGCTACTGTAGGCATTAGATGCTTAATATGCACTTGTACGTAGGATGATTTTTTGTTGTTTGAAATTCTTAATCAGTGAATTAATGAATTGAAGAACCTGTGGGATTTGGAAGGGGCACTCCACACGTGGTGGCATTGGAAGTATTTATGATGTGACGAAAGAATTTTATTTCATTATTGGGATTAGGTTTATCAATGAATATAAATTCATATAGTAGCCAACACCTATTATAATATGACTCAAACTTCATTAACGCTCAATTTAGTTAGTCTTCAATATGGGTAGATTAGACATCTTTTAGATTCTATTGTTTATTCATATCATTAATATTCATTACTTTTACTTTATTAATATAAACAGATCCAATTTGATCAGGTTTTTTGTTTTTATAAATTTTTAGAGAAGCTTGAAAAGGTATTCTTTTGATTTTGCACATATGATCATTTTACACTTTATATGGAATTTTGATATATAGGAGTTTGTGTTATTGTGTGAAGAATTAGGTTATAGTTATTTTTAAGCAAAATGCATACACTCACTATATGTCATTGATTATGTGGATTTATTCTATATATAGATCATATAATAATTGTCTGTATTAAGGTGGACTTTGTCGTGGATTCCCTGGGCACTTATCATTTATTCCTGTTATGTTTATCACTCATATAGTGTATGAGGCAGTGATAAATTTTAACCTGACAGTTTTGTTTATTTATTTACAGTCAAATCTTATTGTCACCACTGTCTCAAAGAACGTATAAAGAATTTGTACTTAATAGGCTTTTCGATAGAGTATATTAATTTTATTGAGTTGAAGAAGTTCATCGTCCATGTATCTCTGAGTCAAGATATATATTGATGCTTCACGCACTCTTTGCCGTCTTATTGGTTTGTGGTCGTTTAAAGCCGAAGAAAAACTAGTGGTGTTATTTAGCCATTGATAGTTTCTTCACGGAGTAACTTTCTATTGCAGTATTATTCATTTGATTAAAAGGAATATGTAAATGAAATAAGGTTAATAGCCCACTACAACAGATGATGTTTGAATTTGTATATCCTTTTGTCGGCAGTGTAAATGAATTAAAATGACGTTCAGTGGCTGCAATATAGGTGGTGTTTCAATTGGATTCTTAATTATTGAGATATACCACACTCAGATCATTCTTCGTGGAGATCATTAGGTCAAATACGCATCTTTGAGCCACAATGTGACTAGTAGACAAGGAGTTGCTCTTGTCTCAGCTGCTCTGCGGAGCAAAGCAGGTAGGTCTATAGGATATTTAATATATATTTGACTTTAGTAGTAATGTACTTATGAGTATGTAGAGAATATTGTCCTTATTACACCTGAAGATCAGTTGTTGTAATACTCTGTCTTCACATTGATGAGTGCATAATATAATGCTAACGAATATTGACTTCAAGTCTCGCAAAGGACTTCACATGCAGCCGAGAGAGCCAGATCACGTCTTCACATTACTGTGAGGTCGCTCCATCATTTTTATCTCTACTAGACGCTCTAAGCACAATCAAGTATGGAGTGTCCATAGATATATAGAGAGGTTAAATCGCATTGTGTATCTCACACGTTTTATGCTCACAAAATTGGTAAGTTCAGTGTTGATACCTGCAAAACTATGAGATAATGCATTGAGTGGATATGTACAAGCCTTTCGGAATGCTTGTTATTCAGCTCGTCGGGATTATTGATAGTTCCCCCTCTCTTTATATAAATTTCTCTCACTATAGTCTCTCTTTTTGAGCTCTACTTGTGCCTTACTTCTGTTCTTAGATTCCTCTAAGATTTGAATATTCCATCTTCTACACAGAGTGAGTGAGAGAAACAATGGCAGAGAGGAGAGAAGCAGTCTAAACTCATATGCTCGCGATTTGATTATTGGGTTTAAATGTTTTGAAAGAAATATTACAAGGAGTGTTTTTTGTTTTATGTAAAATCCCGCTTTTTGCGAGAAAATATCAGAGATAGCAACGCGAGTAAGCAAAGAGAAATATTAGAATGCCTCTCTATAGGGCTGTCAAGAGAGGAGGTGTAAGATGTAGGGAGAAGCGTGACAGCTAATGAATAAACTCTTGATGGAGTGCAGATATTGATATGAGTAGGCCACTGCAGAATACAGGTGTCACAGTTTTTGGTTATCGAAAATAACGGCTACCTTTTCGATCCATTCAGCTATTGGTTCTCTCCAAGTGGTGGAGAAAAAACCGTTGAACGGCGGGCGTTCTTTGATAAAATCCACGACTTTCACAAACGCTATAAAGCAATTAATTCACAAGTATATGTAGGTGCCATGAGTATATCTTATGGCTTATTTTTTGAGACTCACTCACTCGCAAATTTGGCATACTCTTCATGCTGAATTATTACGGATGCGAGATGGTTTCAAGTAAATGTACAATGAGTTACTTTTAGAGTGTAATCGCTCTTTGGCCAAGAATGACCAGCTTATATAGGCACTTACACAAAGCATCACCACAATCTGTGAATTCAGTGGCTGACAAGAGTGCGCCTTGGCAACAACCTCTAACGCACTTGACCACCTGCAGCGATCCGCGCCAAGGGATGCATAGTTTCCTGCAGGGTGAGGTATAACTTCTACATGGGGAATACGGTTTTACTATAAAATAAGTCATTATTGTAAATCTATGCTGTATGACCCGTCCCCTATTGCTTTGTGGTGCATGTTTGTAGCGAGTAGTCTTGATGGTGGTCTCTTGTGTATTCGCTTTTTATGTTATTTGTCTCCTCCAGGCTTTTGTTCCATTGCAGAGAGAATGTACTGCAAACATGAAGTTTCTTTTCAAAGGTCCATCTGGAACTTGGGCTGTTGTCACGTGGGTATAATGCTCTGGGAACTGAAGGTTATTCGAATGGTATGGTTGACCACATTGTATAACTTTTAGTTCAATATTTAATTTATCTTTTGATCAATTGATGTCCATAACGGAGTGTTGACATGGTGTATTTGTCATGTATGGTTTGGGCCTAGATATATCTTTTGTTAACAGTGAAATTGCTAATGGACTTGTCATGAAAAACACATATCAGAGATTGTTCTTAATATGTTTAATATTGTATTCTTAAATGCTTTTTGTTTGAGTTGGTTGTATTATATAAAATGTCACTTGCCAATAGTATTTGTGATGTCATTCATTTGGAAGCAATTATTTTATTTTTTGCTCGTAAATCGGGTGGGTCATATATACTCGGATATTGAGGGACTCTATGTCGTGTGATGCGCGATAAATAGATGATTTGGCAATGAGGAGTGTCTGTTCTTTGCTGAAAAATTTCCTCTCGTATAACTGTTGAGGATAATGTTATGACATATGTTTGTACATGTTGATAATTATTAATTATTGGAGTAGCCTGGTCCGGATTCCATTGAGAATATCGTTAGCTTATGGTTCCTCGAGTGGTTTTACAACTCTGGTGTGGCAGTCAAGAGCTTGGGGTCTTGGGTATTGGGTTCCTAGAGTCTCTCGGAGCATCATGGTGTAAGCTCACGGAGCTTAAAGTTATTGTTCTCCGGTGTTTATATATCATGTTACGTTTAAAGTACATAAAAGGAATGAACATGGATTACTCAAATGTAACAGTTATCCTATCTCAGTTGGCTATTGAAATACACCTCAAGGATACAGCTTTGCGCTGTTTGGTGTCGCCGATTAGACCGATCATCTGTGGGATATTCTAATCGTGCACTGACCCTACTAGACTTCCATAGATTGTGTTAGGAACCAATATGAGACTATTATATACTTTCGACGCAGTGTGGTTGTTCATATGAATTATAGGTGTTTTTTTCTCTCTTTTTATCGTGTATCCATTTATGAGATATTATTATGACACACACTCCACTCGCATTATTAAATTTAGCACTTACGGTACTTGAAATTATAGTTGTATATATTCGTTCGCCAACAACTTTTGTCGCCGAGGTCTCGCGACTGAATATGTGATTCTCTGTTTGGCCGGCCTATTTTTACTGCGTTTCTCGTGAATGCATTCGGAAATGATGGTCAGTTTTGGGAGAGGTTATGTAAGAACTCCATTAGAACTCTTTCTTTTTCTAGATTGGGTTTTTGTCTATACACTCAGGAATTGTGTGTGGTCGAGGTATCCAATAATTAATGGTGCATACAAACTGTCTATAGGTAATTGCTGTTTCCTAATATTCCACAGGTTATGGCATAGTAAGAATGGTAATGAGATTCACTGTAGTCAATATTCTCAAATTGGTCTGAGCATGCCACCCTGTGCAGAAACTTATTGTGAGGGCAAGGGAGATGTATTGCCTAGTTGGTTAAACCGCTAATTAGAAGCCTTGCGAAAGAGGAGGAATCTAATCAATTACATCAACGACAATTGATGTGGTGATAGACACATGTACTTTTGGAGGTAATCACACTTTTTCGTGATTGAATCTCAACAGTGTTGACTTCCGACCCTCAGTCTGTAAAGTGTCAGTGTATCATAAATTCCGAGAGTTCCTACGCCTTTCACGTTTTTTCCTCGAGACAGAGACAGCAGTAAAATATTCTTGACATTGAATCTTATGCTCAATGGCTGAGCATAGAGGACGATTTCAAAAGACACAATACTCCATTTTATCATGAAGTCCAGTATGCCTCGTAGTGTTTTCCTACTAGTAAATGAATCATATATGTTGGGGGAGAAAATTCCTTCCAGTATTATTGGGTTGCTGGTCAGTAATGTTTAAGCTTTTATTAGAGAGACAGTTGGGCAATATATGAGCGCCTGTAAAAAACAGATGAATAAGCTCAGTATAGTGGAGTTTGTTTCTCTTCTATCTTTTTTTGGAGGAATGAAATACGGAGAAGTGCTGCAAGTATATTTGTTGTTTTGCTATATGTGACAAACTATCTCAATTTTGTTGATGTCTAGCCGTGTGTTTTTGCAAACTTTACTAGTGTTAATCCGTCAGTTCCCATCTAATATTTTTATTAACTAGGCACTGGAAGTGATTTCACTGCCACGGGTGCTCCGCCGCACTCATATAGGAATACTTATCAACATGCGTCTTGAGACTCAAAATGAATGCTCACCATGGCGCGTTGGGGAGAATTTTCCAATTACTTTCGAGAATATAGGTTATGAAAAGTACGATAAGAGATATGTACTAAAGGAATTTAGCTTTTCTTACCCTCTCAGATTAGATGTCTTTCCTTCCTCATTGTCTTTGTGTCTTGAGGTGCAGGTCCTATTCTTCGTCCACAGATTAGCGCAAGATTAGCTTTCAGGACACAATTTCCTCAGTCCTAATGTTACTAGTATACACTGACACCGAGCTAAGACCACGCTCCAGCTTATAGAGTAGCACTTAGCCCAATCAGAGTGCTAGAGGAGCTAGTGGGTTGGCGAGGAATTATCTACTTCTCCGTGGATGTCGTCTGCGCCTGTTTATAGATATTAAATTGTCTTGCTCTTGTGCATCTAAGTCTTTTGTTCGAGGAGGTAGAGTAGTGTCAGGGGTCATATCTACTTGAGGCTCTTTAATGGACTTCTAGTCGATCGGTTTAGTGCTTGGTATGTGGCGTCCACAGAGAGATATAGCTTCAATCGATGGCATGGGATGATTGTATTATCTGGTACTTGTGATGAACTCGCCTACCAGCTTGTTTAAGGCCCGTGAGAGGAGATACGAGGCATGTGCCTTCCTGAAGTTACGAAAACCATTACAGTTTCCTTCTTAAATGTACGCATTTTTCCTAAGCCTATTGTTTGCTTTTGTTTTCCAGAATAATTGGAAATGCCCCTGTGTTGTGACAATCCCAAGGGCACGCATCGTTTCCAATGTGTGGTAATGAATTGGATTAAAAACCGTGACTGATTAGGGACCCCAATCCAGAAAAAGTTGATGGGCTTAAATAGGTCTCTTTCGCAAACATGTCGATATGCTCCGTTTGCAATTCTGTGTTGTGTGCAAAAGCATCTATGCTTTTACAGGTCAGTTCACTTTACATGTTTATACTAATTTGAACTGCTTTTTTTTTTTTTTTTTTATTTTGGAAAAGAGATTCGCTAGGGGTAGGAGGTAAAATGGCCCTCGGGCAATTAGATTCTTTTTGTTTAGTTTAGAATTATTGGTGGATATTAAGGGTGACTGCGGCGGAGTTTGATTTATATTGAAATTTGTGATGGCAGTGACCTACTATTTTACTCGCAGAAGGTTATCCATAAATTCTGCTATTGTTATTATTTGTTGGTTACAAGTCTCTCATTCAGTTTTTCTTCTTTGTTGGGTCTCAGAATGTGCCTCCTGCAATACTAGTCCGGTTTCTACGGGAGCATAGGTCAGAATGGGCAGACAGCAGCATTGATGCTTACTCAGCAGCTGCTGTTAAAATTGGTCCCAATACTATGTTAGGGGCCCGTGTTGGTAATTTTGGGGGTCAAGTTATCCTTCCATTGGCTCAAACTATAGAGCAAGAAGAGGCAAGTGCATTGAATTTATTTTTGACTAATCTTTAATGTCCAAAACTTTCATTGTCTACTTATATGCTCGTGTAATCTAATGTTCATTGGTTTAAGACGGTATTAGTCTTTATCGCATTTTGACTCAAGTGTCACGCATTCCATGTTGCTTAATAGCTGCTGGAGGTGATTAAGCTGGAAGGTGTTGCCCATCTCCTGAAGATGCAATGATGCCGAGGGACGTTTTCCTTTTGCAGGTACATTTTATTCTCCAATTTCTGTCCTATTTCAAGACATATGAAAGATAATTGTGTTTTTTAAGAGGGCAGAAATAGGCCTATTTCATTTTAGGAGTTGAGCATTTTTTTTAGCTGAAAGGAGCAAAATCTTCATTTGTTTCTTCTGGTGCTTCTCTCTTGGAATTGGCAGCTATGTGGTGGAATGGATGAAACTGCCGTCGGCACGTGTGCTGAACTCATATTTGCCCCAATTGATTCCTCTTTCGCTGACGATGCTCCTCTCCTGCCCTCTGGTTTCCGCATCATTCCTCTTGATTCCAGCAAGGTGAGTGTTCAAATGAAATTTGAATGTTTGGGATGAATAACTCTTGAGTAGCTGCAATATTATATAGGAAGCTTCCAGTCCAAACCGCACCTTGGACCTTGCTTCTGCTCTTGAAAGTGGGACGGCTGACAATAAGCCTTCAAGCGACCTTGCTGTTACCAGCTGCACCACAAGATCCGTCATGACGATTGCCTTTCAGTTTGCATTCGAAAGCCACATGCAAGAAAATGTTGCTTCGATGGCCCGGCAATATTTACGCAGCATTATATCATCAGTTCAACGGGTGGCATTAGCTCTCTCTCCATCTCACCCAGGTTCTGGTCTTCGATCACCGCTTGGGACTCCTGAAGCACATACCCTTGCTCGTTGGATTTGCCAAAGTTACAGGTGTTTTAGTACTGCCTTTCGATTTTCAAAGTACCAACACATGGTTGAATTTTAATATTTTATGAACTTAGACAACCACGACTCATCTTTTTCCATGACACAAGCATATAGCAAAATCATTTCGGGTCATGTGCTTAGTTCAAAGGAATACGCCCAAACCCCAGAGCATTTCAATTGCCATAGCTAAATAAGTTTGTTCTCGATCTTGGTAGGAGCTATATGGGCGTGGAGCTTCTCAAAATCTAGCGGTGAAGGGAGTGAATCCATCCTTAAAGCTCTATGGCAATACTCGGATGCCATTTTGTGCTGCTCGGTTAAGGTAATATTTCAATTTCTCTCTCTATCCGACTTGTCCACTACGGTTGCAAGTTCATACGCTTGTAGCTTTAAAACAATGGCTCTGACTACCACTTTTTTCCATTTTATATGGCTAAATTTCTCGGTTAACAGTTTGAACTGTTTCTAAAAAGACGCCTTCATTTTTGCGGGATGGTCAGTATTTCTGTTCTTTATCTTATTCTAGCTGTAACCTTGTGAACTTTCGCAGGCGATGCCCGTTTTTACATTTGCCAACCAGGCCGGTCTTGACATGCTCGAGACAACCTTGGTTGCTCTTCAAGACATATCTCTGGAAAAGATATTCGATGATCATGGGAGGAAAAACCTCTGCTCTGAGTTCCCACAGATAATGCAACAGGTCTGATAAACTGGCGTTAGTAAATAAAATTTGAGTCGCGTTTAGATTTCTGCAATACAATTTTTTATAATATTATTTAAGGGTGTGCACGAGAGCTAATATGCGATGTCCTACAGGGTTTTGCAACGCTCCAAGGCGGCATCTGTCTGTCGAGCATGAGCAGGCCATTTCATACGAGAGAGCAGTAGGCCTGGAAAGTCCTGAATGAAGACGACAATGCTTATTGCTTGTGCTTATGTTCGTCAATTGGTCCTTCGTCTAATCTTATGGTTGATAACTATTAGAGACAGAAAATAGTTAAATGTTTTCATTTGTATTTGCTGTTTATGACACAAAAACTCCTCGTTTGATCTTGCTGTTGCTTTTTTGTTCAATGTGAAATGCTGTTTGTGAAGATGGTGCAACTCTATTTTCTTGCTTGCCTGAAGTTCTTGATCGGTGCCTGAATTGTTTTTCCTTGCTGCTTTGTATATCAATACAAATGTTTTATTGCAAAATAATATTGGATATTTATTTTATTTAATATGAACATACTACGTGTAAAAGGTTTATGTTATTTATATATTTCAAAAAATATTTAATAAATACTTGGGCCTGTTTTTACATGCAATATTTTAGTTCTTTCTTCTTTTGTAAGAAATATGAGCAAATTGATTCGCATTCTCCTTTAATACCAAACATTTGACCACAGGAACAAGAAAGTTCAAATCAAATTGAACTTAGGTATAATTGTACTTTTTTTCTTTTTTTTTTTTTTTAAGGGAGGTATAATTGTACTTACATTTGATATATATATATATATATATATATATATATATATATATATATATTGTGTAATTATAAAAGCTACTACTGACAGTCAAAATATAGGGATAACTTATATAAAGTTGTTGATGTTTTTAGGGTGTATGTGTGATATTTTAAAAAAACAGGGTAGTTTGGGTAAATAATATTAATAATTTTATAGGTGTATGTATAAATTTTTAAAAGATGGGTGATTTATGCAAATAAACTTTAGATCATAGACCTCAATTTAATAAATTAGACAAAGATACAACAACAGATTATTTATGTTTCTTACCATAAAATTCAAACTTACTAATTGAAACTTTCCGCATACGATTTTCTATATTATATGTTGGCCCACGACATTAATTGGGGCCGAGCTGAATAGTAGCCCAAATAAGAGGAAAATGGGCCTAGCCCAATGGTAGCCAAAATAAAAATGTAGTGCATCGAATTTAATGATGGCCCAACTAGCAGTCCATCACTGCAGTGAGAACTGGGCTTAATCAGGGCCCACCTAAAGTTGTATCCATAACAATTCAGATTAATAGATGTTTGTTAAACTTATCTTTTACTCTTTGCTCCTTGAACTATACATTCTATCACAATTAGGCCCCTAAATAACTTAATGTATATTTTCCCCCATTGAAATATATATTTGGATTAATTTTTCCTTGTACTATATAGACATATATTTAGTGGATAATTTTTTTTAATATTTGCACTGTAAATTCAATTTGCAGTCTAAAAATATATTTTTTTAGTTATAATATATAAAAAAACTTAATTAGTTACTTTAATTTTTTTACTTTAAAATGAAATTATTTTTCATCTAAATAAATAAACTTTTTTTTAGATAAAAATGATAGATCTATTTTTAGATAAAATTAAAAATATTAGCAAATGTAAGTGTACTTATTTTCCCCAAAAGTGTCAAATTAATATTTTAGTAGAACACTATACGTTGAATTATTTCGAAAGTATATTTAAGTTAATTCAAGTATTCTTCTCCTTTTTCTTAGCCAAAACTCATTTTGTAAATAACTTATCTTTAGTACAAACAATCTAATTATTATTTATTTTATATTAGTATTAGTCGTATATCTATTATAATAATTTGATTTATTTATTTTTCTTTAAATCTTATAAGTTTTCCTGAATTCTAATTCTAATTAATACTATATATATGATTATCATTAGGATTATTGAATTTCAACAAAAAAAAAATAGTAGTAAAGAGCTCAAACATTTTTGTAGATATCATGTATGCAAATACTACTCTTCTACGTATAAAATACAATCTACAGCTTTGGTAGGTGTATAATCTTTTTCTCTTTATTTTTTTTAAATTCATGAAATAACTAATAAAATACTTACAAAAATTACAATCACAAAAAAAAAAAAAAAAAAAAAAAAAAAAAAAAAAAAAGAATCATATATAATAATACAGTTGGAAATCAAGAATAGCCCAAACAAGCCACGGAATTTTGCTGCCTCAAATCCTTATAGAACTTCATGATGAACTTCTCAGCCGCCTCATCCACATGCTTACTATCTTCATCAATATTCCTCAACGGGAACGGCGAGTCAGTCACCCTCAGCTGCCTCACGACGGGGCTCTTCCCGAACCCCGGCAGCGCCGGAGACGCCGCGGCGCTGTTGATCATCTCCATGGCCGCCGCCATGATCAGATCCTGTTCAGAGGGCCGTGAGCGCTTGCGCTTGCTGAGGTGGAAAATAGGGTAAGCGGGGCTGTTGCTGCAGCTGAACTCGTACTCGTCGGGGAATGAGAGGGGGCGGTCTGGGGACTCTCCGGCGGGAGCAGCGTGGTTATGGTGGTGGTGCATGAGACTCTGTATGGCGACTTTGCCGGCGATCTTGCCGCGCTTCATGATCATGTTGAGCTCAGCAAACAATTTGCCCTTTGAAATGCCTTTCCTGAGCATGAAATAGACCACTCGGACTATTTTCCAGATTTTCTTGGCTATGATTGGTAGATTTTGCTCCATTGTTCCGAATTTTAGAGAGAGAAAGTGAGTGAATATGATGATGAGGAAGAGAGAGAGATCTGAGGTGGAGGAAACTTGGAGAGGAGATTGCTTTGATTTTGGTGGAAGTGGAAGCACACGAGGGTGTGGTATTTAAAGGCCACTAAAGTGGGAAGAGGACACATTAAGTTGTACCTTGATGTAAAAGAGAGAGAGAAAAAGTTGTACCTTGGTGTTAATTTGACAAGAAAGCCCCTAGCTAGTCTCTTTTTTATATATAGATAGACATTTTGTTAAAAATATCAAGAAATTAAATTAAAAGGCAGAAATGAGATAATTAAAATTAAATTTTTGTTTACATATTAGTTTGATGAAATAATTGGTGCAACAGTGATATAAGAGAGGTGACCGATGTGTGAAGAAAAAAGGTGGCGGGGTTGTTGAGTAAACAAGTGTCGCGTAACTGTCACTGCCCTGTCTGTGCGTGAGAGTGAAATGAGTTTTTTTTAACTTTTATTATGACACGTTTACTTAGCTATAAAGATTGTTGTCGGAGGACACGTGTCGGTTGTCCTCTTCTAATGAAAATTACAATAATGAAAGAAAGAAAGAAAGAAAACCTAATGTCGGAAGCAAAGTGTATAAGTGTTTGGCGTGTTACCTTCCACAATCATTCATCCACATACCCTTAAAACTAAATCCAACCATCACTACTGCCTTTCCCCAATCTATTTTAAATAATTAATTATATCACTCTATATATGTTTATATTAACAATATATATTTTTTATTTTCTGAATGTGCATTTTTCATATATTAATGTGGTATTTAAATACAATAATAATAAATTGTACTCATTAAAAATAATTATTTTAACATTTAGAGTGAATATTTTATAAATTTAATTTATTTTACAATTTTCATATAAGCACTTAGGAGGATGTTGTATCTGATCTATCAATCGACTAAAATCTAAACATGAAAACACAATACATCACTTAAATGTCTGTCTATTTATTGAAAAAATTGCGTTTATTGATATACATTTAAATGAGTAGGATATATCACTTATTGATAAGAAAAATGGGAAATTGGATATATATAAAATAATTGAAGAGTAGTTGTTGTGTTGTGTTGTATGGGTAGGTACGCATAATCGTACGTACTTGTGGCTTTTTTCATCATCCGCTTCATTGCTTCACCTAAACCCGGCATCTACATATATTCCATATATATATTCTTTCTTTTTTTATTATTTTTTAAATTAAGCTACGTGTACTGATCAGATGTACTATTTTCAATCTTAATTAAGACAATATAAAATTTCGGGTTTTGCCTTACTCCTAAACTCCAACATTATGACTATTTCCTCTGGATTTCCCATGTCTTCAGCATTTCTACTGCCCATAGAACATCCATTGCTAATCAATCATGTTTTAGTTTAATGATTAATATTGAAATTTTATAAATAAATTTGACATCATGAATTTAAGTCTCATCAGAATACATGAATATTTATCTCGTTTTACGTAAAAAAAATTATATATAAAGTTGTCATTGAATACAATTAGTGAAATATTTATTGGTGACAATTATTATTTAATTTGTCGTCATTATATATGTGTTACTAGTTATATTTCGTGCAATTTTTTTGGTTACTAATTATTTCTATTAACAATTTTTACAAAATAATAGTAATTATAAAAAATATAGAATTAATTATTGTGACAAAATAAACATTCTTGTCATTAAATATATTTATAATTATTGACAATATTAAAATTGTTACTTGATTTTTTTTCCGTCACTAATATTCTATTTTTTATAATGCATTCTATAATTATGCACAAATTATATGAAAAACATAATATATTAGCTCAGGTCTAGCCATATATACTACTCTTCGGGTGCATATATGGATATTTACGTATTCATCATCTAGGGATATATACAAACTAGTCGAGTTTAGTCGAACATGTATTTTCATATAATACTTATTTGAACTTTTTTTTATTTATCAAGTTTTAAGTTTTATGGTTCTGCACGATATAATTAAAATTCGAACAATTTTTAGTCAAATCAAACTCGAATTATTTGATATTTTCATACTTTTTTCACTAATCAAATCGAACTCAATTAGTTGAGCCTGCATGCTTATTCAACAAAAAAAGTACATTCAAACATGAAAATCTGCCATGTTCGACGATTCAAATTCAAACGAGCTTTTATCAACCAAACTCGGAAATTTTTGTTTATAGCAAGTACTAAAAGATGGGTAGCAATATACACAGAATCGAAACAACGTGGTCAAAAAGTTGTTCCGGCAAATAGGGTCTTAAGTAGAGCTTAATTCATCAATTTTGAAGTGCTTAAAGGCACTGCAAAAGCGTGATAAAGGACAGTAAAGTAGGGTCGGAAATATTCGTAGTATATGCAGAAAAAGTAAGGAGGGAAGGAATACACATAAATAAAGACGTGTTTGGGTTTATGGGAATCCAAGTGCTGAGCTTTTCCAGGCTTTTGCCATGTTTTAATATAAGTCGTGAACAGCTGTGCTAAGTTGTAATCAGAAAACAATTCATCTGGTGGAACTACCAGCTTGTATATATGTTGCACCTACTTTTCTCTACATATATATATATACCTTCAACAGCTGTTTGTTCTTTATTTTCACTGTAAATAATTCACAAAATTGGTAATTCTTTTTAATATATATTATTACTTTATAGCATGGTATTGTGGAAGGAAAGAGGGAGGAAGTTGCTCAGGACAGAAAGTTGGGTTTGGACTTGATTAACATTGAAGGTAAAGGTTATAAATTTATATATAATTATTGGCAATTTTGATAATAGTTTTACTTTATTAATTGTAGCTAACACTTTAGGCCAAATTAAATAACAAGTAATTTACTATATATTACATCAATATATTATAAATATTTACTGACTAAAATTAAAAGTAACTTCATGCTTAAGTAAAATTAACGAGAATAATTCATTTGCGTTTATGACTTAATTATACCATTCACTCGCTGTAAAAAGATGAATTATTCTCTGTACTATGAATTATTACTGTTTAAAAACCATGACGAGTCAGTACTATCTGCCAATGTTAAACAAAATCGATGCAAAATAATATTCACCATAGTTAAATTAATCTGTGGTGAAAATATATGCCATAATATTATTAGTTGTAGCTGTACATGTTTTGGCCTTGCTTGCACAAACAAATAATGATTAATAGTTGTGCTCAATTGAGATTAATTGGTATTCATTATGATTTTTTTTACTTTTAATCATGGTATTAACATTTACGAAAGTTCATATATATATATATATTGCTTCTACTGACTAATATTACTCTCTAAATCCCGTAAATTAGCTTCAACGATCAGATTAAGTTTTCTATTTTATTTAATATACGCACTATGTGTACAGAGATTACATTATTTATTTATTTAAAAGATGCAATAGAAATTCATACAGTTAATATGCAATATTGTACATTTCAACACAAATTTCATGGTGCACTTATGATGAGATATTTTGCAAAGCAATTACATAGTTGAAAATTGAAGAAGCACTTATGCGTTGAACTTATATAAAAAGGTTATTACAAAGCACTTAAAAAAGTAGTGTAATGAAAGCACTTTAAAAGACGGAAAGAAAGAAAGAAATAGTCAAAACTACCATAACTTAACCAATGGGAACATATAAACGTACCTACCATCAAACGCTTTGTTTGCTTCAATTCAATGAGATGTTAGGAAAAGGCGCGTTTCTGGAAATTAATTAAAAGTCGTACTTTCTTCTTAACTTTCCTTTTTAGTAATTAACCAAAAAGACACACATAGTAGCATGATCAGCACACCGATTTTATTGAACGTGCATCATCCTAATTGTAATTAAGAGTCTCACGAGTATTCACAGTTTGATAAATTGATCGAATTCAGGATGTATAATTAGAATCAAGTTTGAAAATTTAGATAATTGGTAGTCGATTTTTATTTTTATGAAAATTAATCTGGGATAAACTTTGGTTTATCCAATCGTGCGTACCAATACCAAAATTAATAGTTTTTCCATATACTTTTTATTTAATTTTTATGTATATATATACTAATTATCTGCAAAAAGAAAAAGAAGTAGATATATAACATGATTATTATTTTTAGTACTTATTTTCCTAATTATTTCTCGTTGATTAAATTCAATTTACTATACGTACTATATCGAATCGATATTCTTGGGAAAAAATAATTATTATAGGTAGAGGAGGGGGATGCTTTAAAGCCCATGCTATAAAATTAATATCATATTTAATTGTAAGGCCTCAATTTTACGGATCATATAAGGCCTCGTTGGCAAATTACGAGTCTATTTATGAGCAGTAGTCTCATTAATAATTGAGCAAATAAAACATAAAACTTAAATTATAGCTTGAAGTTTCCGTGCAATTCTACTACTCTTTTAATTAAAGTACAATTTCGTGTGTCTTTTTCTTGTTGCTTGGCCTTTAAATACCACTTCCACTTGCTCCATCTCATCACATGAAAACAATCATACCAATCTTCTCCCCCAACAATCAAACACACACACACCAGAAACCATCTGAAAATCAACCAAACAAAAGGGATCCAAAAATAGATAAAAAAAATGGAGCAAAATCTACCAATTTTAGCCAAGAAAATATGGAAAATAGTCCGAGTGGTCTATTTCATGCTCAGAAAAGGAATTTCCAAGGGCAAATTATTAGCTGATCTCAATATGATCATGAAGCGTGGCAAGATCGCCGGCAAAGCCGCCATACAGAGTCTCATGTTCCACTACCACTCCGCGGCCACATCCGGCCACCTCTCCTTCCCCAATGAGTATGAGTTCAGCTGCAGCAACAGCCCCGCTTACCCTATTTTCCACCTCAACAAGCGCAAGCGCTCCCACTCACCGCAGCCCATCGACCCCAGCATAGTGGCGGCAGCCCTGGAGATAATCAACAGCGCGACGGCATCTCCGGCGCTTCCGGGGTTTGGGCGGAGCCCCGTCGTGAGGCAGCTGAGGGTAACTGATTCGCCGTTCCCGTTGAGGGAAATTGATGACGATAGCCATGTGGATGAGGCGGCCGAAGAGTTCATCATGAAGTTCTATAGGGATTTGAGGCAGCAAAATTCCACGGCTCGGTTGGGCTACTCTTGAAAATTTCCTCATGATATATGGTTTCAAATGATCATGAAATTCGATTCCATTCGGAAATTTCATGCATACGGGCTTTCTCTCGTTCGTGGGGTGGTTCAAGAATCAGATAATATGACGACATAGATTGAAAGTTCTGTAAGAAAGCATGGATCGCTGAGTTCGAGTAGATGTCCTTTCTTGGATTAAGAATGTTTCTTTGTCCAAATATGTCGAGAAAAAATAATAATGTCTTCTGTAGTGAAGAATGTAGAGAAATAAATAAATGAAATCTTGTTATTGAGTTGTATTTCGATTATTTATAGTTACTTTTGTGCATAATTTAATTCATGAGAAAATTTTAGTTCCAACAGAATTTAATTAAATCAAATGAAAATTAATTATAAGGGTAAATTGCAATGAATTTATCTGATGTTTGATTGAAACAATTACCTTCTAGTTATTTGAAAAATTACAAATATTTTTAAAATTAACTGACATCTAGCAAATCACACCGGGATATGTATTTGTTAGCTGATTTTAGGAGGTATTTGTTATTTTTAAATAGTAAAAGATATTTATAATTATTATGCAAACTTAAGCGGAGCCCATTTTAATTTACTCATTATATAATGAACACATTTCATTTATTATATTATTTAATTGTATTCAATTTAAATTTAAGGGGTGAAAAGATAAATTAAGAATGAAAGAGTACAAAAGATGATCTCTTTAACTAGTGTCAAAAGTGGGTACTGCAACATATATACCTATCGAGATTTCAGTATCACAACAAAGAGAATCGTTTAGGGATCCTCTTTAAAAGTAATTATTATTAATTTGCATGCTAATTGTACCTAAAATAAAATCATACAAGTTCATATTAAATTTTAAAGTGTTGCTTTTTTATATTTGTAACAATTTTTGCCCAAGCAGCTCTGGTCCGTGTGTGTTGCTTGTTGACTTGGTAAGCATATGTAACAAAAGATGATTTTCTTTTTATTTTTTTTGGGGATGGAGTGCTAATTACAATATTAGTGACAAATATTTAGTTATAACATTGAAATTATCAATAACCCTGATAAAAAATAATGTCATTAGCAATAATATAAATTCCTTCACTGCTAATTTACTATAGCAATGAATTTAGCCAAAAAAAATCGATTTTGTTAGAAATTTTACTAATGAAAATATTTGGATTTCTAGGAGAACTTTTTTAAATTTTTGTCAGGACCAGCTACCAAATTTTGCAACCAAAAAAAAAAAAAAACTACAAGACCATGTCTAGAAAAGGAAATTACAATTATCCATAAAATAAAATATAAAACCAGATGTAAAAAAAAGAATAATATATTACAATATGCTTTGTATATTCATAACACACCGCTTACATTATTTTCATAAATAAAATGGACATTTTTATTAATTAGTGCAGTCTTCGTTAAACAAAGTAAACGATGTGTTACATTAATATTTTTGTAAAGTGTTGCAAATCAAAATTTGTGAAGAAAAAAAGAGAAATTGCAAAAGCTAGGAAGGGATATTTTTATAGTAGGATACATTATGTTCTAAGAAAATCAATTCCAACAATAAAATTACGTTTGTTATTTTTTGTTGAACTATAAATATTTATAAATCTAAATTTATGAAATTTCGCAAGATTGTAATGTTTGTACACAATTAAGTTTGAATTTATATACTCTAGAAAAAAAATTACCTACACTTTCAAAGCCTATGGACTAAAAACCGTGATAACTAATTATTATTAATTATAGTTGTATAAAATTGATGTAAAAACTTAGCTTCTCCACCATGAATTTTTTTTTTATGTCATGGTTATGAGCCATGACAAATATTTTTGTCATAACAAATGTTATAGCCACACTTCAAAAACACGGTCAACAACGTTGCGTGTCCGTGATTAATGACTATTTATTATAGTTATTTATTTTTAGCTATAATAATTAATCATCCATGATTAAATATTATATTCTTGGTGGTACTTAAGTTGAGCTACAATTATTTATATATATATATATGGCGTCAAAATAAATTATTCCAATATGATATATTCCTTATCATTTAATATTTTCAGGGATTAGAGGAAAAAAAATGTGATAGAAGCATCTAGAAATCAACAAAATGTCGCTATCAATTCTACATTTTTCCACATGAAATGGTATAATCATATATCAATGATTTGGTTTATATGATATGCAGAAGTATCTGATGATGGTCCCATACTTAAATTTGTAGTGGCTACATATTTCTGACTCATGAAATAAATAATTAAATTATGGGGCTAAAATGAAGCCACTTGTAGAATGGGTGGGGTAATCTGTTCCCATAGTAAATATAATTACGTAGCCTTGTGCATTAAGCGAAGCATGCAATTCAATAATTTTGGGGCTGTCATTTTCAATAATTTTGGTGAATAAATTAATTATTGTATAAACATCTACATCAAGATCCAATTGAAAACGAACCAAAGTTTTTGTTTTTATTTTTTAAATTTTTAGGACATGTATATTTAACTTTTAGAAACTCAATTGTTATAATGATAAGCAACAATTAAAAGTGAATGTCATAATTATTTATAAGGTCGAAATTCGCGATATTCAAATTGAATAAAGTATAAGTATGGTTAAATCGCTATATTTTTATTTGAATCTCATAAACTTGAACCTCATATATCCACATTATGAATTGTCGATATTGATCGATTAATAATGGTTGATTTAGTCGATGCGGAGGGTTAATTTAATAGTTTATTATTAAGGGTTGTGGTGGCAAAATTGGACAAGATTAATTTTATAACATATTGACCATATTTCTTTAGCATATTGACTAAAAAAAAAATTTCTCAACTGAACTATATCCCCTCTTCTCCCAAAACTTTTATTTTCATCTTTTTTTTTTTTTTTTCTGGGTTTTTCTTATCTTATAATTACCAGTTTATTTGATCTAATAAATTCAAATTACAAGAACTTTTTTACAAAATATAAAATAAAAATAATCAATTAATTAAATTTAATATATTAGAATTTTAAATACACACGTCGAATATGTTGTCGGAACTAGTACTACACAAGAAACCCTCAGCTCAAAACCCATGGACTACATAAAGTTGTATAAAAAAGAACAAGTGCGTGCCTGATTTGAGGGCATTATTACAGCCACACTTACAAAAATGAGGACGCATGAAAGGCATGTATGGTGGCAAAGTTGGCAATATAAGGTGAAAGTGCAAGCTTACAAAGAGACTTTACAAGAAAAGATAGATTTCTTTCGTGCCCATAACTTTGTTAAATATGCAAACTTTAATTTAATTTCCCCACTTCAACATCATATGTATATGGATAGTGGTCCATTTATATTATTATTAAAACTTTCAAGTGTTGTGTGCCATTATTACTTTTGAAATAGAAAATTGGGTGTGCTTTAGGTATCTTTTGTCATACCCTAAAATTGTCATGTATGGAAATTTTGCAAACCCTAATTTTACCAAATCTTTATTGAAAATGATTAATTACTATTAAGTATAGGATTTGGAATGTGGGATTGCGGCTGTAATTGGGTGACATAATAAGTTTATTTTTTTATTTTGTACTATTGTTATATTGTATATTAGATATATATATATATATATATATTGTTAAATTATGTGTGTTTATTCTGTATTTTTTAAAGAAAAAATGTGTACACATTAGTTTTTGTTATATTTCTTTTCTTTTTTTTTTTTGGGGGGGGGGGGCAGTGACTTAGTTATATATCCAATCATATATACATAGTTATTTTCATTTTATCAACTCACATTTTGTTATTTTTATTTTGAAATTTATTTTTGGAGAAAGGATGTGTCATCAAATCGCAGACCAACAAAGAATGGTGCATATTATTCACAAAATAAAAAATAACACTAATAACAATGAGATATATATATATATATATATATAAATTAATAACAAATTTAGTAAAAAAAATTATTTGTTAATTAACTCGACAATTAATTTTAGCATTAATTTTTTTTAATTATTGATCTATTTTCTTGCAGTGTCATTCAAGGGAATTTAATTCAAAAAATTTGACTACTAGAAATCCCTACAGAAATATGGTCATTCTGACTGAGGTAAATTTCCAACTTAAATATAAATTAAATGCCTTTTCCCAAATTAATCTCCCTATAATAATTTGAAAGAGGGTAAAAATACTAAACAACTAATTTTGGTTAAACACTGATATTCACTTCTAATTAGAGTTTAATGTAATTTATCCCTCTAAAAAATTAATTATAAATGAACAAATAATCTCTTTATGGGGAAAAAAAATAAAAAATTACCCCATAGAAAGATAATTTGCTAATTTGTAATATCACGGGGGATTCACTTGCATTTTTTCTCTTTTATTTATGCGCTCCTATTTCCATAGTGAAATTTAAATCCAAAATCCTCAACTAATTAACATAATACGAACGTCCTTTAAGCACAATATTATAATTATTAAGCACATATGCTTTGAAAATATGGAATTACTAAATAATCTCCTTTTCCATGCATGAGAGTATATATTGTAAGATAATTAAGAGGACAAAGATGGGATAATTAAAAACTACAATTTAATGAAAATATATAGTTAACCGTAGTAATTTTCAAGTGATCAAACTGTTGCACTGCGAGTACACGTAAACACGTGGATTTTAATGATAGTGACATTTGTCCGATTCATCGTCCCTTAATCATAATGTGATTAATATATACATAGATAGGGTAAATATTGCTTTTGGTCCTTCAAATATGTCACTTATCTAAATTTGGTCCCCCATGTTTCCTTCTCATTAAGTTTAGTCTCTCAAATTTAAAAATTTCATCAACTTTGATCCTTTCGTTAAAAAATTTGTTAATTTTAACAAACTTGTTTATAAATAATTTCACACATTTGTACGAATGGAACGAATTGTATTTTCTCATAAGATAGGTCACGAGATTAAATGACCCAAAGTTATATTTTGATGAAATGATTTGGATTTGAAGTAAAGATTTTAAAAGGTAAAATACATTTTGCTTTTTGAATTATTTTTTATGTAACATTTACTCTTCTAAATTAATAAATATAACATATTACTCCTTTGGTTTGAACAAAAATGCTCCTCATATTTTGAATAATTACATTATTCTCAATATATTTTAATAGTTTGTACATTAAACCATCACCAAATTGACTTTGTTTAGGAATAAAGGGTTGAATCAATTTTGTGTTTATGGTTTAAAAACATAAAAAGCAAAAGTGTAGAGAGTGAGGCTTGAAAGGGAAAAGAAAAATCAATTTTGGGGTTAATGTTCAATTATTGAACTCTATAATCCACAAATCATCAACATACATCTTTTCTTTCTTCTTTTTTCTTTTTTCTTTTATAAATTATAATATATACTACTTCCAATCATTTATCTCACTATAACCCTACTTTTTATGAAACTCATTTTATTACATATTATTTCTTGTCCATTTCAAGTACAAAAAGACATCCTTATCCATACATTTCTTGACACGTGGCACGTGTAGAACCTTCAAAAGCAAATACTAAGAAAATGAAGTTGCCTTGCATTCTATTTCTATTTCGCATATATATTTGGAATTAATGTTTCTTTCTATGTATAATTATGTAAGCCATATAATATGTGCAATAAGTATGCATATATAAAAACCTAGAACTAATAATATATGTAGAAGGGTAATTAATAATCATACCTTTTTTTTTTATTTATTTATTACTGAATTATCACTGTATATGTACGTGTTATCTATTATTTATAACGACAACTTTATACATAATTTTTTTTTATCACCAACTACAGCAGTACTGACAATACATATACAATTTTATCACTATAAATTACAAAAATCATTGGTCCAATAAAAAAAAAATGTAAATACTGTTTCTTAATAATATATATAATCAATTAAGCATTTTCATCTAATTTCCATGTAAGCACAGTCAACCAGTTGTGCTTATTTAAATCCAAAAAATCAGTTCATATATATCCCATTAACAACAATTAATTAATAAACGTAGAGATATTTGATTGAGGGAATTTAGGTGGCATTGATGCTTTATATCCACCAAGTCCAAGGATATGATCCATATATATAGAGCTGTTAATATTAATTAAACCCATAATTTAAACATCAACACAAAGTTTGGGCACTTTTATTACATTGAGACAGAGATTCATAGTGATAGATGGGATCTCTTCTTTAAGTACACACTAATTTGATCTAAGTTGTAGTTTAGTCCTATTTTTGCTTTCTCTTTTTCTAAAGCTGCAAATACCACTTTATTGTAATTTAATGGGATGTTGCTCTGAAGTGTATTGCCCCCACACTCCCACTAATTATATATATACACTAATACAATTTATTTTTAGTTATTTTGGGGGTCTGATGTGGGTTTTGTATATTAAGTACTAAAATAACATTAAATAAGACTATGATCCACGTAGTTTTACTCAAACCAATCAGACATTTCTGCAACGAGTCAATTTGATTGTAAATCGTAGTTAGAATTTACGAGGCTCAATCTCCCATGTGTGAGTGTTCTTTTTCTAAATGAATCAGTTATAATTACTCTATGAATTTCAACCATCAATAATTAATATATAATAACTATTAATATTAAATATAACTAATCAATACCTACTTATTATTTATAACAACAATTACTACTAGAGTTGACAATTAGATAGTTATCGAACTCATAATATTTAAATCATAATTACACCAAATTTTTATTGGCTCCCAACACCCAAGGGTATATAGGACAATCCACTATTACTAGAACTTGTTTGTTGTTATTTTATTAATTTAAATATCGAAATACTGTGGACCCCCCGCTCAGTGTTGGCGGAGTAGATTATTCTTAACCCAAGAAGCAGGTAACAGAAAACGAGACGAGAGCCTTATTTGATATGGAACGCTGGTCCATCAAATTCTCTGTATGATAAGGCCCAACAGGAACTAAAATTGAAGAAAGCGCCCACCGTGGGCTCGAACGCACGACCACAAGGTTAAGAGCCTTGCGCTCTACAGACTGAGCTAGACGGGCTTTTGGTTAATGTCCTCTAAATATTCTAGATGTTTTGAACCACATAAGCCGAAAGATCAAAACAGAAAACGCCGTTGCCGGGGATCGAACCCGGGTCACCCGCGTGACAGGCGGGAATACTCACCACTATACTACAACGACAGTGATGTTGAGTCGATTAATGTATTACTACAAGTAACGATAGAATAACTGGAAACCAATAAAGTAATTGATTATTTAACAAAAGGAAAAAATGTAAACAACCCTTTGTGATATTTCAAGTGAACAAATTACCACCCTATGAAAAAATAAATAGCAATTTACCTCCCTCTATGAAAATTAAGTATAGAGGATAAATTGTTATATATTTTTTTTCATAAGGGGATAATTTATTCATTTTCTATACTATAGGGCCCCATTTACTTTGAATGATGGGATATATTAAATTGTGATTACTATCGTAAAAAAATCACATAATATATCAGGCTTGAGGTACTAATTACGAACTGATAAAAAATGAAGTAAACAAAAAATAAAAGATGATTAACCATGATATCATGGTTAATCAATCAAAATAAATGTGGCCTAGGAGGATAAATTGCTATTCACCGTTTAATAAAATATGTAAGATGTATAGTTGAAGAAAGGATAAAATAATAGGATGGGTTAATACAGTTTATACTTTGTGGGATGATATTAATGCTTAATACATAAATGGATGATTAAATTGGAAATTGGTGGTGATGGGATAAATTATTTTTTGTTATTTATTCAAAACAGCAAAATTTAGGATTAATTTGTGAAAATTTAGTCCCATGGTTAAAATTTGGGAGAAATAATGAATTTTCAGAATTACCCAAAAAATAAGACAAAACCTCACCATTATCCATGTGATCAACTACCTAGATTGTCTCTTGTACATCATTTGGCACTTGAGATTGATAGAAGAAAGACAAACACTCCCTCTTTGGATGGGATAACAATTAGGTCTTTATATGATTTTACTATGGGTTGGTCAAACTTTAAGTAACCCATGACAATAGGGTTGAATTTTGATGGATATCTGACTCAATTCATAAAATTAAACGAGGCATTAATGGTGCAAATTTAAGCAAATAGTACCAAAATTGCTCAATCCAATTCTCAACTCCTTAATTGGTGCACCTGGCAGGTAACAAACTGTTGCTGCAAAATCCCATCCTCATTTATTTTCTTCTTCCCATTACTCTGTTTCTTCATCACACAAGAAGTTAAGTTCTTGGCCTTACCCTTCTCTGCTATTAAACACCTCTTGTGCCACATTAATATACTAATATCTGTCGGAGGGTGTACTTATAATTTTATAAATAATATGAGATGTTTGTATAATTAGATCTATTATAAGGAAGTAGTGATGTAATTTGCCTAAGAAAATGACTATAAATAGAAGGAAATGAAATCTATAAGACTCGTTTGAGAAAAATGGAACAAGTGGGATAACTTGTTGATTACTGCTACTGCCAACCATAGTTCAAATTTAAAAAATGGCTATACTGGTGATAATATGAGTAGGCATTGTTTTGCATTAAATGCGGCATATCAAGATATTATCAAATAATACATAAGAATATTGCATTATAGAATGTAAAAAAATTCTAAAAGATTAATAAATGATTACAAATAACATGAATTACTTACTACTCATTGGTACATGTTGAGAAGTTTTAGAAAAAGTCAACAATATTTTAAACCATGTATGTGTGTATATGTGAAATAAGTATGGAAAAAGAAGAGATAGAAGAGGGGAAGGCACAGACAGCCAAATAATCATAAAATGTGACTGTATTTGAATAATAACTCACGATTTGAATAATCGTTACTATATAGGGGAACCAAAATTTATCCCTACAACTAATAATGTTCACTCTATTAGCTTTAAGAATTGAAAAACAAGAAATGGAACATAAAAATTGAAGAAAGCGCCCACCGTGGGGCTCGAACCCACGACCACAAGGTTAAGAGCCTTGCGCTCTACCGGCTGAGCTAGACGGGCTTTTGTTTAAAGTTTTGTTAATATAGTACAACATCACAATAACTTAAACCGAAAAGATCAAAAAATGAAACGCCGTTGCCGGTGAACCCGGGTGTCCCGCACCCGCGTGACAGGCGGGAATACTCACCACTATACTACAACGACTTCAGTGATCAACTGCCGCTCCTACATTTTAATAACGAAGACTACCTCGGTTCATCCACTAGTCTTTCTTCATGATATATAATCCATTACAAAATTGAGGTGTTTGATTTTGGTTTTTAAGCCCAATAATAATGTTTTCTAGAAAAATCTTTCTACAATAATTCTCAAAGAAAAAGAATATAAAAAGTAAACAATAGAAGAGAGGAAACCACCTACATGCAATCATCCAAGATAGCAAACAAGAATTATAATTAATTAGTCTTTTTTCATTAATATTACAATAGGAGGGGTGATGAGTAACCTGAATTTGAACTTAAAAAAAAAAAAAAAATTGTGTTATAGACCTGTGTAAATTAACAAGTTTGAAATTTTTGAACCAAACAATTAACTTGAACGAATTACAAACCCAATCTCCATGTTATCTAGGAAAGTAAACGCAGTCATCCAAGAACATCATTGAAAATAAGGGTTATATACAATTTATCCCTTGATAATTTTTAAAAAGTTCAAAAAACCATTATATAAAACAGACGATACAAAAAACTCCTCAACATTAAAAGCAATGCAAAAAATCCCTGAACAGGAAGACAATGTGTATTATTTTTTAAATACTAAGGTAGTTTTTTCATACCTTCTCTTTTCATGTTTTTTTTTTTAATTCAACTATGAGTAAATTGTATTTAACCCTCGAAAATTACATCAGAACATCGAGTTATAGACTAGTAGTTGGCACGTAATTCTTTCACTATCAAATGACACATATTGTTATGGTAATACTTAGATAATATTATAACTTCAATTACATGTTGATTTGTTCAGTTATTGTTCTATCTAGAATCTGTAAGTAGTTAAACTACAAAACTCCCCCCCCCCCCCCCCCCCCCCCCCCCCCCCCGACGCAGCAAAAGGAAATAGAAATCATTATTGACACTGTCTCCATTCTATATCTTTTTTTTTTTTTTTTTTTTTTTACGTAAAAACATCAAATAATTTAGAAGGATGAAACTTATATTATGGCAATATATCTCAATTTACACTGCTTGATGCAAGAAAAATCTCGTGTTCGTATACGTTTATGATTCCTTGTCGCTATTTATCTGTTTTAGCTAGTTTTTATTAGAATATATTTCATATACACTCTATGAGATTTGAACTACTATATTATTATTAGATCGAAAATTTAAATATCACACTTGAAGTTTGTAAACATTACAAATCTGAGTGGAAATTAATCTTAAATGGTAAAAGCACTTAAATACCCTTATTTTTTTAGAAGAAAAAAATAAATTAAAATTGACAAATAATCAACATGCCTAAATTATATATTTTTTTAGTCAGAAATAAAAAAAAGTACTAAATAAAAATTGACAAAATAATCACAACGTCCAGAATATATTATATCAAGTACTCATTTTTATTTCTTTTCTCTATTTCTGTGTCATCTTCCTCATGTCATCATATTTAATCGTCTTTTCACCTTTTTATTTTTGATAGTCGTCGCTTTTACAATAGCACAACACCAATGAAGCTACATGGATGCCTTATCCGAAATTTGTTTCAAAAAGACATTTTAATCTGAAAATAAATGATAGTTTTGAAATATCACATATAAAATTTTCGAAAATGTACTAAATGGAGTTACATTTAAACGAGAAAGCCTTAAAAGAAAATAAATTTTTATATAGATTTAAAAATAATATATAATATGTTTTCTCCATTTGAGAACGACGGCGTTTACTAGTTCAATGACTTGTCTGGTCTGGGTTGTTAAGCTTAAGCCCACCAACCCATTCTTCGGACCTATCAGAAAGATGTGGACTACTGTGGGCAAAAAGTCAAATAATCCAACCACCAAATATAGAAAAATAAATAATAACAAATTACCAAATTCCGATAATATTAATGACTTCTTGACCCAGTTTTTCTTCCGATGTTGACTCACAAATCTATGTGTAAATTAAATAATAATAATAATAATAATAATAATAGACATCCATCCAGTTTTTGTTTGAAAAGTCATGTTGGTAGGCTTGATCCTATGGTTGACATTTCATGTGATTTCATACACCTTTCGTGTCATTATCAATCTTCAATTTCCCTAACATTATTACGTCATCGCAACATAAAATAATATTAGTAATAAAATATTAAGTTATTATTGAAAATGCGTATAAAATAACAGTATTTTTTTTTACTTTTGTCACAATATGTTTTTAGAAACCTTATTAATGATCAAAATTTGTTTAAATCATCATTATTATTAATATGTTGAAACATTTGTAGTTACAGTTTAACGACAATATAATATAGTGATAATTGTAATTTTTATTGTCCATTGTCACAGATATGTGTATTATGAATTATTGACAGTGATAATTATATATGTGCATAGTTTTTCCATCTCTAACCATAAGTAGTTATAATTTTTATATGATTCTTATCACCATTAGAATTTTATGATGAGTTGAAGTCCATCAATTTGAGGAAACAAAAATTCTTGTTACTTAATATAAATAATTATGGTAGTTTTCATACCGTTACTCGAATTTTGTAGGGAATGGAACACATATCAAATAGCAAACCACATCATTTGACACCATTTGTGGGACGATGCCAAGTGCCAATCTTAAGCCCCTCGTCTGGAAGGTTGATGATGTAGGTACCTATTTCATTTCGTTTGCAAAAAAAAAAAACTTAAATGGCTTACAAGCTCTAAGATTTACTTTGCATAAATAGCAAGATACATTATCAAAATAAAATCGTAAAAATCATATGAAGACAGTGTGAAAATATCTCACAAGATAAGGCCCCGATGGAGTAATAAGTTGCATCATTTGGCACCGTTTAGAGGAACGAGGTCATGTGCTCGTCCCAAAGCTCCTTTCTGGAGGGGGGGGGGGGGGGGGGTTGATGGTATAAGCATATATCCCATATCATTGCAAACGAGAAATTTAAGTAATTTATACGTTGCAATACCTCATCCTCTAGTAATATACATTTTCAAAATAAAATCATACGTGAGATTTATATGACAGCAGCACGAACGCCCCAATCGAACAGCAAGAGCCGTTAGTGCTATCACTAATAGTACTTCTTGATTATTGGTTCTTATTAATAATCAATCACTAACTAAAATTTCCATTAACTTTTCCTTCAAAAAAAAAAAAAAAAATAATAGAGAAGAAGAAAAAGGTGGCAAAATCCTGCATCATGATTGATCTCCTAGTTAACACTATATGATGTAATGCTTACCAATGATGAAGAAGACTAATTAAAATCTCTTCATGCCCACACCTTACCACCTACCCTCACTATGTCGTAGCTTCGTGGCAGTGTGTGTGTGTATATATATATAGGGCAACAAAGATTAGAGAAGCATTAGCATAATATATAACACACAAACACACACGCACACGTGTTAGTGTGTGACTATATTTGGAAATTTAAAGTATATAGAAGTATGATGAGGATGGTGGTGGAGCTGCCTAATTAAATTACAAACAAAGATTAATGCATAGAAATTTCAAGGCAGAAGCCTCCAAGTGCTCTAATCCTAATCCAAGGACCCCATTTTAAAGAAATGAAATGGTTTTGGTGTCAAAATTATCTGTAAAAAGTAGCCCATTTTCACCTACTTCTTGTGGAGGAATTTTGAGGTCTCAAAGGGATGACTTCTTTCATTACATTCCCATTTCAACTATTGCCTCATCGTGGTGGGTGAACAATACCCACGCTAATTATTATTATTATTATTTTAATTTTTTTGTGGTATAAAATAAATTAATTACTCAATTTTTTAACACTATTAAAAAAATTAATTATTTCCTACACTATAAATCAGGAGGGTTAGAAATCACAGTAAATCTATACAATTTACTACGGCCAGACAAAATCGACATGAATCAACATTCGTTGTGGTTTAGCTATGACCAAAATATTTCTCACAGTTTTAACTATAACAAATATTTTAATTTTGCTTTTAGAAACAACGACTAATAATCGTAGTTAGTTAGTATTTGTCATATTTTTTTATTTTTTTAACTTTACTAATTAATTATAGTGAAAAATCATATTTCTTATAGTGGAATCTGTTGGTATAGGGTAAAATTCATGTTCCATATACAACATATTTTTAAAATGAAACATTTTTTGAGCCAGATAGGAGTATGTTGCATTTCTGCCCATAATTATGGTTGAGTTGTTGATTGCAAGGTCTGCATATTCTAAGGGCACTTTGGGTATTCACTGCATTGGATTCTTTAATTAAGTATTTTCTTTGATTCTTTTCTGTTGATGAATATCTTGATTTGCAGAGATTATTTTGATCTTTAAATAATTTCTTAGTAATTTTGATTAAAGGTTATGGATAATTTCAACAAATAATTCAAAGTTTGTGGAAATTCACACAGACAAAAGTCTGAATTTGATAAAGATACCTGAACGTTACTGCTCCCGGATTGATGACGACAGTTTATTATCAACTTATATTTTTTTTTTATTAAATCGATTATAATTACCTCATAAATTTTAATTATTAATAATAATATACTTAATTATTAATATCAAATATGTATGATTAATAAATTATTACTATTATAATAATAGACGAATAACTACTATAAAATAAATTAATCATACCACATATTGATGAGACTTGAACTCATGATCTTTTAGTCATAAAATTTTAATTTTGTCAATTAAATTAGACCTCGTTACTGGTCTTTTTATTATACATCAATAAAAAACAGCCTTTTTTTTATATATATTTTCAAACACTAGCACTTTATTTTATTGCATCAATCTTTGCACTATTTTTAAAAATGCTCTCAATTTTCGAATTTTGACGTTCACTACAATATTTTTGCTATATCAATATATATATGCTAAAAATAGCCACAGCAAAAACGGTATGCATCAAAATGTATAGAAACTTCTTTCTTCCTTGGGACAATATTAATTGTTAGCCCGGGGCGGGGGCGTCGTGTTTGACCCTACTCAATTCTAATTTAATTGCAGACTTCAAATTATTCTGAGCTGACAATCTTTGAATTCTATTCTGTTTTTATAGTAAAATTAGCTAAAACTAATTAAGCATTGATGATTACCTCACAATGCTGAAGGATCTCCCGAAGAGAAGAGTACATACAGTACTATTATTTTGCATTAATATTAATTATTAGGAGAAGTATTTTAATTATTGACTTGATTTCTGTTAATTAATTTTTTTTTGTTAATTATAAGATACATGTATATATATTAATTTATCTAATTTTTTGGCACCTTAATCTCACCTGTTGCACTGTTTGTGTTGGGGGCAGTATGAGCATGTATAGGGTACTACTACCCTCCACATCTGCTCCAGTATTGCAGGAAAGACAAAAAATAATCTTAAAAAAATATAGCTTAAAAAGAGTTGGTGGTATGATTGATTTTAACTTATTCAACATAATCCATATGCGTACTTATTGGGTCCCTAACCAAACAACCCTCCATGTTATAATCTTTTATTACTTGAGTTTGGTGTAATTAATATCTGATTATCCATATTTGTCCTTTTTAAAAATTAAATACATAATTAAATTATTTAAACTTCGATCGCATAACGCATATATACCTTATACGCGTGGGTGTAACACCAGTGTTTTTTTCACCCTTACCCCTAGTGTTCACATTTTTTTATGTTTTACACTTACGACTAAGACCCACGTGTGTATTATACGAGAACCTATGATGCATAGACACGGACACGACACGACACGGACACGGCGACACGAAAAATTTAAAAAAAGTAGGACACGACACGGCACGGACACGGCTATAAATATATTATTTTATTATTATATATACACTTAATTTCTCATAAAACTAATATATGCAATATCAAAATATCAAAAAAAAGCATAATATAATGATGTCTTACATATAAGTTTATAACCAAAATACATATAAAATCAGTTAAATCATCCAAATTTCTAGTCATCCAAATGAGTATAAATTATCATGATCATCTTTTAGATCTTCAGTAATTTCATCAAATAAAACAGACTCCAACTCTGGTTCATCAAGCGAGAAATTTGCAATCTCTGGAATTTTTACCCAAAACTTTTTGAAATTGTAAAATGACCCCTAAAGTGTCCTAAAATGTGTCGGACACGCCCTTTGGCATGTCCGACACCGTGTCCGTTTTTTTTTAATTTTTTTTATTTTCGGACACGCTAGAGCCGTGTCCTTGTCCGACACGTGTCGGACACTGCACCATGCGATTTTTCAAAGTGTCCGTGCATTATACGAGAACCTATTTTTAAATTATATGTATTAATGTAAATTTTTAAGATAATATGTGTAGATCCCACATTAATACGAAAGTGTGATAAAATATTTTCACTGAAGCCTTCCCCCGACCACGTCTTCCTTCTATAAAAACCCACACAAATTCAGCATAAAACTAACCTCATCAACCAACCACTTTCCCTGGAGAGAACTTCTCCATATACATGAGAGTGGCTTCCATGGGCCTTGTTTGGACAGGATCAAAATACACTCAAAACCACTCTTTTTACGCTTAATTTCAAACCTCCACCAACCCTAATTCCCTTATCATGTAAGTACATATATATTCTTCCATCCGTTCATATCTATATATATTATTGTATGATCATATCATTTCTACTACATTTTATGACTAATTAATCAAGGTTTCCTTCATTTCACATAAGAAGAAAATGGAGGATAAAATGCGGGGTTCGAGACGGCGAACGAGCCGGGGTAACTGGAGCATGGACTCAGGCAGGCGGCGCAGCGTACGGGCGGAGGAGGACGAGGAAGCCCTGAGATGGGCTGCGCTGGAGAAACTACCAACGTACGACAGGCTGAGGAAAAGCGTATTCAAAACGTTTGTGGAGACTAAGGTTGTCCACAGGGAAGTTGATGTAAGGAAGCTTGACGTGAACGATCGGCAAGAGTTCATTGACAGGTTCTTCAGGGTTGCTGAGGAAGATAATGAGAAGTTCTTGAAGAAGCTCAGGAATAGAATTGACAAGTAAGCTTCTACCTTTTTTTTTTATTTCCTCTTTATTTGTTGAATTTATTTCAAGTTGATTTATTTTATTTTATTTATGTCATATATTCATACTCCATCAAACCTAAATTTCGCTATCTAAAGTCCGAATCTTTTATTATAAAATAATAATTTCATTATCATATTAAATTTTTTCAAATGTAAAATGGAAAGTGAATTTATAATATATGCATCTTATAAATTTGTGTTATAAATAATGGTTGATCGATATTCAGTATCAGTCACGTCCTGTACATGAAACTATAAAATACTTCGGAGAATTATTACTTGTTGTTTCGCGACATTAATGTGTATATATATATATATCTAATTATAACATCCGATAAATTTGATCAATTTATTTACAATTTCATAATTGATTAATTCAGAGTTGGGATTACCCTTCCGACGGTGGAAGTCAGGTTCGAGCACTTGACAGTGGAGGCCGACTGCTTCGTCGGGGATAGGGCACTGCCGACGCTGCCAAACGCTGCCCGCAACATCGGCGAGATGGTGCTGGGCTGCTACGGAATCAGTCTGGCTAAGAAAACAAAGCTAACAATTCTGAAAGACGCCTCAGGCATCATAAAACCCTCTAGGTAATTAAGTTCTAATTTCTTCAATTTTATAATTTTACTAATAAAAGATTTATTGAACCATAATTTAATTAATATATCAATATAATTAATAGTATGATATTTATTAATTTTTTTATGGAGTAATTAATTATAAATTCTTTCTAATGGTTAAAAATGTGACAGGATGACACTATTATTAGGACCTCCCTCTTCTGGGAAAACGACTCTTTTGTTGGCTCTAGCAGGAAAATTAGACCATACATTAAAGGTATGGTTTTTATGCTTACCTAACTTGATAGCATTTACTTTTAGGATTATATATATGTATTTTTGGTCCTATAATTTAAGTTATTTAACGTTTTTGTCTTCTAATTATATAGAATAATATTTTAATCTTACATCTTTTTTATTTTCACTATTTCAACTTTTTTTTTTTTTGGAGTTCACATCCACCGACAAAAAGGTTGAACTGTGGCGATAAAAATGATTGGAATCTAAAAAATAAAGAAGATATATATAGGATTAAATGCTACATACCCTGCATTTAAAGGACAAAAAAATCAAATAATTAAAAATTACGGGACGAAAAATGCATTTAAGCCTTATTTTTACAATCTTGAGGTCCTAAATTTCAGTCTAAATTTTACATAGTTAAAAAGTACGAAATGCAGCATTAAATTCGAAACTGTCTGGATTCGGACTTCGATTTACCCTAATTGCATGCAAGTTATTAATATTTTGTTTTGGAAAAAAAAATTAAGTTTTTTTTACGTACACACACAAGACCATATATTTGTATTTACATCTAGAAAAAATGAATTCTCAAGAATAATTACGAGAAGCTTTAATTAATGAGTAGGTTAAATTAAAGTATATTAATAACTAGCGGAGAAACCCGTGCTATGCACAGTTATATCTATAATTATATATTTTAAATTAAATATTTTTTCAATAATATCTTGTGTTGGTGAATTGTGGAACAGAGAAGGGGAGAAATCACATACAATGGGCATATGCTGAATGAGTTTGTAGCACAGAAAACATCGGCGTATATTAGCCAGAACGATGTTCATGTCGGAGAAATGACTGTGAAAGAAACCCTCGATTTCTCAGCAATGCCAGGGGGTTGGGTCCCGATATGGTACGTATACTAAAATTTATGTCCTAACTTCACTTCATTCTATATGTATTAACTTTTTTGGGAAAATAATAATTAAACAGATCTGCTGAGTGAGCTTGCAAGAAGGGAAAGAGAAGCAGGTATTTTTCCTGAGGCAGAAGTTGATCTTTTCATGAAGGTAATTAATTCATATTTTAGTAATTAATTAAGCAATTAATAATGGTTTAAATATTATTTTGGCTTATGATTTAATTATCTTTTTTTTTTTAAAAAAAATAATTAATTTTGTGATTTGTTTATCGTCATGTCAGGCGATTGCCATGCAGGGAGTAGAGAGCAGTCTTATTACCGACTACACTCTACGGGTAACAATAATTACTTTCTAATTTATTTCAATTTTAAATTAAGTCCTATTTTAAGTAGAAAATATATGGATTATATATTTGCCTCCATTTTTTCAAATTTTAATTTTATTTATTTGAAAATGCGGTTGTATGTTTATTTTATACATTTTCAGTTGAAAATATTTTCAATTATTATTATTTTTCTATGTAAATGTGTATATATTTTAATCATTGATATATATATAAAAATGATTTCTTACTATTTATATATAAAAAAAGACCCAATTTATTAATCTAAATATATTTTTAATTTTTGCATTTAAAAAATAAATGAATATTTAAAAAAGAAAGAAAATCTGAAAATTAGTTTCAACAAATGTGACTGTCTGATCCTTATCTCCCTTTGTTTCGGGTCAAAAAGTCTCTCCTCACCAACTCCCAACATACATCACACTATCACAATTGTGGTTGGGCTGTGACTGGGCCCACCAACATGCCTTTTGGGCTGTTGGTGGGCCATCAACAAGGTTCGTGATTTAGTTGGTGAACAAATCAATTTCCATTCATTCAAAACGTTGTTGTTATTATTATTATTATTATTATTATTATTATTATTATCCATATTATCCATACTATATACAAAAAAAAAAAGGCATTCTACCCTCACAAATGACGGTTACTTACACCGCAACACTAATTTTTTATAAAGCCAAATTCAACCAATAAAATAATTAATTTATTTAACTTTTCAAATTTTACATTAATTATTTTCTTTCTTTTCTTTTCTTTCCTTTCCTTTATTTCTAATGTAATATATTAATTTATATATATCTATATTTATTTATAATATTATTTCTAATATATTTTAAAGTATGAAAAAAATTTATCGTGTCTTAATTATTTAAAAAAAGGGCATCTTGTTTTAATACTAACAATTTTTTTCTACAAAATTAAAAAAAAATGTAGATATTAGGGCTTGATGTGTGCAGAGACACCATTGTCGGGGACGAAATGATTAGAGGAATTTCTGGAGGCCAAAAGAAGCGCGTTACAACAGGTAATAATAATTTTAAGTGAAATTCTAATTCTGATTGAATTCGAATAAATTTAAAATAAAAAAACAATAATCACATAATAATTACAATAATAATTATATATTATTTATTTGGTCTAGTTGAATATGATTTTGATTTAAAAAAAAAAGTCATAAATCTAATACCTATGCACAAAATTGAATATATTATTTAAAAAATGTAAGTGGTCCTTTTGCCTAAATCTAAAGCAAGAATGGAAAAAGATTTATGATCACACAAACTATAATAATAATAATAATTTTTTATTTAAAAAAAAAAAAAAAAAAAAAAACAAATTGAGGTGTGATTCATTGAAGTAGTTATGGATGATGCATTTGTTGACTAAATCCCTTAGTGGAATTACCAATCTTATCTGCCAAACTCCAATCATTAAATTTAGTAGCCATAAAAAAACAAAAATCAAATCTCCTAAATTTTTGAACACATTAGAAGCAATAGATAGATAGATCGTACAACAGCATGGCCCCAATTGTCCCCACCCAATGGAGAAAGGGAAAACTGAATAGGTAAGAAGTCTACTAGCGTTCAAATATTTTCAACATCCTTACCTAATACCATTTCACCCATTTTAAATTCACAATATAACATATATTATTATTTTTTCAACCAATTGCATAGATTTGCAAGTTTTTTTTTTTTTTTTTTTTTTTTAATGCTAATATAGTGGCATGCAATACTTGCGTGCGTAATTTTTAATACTTTTATTTTATTAAAATTTACAATTTGTTCCTTTATATTAAAATTTGATATTGTTTTACAACCTCACATATAAAAATTATCTGGTACTTTTTTTTTAATACATGAATTGTCAATATATATTTTACTCAAATTAAATTAAAAATTAACACATAATTTGTACAATATATGTTTTATATTGGTAATGATGATTGTATGTACATGCAAAACAAATGCTAATATGTTATTTTAATTTTAATTAACAATAAGCATACGCATATTAAATGGGAGTAGGTTTAATTTTTTAGTACATGTAAGTGCATAGAATTAATTTTCTAAAGGAACTTGATTGAGTAGTTAATTTAACACGAGTTGAAAAATTAAAGGGTATTTTTGGTATTAAAATAATTTAATGTAATGGTATCAAAACTACAATTTTTAATCTAAACTTTCTTTTTTTATAATAGTATAGATAAAGTGATTGTACAAAGAGATGGTGTGAATTATATCCCATCAAACAACAGAACCCATATTATACTAATGCGACGTAATTTGACCATCATGATCTTAGGTTGAGGATGATGGGTTTATGTTTTTAATACAGGAGAGATGATTGTCGGGCCGACAAAAACACTATTTATGGACGAGATATCGACGGGTTTAGACAGCTCGACGACGTTTCAGATAGTTAAGTGTTTGCAACAAATTGTACATCTAACGGAGGCCACAATTTTCATGTCTCTTCTCCAACCAGCTCCAGAGACATTTGATCTTTTCGACGATGTTATTTTGTTGTCAGAAGGTCAAATTGTGTATCAAGGCCCGAGAGAGAACATCATTGAATTCTTCGAAAGTTGTGGTTCAAATGCCCCGAAAGAAAAGGAACTGCTGATTTCTTGCAAGAGGTAAAAAACATGAATAACATATCACAAGTCCTACTACATCTATTACTAGAAACAACGATGGGTATAAACATGATTTCTTAACAAATAATATACAATTTTGATGTGATTTATGGTATTAGACCAAAAGCATAATTCCCTTAGAAGGTATTTTTCCAAGTACCTCCATTACATTCCAATGCTAACAAAATCTACATTCAATCCAGGTGACATCAAGAAAAGACCAAGAGCAATACTGGGCAGACAGAAGCAAGCCACAGATACATTCATGTCAGCGAATTTGCCAAAAGATTCAAACGCTTCCACGTAGGCTTACGCCTTGAAAATGAACTATCCGTCCCTTACGACAAGAGCCGAAGCCATAAGGCAGCTCTAGTGTTCAAGAAGTACTCCATCCCCAAACGACAACTCCTCAAGGCCAACTTCGAGAAGGAATGGCTCTTGATCAGGAGAAACTCATTCGTCTACGTCTTTAAGACCGTGCAGATATTCATCGTTGCCATCATCACATCGACTCTGTTTCTGCGCACCCAAATGCATACTAGGAACGAACAGGACGGTGCAATCTACATCGGTGCACTGTTGTTTAGCATGATATGCAACACATTCAACGGCTTTGCAGAGCTCTCACTTACAATACAGAGACTTCCGGTTTTCTACAAGCATCGAGACCTACTTTTCCACCCGCCTTGGGCTTTCACTTTGCCTACATTTTTGCTACGGATACCCATCTCTTTTTTTGAGGCTACCGTGTGGATGGTCACAACATACTACACCATCGGATTCGCCCCTGAATCTAGCAGGTATAAGTTCTGACCTAATATTTGTTTTTCAACAGGTTAATGCCCAAGTTTGGAGCTAATAGTGAAGATTTTTATTACATTCTCAGGTTTTTCAAGCAGTTCCTGTTGATATTTGCTATCCAGCAAATGGCTGCAGGGATATTCAGGTTGATAGCAGGAATATGTAGGACGATGATTATAGCAAACACCGGTGGCTCCCTTACTCTCTTGCTTGTGTTCCTCTTGGGCGGTTTCATCCTTCCTAAAGGTCAATGACCGACTATGAGTTCCCATACGTGTTTTATTTTCATGCAACACACAATGCGAGTGAAAGCAGAAAGGAAAAATAGAACCTAACCTTATAAACAAAGAAAATGTTCTTCCATGATCTATGCAATGATATTTGACTAACGCAACTACTTCTTGCATTTGCAGACCAAATCCCGGATTGGTGGAGATGGGGGTTTTGGGTTTCACCTTTGAGCTACGGCTACAACGCCCTCGTAGTAAACGAGATGTTGCTCCAAGATGGATGAACAAATTGGTGAGCTAAAGCTCTGTGTTTCTTTTGACCATTCAAGGAAAGATGACATGGTTAATATCCGATGTTTGATCTCTCATGTAGGCCTCAGACAACAGTAGAAGATTAGGGGTGGCTATAATGAACAACTTTGACATTTTCGTTGACAAGAACTGGTATTGGATAGGCGTGGGAGCTCTATTGGGGTTCACGTTACTCTTCAATGTACTTTTCACTTTAGCCCTCATGTATCTCAACCGTAAGTTGCAATAATCTACTTGATACACATACATGTTTCAGCCTTTCAGGTGGAGTATGATGAATGTTTCTTTGTTTTAACAGCTCTTGGAAAACCGCAAGCTATAATATCCAAGGAGCAGGCCGGGGAGATGGAAGCCGAGCAGGAAGATACAGATGGAACACCAAGACTTAAAACGACAAAGTCAAAGAAAGATTCATTGCCTCGATCCTTAACCTCTAGTGATGGAAACAATACAAGTAAGGATCAGTAGAGAACATATATAAGACCATTTGGTTACATCAACAATATCGGATTTGCTTATTCAATATATTTCTTGTTATTTTTTCATCAGTGGAAATGACAATGCAGCGTATGAGCAGTCGTTCTAGTGTCCATGAACTAAGCAGAAGTGGCAACTCAAGCGTTGGGACAGCTCGAGGCGTGGCCCCAAAGAGAGGAATGGTTCTACCATTTACCCCTTTGGCTATGTCATTTAACGACGTAAACTACTTTGTCGACATGCCACCAGTAAGAACTTGTGTCAACCTTAAGCTATGTCTAGAGTGTATAGCATTGTGAACACAATTAATGAATTTATTTATATTGTTTTGATAGGAAATGAAGGAACAAGGAGTAATAGAGGATAAACTCCAATTACTATGTGAAGTAACCGGAGTGTTTAGGCCAGGAGTTCTGACTGCACTAATGGGGGTAAGTGGAGCAGGAAAAACAACTCTAATGGATGTTTTGGCAGGACGAAAGACGGGTGGTTACATCGAAGGTGACATTAGGATATCTGGATTTCCTAAGAATCAAGAAACCTTTGCAAGAATCTCTGGATACTGTGAGCAAAATGATATCCACTCACCTCAAGTAACTATCCGTGAATCTTTGATCTACTCTGCGTTTCTTCGGCTCCCTAAAGAAGTTAGCGACGAACAAAAGATGGTAAGTCCGTTTTCGACCACAACATCACATTAACATAAAGAACATTGCAATATATAGTTAACTTATACTCCCTAATTGTATACAGGCTTTTGTTGATGAAGTGATGGATTTGGTTGAGCTAGACAATCTCAAAGATGCCATTGTTGGGATCCCTGGAGTTACTGGATTGTCGACAGAACAGAGAAAAAGACTGACAATAGCCGTTGAACTTGTTGCCAACCCATCTATCATATTCATGGACGAGCCGACTTCTGGTCTGGATGCAAGAGCAGCAGCTATTGTCATGAGAACAGTGAGAAATACAGTCGACACAGGAGAACCGTCGTTTGCACAATCCATCAGCCTAGCATTGATATCTTTGAAGCTTTTGATGAGGTAATACACAAAGTTGCCCTTAATTATGTATGTACCTTACTATCAATATACCTCGTCTTTAGACTTTGACATCTTATACCTTGCTATGAACTAGTTACTTCTAATGAAAAGAGGAGGGCATGTGATATACGCTGGACCCTTAGGCCAACACTCACAGAAAGTCATTGAATACTTTGAGGTATTTCTCAAAACGAAACCGTTTTCTTCGACTCAAGAAACAAACAACAAAGAAATATAATGTACTCTAATCTATGTAGACAATCCCTGGAGTCCCAAGAATCAAAGAGAAGTACAATCCAGCAACCTGGATGCTGGAAGCTAGCTCAGTCGCCACAGAAGCTAGACTTGGACTAGATTTCGCCGAATACTACAAATCAACATCATTATATCAGTAAGTCAATAAAAATACACCTCCAAATGTCCATTAACTACAAGTCTAATCCTATGTGCTTGTGTGACTATTCGCTAGGCGAAATAAAGTTCTCGTAGAAGAGCTGAGCATGCCGGCTCCCGGGGCGAAAAACCTATACTTCAGCACACAGTACTCACAGCCCACATTGGGTCAATTCAAGTCCTGCCTATGGAAACAATGGTGGACTTACTGGAGAAGTCCTGACTATAATCTTGTTAGATACTTCTTCACTTTGGCTTGTGCACTCCTAGTTGGGACTATCTTCTGGCGAGTTGGGACAAAAAAGTTTGTAGATCGATCCCCATATGTACATTTGATAGTTTTAGCAACATGCCTGAAAAGCCATACTGATTTAATCATCTCTTTTTTTTTCCCTCTTCAGGAACACAGACACAGATCTTTTGACTATCATTGGAGCAATGTATGCCTCCGTTTTGTTCCTTGGGATCAATAATTGTTCGACAGTGCAGCCTATTGTAGCCGTGGAACGAACTGTGTTCTATCGAGAGAGGGCTGCAGGAATGTACTCAGCACTACCATATGCCCTTGCACAGGTAAAGCATGACACGGATTCATAGTAACTTAACTATTTAAATTCAAGTTCTAACGCTATTTGATCATGCAGGTGATCGTAGAGATTCCGTACGTGCTCATTCAAACAACATTCTACACTCTAATAGTGTATGCAATGGTGAGCTTCGAATGGACAGCAGCGAAGTTTTTTTGGTTCTACTTCGTCACCTTCTTCTCCTTCCTCTACTTCACATACTACGGCATGATGACCGTTGCCATCACACCAAACCACCAAGTAGCAGCAATTTTCGCTGCAGCATTTTACGCTCTTTTCAACCTATTTTCTGGCTTCTTCATCCCTAGACCAGTAAGTCATGCACACTCTTCACCTTAAATCATTAAAGCACATGATCTTAAGACACAAAAACATAATCTTGAAACATCTTTTCTATTGTCAGAAAATTCCCAAGTGGTGGATATGGTACTACTGGATTTGCCCGGTGGCGTGGACAGTCTACGGACTAATCATCGGCCAATACGGGGACGTGCAAACGACGATTAGAGTTGCGGGGACATCCACACAACCGATGATCAAACAGTACATCCAAGACCACTTCGGATACGATCCAAACTTCAAGGGGCCGGTGGCCGCAGTTCTGGTTGGATTCGCGGTTTTCTTTGCCTTCATGTATGCTTATTGCATCAAGACGCTGAACTTTCAGACAAGGTAGAGTTAGACATGAGACTACAATGTGAATTGTGAATATACGTTACGAGTCCTTACTATGAGGTTGCATTGTTTTTCTTTGTCATGTAGCAGACAGAGTGATGATAATGTTACATGTACTTGATCCTATGAATCTGACATCAAACATAGTGAGATCTTCCTAGATTCTTGAAACAGTTTAACGAAATTTTGTGACTGATAAGAAATAGTTATCAATGCGATTGTACTTTTGATCAAAGTTATCTAAGTGCAATGTAATTGCATATTCCTTCTAATATTCCGTTATGTAAGAACAAATCTGTGTATGGCAAAAAAATTTGTCAAGATGATAAGTTTGAGATATTACGACTAAATGTTCGTGCATCAATTTTCTTTTACTATATTTTCAAAATTAAAATGAAAAAGGAAAAAATAAAGATGAATAATTAATCAAAATTAAATACAATAAGTTAACTTTAAATTTGTATAAATTAGTAATATAATTAATTAATAATATAATAAAATAGATATTCGTCGAGAAATAGGTATTTTAAGGGTACTATTTTAGGTCATTCACATTTATCCACCATCCTGGTTATCTTAGGGGTCTCCCCCTAAATAAACAGTATAAATGTATAATTTAATTTAAAATTTAAAATATACTTAATTAGTCTTTGATAGTCGAATAATGTAATGAATCATTTGTGTTAAGTATATATCTTTTTCGTTTTCTAACATATATCTTTGTTTTAGTATTTTTAATATATTAATCAGCTTTCATAGTCTAACAATCTAAATCAATTATATTTGTAGAAATATATTGGCATCAGGCATCGCATCTACTTAATTAATAAATTTATATTAGTATTCAAATTTTACCCAATTCAATCTTTTTTTTTTTATTTAACCAATTCGATTATATATAGTGTGAATTAGAAATTCATGGTTACCGCAACCCGGGCGAATACTATTTCATTTTTGGGCCAATAATATGGGTTTAAGAAACCATTAGAGATCCGGGCCTTATGGGTCCAAGTATATCCATGAATGATATGGGCCCGGGTTACTGCAAGATCCGGCCCACGGGACTATGGAGCGGGGGAGAGAAAAGCGTGTTAGTATCGTTACATGGAGGTCATATCGTACAAACGCGTGCTCTGGCAATCAGCGACAAAGAAAAGACTGCGTAGTGCCCAAAAGTCGCGAAGAAAACGTAAACCTCTCGCTCGCTCTCCGCGTTGAAATTACAACTCAACTCAACTGGGACGACAGAGTGGTTGAAATTAGCTTCAGATCGGAACATTTGTAAATTCGACCCCAAAATCATACAAATTGATAGTTGAGTTCTGTTAAATGGATCAGATTTTGAACAAGGTGGGTTCGTATTGGCTGGGCCAAAAAGCCAACAAGGAAATTAACTCTGTTGGGGATGATATTAGCGTAAGACTCTAAACCCTTTATTCTTTTTTCCTTCCCTTATCAATCTTTTGTATTAGGCTTTCCTGATTGCTTGTATTGAGCTTTTGACTGGAATTCTTGTTATTTTGGTTTGCAACTTTGCTGAATTTTGGACTATATTTGAAGGTGTTTGCATTGTTAATGTTAATCATAGGTTCTATTTCTTCGATATTATCCATTTGCAATTCCCAGAGTTTTTCTAAATTGAGGTTTTCTGGATTTTTTTTCTGACTTTGACATGAACATGTAAGATTTGGGAATCGAATAATGGAGGTTTGGGTGTAGTAATTACAGAAGATATCAGATTTGGGAATCTAATAATCGATGTTTTGGTGTAGTAATTACACCCTTGAGGATTATTTTAGTTTGTTTTACTTATGTGTTCTGTTGATTGTTTGTGATAGTCCGAGTTTGGGGCCTAGACAATTGATTTGGTATTATAATCCCCAATTTCCAAATAAGATATATTCTTCATCTTTTGAAGCTTAGAGTGGAAACTTTTATGTTGTAAAATTTATAGCTTTGCTTTTGAAGTATCTAAGGATCTACTAATAACTAGGATTTTGCTGTTTGATGCAATTGTTCTTTGCTAAAGAGAATTGTTGAGCAATGAGACAACAATGGTTAGGGAAGTTCATGTTAGACAAATTTTGGTTTACTGAAAAGTTCATCTCTCTCTCCATTTCCTTTAGAGACCCCACTAACTGAAATTACATCTTATAAGTAATTATTGGATGAGCTCCATTGATTTCTATTGTATCTTGTGCTGTGGTGAAGATTTTTCAAGGAATGAATTAGTTATGGTTTACCATAAATAAGCAAAGCGTGCTCTGTATTTTGCCTTTACACTACTTTATTTTATCCATTTTCTTTTGTCAGTCATTGTCAACCAGTATCGAAGGAGGAGCCAAATGGTTGGTCAACAAGTTAAAAGGTTAGTTTTCATCTTCCCAGTTTGTTCTGCGCAACATCTGCCATGTTCATCTTCTTGCTTGTATAAAAACCAAGTTTGCATTTACACAAAACTCTATAATAAACAAAAGGTTAGCCAAATGGCTCTTCTAGTATGTCTGCTGCAGGAAGTTGCACATCGTGGATTTCCCAAAAGATCTCCGATATAATATATAATCTCATAAAAATTAAACGTTTGTTATTTAACTGCTTTGTGTTTATTGTTGGGACAAGGTGCTCTGATTGATTATCGGCGCTTACCCTTGTTCTAGGTGGGTTTTGTTCTATTGCTTGTGAACACAAAACTTTCCTTCTCAGGAAAAATGCAAAAACCACTCCCTGAACTCCTAAAGGAGTATGACCTGGCCGTCGGCATATTCCCTCGTGATGCCACCAATTATGAGTTCAATGAGGAGACTGGGAAGCTCACTGTTTACATTCCATCAGTCTGTGAAGTAGGCTACAAAGATTCATCTGTATTGCGATTCTCGACTGTTGTAACTGGTTATCTGGAGAAAGGTAAGCTGGCTGACATAGAGGGAATCAAAACGAAAGTGATCGTTTGGGTCAAAGTGACTTGTATTTCGTCTGAGAAATCAAAGCTCAATTTCACTGCTGGAATGAAGAAATCCAGAAGCAGAGATGCTTACGAGGTTCTTAGAGATGGGATTACTATAGACAAATTCTAAGGTTGATATTCCAAGTTTGGTTGTCACAAATTCAAATTGTATTGCCTTTATGAGGATGCCGTTTTCATGGCCTGCGTGCTTCGGGTGTTGTAATCATGACTCCTTTAATCAGTGTTGTAAATAATAGTTTGTGGAAAGGTTGATCCATGTTACCTTGAAATAGGGACGGCAGCCCGCCCTTCTACATTCAGCTTCTGAAAATATAAATGGGTTTACAGGCGGATTTCAGGTTTTAGCTTTTAGACTCGGAGTCTATGCAGATTTGGTCATATCAAAATATTCTGTAGGCTTTTTTTATTCATCATGTATGCAATCATGTTATGTGAAATGGAAATAGAATAACTCAAATAAAGATAAAATATATTGATAGAAATCACATAAGTTCTTTTATATATATTAATATCGAGGGTAAAATGAAGATTATATAAATAGATAATAATAAAAACCAAAAGGGTCCCAAAATATATTAATAATAAAATTTGGGTATGTATTAAATCATTTTATAATTATTCATATGCTAAACTGATATTCATAAGTCGGGTAATACTATTTCATTTTTGGGCCAACAAAATGGGTTTCAGAAAGATCCGGGTCTTATGGGTCCAAGAATATTCACGGATGGATGGGCCCGGGTTGCTGCAAGATCCGCCCCACGGAACTATGGAGTATGGAGCGGCGGAAGCCGACAATTCTATCCGGATGAAATTAGGGTTATGTTGTGCGGCGGGATAGAGAAAAGCGTGTCACCATCGGTTACATTGGAGAGGTCATATCGTACAAAAGCGTGCTCTGGCATATTATTTTGCGGATGACGCGTCATCTTCTCTACCAATACTACTGAAAGTTGCTAGAGAGCCATAGATAAAAAGGTGCAACGTGGTGTGTGCGTTTTACTAGTTTTGCCCCTCCCCCTCTCGTTAAGAAAATATAAAAAATTTTAATTGTGTCATTTTTTTTTGATTTAATTTGTTAAATTAGAAATAATTACACCGTCTTTTCATAAAATTTGATATAATTATATATAATTTTTTTTATAATTTAAAAATTATATTTTAATATTCTTGAACTACGTTTATACTCACATAATAACGTATATGATGAGGTATATCTTCATCTTTATAAAATGAGTTTGATCAAAAAATAATTTTTCGATTTGTAATAAGCCAGTAGTAAATCAAAATGGGTAAATATGAATCTTATTCTCTTCTTATGAATATAATTTTTTTTTTCACAATTTGTGACTAACAGAAAAATCTATTTGTTGGACAAAAATAAATATTAGTAGTATTATATGTAATTTTTCAAATCACAAATATACATGTAATTATATAGCAATTTTTTTTAAAGAAAAGAGTGGTAGAATTATCCCTTAAAATAAATAATGGGTAAATCAAATGAAAAATTGAATAACATTTTCACAATAAATAAAAAAACCACACATTTTTATGGTGGAATTATGAATAAGGGCCTTGGAGTTTAGATAAGGAAAAGGCAATATTTTTATATTTAGAAAGAAAGCATGCATTCCACAGACTTGCATACAAATTAAAATAATAGAAATTAGAAACCCCTCACCCTCACTCCCATCACCCATCCCTCATCCCCCATTTTTGTTTCTTCTTCTCTAAAGTACAAACACAAACACAAATACAAACGTCCTCAAGGGGCGACAACCCACCTGCCTATGCCCCAACATAATAGTGACATTTTACCAATATTTTTATAAATTTAGTTTTATCTAAAACTATAATGCCAATCATTCTTTTTCTCTTATAATTTTTTGGACTATGTTATTTCATCTTATCTTAATTTATTTTTTTATTTATCATAAAATAAATAAATATTTTTAGAAAATCTTAATTTTAAAAAAATTAATTAAATACTTGTATAATTTATATTTCACAAATATAATTCATAGCCGGCGGCCCGCGGGATTGCAAGTGCGAAGCTTTATGCTGAGGAGAGAATGGTAATTTTGTGGGTGGGAAGCGTGTGGTCAAGCATGGGGCGAGCCGACGCGGTTTCTCTTTAGCCACCAACTCAAACACGGCCCCACTGAACCACACAACACAACTATCAATCACAAACACCTTTTACTATAAATATAAATAAATAACATTTTATGAAATCATAATTTTCAAACATCATTTTGAATCTGATTATAAGATTTTCCCACTTTTATTGAATAATAACTACTCTATAAAGATATGAGTTTGTTCTTACAAATATGTCGATTTACAAAGTTGATTGTAATCACTCTCTTAATTAAGTTATGAATTTAATGCTATTCACAAATTTATCTTTTAAATTGATTCAATATATGATCTAATTTAGTAGAAAACACGATACATGGTACTTGTACTATTTCAATTCTCTTTATTTTACTGTAAATAGAAATTAAGGAGATTCTCAATCTATTCTTTTTTTAATGATCAATTCAAATATAATGGAGTCAGCGTAGAATGAATAGTTCTATATTGAAAACATACTTGAACAATAATGCCATGTTTATTATATGTTATAGGTTAAAAGTCCTAAATATTAATTTGTAATTGGGTGATTTAGACGCCCTGATTAGGATAAATTATGTAATGCAGTTTCTTGTTGATATTTCAATGTTCTTGTAACACGATACTTGTTCTTGGATGTATTTGTGACATTTTAGGTGCTTTTATAGAAGGAATTGGAGTTGTAAAAAATAGCTTAAGTGTGGAAAGAGGAACGAATTACAGTAATAATGCTCTCACGGGTTATCTTGCACGCGATAAGACGGAAACTGAGATCTCCAATTTAGGTGCTAATATGAAACATGTTGTGGAGTTACTTTTTTTTTTTTTTGGAAATTATTTTGAGAAGTTTGGATCCTTCTCATCTCCTACCATAACTAGGAAGAGAGATGAAGTTTGAGAACGAACTTTTACGGGAGAAAATTTAAAATTCACGTAGAAAATTATTTTTAAGGTAAGACGAATTATCAAATTTCTAGATAGTTATGATTATTCAGTATTTAAATACTGATATTTTATAAAATTTTATGTTTCAATGATTCTGAAATATGTATGAATAAGTGTATTACATTTATACCATACTTTCAAATGGTGAATTTTTCTCCTTTAAACTGCAATTTGTATAAAAGATACACTTCCAAGTTCCAATAATTGCCTGGGGGGTACTTTGGTAACTTCTCTTCCTTGATTTCTCCTTCCCTGATCTTGCCCTAATCGTCTGAAAACATGTTATCTTAGGGTAAAATCAGTGTTTCCACGCATCAGTTTGATGTTGAGATGTTTATATATATATAGGTGCTATGTATAATTGAATATTTAATTAATTTTTATTTATATTAATTAGTTCCAACAAGCTTGTTTCTAATCACCACCTAGTTTATTTTTAGGAATAGTTGCAATACTTTCTTGAAATTTAATACAATTATAATTATATATATAATTTTTATGTAATTTGAGAAATATATCTGATACTCACGACATTTGTTTTCGTTTAACAATTAAATTTATTTATTAATAAATTTATAAAATTTATTTATTAATATTTATCAAAGTGTGAATATTTATCATTTATACCATTTTATTTCTCATCTTTCTTGTAATAAGTTTTTTTTAAACTAACGTATCATAATTAATTGATATAATATATATATTTATTTTTTTCTTAAAAAGTTGCTTTAATTAATTACCGGAGAAACAAGTTGGCCGACTCTCAACTACCCTTTTATTACCAAGAAATCACCTAACCTAAGCCAACGGCTCATTAATGTCTTCGTGGGTTCATCTGTTAAAGATATTTGATAATTAAAAAAAAAAAAAAAACAACATAATAATTTTATTTCGAAAATTACGTATGTATATTCTGTCTGTCCGTCTATGCAGTACTTCTTTCTGTAAATTTTAACATTAAATATTTTTATTCGAATCATATTTAAAGTATTATTATACTTATTAGTTACTTGATTGATAATTTTTTAAAAAATTAAAATTCAATATCATATGATATCGGTTATATTTTCTTGAGCTCACTCCAAATTTAAGAGAGATTCCTTGAAATTTATTATAATTGTAAATATATTTTCATTGTTTGAAAATTTACAATTTTTTTCTGAAATTAACAACTGTCGAACAAACACCCTCTGCAATGGACTGTTACAAAGGGGTATTTGTTTACATAACCATTAATTTTAAAGAGGTATTTGCAATTTTTTAAATAACGAAAAAATATTTATAATTATGATAAATATTAAGAAACCCCGTTAATTTATCGTATTAAATATTTTCTCCATATATCTTGAAAGATATTTTTTTGTGGGAACGTATCGAAGTATTAGAGTTACAATCAGGTATATTCTTGCAATAATTTCATGAGAAAGATACAATTTAGTCTTAAGTTTTCCGAAAGAAAAACCATAGCCAATCAAAAAAATATAGGAGGGACGGATTCTACAATGTTAAATTTATTGATGTAACAGTTCCAAAGAGTTTGCTGTACGAATTTTGTGGTTGTATGGGTTCCAAATTCCAATTGTACTATGTTGTGAAATCCTGTCCTCAATCTCTATTCTTTGGAGCAAAATTGCTGCCAAATTCGTGTCTTAGTAATTGCCACTACGAACATAGACTACGTGTCTTTTTCGGGGAATAATAGAATTCATACCGAATATTTTTTTTCTCAAAAATTAAATTTTTGTGGTATAGTAATTAAAATTGAATGTCGATTATGATTAATAATACAATGTTTGGATTATTATCAATATTTTTTGAAAAGTTAAGAGCTGGTACGTTCTCACTTGTGTTAGATTTGTAGTAATTGATAAACTCGTGGTATGATGTCTCTACAGATATGTAAGGACAAATATTATAATGTGCAGTATAAACACGATCCTTTATAACAAGGCTTTGATTCCCAACTTGATTAGCGTGGCCCCAACAACATGTTGTTATTAAATTTGATCTCAATTGAATAAAACGATGAATGCGTAATTATCAGTCCATAAATACACCCTATTAGTATTTGTTATCCGAAAGAATTAGAACTTTGGTTCTTAGAAGGCTCATGATGTGGTGTCTTTATAAGTACGTTATAGAGATCAAAATTGCTGCACAGATGCAATCCTCTAGATCAAGGTTGCAACCTGCGTCTCACTTCTCTGTTCACACAAAGTTCAGTTAGACGCATATCAATTTAGTCAAAGCGCATTTCATCAAAGTTCATTAAAAAGCTCTCTAATTTGATCATCGCACTCCCACCCCCATAGTAAAATTAAACGCAATCTGCACTGAATAAAGCGTTATAAATGAACTACCATCAACTACAATACACTCGTATAAAGTATCGATCTTTGCTTCATTAATAAAGTTCAAATTCGTGATATTCAAATAAAAAATTTTAATCATTAAACCACTATGTTAATAACCATAGCTATTAATCTCATTAAAAAAAATGAAAACAAAAAATTGGGGGAAGGGACCTTGGTTTTTTATTTGGATGGTTCATGCACCTTGCTTGATGAGCGATGATGTGAATAGAGGACAAATGGCGATGCATATTTCAAGAAAATGCCACACATTCTCTCTCATACACACACACACACACACACTGTTACGAGTCTCTTAGGATCCTCAACCCGTCCATGTCCATGGCCCATCCCCATTCTCTTCCATGTATACGTCCTATTCAAATGGCGATGATGCTCAGACACATCCTCATCATCGTCATCATCCCCCCCCCCCCCCCCCCACCCCCACCCCCACCCCACCATGTTTTTTATTTTCAATTTTTCAGGCAAACTTTAATTAAAATTTCAATTTCTAAAAATTTTATACGCAAGTTGCAACCTTTTCTCATCTTGTAGATACTATATAGTTTTTTTTTTTAGAAAAATAATAATTATATTAATATTTTAATAAATAGGGTATTATATAAAGTCGAACGATACAACAAAGAACAATGAAATAATTACATTAACTCACGTAAAATTAATAAATACTCATATATCTTATGAGACTCAAACATAAGATAATGAATTTGTTCATAAGACTTTAATTTTAACTACTATAATAAGATATCATCAATACTGTACTTGGTGTTCACTATATCAAGAATGGTGGACTAATTAAAAAATAAAAATTACGTACAAATCTAAAAACATTAGGGAATTCTTTTTGCACTGAGTTTGGGGTCTTAGATGCTGGAAATTGGAGTATGTGTTTCTATATCCTATTTATTTTGTTTTAATTACAAGTGACAAATCATAATTTGGGAGTTTTGATTTTTGATCTTCATATATATGATGTATTTCTTTAGATAATTGTTAGAAAAACATTGGAGTGCGATTCTTTGTCTAGGTCAAAATTATTATTAATTTATTTATGAATTTGAACATTTTCCAAAGAAATATAAATATTTATGTCTAAATAAGCATTCAATATTATGAATAAAATTGGAGTATGAGGGTATAAGACAAAGGACATCTGCCCAGTAAAATACTGCCTCCGTCCTAAATTATACTATTTATTTTAGTTAGATAGAGTTAAGAAAAAATTATGTAACTTTGCACAGTTACCCTTAAACGAAAAAGAAAGAACACACATACTACAATAAAACTTGCCAATAAAAATATGGGTTAATTATATTTTATCATATAAATTATAATCGCTTTTATATTTTAGTATTTAAAATTTTATTTTGTATTAATTTACCATCTTAATTTTATAAAATTCTATACTTGCCAATTTTTAATCAAGTTTTTCTTAAAAAAGTATTACATATATTGCACATGTGATATGTGATGTGATATTTTTCACATATACACAATACATGATACTTTTTTTTTTTTTATAGAAAAACCAACAAGAATACGGTTATATGCGACAAAGTGCAAATTTTGCGAAGTTGAGATAGTAAGTTGGTATAGATTTTTTTTTTAAAATAAAGTATAAAAACAGGCATAAATCGAATGAAATGTAAATTTTTCTAAAAAAATAGCCAAACATGGCCTTAAATAAACAATTAGTATTATATATAAGCAAGAAACAGGGGAGAGAAGAGAACAAGTCACAAATCTTGGTGAAATTCCCTGATATAAAGCAAAATCGGAAGGACAAGTAGGAGAGAGAGAGGTAGAGAGAGAGGTAGAGAGAGAGGAAGCTTGATTTCGCATAAGAAGGAGAGCTAACCTTACCATACTCTCTTTCCTCTCTTCTCTATCCTTTCCGGTTGCGCTGTCTTAAGAACAGCTACACATACAGACCCAAGACTCCACCTTCTGAATCTTCTGCCACCATGTTTTCACTGAATGGAAGCAGTTTTCTGGTAATTTGAAACTCAAATTCATCTTCTTCACCAACTTTAATCTGTTTTCCAGTAAATTTTTTTTGTCTTAATTTCTTGAGTTGGCCCCTGTTTCACTGTTTCTGTTGGTTATGTTGATTTCTTGTTTGATTTTGTCTGTGGATCCTAGATTATGGGAATGAGGTCGAACCATTTCATGATTCTCAGTTTAGAAAGTACCCATTTCAAGAAAAGTTGCAAAAATCTTATTTTTCTCGCAAATTATAGGCCACCCCTGTTCAATTCACCAAAAAAAAAAAAAAAGAAAAGAAAAATGAAAGAAGCAAGAAAGATCCTTTTTTTTTTGGTTCTTGATCTCTTGAATCTGTTGTTTTGTGAATTTTATGTTTGTTTGATCTTCTGCAGAACAATTCTCTTTCTGGGGTGTCCAGAAGCTTGACACAGTCTACACAGAGAAAGATATCAGCCCCACCAATGGTGGTAGCTTCTGTTACTCCAAATGGCAAGCCAGGAGATCGAAACGTCAGTGTTTTGATGGAGAATACTTTGAAGGAGATGAGAGAAAATGCTCCCTCGTCATCATCACCATCACTGACTGAGAATGAATCAAAATCCACCGTTGGTGGTGGCGTGGAGGACGTGTACGGTGAGGATAGCGCCACGGAGGATCACTACATCACCCCATGGACTGTCACTGTTGCTAGGTGATGAATCAATCTTCTTTGTGTGATGATGTTCTTGAGGTTTCTAGAAAGCATCGATGATATCTATGTTCAGTTCTTTTTTATTTTTCTTATGTATTTCTTTCTCTTTTTACTGATTAATCTTCACGTTTTGTGCACCTAATGCAGATCTTAAACTTTCTTTTTGGTAGAAATCTTGTTTTGGAATGGCATGTCTTATGTTGGTATACTTGTTAGGTAGGCCTGGAGATAATTTGGAATTTGTATATGCTTTAGTTTGCTCCTTTGTCTGCAATCCAAAAAAAACATTTTCAGTTTGCAGTGTTTTGTTTACTTCACGCCGTTTAGCACGTTTGTAACATGTTTTCTGGTATGAATAAATGACTCATTGTTCTTTGCTGTGTTTATAAAAACTTTGAAAAATCAGTAAATTGTGAGATAAAACATCATGCACTTATGTTAGATAATTATCATTGTGTATGGAACTTAGTGCTTGATTATCCTAACATTAGCATAGAGTGATGACTCATTGTTAGTATCACCAACGAAGTTATGGTGATCTTGTAGCAATATTAGCTGTAAATTAAACAATTTGCTGAGCTTTCTCAAATAATAATGTGCATACAAATGAAGTAATATAATTCGTTTGATATTGCACTTTGGTGGTATGCTGATCTTTTATGTTTTTCCCATGTCAACTGTGGTACTGTGTTAATATTCACGACATATTTTTCTTTACTGGACATGAGGTTTTTCATCATATTCTCTCTTATTTGGGTTACAGTGGATATCCATTGTTGCGAGATCCCCACTACAACAAAGGCCTCGCGTTACAGAGAAAGAGAGGGATGCTCACTTTTTACGTGGTCTTCTCCCACCAGTGGTTATCAGCCAACAACTCCAGGTTGACATAATAGACTCTCAAAAATTCCAGTTTTCTTAACAACTCATTATGACTTTTTTTTTTTTTTTTTTTGTTTATGACATTCTTAACTATTTCGTTACATTTTTGCCCTCTTCTTCTGACTAGGTTAAAAAGATGATGCACAACATGCGCCAGTATCAAGTACCTTTGCAGAGGTACATGGCTATGATGGATCTTCAGGTAATTACATAATTATGTGATTCACTTGATTTATTGATTTTATTCACAGCTCTTCAAAGTTTGATGATTCATAAACAAAAAATCTCTAAACTCTTTGTGAATATTCAAGACTACCATCCTTGTATTTATATGGCTATATGTTGAGAGGCTAATGTTTAATTTTTTGGTTGTCATCTTCAGGAGAAACGAGAGACTTTTCTACAAGCTTCTCATCGACAATGTTGAGGAGCTGCTTCCCGTTGTCTACACTCCGACTGTAGGTGAAGCATGCCAAAAGTATGGCAGTATCTTCAGGCAACCCCAGGTCTCTTCATCAGTCTGAAAGAGAAGTATGTTTCATCCCAGTAATGTATTACGTCACAGATTAGCTGCTGGAAGCTTTCTTTAAACAGTTTAACCTGATTCTTGGTAGCATTGTTGCAGGGGAAGAATTCTTGAGGTATTGAAAAATTGGCCTGAAAAGAAGATTCAGGTTATTGTGGTCACAGATGGAGAGCGGATTTTGGGACTTGGAGATCTTGGCTGCCAGGTAATTCGATCTGTTCTTTTCTTTCCTTTGTTTCTAAGACGAGTTTCCTCATTATTTTGGGCAACTGGCTTACAATTCATCATATGTGTATGCTCCTTCTTGCATGTAGTGACTTGCATATGATCTGCTTTAATGCTCTAAATCTTTTAATGCCACCAGGGAATGGGGATACCCGTAGGAAAGCTTTCATTATATTCAGCTCTTGGTGGCATCCGTCCTTCTGCCGTAAGTACCTGAATATGAAATTGGATCTATTCATGCACTGGTTATTTCTCCTGTTTGTATCTAAATTTTGTATGGAGAGCCTGTAATCACCTCGAACTCTTTGGTTCTTGTTGATGTTTGGCTAAGGTGGATCCTAACTTAGGACTTCGTAAAAACAAATTTTGATTATTGTTAGATCATAATTGTCTCTGCTTGGTATCGACATGCTACTTTTGCTTATTTTGAATCTAAAACTTTTCAAAATTTGGTTCATTCCAGTGCCTTCCGGTGACCATTGATGTGGGAACAAATAACGAGCAGTTGTTAAACGATGAATTTTACATTGGGCTTAGAAGAAGAAGGGCAACCGGACAGGTTAACAATCCGTCACCCAATCATGCTACACCTTGCAGTATATCTTAAAGCAGTCTTATCTTTTTCTGCTAACTTAAAGTTGTTTTACCTGCATAAACAGGAGTATGCCGAACTTCTGCACGAATTTATGACCGCAGTTAAGCAAAACTATGGAGAAAAAGTGCTTATCCAGGTTAGTCTTTTTTCAGCAGTTAAACTCATGTTTTACCAATTTGATTTGCAATTCTTTCTTAAACGCTTAACATCATTTTCTGTCCGAGGATTCTGCAGTTTGAAGATTTTGCAAATCACAATGCTTTTGATCTCCTTGCCAAGTATGGAACTACACATCTTGTCTTCAATGATGATATTCAGGTAACTCTATACTATTCATCCCTTGCTATGATTGTTTCGGAAATTTATTGAGGCATATCTGTAATATTTTGTATCTGGTAATTTATTTGTATTCTTTCTCGTCTTTTGTCTGCGCACATTTGTTTTCATGTAGCTGCGGTTGGGAAAAGGGTTATTAATTCTGGCATAAATTTTCTTGCATCAGGGTACAGCGTCTGTGGTCCTTGCTGGGCTTATGGCATCACTAAATTTAGTTGGGGGCACCTTGGCTGATCATAAGTTCTTGTTCCTTGGAGCTGGAGAGGTTCCTTCTCGTTACTTATCTCACTATGCTGTTTTCCATATATTAAATGAACTACAATCAGATTCTAAATGCTAAACACTTCGGATTTGGATGTTTCCAACGACTAAATCTGTTTCATCTCATATGTTAATAATGCAGGCTGGCACTGGTATTGCTGAACTCATAGCTCTCGAGATCTCGAAGCAGGTCAAAGAATGTCAAGCATTTATGTCTTCCTAACGATTAGAAGTCAATCTAGAGCACAATTTTCACTGAAATTTGTACTCCCTTTTTGCATGCAGACTAATGTCCCGTTGGAAGAGGCTCGCAAGAAGATTTGGCTCGTAGACTCTAAGGTACTGAGAGTCTCAATGTTTTCCTTTTATACTTACATTCTTTTAAATCTACTATATATTAACCCCAGGATTTTTCTGTAGGGTTTGATCGTTAGGTCTCGTATGGAGTCACTCCAACATTTCAAGAGGCCCTGGGCCCATGAACACAAACCAGTCCGGACCTTGTTAGATGCCGTCAAGGTGTGATCTCTCTCTCAATCTCTGTTTCTTCCCAGTTGCGCGCTTGTGTGCGGGTGGTACTTGGATGAGAGCTGGTTCTTGAATATGGAAGCAAACTAGAATGTGGGAATTTCTTATCTTTCTTGTTTTGACAGGCCATTAAACCGACAGTGCTGATAGGATCTTCGGGAGCAGGAAGAACTTTCACAAAAGAAGTCGTTGAGGCGATGGCATACTTCAACAAGGTACAACATTCAATATAGATTCACATTATTTTTGAAGTCCTTAAGCAAAAATGAAAACTCGACTTACCCAAAACCACAATTTTACCGGCTTTCAGAAACCCGTTATTCTTGCTCTCTCCAACCCAACCTCACAGTCTGAATGTACGGCCGAAGAAGCTTATACATGGAGTGAGGTAACTAGTTGATTTCATCGTCTTAAATTTGCAAGTATCAAGACATGATATAATTAATCTTCTATTCATGGTTTAGGGTCGAGCCATTTTCGCTAGTGGGAGTCCATTCAGCCCGGTTGAATACAATGGCACATTTTACGCATCTGGCCAGGTTCCTTCTAAACCTCCATACACTAACTAAAACTCATTTGCTTATGGAACTTTTCACACTGACATCAGCAATAATTTCTTTGTTAAGGCAAATAACGCATACATCTTTCCTGGGCTTGGTCTTGGTTTGATAATCTCTGGTGCCATCCGCGTCCATGACGACATGCTTCTGGCAGCTTGTAAGCTCCCGATGTTTATACTGTATAATAATTACAGATGCGATGACACCTAAGTGCAGTTGGAATTCTTTCACAAATCTCATTTGTGCCCTTCGTCTCATTTTCTTACAACAGCAGAAGCATTAGCTGCGCAGGTTAGCCAAGAGAACTTAGACAAAGGACTCATATATCCACCGTTTGCAAACATCAGAAAGATTTCGGCCCAGATCGCAGCAAAAGTGGCAGCTAAAGCTTATGAACTTGGTACGTAATCTAATATCTTTGTTCTGATCATTGTACAGCATGTACAATGTGGTAGTAATATGGTAACTTGACTTGTCCTATTCTTTGCCTCCTTTGTTGCCGTATAGGTTTGGCAACTCGTCTACCACAACCAGAAAATCTAGTAAAGCATGCTGAGAGCTGCATGTACAGCCCCTACTACCGTAACTACCGTTGAACCTGCTGCATGTACAGCCCCAGCTACCGTTGAAGCAGTGAACGAAAATCTATAAATTATCTATAGACCGGTTGCCATTTTTCTCTATCTTCTCATCATTTCTACTCCTTCTCCTTTCTCTATCTCCTCCTTATTGCCCTTTTGGTACTGTCCTTTAGTAGTATTGCCTTGAGTTGTAGTCACATACAGACACTAGGATTAGGTGTGTGATTGTACCATGTAGCATGTTTAACGTTGTCATTAGTGAACTCTCGTACACAGTAAAAATCATCGATATCTAGAGTTGTTCTGCACTGGTACGTATCGTCTATATTTCATGAAGTAAGTTCTCTCAATACGAAATAGATGACATGGAACACGATGTTGGAACAGAACAGAGCCAAAAAAAGGCCGGGTTTGTGTAAGTTGTTGGAAAATACAACAGTGAATCGATTACATGTACAGCTATAAACACACTGCTTTCCGAGATGAAGAGATGAAGTTGAATTTTTATTTTTTTTAAATAATAAAAATAAGTAATGTATTCCATTTAAGAAAAGATGTTTTATGTTTAAGTAGGAGAAACATTCATATCGACATCCAAGTTTTGTCATTGATGTTGTATTTGTATCTGAATAATTATAAATGACTCAACTAGTATTCAAATTTCATTATTAATGTCGTATTGGCATCTGAATAATTATAAATGGCTTAATGAATACCCCGATTTCACCATTAATATCATTTTAATACGAATCATTTTTTCTTTTCTTTTTTAATTTATTTTCTATTATTTTTATGTAATAATGATTTGACTCTTGAATATTAAAATGATGATAATAAATACATTAAAGAAAAAATTACGTAAATTTAATCAATATATTTTTTTTTAATTTGTGTCACGGAACATTGATTTTGTAAGTAAACTTTGCCCAAGTTTTGTTGAGTTGATGGGCTTTTGTGATGATGTGAAATTCTTTATACAAAATTACTAAATGAAAAATTGGGATTGAGTGAGTGTATATATATGGTGGGATTCTTATGAACAATATGGGAGACAGCTATGGGGAAATTGCCAATAATCATATGCAGATCCCATTCCTCCATCTCTTACTTACCTTTAACATAAAATCAGATGTGACTACACACTTTGCATAAAATTAATATATATATATATATATAAACATATACGGATTGGATGTTATTTACAAATTAAGTAGAAGTGGGGTTTAATTTAGGGCTTTAAAATAATAATGATTCTTTATAATTCAAGTTTTTTTAGGGCCACGTTGGAAATATATCGTCAATTATTTAATTATCGAATTTATTATAAAAGTGTTATTTTATAGTTTTATATTATAATTAATTCATTTATAGATGAGTTTGTGGGATACACCACATTAGTTTGAGGCGATATGAATATATATGAGGTAAAAATGAGAGGTAATTTTCATCAAAATTGAGTTTTATTAGGTACCATGATTCGATCTTTGACAACATATGTAATTAGGGTTGTAAACTTCAAATATTTATTTTTAAGAGTTATCGAGTACACTTGATGCATATGTATAATTTAAATTTTTTAATTTTATTTGATTACATAAAATAAAATAAATAACTTATTAGATTGATGTTTTTTTTTAAAATAACTTTTGCTAAGTTTAAATTTATTGTTGATTCTTGAAATATTTTATGATGAAAATATTAAATGATGTAATTATATACATATATATATATATCTTTTATTATAATGTGGTTTAATTCTTCTTATTTTCTAATTCACATTCACAACATACTAAGAAAATATACCGCAATTATAATTTCTTTTGATCAAAACATCCTAGCTAGAATTAATACAAACTTTTAACTGTTTTTTTTTTTTTTTTAAATTTAATTTTGTCCACAAATATTCATTCTCCATTATTATTAATTATTAATTGAACAAAATGAGTGGAGCTGTCCCTTCTTGAATATGTACCTTTTGATTGATTTGAGGGTTTTATGCTTTTCTTTTCCAACAGTAAATTCCATGTCCATGTGATAATCTTATTAATTAATTTATTATTATTTATGTTTTGGCGGCAGAGATTTAATTTTCATGCCCAAATTCACTTTTGGTCCTTTTTTTAGGGATAAATTCTCTCCCGTTGAAAGGTTTTTAATTAAATAAAAAAATTATAATTAAGTCATATACATATCAATGATTTTTAATAAAAATACAAAAAATAATTACTAAAAATATACAAAAAAACTCGATATCTTTGCCAATCTTATTACTTGAATAAGACTTCACTGATGTCTCGTTGAGAGTTGAAAAAGAGTATTTTTGCTTTGCCCATGTTGAGGGCTTTTTAGTCCAAAAATTAATTTTCCCCTTCAAAAAAATTAATAAAAATAATTTTTATACTCTAATTATAATTGTAAAAATTCATACACTCAAAAGAAAATTTTTATTTGATATAAAACTAACCATTAGAAGAAATATGAGTTTTTATTATGATTAATTACCATAGTTAAAAATAACATCGTGACGTATATACTAATTAACCACGACTGTGTAACAACTATTAACCATTATTTTTGCAAATGAAAAAAAAAAATTAGTTAAAAAAATTAGCTATAACTAAAAACTATATATGGTAAATATTTTGGTTATAAGTAAAATCGTGGTGAATGTTGATCACGTAGTCAAAGCTTAATTTTTGCATCAATTTTATACAATCATAATAAATAGTATTGATTTGCCATAATCATTATAACGTACAGGATAATTTTATTTTATTTTATTTTTTATTGCAAATGTTATGCAGTATAAACAAGCAAGAATCAAGATCGAAAGTGTTAAAAAAGGGGATATGTTTGTGATATATATGTGTATGAAGTATGGAAAAGCTTATATTAAAGTACTCATTATTAATCCCAAATGCAAAGCAAAAGATTTATCCCAAGAGAATATCTTTAATTTTATGGCTGGAATATTATAATTATCCTATTATTCTATATATAATTTTTAAATTAAATAGGAGTTACGCTACGGATTCCATGCACCTCTTCTGCCTACACCGCACTAGAATTAGCGTTTGTTGCTTGGAATCATAGGGCATATGTTGAGATAGATTGCATCGGACGCTAAAAATTCAAACTATAAAATATTTCAGATTCTGATTAAAATATCACCCCCTACATATTTTTTCCATATTTAATCATACCTCGATATTAAAACTCTAATGTTAACAAGGTCAACTGTCTGAAAAATATAGGAGAATTTTGCTTGTTTGGGCTCCAGAGTTTTGACATTTTGGCATATAACATGATATTTGAATCAATCACACCATAATGATAAGTAAACTGAACGCATATCTCTTTGATAATATTTGCGGTCTAAAATCAATGTTGTAAAATTCATACGTAGATCTTTGTCCTATATATATATATATATATATATTTGTTTCATGCATAGATGTACTTTTGGTATTTTCATTCTTCTGAATATTAGGCCACATCTCGATGAAATATGATAATTTTTAGACAGAATCAAGTTACCTAAACCTCCCACATCTCACATCCTTATATCATTAATTCTTATTCAAATTATACTCGGTCGAGTCAAATCAATCATGAAAAAAGTGTGATATACTTGCCATGTGATTGGTTACTCTCCCTTAAAATGTATATCAATCACAAATAAGTTGTTATATAATTAATTCAAATATAACCAAGCTTTGTTCGGATTAAAACTTCCCTAATTTTTACTACTAGAGGAATGGAATTGACAAGACTACTAGCAGAACTAGTTGTGTCAGTGTGATTCTTTTGCTATCCCTTTATAAATGTGAAAGTACAATCGAATGTGCATAATAGCAAAAACTCCTTTGAGGATAAAACTAACACTTTACCAAAACGTAACCAAAGTAATAAATTTATTATAAATGGAGTACGGCTATAATGTTTATTTAGTGTAAATTGTAATTTGCCTACTTGTGTTATCAAAAACAGACAAACAGTCCCCTTATAAAAAAAATAAAATAGCAATTCATTCCCTATGTTTTTCAAAATTTAGTAATTTACCTCTCTATGTGACAATGAGGTAAATTGCTTCATTTTTTAAAATACAATGAGACAACTTGCTATTTATTTTTCATAGAAGAGTAATTTACCCATTTCTAATATCACAGGGAAGTAAATTGCTATCCTCTTCTTATCTCTCATGTATTTTATTTTCTTAAATTTTATAATTTAAATGTAGTAGGTGTAGGGCCCGTCACTGTGGGATTAAATGACATAAAATACGATGCATATATAGCAACGTTCGTGTGAGCCAAAAATGATGTACGTCAACATATAAAAAAATATTAAAAGAAGTTGGCTAACTTTTATTTTCACCATATTTCCATGAGCCCTTTTCCTTTTCCCCGTGAACTATATAAACAAATTAACCCTTTTCTCTCAAATCCATCCCAACATCTCTATAACTTGTACCACCTGCTTATTTCTACATACATGCACAGACAACAACATAAACAATCCCTTTGATCAGGTACATCACATGAATTGTGTCCTAAACTTTTTACATAAGGACACACATAACTTCTTCACTAGCTAGGATGCATGGATCATTGCATGTACAAGACAGTATATATACATCCTTTGTGTACGTAGGGATATTTGGATGAGCAATTTGTAGAATTGGAAGAGCTCCAAGATGATGCAAATCCCAATTTTGTTGAAGAAGTTGTCGCCTCGTACTATCGGACTCGATTATTGCTGAATATAGAGCAAGCTCTGTGAGTTTTTCATCTTAGTGTTGATTGCTTAATTTATTACTTAATTGTCGATCGATAATAACATAATCTATCCTTCTAAATTAATTGTTACGAGCTATGTTTTATTTTTTCTACTGTTTTGGAAATAACATCTCAAATTATTATTGTTTTCATAATTTTAATCAAAATGTCACTTGCCTTTCTCTACTATTTCCATCACATAATAAAAACACTTAATTCTCTCAAATACTAAGGGAGTGTTTGCAAAAACTTCTACTTTTAAAAAAGTGATTTTTGTAGAGAAAGTTGGAAGTTGTAGCAGAATCAAAAGTGGGTCGTGTTTCTAATAAAAAGTAAAAAGCAGATAAAAGTTAAACTGGATAGTGTTTGGAGAAAAATCACTTCCAAAATAAATTTAATTGATGAAAGACTGTTTTGTCCTTATATGTCAAAAACATACTATCTTTTTGCATATTATTTCACTTGTTGTTTGTCATTAATATTTATTTTTTCAAAAAAAATATAAATTTTATTTTGATTAGTATTTTATATTTATATTTTTTAAAATATTAAAAATATATTTAATTTAATAATGATCCCATTAAGTAATTTAATTATTAATTCATACACAAAAATCAAAATTACATGATTGCAAAAAAGAATTATTTATTATTAATTAAATGATAATATGTGAAAGAAATATATAATGAGATGATATAGCGCATAAAATATAAAAACTTAAAGAAATATAAAAGCACTTTTTTTAGCCGTTTCAGAAGCAGAAGCTGGTATCGCAAACATTTCAAAAGTGCTTTTTTGAAGCCAGAAGCTGAAAAGCGCGAGCAAACACTCGCTAAATAAGATGTTAATTAAAATCTAAATATAAATTTAAAATAACACGCTTTTTCATACATAAGAAGTCCAATAAATATTGAAAATTTAGAAATAGATATTGAAAATAAAATCAAGCACACTCTAATTTCTTGATGTTCTAGGCACACTCTTCGCATTAGTACGTACTAAATTAAGAATGTAATTTTTTGGTCCTTGCTAGGGAGAGGAAGCCTCTTGATTTAATGAAGCTGGACAACTATATGCACCAGTTCAAGGGCAGTAGTTCAAGGTAATTAATAAATAGAGTTAACTAATTGATATATGTTTTCAATTTTAGGGTTATATTAGTAAAGTTCTGTCTGAAATATCAATGTAATAAACCTTGTTCAATATTATGTAACCAAAGAATATTACATTTGGCTTCACAATAACCATTTTCACTCTCCCTGTATTTGATTCTGTAGCATTGGGCCAAAAAGGTGAAATTTGAGTGCACACAATTCAGAGAGCACTGTAGAGCTGGAAATGGTGAAGGGTATTTTATCTTCTCTCTTACACTTCCCGAATATATGAATCTTTGTATTTGTTTTTTGTCCTAAACTACTTTAGTTGCAAGAGTTACACATGTATCATTCTTGTGAATCTTCCACCCTAGTAACATTAATACGTGTAAGTAAATCGTATTACATCATCAGTAGTACAATGTAGATTTCACTGTCCACGTAAAATAAATTTTGTCCGTTGGTATTTAACTATACAGTGAAAACCCCTTTTGTGTCGTTCCTCCAGATCATGATTATGACAACATTAATAAATGTAAACCGTGTACATCAACATCACAACATAGTTTCATTAATGACGTAACACAATGTTTAATTGCAATGAGAATCCACTTTGTACAATTCTTCTAAATCTTTACCACAGTAACATTAACAAGTGCCGGATATAATAATCATGTAACATCGTATATATATGCTTAGTTTAGGTTTTCTTGTTGACATAACTTTGGCATTTCGACACTCTGATGCATGTGTACGTAATTACTGAAATATGAATACGACAGTAAGTTTCAGACAGCAAATCAGGTCTATACTACACACAGAGTCGCATAATTTAGATAGTTAAATTCACTTCATTACCAATTTACTGATTCTTTAAATTTCTCTTCTGCTACGGAAAGGTGCAAGAGAACTTTCCAACAACTGAAGAAAGAGTATGCTATTCTTAGAAAGAAATTAGAAGTTTATTTTCAGGTCCCTTCTCCTCTCAAATCTTTTCTTCACACACATTTTGGTGTATTTGTGTGTTTTTTCTGTATTTCATCAATGTGTTGATTTGATTCTATTTGTGCAGTTTGCTAGACAAGCTGAGCCTGTTGACAAGGCATGTCGCCCAAAGTAAGGACTGCAGAATTTGCACAATGGCCTGTAATTTTTGAAGAATTACAATTTGGGGGGTTGGGTTGGGGGGTACTTTGGGCATACTAATGCCAAACTACAATGTAAGATGACGATGTTTTTAATCAATTGTTAGCACTTTATTGAGGTTGTTGCTCTAAATACGCTCTTGCTATTTACTTTATTTGTCGTTCCAAAAATAAATAATAAGCCTCCAAAATCATATGTTTAATGAATAAAATTGAAAATAATACATCAATTTTAAGGAATTATTGAGTACTTATATGGAATGTTGTGAGCATATTGTAATATAATTAATTGGTATTTATGCACGTACAATATTATATTAATACAACTAATACGAGTTCGATTCAGTCTGAAGATAGTAAGAATTGCGATTTTTATCAAACATACTATGTGATGAAACTTGATATAATTTTGAGATTAGTTAAAATGGAATCTATTTTTTTTTTTCGATGAGAAAAATGATCAATTATAAGATAATTGAATTTTGGGCTAAAAGTCAATTAAAGAAGCCCATCTGAATGCATAGGCCGGTTTGTTTTTGGGCTAAAAGTCAATTAAAGAAACCTATCTGAATGCATGGGCCGGTTTGTTTTTGGGCTAAGATATGGTTTCTACAGCGGGCCAATATTCACCATTGTTTGAGTAACAGTGGATTTGAGGAGAGGTGAAGCCCATCCTACCTCTTATCAAGAAACAAATATAGAAGAAAAGAAAATATGTAATTAGTCAAAGATTTTTCAAGAATTACCTTTATAAATATACTGAAACAAATTCTAGCAACTCATATTAAATAATAAGATCTACTGACTATGGTAAAATGTTGAAATTCATGAAATTAGCAGCCTATAACTTTATTTCAGATGTTTTATAAAAAATATCTAAATTTTCATGATCTGTAAAGCTTCAAATTACTCAAAAGAGGATAGAGATGATATCAAGAAAGTCAGCCCAAATGGGCCCATTGATGAAGGAAAAAGTCAAGGTGGACAGTGGGTTGGGTCGGCCCAGGACTAGTACAAACAAGCTTGAAAAATATCGGCCCCCAACTATTCATAGTCTGTTTTGAAGGCAATTTTGGTCCTTTAAATGGGCCGCAATTGGATCCATTTTTAAACTCAAGCTTAGTCCATGGACCAACTTGATTGAAACTCGGACCAGACTCAAATGTACATGTTTTATTTTTTCTTTATGAACTTGAGGTGTCCTACCGAAAATATGTGGATGCATCAAAATAAACACTTAATAGAATTTATCCTATTTCGATAATATATATATAAGTAAACACATAACTAATTATACAAAAAAAAATTATAATTCATTTAGTAAAGGATAATCCTATTATTCATTTAATACGATCCTCCAAGTAAACAAGGTTTTGTTGTTGTTGTTGTCATTATTATTATTCAGTCAAATTTCTCATTTTGTGCAATCTTAGGACTAATTTTATATCACCTTCCAAGGTAGTATTAGTTATTCAGGTATAACAATAATTAATACAAGGCTTTGATTGTATACAGGACTTACATACAACAAAGTAAATATTGTATTAATCTATATTAATTTTTCTTATACATGCTTATACATCAAAGTAAATGGGACCTTAAGGAATAATTACACTCCCTACCCATGAGGTTTAGCGTAACTATACTTAGAAATTCTGTGATTTGAAAAATTACATCTAATTATTCTTGAGGTTTGTTTCCGTCTAACAAATAGATCCACCCGTAAGTCAAAATTCAGTTAATTTGTTAATATTAATAAAAAATTAAATAAAAATTGATATTTATTTCCATTAACTTATTATTGCTTATTGCAATCAAACAATTCTGCTTATTTATTAAACTACCCTTATAACAGGGAATATATACCTCCTCACATGCATTATATGTGAAGATGTATAAGAATAATTTGATCATAAAAAAATTTATTTGATATGTAATAAATCTGTAATAAGTCAATCGAAAAATATTGATTTTTATTCGGTTCCTTTTATTAATATCAGTAAATTTGGTATTTTAACTAATAGAGAGACTTATTTGTTAGACGGAAGCAAACTTTATGCGAACTAGATGTAATTTCAAACTATATGAAGTTTACGTGTAATTACACTAAACCTCAAAGGAGGATAGTGTAGTTATTATTTAACTTAAATAATAATTTTAAATAACAAATTTATGATAATAAAAACTTGGATAATAACAAATCGAAAAAGAACTCAAAATAAACTAAGAGTATTTTAATTAATGTACTACAAATTTAGATGTAGAACAATAAAGATAATATTTCTAGAGTTTTAAAAGGACAAAAGATCTACTAGAATAGTCAGCTTAAAATAATAAAATAAAAATAGTATATCATGCATTATTTAAAAAAGGCTAGCAACACGGCCTAAGCCCGACTCAAGATAAGGTGATCTTGGGCCACTGGGCTGGGCCTAGTTAGGTTTGAGCCATTCCCAAGCGGGTTTAGGCCGTAACAACCCACTTTTTTATTAGGTCAATTCGATCTTGAGTTGGATTAGACTGGGTCATATCTTGAGGAAAAAATGTACAAAAGGGGTATGAATCTAATTAGACAGCTCATAAACAGCTGCAATGACGTGTGAACTCCATAAGGAAACAATTGGCGGAATAAGGAGTTGTTAGCGACACCTGGAAGCTCAAGATATAGGTATGATCCACTAAAGTAAAAACTGGGATAGGTCGTCCCAATATGAATAAGCTATTCTCGAGCCACGAGCCACTAAAGAAACATAAGCTTATTCTATCTAATTCATGAAACCCTAATAAATAGCCAATTAACAAACGATTGAAGGTAACTTTACATTACACACTTCACATATTCATTAATAGTATATTATACTTTTACAAGTTATCGTATATTTTTTTCAATTCACGTATTGCATAGACATCGAAGTGTTAATTTTCATTTGTATGTCCCATTTACATAAATCTTATTGCAAACCAAATACCTGAATGCAAAATGTTAAACTCTAGTATTTTTTGTTCACATTACATATGTACACCGCGGTTAAAATAAAACCAATAACTAAGAGTTCTACACATTGATTGGTCCAAATATAACAATAATACACATTACTTTATCAATATATATAATTCCCATTTTTCACTAATCATACCCTATATAACTTTGTCAATCATAATATTACTCGAGTTATTAGATTAGCAACTTTGACCGTTGCAACTTCTGTCAACACCTATAATAAATATCATAAAGTCGTACCATTGCAGTGCAGATACACCCTCGGGTGAGCATGCAATTGGAACTACAACTAGTTTGTGAACAACCATCATTATACCTGTGTTTTAAGATTAGGGTTAATGTCGATAGGCTAGATTTAAATTGTGATACAGTACTTACCTACTTGGACAAATAGAAAAATTCACCCGACTCTGCAATATGTTTACATCCATATATTCAGATATGAACTAACATGGAAATTCCAAGTTCAGGAAATATCTTGAATGCAACAATCAACAAATATCACATAATACTTACTGAATGCTATTTCATCACGATAGACGCACTACGATCATTTTAGATATCTTTCATTGTATGTCTTGATTTCTCCAACTGCTCATTGTTAGCCTTATCCTTTCACATCCTTTCTCTGTCATAATAATCAAATTGTAAAAGAGTCATCAAAACTTAAATACAATATTGTATGTTAATCTTGGCAGCCTGCTTTGAACAACACCATGATAAACAACATTTGAAGGCATCAATCAAATGATTTTATGAACAACTCATCCAAATCAGTTTATCATCCTAAACAACATATTGTACTGCAAGTTAGGCTAACAACCATATGAATTACACTACAATAGTGAATATCGACAGTGTAACTGTGGATAAGGAAAAAGAAAAAAGAAAATGATGAACAACATTATAAACACCAATCGAATAATTTGATAAATCACATGAAGGGGTTTGAGCATACCTCATTCATATAAGTGAATGTTGATACCACTACTGTACATGATACTCAAATACACATTATCGAATAAATAACTTGATTAGTATATACAATAAGTTTGAGAATGATTCATTTTCACTCATCTATTGTTACAAAACAACATACAATACTACAAATCAAGCTAATAAATATAAAACAATTAACATATGTCCAATACATTTTACCACTATTATCAAAATAATATTATTTCTAGAATAATTTCTTGACCTTGCAATCTAAATATCTCATATCTTTTCACAAATCCAAAAGTTTATATAGTATGATATATTATAATAAGGATGCTATCCTAAAATTTTGTTTTCCAACAACTATAAGGCATCATACATTACCTCCAAAGTTAAAAAGTGCCCAAATAGCCTAGTAGTTCTACAAGATATATAATAATTCCTAGTATTTTCCGACCTGGTCAAGGATCATTCACTGTCAATTTTTACTAAAATTGACAAAAAAGATACTGTCCGAGATTGCACAATCATCACCACCTCATCCCCCAACCCCCCCACCCTACCCCCAACCTGCTTATAAACCTGAGCACCTGCAAAATTTCACTGTTCCTCTCTACCATACACACTGCAAATACACATGCATGTTTGAGAAAATCACATATAAAGGAAGAGTTCAATTCTTGAGTGGAATTTGTTAAGTTTTAGGGTTTCTTTGAATTGGATTTTGAATTTGGGGTTTGGAACTCAAGCCCCTGTTTTTCCCATTGGGAAATTTGGGAGATTGGATCTCTTCTCCTTTGTCTCGAATTGAATCCCCTATTCAGTCAGATTTGTTGATTTGAAGCCGTTGAAGTAAGAACTCAGATTTCAATTTTTTGTCTGTTGCTACTTGGGGCTTTTGTTTAATTCTCCTGGAAACCCTTATTGAATGGTTGAATTCTAATTCTATTTGTATAAGGTATTTGTGTTTTGAGTCCGAAAATCACAAGAAATTTTGATCCGCTGTTAATTTTAATTTCCCCCCTTCTTCGAGCCTAAGGTTCTGTTCTTGCTTGTCAAATTCCCCCTAAGCATATAATTTGGAAGATTGGTTGTTTGGGGTTTAAGTGCAGCCTTTACCCTAGCTGTTGAAGCATAAAATTGAAATTTAAGTTATAATTGTACCTTGTTCTTGCAGAGTTGTACGCAAGACTCCGTTCATGGCTTCTTACAGGCCATTCCATCCGCCGCCGCAGTCCACATTTGCTCCGCCGCCGCCACCACCGCCAAATCAAAATCCTTTGCAGCCTCCGGCACCACCACAGACATCACGAGGCAGCAATCAGTATTCGCAGAATTGGGGTCCTTACAGCGGCAACGAGGGTTCGAATTACAATCAGAACTTTTCCCAGACAAACCCGAGCTCCAATTATCCAGTTTCAGGCTATGGATCCTCGTCATCGCAACAGCAGCATTTTAACCCTCCGGCGAGAAATCCGCTTCCACCGCCACCTCAACAGCAGTCCTTTGCCTATCAGCCTCCGCCTCCACCTCCGCCGCCAGAATCTTCTTCTTACCCTCCTCCACCTCCTCCGCCGCAGCAGGCTCCAGCCCCTCCAATGTACTACCCGTCATCTCAGTATTCTCAATTCAATCAGCCTCCACCTTTGCAGCCACCACCTCCGCCACCTCCTCCTTCATCACCGCCTCCGCCACCCCCGCCATCGCAACCCTTATCACCTCCACCTTTGCCTTCTGCTGGACCTCCTGCCGGTGTGGGCAGGGAGAGTAGGCAACCCAATCCTGGGGCTTCAGTTAAAAAAGAGCAGAAGCCTCCATTGCCATCGAGTGGTAGGAAAGCGAGTGGGCATGGGCAATTGGGTAGGGTTGAGACAGAGGAAGAAAGGAGGATAAGAAAAAAAAGGGAGTATGAAAAGCAGAAGCAAGAGGAGAAACTCAAGCAGCATTTGAGGGAGTCTCAAAATAAAGTTCTACAAAAGACCCAAATGTTGGCCTCTGGGGCCAAGGGCCATGGGTCCATTAGTGGATCACATATGGGTGATAGAAGGAGTACTCCATTACTAAGTGGCGACAGAATCGAAAACAGATTGAAGAAGCCAACAACATTCCTCTGCAAATTGAAGTGAGTATATCTTAGCTGTTCATTTGGTGTTGCCATTCATTTATTGTAATTTGGCTTATTTATTTGGCAACTATTGAGTCGTTAAATTGTACTGAGAAATCAATGCAGGATTTCGATGAAAATGATTGGCAACATTACCACTTCAGATCTTAGTTCTCTAGATGTAGACGTTACATTTTATTGAGCTGGAATTGATTTGAATTTGACAGCTAGGTAATTATATCTTGTTAGTCGCATGATGACACTTGATTTCGGTGACCACCTTTCATGGATGTCAGTAATTGTGATACACATGCATATATTAAGTCTGAATTTGGTGTTTCATTGTAAAATGCTATGTCTTTAGTGCATCTAAGGCAGCATTTGCTTTATTTTGGCTAGTAACGTTGTTAATGTTTGATTTTAATAATCTTATCGCTCTTTGCATTCTTATTAATGTGAATTGTGTGGCTTGACATTTTGGAATGTGCTGATACATGGAGTCGAAATGACAACAGACAACTTTTAAAACATGTTGCTTCTGTTGTCTGTAGATTAAGCTTACCCTTGTCAGTGGATGAATTCAAATTAAACCCTCCACCTTCGGGTTTAGAAATGAGGTTTTAGTTTAATTGATAGTCCATACGTCTTATTTATTTACTTTTTTTGCTTCTTTACCTTTTTTGTTTTAGGGAAACCGACAGTTGCCCTTTTCACATTATATTATATCATTGTTTTCATTTACACAAGTCGTGCCACCCTCTTTTTCTCAATTTCCCCCAAATCTCCTCTACATTTGCGCAACCCCCCATCTTCAATTGCTGGTTCTTCGCTACTTCCGCCCTTCCTCTGTAATCTCTATCCCTCCCTGAGCCTTGTGGCTTAACAGCATACCCAGTTCGAAGTCTTTCATCATGTTTCTTGGGCAAATGAGGTAAATTTATTATTTTAGATCTTTTGATTTCCCATCTTTTAGGCACATTCTAGATCTTGACCCTAAAAGTCTTGAGAAAGGCCCCTCGATTTTTTATTCTTATATGTCTTATAATTCGCAGTCGGCAAACAATTTTCTTGTGCAATTCTAGATAGCAAAGAAGATTTATCTATCTGATATGCCCTAGATTTTTATGTTTTATTGATACTGATGTGTGAAGTTGATTAAATACTTCAATTTTCAATTATTTGGTATGGGAATTTATCCTCTGATTTGTGAGAAGGGCGTTTGAATTTTGATGCCTTGGTTCAAAGGAGTGACAACTTGTCCACTCTGCATCATCTATTGCCTTCGCTTTTTGTGCAGCTATTTTATGATTAAAAGCATTTGGTTCTTAAAATTTATCTGTACAAGGCACTTTTCTTTTTTCACTTTATTTTAAGCAGAACACTCACTTGTAAGTTTTTTTGCTGTAGGTTCCGAAATGAACTCCCTGATCCATCTGCAAAGGTGAAGCTTTTGTCTCTAAAAAGAGATCCAGATCGGTAAGAAACCTTGTTTTGTGGTGAACTTATTATCTCTCTTTTGTGCCATTTTTGGGTAATAGTACTTTTTAATACTAATACTTAGTGCTGGTTGTGATTAATGTTATGCCACTATCTTCACCTATATCTTTATCAATATTGATTTTGCCGTGCAACTGTCGGTAATCTTTCTTCTTCATTGAATAATAAGGAAAGTGAGCCTATCTAACTTTGAACATATTGAAGCACAAGAAACTACAAATAATTTGAAAAAAGGTCCTGAAGGACAGCTAATTTAAATCTTTGGAATGCTGTGTCCAACTTTTCTGAGCTTCTTGTTTTAATTTTCACCCGAAATTGAAAAAAATTTTTATGACATAACTTATCTTGAAATTACTTCAGTTTAATATTAAATTTGAAGGTAATTGTTGACTTTCTTACACAGCAGCTTGATGTGTCACTAAGGTTCAGTTCTAACTATATCAATCAGTGACCGTATACCTTGAGAAAGTACCTTAATCTTCCCCACCATCTTTTGAGACATAAATGAAAGTCTGAAGTAGCAAATGACCAGAGTACTTGGTGTTCTATTTCGTATTTTACTATGTCAGTGCTAGATGCACCCTCCAGATGCCAGTAATATATGATACCATAAAATGATAAGGGAGAAAATCTATTGGAGTAACACTTTTTTACCTATTCTTAACGTGATTTGAGTTTCTGCAGATACTCCAAATATCAAATCACATCATTGGAGAAAAACTGGAAGCCTCAGCTTTATGTGGAACCAGATCTTGGGATACCACTAGACCTTCTTGATCTGAGTGTATACAAGTAAACTCTCTGATCCCTCATTCTATTTTGTCCTTTATCTTGAGATGTGAGTTATTTTATCAATCTCCTTGTTCAGCCCTCCCAAGGGAGAAAGGATACCTCTTGATCCAGAGGATGAGGCGTTGCTGCACGATGATGATCCTATTACTCCAATTAAGGCTGATGGCATAAAAAAGAAAGACAGGCCTACGGACAAAGGTGTTTCTTGGCTTGTCAAAACTCAGTACATATCTCCGCTCAGTATGGATTCGACTAAGCAGGTACCATTTAGTTATTTGTTCTCAAAGAATAGAGAAAATTCTACCAGAATCTTAACCGGATGATTTGATTTCCCCTGTAGTCTTTGACTGAAAAACAAGCGAAAGAGTTGCGAGAGTCTCGAGGTAGAAACCTTTTGGAGAATCTCAACAGTAGGTATGTATATCTTAATTTTTGCTGTTCATACGAGAAGAATTTACAGTTGAGGTCTTTGAACTGTCATCTGAATTGAGCTTTGTTTCTTTTCTCAGGGAAAGGAAAATTAAGGACATTGTGGCTTCATTTGAGGCATGCAAGTCCAAGCCTGTTCATGCAGTCAATCCCCAACTGCAACCAAAAAGGGTTCTTCCCCTCTTACCTGATTTCGATAGGTACAGTCTCTCTTGATTGCATCTTTCTGTACTATCAAGAAACACTTTTAGGCTATTTTCTGTCCATGCAGGACTGTCGCATGAAGTAATAAGTCCATGTGAAAATGTAGGGAAGAGAGATAGAACATGTTCTATCTGGTTGAAATAATTGATTATGATAGTTCACCTTGAGGAAAACAGTGGTCTCTCTCTCTCTCTCTCTCTCTCTCTGGCTCTCTGGCTCTCTCGCTCTTTTGTGGAGGTGGTGTCCATTGTGGGGGAAAACAGAAATGCATGTGCAAACATTTCCTCTGCTGATGTGCTCCACTTGTGTTCTTATGTACTTTATGTAGGGTAGTCATTCTTGAGATTATCTTGTCAAGATTTGACATCTCAACAAAAGATTACGGATTTTTATGTGACCAGTTTAAACCTATCTTTTTGCAATGAATGGTAAACTGATTCTAGAATTGTGTTCTTTAATCATTTAAATGTTTTTTGCATGGCATCACCACTGAGATTCTTACTGGAAATTGAGTTCTAACTGCTAGCACATGTTTTATACCAGGTTCAGTCACTATTTGCCTCCAGGCATGCTGCATAATTTGCTAAACATAATCTTTTCGTGGTTTTTGTTTTTCTAGGTATGATGACCAGTTCGTGGTGGCGAATTTTGACAGTGCTCCGACTGCTGACTCAGAAATATACAGAAAATTAAGTGCAGCAGAACGCGATGAGTATGAAAACAGAGTACGTAATATTTAGACACTATCCACTCCATTACAATCTGCGTGATTTTTTTGCAGTATTTTTTGGCTTGCTCTATGTATAATACTTATTTGTTTGTTTTCCCTTGCTCCACTTGTTTATTTCAAATACTATTTTGGCATGTTATTCAGCTTACAAGCCCAAAAATGCTATTTAGCAACCATACTTGATGTTATTTGCGAAATTTTTGCTCTATGAATTTGCATTTAGACTTGCCAGAAATAGGCATTCATGTTTATTGTCGTTTTACTGGTAAATGAAGGCTTACCAAGTATATCTAATAGGTTTCAACAGGTTTCAACCTAAAATTAATCAATTTGTGCTGCCTGAGATCTTGTTTTGTCACTGGGACCACGTTCTTAAATCAGTTCACCTTTTGTTTCATCAATCGGAAGCAGGTCCTGAAAAGAGATATCAGTTGCTCAATTTGCAGCATTGGCTGCTGGGTCGGTACGGGGACCTGGGAACTTAAGTTCTCAACCCCCAGGTGTCTTGACTGATCATCTGTCACATTCATGAAATTGGCTGGCAGAATTATTATCTTATGTCTGCTAAGCTTATCTAAACTTGTTAGATTTTGCATTTTGTCTTTTGTTTATTCAATGGTGAACTATGGGTCCTCCTGCGTTTCTTTGTTTCAATTGTTTTTGGACCATGAAGAATTTTGATCTTGTGATAACGGGAAGCTTTTACCTATTCTATGAGGGCTGATTGTAGAAACACTCATCTTTCCCTTCGACAAACTTTCCTGGTTTCTCAGTAACTGCTGGTTTTCTACATTCTGATAGAAAACTTTCGTGTTACTGCTGTTTCAATTCATCATTTTACTTTGCAGGCCATCATGAAAAGTTATGTGTCCTCGAGCTCCGATGCAGAGAACCCCTATAAGTTTTTGGCATACATGGTGCCATCAGTTGATGAGGTGGGATTTTCTCAATTTAATGTTACATTCAAATATCATTTTTTGCTCAAGATCATTTTGGTCATCTTCTTTGTTATGATGGCAGCTAGAGAAAGACATGTATGATGAGAATGAAGATATTCCGTATTCATGGGTCCGCGAGTACCATTGGGATGTATGTGTATTCAACTTACTATAACTTGTTAGTTTGTTAACTGCCGCTGTTTCTCATTTTATGTTATGTCAATTGCTCAACAGGTCCGCGGTGATGATGTGGATGATCCAACGACATACCTTATGACATTTGGCGAAACTGAAGCGAAATACTTGGTTAGCCTCTTTTCTTAATAAAGCTTTGTAAGTTCTGTAGTTCCGCTGCATGCTTGTATTGATTCATATCTTTATGCAGCCTCTTCCAACAAAGCTCATCCTACGGAAAAAGAGGGCAAGAGAGGGAAAGTCAGGCGATGAAGTGGAACATTTCCCTGTGCCAAAAAGAGTGACAGTAAGGCGGCGGTCCACTGCAGCTGCCGTGGAGTTGAGAGAAGAAGGGGTATGTAAATGATCACAACTATTGATTCTACTAATTCCTTCAATATCCACATATTTGATTGCTTTATGCTTTATCAGGACTATGTGGCCTCAAAGGGTAGCAATAGAGCAAGAAGCGGAAGGGGAGGCATGGACGGTAGTGATGGACGACTGCGTAGGATTGTTCAGGAGACAGATGCTGATAACTACAGTGGAGCCGAGGACGACATGTCCGAGTAGTTTTTCTTGGTAATAATAGGAATGATGAAAGAATTCAGGGAAAGAGTACAAGATTATGACACAAGATTGGTTTTTTCTTTTTTTTCTTTCTTTTCTGTTGTGGTGTGCAGGTAAATGGTATTTAGACTACAGTGTTCTTGAATCTTAATTATCAAAGTAAAGGAACTACATTGATTATAGGAACTATGTGACCAGTATGTTTGTTTGTTTGTTTGTTTTTTTGGGTGAATTGGTGGGGGATTCAAAATGCTGAGTTATTAGGAGCAGCTTGTTTGGTAGCGAATGATATAATTTTTGGGGGATTTAATTTCATAGTATATTCTTTTGTTTAGTTGCAGTATTTCAAATTCAGGAAATGGAATATATTTCTGAAAATTGAGAATATTGCATCAAAAATTGGGGTTGTAAATTTCAATGTTGTGGTGGTGGTATTTTTATATTATTTGGGAATCTGTTGATATGGATGTTTTTGTCTCTTTTTATTATTCTTTTTTCAATTACAAATTGTGTTTTTATTACATTCTATTTTCTATTTTCTATATATATTATACTTATTTAATGAATAATATGTTTATGTAGATATGTTCAATATAAGATAGATATAATATTATGCGACTATATGTAATTGTATAAGCTTTATTTCATTTTATTTTATAATTATATATATTATGAGTTTAATGCATATACAAACATGTGCACAATATTTGTATGCATATATGTATGTGTATTTATGTGCTGAAAATATTATTGTCAACTTATCTAAATGTAATTATCATTTCTTTGTCATATATTTTTGTATTTTGTTATTATGGAAGAGCACACTTTTGGTATTTCACTTATTTTTGGTCTACTATTTATTTTTGAAATTTATATTAGTTAATTATTTTAGTTTCTCCTTTTATCATGGTTTTCTATACCTTTTGATAGTTTTTTTTCTAATTTTTTAATTTCTTCAACGTTATTCATTATTTTTTTGTCAATCTTTTTTTTTATATAAATTAGGATATTTATACATTTTTTATACTTTTCGTCTATAAAATTAATAATATAATTCATATAAATATTTTATTTTAATTTATTTTAAAAAATTATGAACATACATAGATTTTTCGTTAACCTTTTTTATTTGTATTATTGGAAGTGGTGCAATGATTTTAAGTGATTGGGGGGATAATTACAGTTTTAGTCATCATATATTGATACTAATTCATTTTTAATCTCTAAACATATTGAAATTTTATTTGGATCCTTCAATTTTTAAAATATTAACAGTTTCGATTCTTAAGCCTAATTAGTGATTATTTTGCCCTTTCAAAAAAAACATATAATCCAAATATTTATTATCTATGTTCATAATCAAGCTCAATATTTTTTCGAAAATAAAATTAAGTCTCTATAAATTCACATATTGTTTTGATCGCTTTGTTCCTGGTATTCCAAATTATTGATTTTTACAAATTTGTTCCAACCACACTACTGCAACAGATGGTTCGCGGGTAGTTGGTTCTTTCAGCAACAAATAACACAGCTCTATTTGGAAAGATCCAAAAATTTTATTAAGTCTGTATATTGGAATACTTCTACGCCCTAAGTAGGAAATGAAATAAGGTTGTACTGTTTGTTGTTGAATCAGCTAAGTACTGCGAACCATCCATTGAAGTAGTATCATTGGAGGAAGTTTGTAAAATCGAGAACTTAGAATAATCGGGAACAAGGCAGTCAAATTAAGGTATGAATTTATGGAGGTTTAATTTTATTTTTAGAAGCATGTTGGGCCTAATCATTACCATAAGGAACAGATAATTGAACTATATGTTTTCTTTACAAGAGCAAAATGGTCATTAATTAAGTTTAAGGATCGAAAATATTAATATTTTAAAAGTTGAAAGACTAAAATAAAATTTTAATATATTTAGGGATTGAAAATGAATTAGTATCAATACACGAGGATTAAAACTGTAATTATCCCTGATTGCGGTAAGAAAGAAGTCAGAAAATGGAATTGAGGTTTGAGTATTTCACTTACAGCTGAATTCAAAAGCCCACAAAAAAGAAATTTCAGAGGACGATTAGGGTTGAAAGCATATTCACATTAAAATCAGAAAATTATGTAAAAATTAACCCCGGGAGCAGTAAAAAAACATTGTTCCAATTTAATCATGGGTAAACTATAACAAGCTTTCTTGAAATTTGATATAACTACAAATATCCTTTTATTGTTTAAAAAATTACTAAAATCCTCTGATTTTAACAATCGTTTAACAATTAGTTCATTCTTTAATCTCCATTAGATTTTTATGATCAAAATATTATTGTAGACTATTCATTATAATTTAACTTATTTTTTATAATTTTCTAAAAAAAATTTATGGACTAAGCGGACAAATTTTTTACAATTTTTCCATCCACCACGGTTTAATTTTCTTTACAACTTTATTCTAAAAAATATATATATACAACAAAGACAAAATTGATTATTTCAAGAACTCCATTACATAATTTTATCAAACATCATGAAAATTTTTCTATTTTCAACTAATGAGAGAGTATTAATAATTATGTCAAACATCATAAGAGCTCGTTGTAATTTACTTTCTAATTATGTGAGCACTAATTTCTTGTATTCAAAAGCAGTGAGAGACCTACAAAATTTCTTGTGTTCACAGTTACTCTAATTTCAGACAGATTTATCTATGCTTGATGCTGCAAGTTGAGACTTCATATTTATCAAAGTTACAAGTCATCTAGTTAATACATAGGAGAACATCTATTAAAAAAGAAACAGTATTGTCACCTTATTTTCTCAGTTTCGACATTGAAGTACATAAGTTTTCAAAAAATGAGATGAACAGTAAACAACTCGCCCTGGCAAGAAAGAATCATCAGAGGCCCCCAAGCATCACGGGGTTTAGCCGGCAGAGCGCAGCAGACTTTGATGAGGAGAAATGGGACGACAATGAATCTCGAATGAAATTCTACGCTTCGGATACATCATTTATATCTTCATTGCCAGATGCTACCATTTGAGGTGAATTTTCTGTTTCTTCACCCTCAGGAGGTTGAGATTCGAGCTTCGCAGCTGCTTGCAGCACCCGGCTTTGGACGTCTGATGAAGAAGGCGATGTGGGTAGTCCGTTCCGGCTCGTTTCTAATTTCCCTGCAGCCCATGAAACAGCCTGACCTCCCAGTCTAACTGGAGCTAGCAGTAGCCTAAGAGAGAGAACAAATAAGTTTTCACTTGATACTAAGAATTGAGAAAAACGTGAACACATGCACATAAAAGAGTTACCACAGTAAAAGCAAATGTGTGAACTGTATGGAAGAAAAGAGTGAAAGTGAATGACTCTGCAACCAGGGTTGGCCATATAAAAGGAAATTTTGATATCTGTTGTCATATAGGAGGGGGAAAATCCATTTTTTCTGTTGCTATCTCAGCTGTAAGATTTGAACTTTTCTGTTACTGTTATGATCGCAGTGATTATATTTGGTTTCAGAAAATCGCTCAATCAAACAAGATATGAAATAGGCCGGCCACATCCAGACACAAAACCCACAGAAACATGCATATGAGAGCTGGCTGAAAAAATGTTTAATGAATCTGGTACCTCACATCTTGTTTAAGATCTTCGGAGTCCTGGTAAGTAGCAAATCGCAGGTATATAGTCTGGTAATTGTTCAATGTCAGAGGAGGAGGACAGTAAAGCAGAGATACAAGACTCATAGGCATCTAACTGAAGAAGAGATCCATTGTAATTACCAGGCCAATACCAATAACGCCAATGAATTGCAGCGTCTGTTCCCACTCTGCAGAAAGATTATACTTAATTGAGTTAGAAGAGGAAAAATCATAGACAAGGATCTTCATTGTTGCATAACCAGAGTTCTAATAATTTGACTTTTTATGTCTGAAGAATCCAAAAACCACCAATGTTAGATGCCAATGTAGGTCCACCTTCGGAATGAACTTTTTTTATTTCAAAACTTGTCGCAAGCACTTTATCAAACACCAGATACGAATAAGTAGATCAGAGGCATGAAAGCTAACAAAACACAGAACATTAAGTTGGAGTCAGCCAATGGATTCATGGGTCGCATATCTTACTTCCTGTCCAGAATTCATCTGCATCTTGGCCCTTGAGCTCAAAGAACCAATTATATGTTGTGATGGTATCACAGCACGTTCACTAACTGAAACTATCTTTTACCAGACTTTAGTAATTAATGTATTCATTATCAAACATGTAACTCTTTGTGCATCGCTTAACCATTTGCATATCCTATCTCCTTCAGTTATTTTAGTTCCTGTTTTGAACAACTTCATTTTCAGTGATATGGTTACTTCAGTAGAGTTATCGCCAACAACAAAAGTTTCTCATTCTCAAAGATAAGAAACATGCAAGCATATTACCTAGTAATGAATAAGCTGCTGCAGCAATACCCTGTAAATGGAGAATAATGTTAATAAGTTGACGAGCAAACAAATATTTAGCTTAAATTCCCACAACTCCTTATTCAATATGATAAATGGCACTGTGATGTAAGCAGGCTTTATGAGGTTAACCTCGAAAGCTTCTTGCTCCAAGGATGCAGTCAACATTCCAAAATGTAGCAGCAAATTTTACAAATACTTAATTCCTCATTAAAGATTGAAATTGGTTTGTTTTGGCATGTTACTTGGATAGAATTGGAGAGTAATGTATTGATGTGAAACATAATGAAGAAGAGGGATCCATGCTTCTCCAACCTTCTATGCAGACGAACTACCAAGATAGGATTTCTTTTAGTGAAGGTGGTTTGTATGTAAACCAGTGAGGTCCAGAAAGGAAGTGGAGCAATTATAGAACTGAGGGAGAACACATTTTCTCAAATTACATAACTTCAAATCGCATTCCATGGAGGAAAGTCAGACTTAATCAGTTTATTCATACAAACCGCTAGAATAAGAGAATTCGGAAGTGTTTGAAACAAGGGGGGGAAAATAGAAACTTGAAAGGAGTTATATTCAATCACAAATAACATATGAGAAAAGAGCCTTACCACCCCAAACCCAATAAGTTTCAGCGGGGTTGGCTTAATTTCCTCCAAGATCGCTTCAGCTTCCTATGAGACCCAGCTCCGTTAGTATGTTGAGAAAAATTCTAAAATATGTAGATAAATTCGTAATAACTAGTGCCAGCAGATATTAGAAATCATTTCACATGGAAAAGATGAAAAATTATTTTTCATCCTGTTATCTGAAAATATTAGGTGAGGTTGCAAAAGAGAATTATATCAGTGAGACAGAGTTTTAACTTTCTCAGGCTTATATAGCCAAGTTGTGACAAGTATAGGGATAAATCACTCTGAAGGAGGAGCTTGTTTTCTAAATTTATCGGAGAATTTCCATTGCAAATGCTTGATATAGTTAATAACTCACTTTCCCCCACGCCCTGACGAGTAATAATTCAGCTAACAATTGGAGAGACAATGAAAAGGCTAATTCTTGCAGCCACTCTTAACTTTCTGTAGTATCTAATGCATCATTGTGATGCGCTTATTCAAATCGAAACAGCATTTTCAAAGCAGTGACCCACAGTTTTTCAGGTGGTATAATCCTCCAAATTATTTAAAAGAAACCCATTACCAATCCATTGATCATGCAAAAGCTTCAACCCCAAGGTTTTGTGCCACATAATTTAAAAAGACAACACGGGAATTTCTATTTCCAAAGAAACCTTGCAGCACAAGAATACAGCAGAACAAAATATTACCTCGTTGAGAATTGTAAGTGTTGTCTCAGGTTTCAGCTCTTTAACACGGAAACCTTCTTTCACCCAAGAGCGAAAACCACCTTGGACTTGATATGGCCTCTATTTCGGAAAATCAAAAAATTACCAAAAAACAGTAAAAGAGGTTCAAATGTCAATTATAATCCTAAATGCTCGGTATTTCCTCATATGTTCTGAAGGGAATACATGGTGAGAAATCTATCTATACTTCATAGATGTAATTTTCAAACAGGAGAAGCTCCACAATACTTTCTGCGGTCTACATCTATTGGCAATTAGGGATTAACTTTCTCAGTATTTATGCTGGCGTTTGAGCACGTAAAACTACACTAAAATATAACCTCTTGCCTGGGAATATAGCCATAGCTTCAGATATATAACCCTCCACCCCAATCCCAATCCCCCCACCCCCCAACTGGATATAATAGGCCATTTTCCCCTCATTTTATTAAATAAATCAGTGTTCCAGAAGAATTTACTATTCACTAGCTTTTTTTATAAATTGCATGTGTACAGGTTAAAAGGTTAAACAAAATAAGATAGTAACTTTGGAAAGATGGAGACTAGCATGCTTCATTCTCATTGTTATAAGAGTTGCTATTAGCATAAATATGGATGTTACTAGTGTGTCTCAGTCATACTTGCCTTGGTTCCAAGCTTCTGCAGTGATCTTGCAACGCCCTTGGAACGAGTTCCATCAGCATCCATAACTAAAACCTTGGACCTGTCCTATAGATATGAAATTGATTCAAGGCATCACTTCTCATAATCCAAAATTTAATATTATCAGAAACATTTAGCATGTAACATCTTCACAACTCATACTGAGTTTGTCATGATATACTTCAAAAGACTAGCCTGAATAACTTTTCCATGGTAATTTCTCTTTTTCAACTTAGATTCAATAATAATGAAAACCAAGTAGTCAAAGGAATTAATTTTTGTCAGGAATGCATTTTTTGCTGATCTCCTTGGGACGAGAGGAGCGAAGACAAAATCAGTAGTTACTTTGGATATAGCAGTGGAGAAGTACAGAAAGAAGAGAATTTAGCGAAATATGTTAGGTTATGAGATCTGGAGACTGGAAGCCTGATAAGGTACGATCCCTCCCATATTTAACATCACCTGAAACCCCCACCCCCTAAGCAGCCCTAGGAAAAGGGGAAGACAACACTTCAATATGCAAAGTCAAAAGGAAAAATAGGAGATATATTTCAAAATATGTTTCATACTTGAACAATTTTAAGGTTTTGAATAACAGCAGCAAGCAACGAGTCCTCAATTTCTCTTCCTCCCTTCAGCAGCTTTTTCACAGAGCCATTAACCTGCAAAATTCATGTACCATAAAAGAACTGGCAGGTAAGATAATTTTACCATTTACTTTTATCAGTCAGTCTCCTTTTCCACATATCACAAATTTTCACAGGTAAGGATAAGACTACAAACAGCCTTTTGGTCAAAAGATTGACAACCTCAGGTAATGCTACACTGGCATATCGAAACCGAGCGCCCCTTCGAAGATCAGGTATTCCATCTCTATCTCTGAGATCCTTCACATCCATAATGATGCAACCAGAAATAGTCAACAAAAATAATGTCAGCGACGGAATATAATGTTTCAAAATATGAGCACTAGCATTCATCTCTGTAACTTTCAACATAAGCAAGTTAGAAAATCCACCTCAGTAACTGAAGAATTGAGCTGTATTAACATAAATTAGTAGAATGAACTGAAATATAATGTAAAAGATTCAAAAAAATTATCAACTAACAAGATATAAAAGGGAGTATTGGAATTCATCTTAGAAAGCATCCACCAAAGGAAAGGCTAGAAAAATTTACAGTCTCTTGCCTCAGGCCGAATGTCAACAAGTACAACATTCTCATTCCCTTGTAAGAGCTCCCAAGTTGACTGGGGAGATAAATCTCCAGCATATCCACCATATTTTAACACTCTATACGATCCCCTGCAAAAATCTGATGAAAAAATTAATTTCCATCTAAAAGGGAAAAAAACAAAAATCATTTTCAGGTTTCCGATGGCAATTTAAACTAAGAGGAAAAATGAAAAAGACAAGAAAACAAGAAGTTTATACCACAAAGTGGCTGACACTCCGAGGAAAAGAACGAAAGGAATAAGTGGATCATTAGGGTCCAAGCCAAGACTTTCTTCAAATCCCTCCACAGCAATGGAAACCTTTACATCAAAATGTGGGAGTATTCTAAGTAAAAATTCTCTCTCAGAACTCTAAAAGCACACCAGATAGATTAACCTATCATATTGAAAATTAAAAATAACATAATATAGGATCACCAATATCATATTTTGTAAAATAACAAGAGAAAAAATGACAAATATACCTGTTGAAAAGCAGTCCCAACAGGTACCGATACTTTCAAAACACTTGCTGCAGATAAATTAAGTGCATCTTGGAATTCTTGAGGGAGAAATTCCTTAGCAGAACCATAAGCATATCCAAGATTTTTGGCTCCCACTAATAGAGAATCCTCAACTACTATAATTGCTCGCCTCAACACATCAAGTGCAACAAACCCTGCTCTACCTGATCCTTCCTTCAACTCGCTAGAGAAACCTGTCAACTTATTGGTAGCTGATTCTCCAGATTTATTTATAAACGACAATATATCATTGATGACATTATCAACTGCTTCATTAACATTTGTAAGAGCTGCATTCAGCGACGAGGTGACGGTATCAAATGATTTGTTCAAAACATTGTCTCCTTCATTTATCATATCAGCAATGGAGTCATTCATTTCAGCAACAATATCAGAAAAATTTGTTTTCCCGGCAGATAATGGATTTACATCAATGTTTAATGAATCAGATATTGGAGGGGGGGGATCAACTGGTAGACCATTGATAGACGCACTGAAGTCGGTATCAGCATAGTTTGGTTGCAGATCACTATTATCAATGGTTTTGCTGATAAATTCCAGTAGCTGATTATCTCCAGTAGTGTTACTCGAGCTATCTACAAATATCAGACTGTTTGGTCCTAAACGGTACGATTCATCAATGACCTCAACCTGAAAACTGCTATGGTCCAAAGGTTTTATGTTGGCTAATACGGTTTGATACGACTTATTGATCATGTCCATGGAGCTGCATTGTTCACCTTTCCCAACATAGTTAGAGTAAAAACATGTAGCAGGTCTTCTCTTATAGGAATTTGAGAAATTCCTGACTGCTTTGGCAACATTGTTGCAGTTTAGATCACAGGCCTTCCAATATGAGGAAAAGGATTTCAAACCTCCATGGACAGGAATCTGCAAAAATTAAAAATACAGCCGCAAAACGCTGAGTAAGCCTTCATCAATTCCACAGTAAACCATTACTCATAAATTCAAAATCAACATGACAAAATGTCACAAAATAAATTTTCCATTGGTAACATTTAGATCAAAATCACCAAAGAACATCAAAATAGCAATAGTAAAATCCCATAACCATACTGAAGCATTCCCAATAAAGATCACATGAAGATTAAAAAGGAAACAAAAACAATTAACAAAATGCAACATATTTTACCAACTATCTAAAACAAGAAAAAACCATAAAACTGAAGATATCCATTTTCAGGAAACCAATAAATATCTTGACCTGTGTATGGCAGGAGCAGCTGGTGGAGGCTGAAGAGACTGGCAACATTTTTAATTTATGCACGTTAATCCAAACAAGCTCAATATTTTGCTAATCCCTCATTTTCAGTTCAAGAAACTCCAAGAACAGTTCCTCAGGAACATCAAACACAGAAAGCCGCGAACTAAGCTATTGTAGAACAACCAATCAACAGCAATAGCCTCCAACCAAAATCTTGAAACGGGTTTTGACAAAGACTGAGACAAAGTAATAAATTATACCCTTCTCGAAAATATGTTTCTCTCAGGTTTTCAGTTCTTGATTTCGGAGAGTTATCCTATGAATTGACGTGTGATCAAGTACTAGAGGTGGGAAGAGATTTGTGGCTTGTTTGGAAGTGTTAGCTTCATCTTCTTGGCCATCAGCTGCCTCTCGTTTTTCTCTTGTGGGGACAACTCTTGGGTGCGGTTTTAAAGTTCTTTTTGTTCTTACTTCTTTTTTTTATTTGGGTAAATTACATTCAAGTTTATGAAATTTGATATAATTATTAATATTTTTATGTTGTTTTAAAAAATTAATGGTTTTTTAAATTTGATAAAATTACATAAGTTTAAACAGAGCTTGATATTATCAATTTTATCGGTAGTTTTTTTTTTTAAATAAAAAATTCTAGAAAAAAGTTTGAACAATATGAATGAAAAAAATTTAAAAAATTGTAAGAAAAAAATCTACTCAGTCCACAAAAGATATTTTTAAAAATTTATAATTTACAAGTTTATTTTGATCGATTCATTATTAAAAATAGATGAAAATTAGTTAAAGAGACTAATGATTTGGTTAATGATTGGACGACCGTTAAATTAGAAGGATATTCGTAATTTTTCAAATAACGAAAAGGTATTTATATTATGTCAAAAATCTTAAGAGTTTATTGTAATTTACTCTTTTCTTTTTTTTTTTTATTAGCAGTAGAGCACACTCAATGAGTGTGTGCAATTAAAAAATACTAATATTTCATACTTATAAAAAAATATTAAATATAATTTTTTAACATAATAAAAATTTAAAAACAAATAATCCAAACACACTCAATATGCATGTATAATTTAAACTTTTTATATTCTTTGTTTTAATCCCAATTAAGGGTAAATTACATCTACCTCCCATGAGCTTTGGCATAATTACGAATACCCCTCGTTGTTTGAAAAATTACAAATACCCCCTAATTTTACCGACTATCTAACAATTACCCCAATCTATCCATTTTTTATAGTGAACTGACCAAAATACCCTTATGAATTAAAATTTATTTTTTTTAAATACTTTTTTTATCGACTAAGGGGATAATTTTTTTTATAATTTTTAAAAAAATTTCATCCATCCCATTCAATTTTTTATAAGATTTTATTTTTTTTTAAAAAATAAAAAAATACAGTAAAGGCAAAGTTGACATTTCTATACCTCCATCCAAGGATTACATAATTTTATCAAACATCAGGGGGTATTTGTAATTTTTCAAACAATGATGGAGTATTTGTAATTACGCCAAACCTCAGGGGAGGTGGTTGTAATTTACCCTTTAATAAAATAAAGATAAAATGAATAATTGATTAAAATTAATAAAATAAAATATTAAATATGCATGATATAAAATTATTAACAAAGATAATTGATTTTAACATGTACATTTTGTAAAATATATATATAAATATATATTTAAGAATACTTTATTAATAATATTTTGTTATCTAAGTTAGTCTAGAAATCACGTCTTATATATTTCGGATTTTGTTAACCATGATAATTACTCCAACGACTAGGGGTTCATCTTTAATTAATAAATAAACACACACACACACACACACACACACATATATATATATATATATATATATATATAACTCTCCATCTTTTTAACTTTGTTTTCTAATTTCATCTGAATTTTGTAGACAAATTGAAAATTTTCCCGAAAATAGAGGGAAATCCTAAAATGGGCTTACATGAGGTGGGCTTGAAGAAGTTCAAGCCTTAATTGACTCAAAATGGACAAAAGTTTAGCCCAATAGAAGTTGGGCCTAAGCCCACCATATTGAACTTAAAAAGTTTGTGGGGATAAAGCAAAAGCAACTTCTTCTGAATTCTTAAATGAAGAAACATTATTCAAAACAAAAGTTGAGCTAATGTCTAAAAAGTGGAAATCTAACCATACGTATTAATTATGACTAATTCATTGGTAATAGTTTCTTTTTTTTAAAAAAAAAAAAATTATTTCATACATCATTCTTAATTATCAGCAATTTAAGTTATTGCAAACTATCGATCTGAATCCAGATCGATGGGAACTAATCGACCTAAGACCACTACGTCAAACCACAGGGCCGTGCCAAATGGAGCATTCAACAGATGCAATGATAAGATGGAATAGGTCATTGAATAGAGGTCAATAGAGCATCAAACTCTTGTTTCATTTTAAGATTGATTATTTATAGGTTATTTCGTATGTACAAAATAACATACTATTAGGATGGCGTAGGTGTCTCACTCCCGTCCGTTCTTCTTCAAGGTCAACGTCGAACATGGATATGATTGGGTTGATTTTGTGCCACCGTGAACCACTAATGTTGGCCTATTTTGTGAATATTATAATTTCTAGTAACAAGTCTGTTAAGAAATAACAAAAAAAAAATCTAAATTAAATCTTCTCAACATTGAAAAATACCCCTAAATACTAAAAAAGGCTTCCCCTATGAGAAATGCTCATCAGGCTTAGCACACCAATCGCTGAACAATATCAAAATAAAAAAGAAAAAAAAATAACATCATATATATAAACTCGTGTCTTTTAATTTAAAATCTCGACAATCCAGTCAAAATGAGTTTATAAAACAATTAAATTTTTAAGAATATCATGTACAACTCCTATGAATCCATCAAACTAGAGAATTTCATTCTCCAATAGCCCTATAAATTACAAAAAAAAAAAAAAAAAATACATTTTTATTATCAAAATATTCCCATCCACCTAGACATATCCTTAAATCTTGAAGTCATCAAAGTAGAATATATTAAATTCAAATGAAGGGGAGTAGGAGGAAAGAAAGTGTGGCCAATAAAGGGCATAAACAACTTGACATTGAATAAAAGCTTTTTTAATAAACAAAAGTACCAACACATTCTACTTTTGCAAATTGAGCTAACTTTCAAGTCATAATTGGTGGGAATGTAGGGAACTTGCTCCTTTTTATGCATGCTTTTTTCTCCCAAAAAAAAAAGAGAGAAAGAAATTGACTTCCTATTTTATTAAATTTTTTTAAAAAATAATTAATTAATTATAGTATTTTTTATATACAGGTAAAGGAATATATGTTGTGTATTTCACCATTAATTAAGAATAGACAAATAGAAATAGAGTGGTATTTAATTTAAAAAGTCCATGAAAACATAGTTGCAATAGATTCATAACACATGGCTTAATTTTTGTATTTGTTGGTTGGTAGGTGGGATCAATGGGTCGAAAATTTTATTGAGAATATCAAACGGACTATTACATTCCATGCAAATTGGGAAAAAATTAAATGTAAAAGTAAATTAAATACAAAAATAAAAATTGTCATAAAGATAAATTAAATAACTCTATTCGTGTAATTTCAAGATTTTTTTCCCAACTTATTTATTATATTTTATTGCTTTCCTTAAAGAGGAATGAATATATTTTTGTTTATGCTTTTAATTTCAGTTTTAACTGAAAAATTATGTTTTTTTAATTTTGCATAAATTTTTGTGCGAAAATAAGTTATAATTGAATTGGTTAATACATTTGTGTTTTATATTAGATTGCGGTGTCAAATTAATATATTTTTAATGAGAATACGTATAGATAAATATATTTTTTTTAAAAACGATTTCAAAAACTGAAATTGAAAATAATAAAAAAAAAACAAAATAACAGGTATTCTTTGCTATATTCTATATATCTTGATAAATGAATAATGCATGATGAAGTCAGCCTGTTAAATCATCAAGACTAATTCTTCTAATAATGATGAATTAGACTAGCTAATTAATTATAAAAGGAGATCCTATTATATATTATATTATTATTATTATTATTATTATTATTATTATTATTATTATTATTATTGATTTTTTGGATTAGGTAAGGTTAATTATTTTTAATTATATAAGTACATGAGTTATAATCAAGTGTACCAACTTTAATTACTTTTGATAATAAAGTGGTCCGACCACACGTGTTTCGTTTATAATTGTCGACTATCAACGATCATAATTATCGTAATTTTTTAAATTCTCAAAACCAATACTTCGTAAGAGACTAATTCAGGAGAAATTAATTCATAATATATATATTTCTATTTTAAATTATTATCTAGTTAAATTAAATAATTGCGTTTTAAATATATATTGTTGAAAATTCCCATAATATACATTTTTACTATACACAAACTCAAACATGTAGTTTCAAATATTTTTCTAGAATATGCATTTAATTTGTAAAATAATATTAATTTGTAATACTTACGTTTTGCACACGTATTCTACGTGCCTTATTGCTAGTATATAATTATTGATGGTGTGCCTAGAAATTTTAATTCTCTCTGGAAGGTTCAAGAAAATAAAACAAAATAAAATAAAATAAGATGATTAATTATCTAACACCACTTTCTACGCTAAAAGATGTGTAGTCATTGTCAAAATTAAGCATGATTTGAGTTTCTTAAACCACAATCATGCCTAAGATTAAACAAAAAATCCGTTTGAGATTGAAATTTAACCTAATAATATATTTAAATTCGTCGATCCATAAATTTATTTTTTTGATTAAAAAAATTTTTTTAATTTTATAATACTTTACAAACGTTCAATATAAATAACTTAATATATGACCATTTATTATAATTTTGTGAGAAAATAAAATCAAAATTTACAAGTGTGCAATATGAAAATTAATATATATATATGTGTGTATATATATATATATTTTTATTTTTATTTAATTTTTGATTTCATTGGAAGAGAAGCTATGTGATAGATGCATTGTATGATCAATGATGAGTGAGTTAATTCACACTTCTTTTAAGGAATCATCACTTAGAGAAAAAAGATGGATGTTGTTCTTATCTACATGTGGCTAATGGCTATACCTTTCCTTTACCAATACTAATATTATACATTCTTTTTTTATTTCAAGTGTTGGACTTTTGACAACTTTCATCAAAACCCTCAAATTAGTAAGAATTTGAAGACATGTTTTTTAAAGAGAAGGGACTAAGTTGTCAATTATCTTGGCTTGTAATTAAATGTTTTTTTTTTTTTCTCTACTATATTAATAGAAAGAAATACTTCATCTATATATAATTGTCATTCATGAAAAAAAAATATTAAAATTAACACTTTTTTATTCAATTTTGTTCTATGTAATTATATTGAAATTATGGTACCATTTCGTAATTGATCCCATATATGATAGCTTAAAATATTAATTACCTCATGTGGATGATAAAAGGGAGACCTGAAAGCAAACATACTAGATTTAACAATGTATCATTCATTGGAAATTTTAGTATGAATCTAGCTTGGTTGTTAAACCTGAAGTACTCATATGACAAGTGTAATACATTTGTCGTGTGATTGATTTACAATTCAAGAAAAGTGATCATCATTCACTTTTCTATGCTCTGTGATTGATTTGGTTCTGTCAAACTTGATCCAGACTAGAATTTTTCATCATTCACTAAAATCATCTGATACTTAAATTAAATCAAGCCTGAATTCTTGATGAAGGGCTTTAAACTATATCTGAAAAGTAATAAATGCAATACGATAAATGAATGAACTATGGTGTAAATATTTATAAGTGGTTAGTCAAAATATATATGAACCACACAACTGAATTTGGATTATGAAGATCCACGAGTCGAGTCGGGTACAACTCAGGAAAAATTAATGCTTGAATTCTCGGTCCTATATATAATCATTTTTCTAGTTCCAAGGACAAATATGTCCTTTGAATAGTTATTTATGGATGAATCCCATCAATAACAAAATATTAGTAAGTAAAAGAAAACATTATCATAAGAAAATAATGTGCATACATGCAACACTTTTTCACATCTTTAAAGGATAGTGAGTGGTGGAGGGGCAATCAGTAAACCAAAGAAATAAAATCATGAAAAAGGGAATGAAAGCAAACAACTTTTGGTTGATACAAACACACACACACACACACACACACACACACACACACAGAGAAAAGTTGAGCAATGAGCATTTTAGCAAAGAGGGTCCAGATTCCTCCAACACAAAGTGGTACAGATCAAATGGAGGGTCCTACCCATTTAGCGAAGTGCAGGAGGAGAACATCTCTTTCTATGCAGTTCAAAATATAGGGCTATGATTTGTTTTTCTTGGTGGGGATACAGCGACTTTTGTTTTTGGATATTGATGTTGAAAAAACGTGGAATAACTCCATTCTACAAATGGAAAAGCAGCCCTCCCTCCATTCTACATATTGATGTTAAATTCATTTTTTTTTTTATTGCATCTTTTATTTCATTTTATATATTTACGCTAAGTGAACAGATATTACATTATCAATTTTATCTAACGAAAAATTTTATACACGTAACATGTATACGTGAAATGAAAAAGAAAATACAGCAGCAATTATAATAGAAAATTCAATTTTATTGATGGTTAGTGTCGCAAGTACATACTAATATTTAGCTCTAAGTACTTAGAGGCCCCTGGACTTGTTGGCCCACGAGCTTTTTACTGTTGATATTGGTCCTACACATATACTACGAATCTCTATGCCCGTGCTTTTTGAGAAGACTGTCCGCTCAGTCCTTATTTAATTAGCATTCGCCTGATTATCTGTTGAGTGAATAACAACAAGTGTTAGTTCAAGTGAGTAATCATTCTATGCGGAGGATCTTCATTGTGAGGAGTGTGAAAAGAGGGTTGAAGTACTACGGATACCATAGCTTTAATTTAAGTGATTCAAATCAATAATTTACTCATTTGAGCCCGCTGATAAGGTGAACCAATTCAGTGAACTCTAATCATTTTCAAAATTGTCGAATTTATTAAGAACAATTGAAGTTGAACGTGGCACAACATCAGAATTGAATATGGCATATCTTATTATTTTTTAAGTGTGAACTATACACACAATCATGTTTACAGTTAGGAGAGGAAAAGATAGAATTTGGCATGGAAAAAACAAGTTTAATTAATAGGGTATGATGATTGAATGAATTTAGCAAAGGGCAGTTGGTAGGGTTGCTTGTGCCCAATATAGAATAGATTGATATTTCCCTAGTGTGACAATGCCTAGCTACCCACTGAAGGATTCTTCTTTTATGAAATTGACATGCATTATTATTAACATCTCTTTGAGCTATGATTGAATATAAGGCTAAACTTATAAGTTTGTACACTCTAAAAAAGTTAAAAAATTGATCATGCACCATAAAGCTGCAGACCGGGTCTTGGCCCGCTTCTTTGTAGTTTATGTAGATTGTTCGAGTTTGGGGTAAAGCAAAACTCGGGTCAATTTCAAATTCAAACTTAATTTGAAAGACATTTGCTTAAATTATTCAAAAAATAAATAAACTTATATGAAATTCACGACTTACACATCCTTTCATAATCATAATCTCTCTATCTTTTAATTATTGTCAATGTCAATTTCTTTTTAATAAGAAAAATTAACACTGGAGATAATTTTATGCACCATATTCAATATTTCATATCTAGTCGGGAAAAATTCCAAAATAATTAAGCGGTTAAAGCAAAATAAATAAGTAATCACAATTAACAAGAGAGATTATTCCATCCATACCATCATCATCGTATAAATAATTTGATAAGACTAGCGACTTTAGTCTTTGTGTAGTGCGGTATGTCTAATTTCCCATAATAAAACTATTTCACACCCATCCAAAATTACTTAGCCTCAAAGTCGCACCATCTACAACGCACGACTATTCATTCCTACCTCTCAAGTTGCTGTTTTGATTTGACACCCATATCACGAGTTGCCTCCCCTGCCTGCCCCACAGATTTTAGCACTTTACGGCCGTCCGATTTATATTCAGCGGCCGAGATTCGATCAGCAACTTATCACTGGGACTGTGAAGTACCGGATGCAATGGTTGACGTGACGCCGAGATTCCCAGTGTCGCGAGCCGGCGAGTAAGCGCGTGGAACCACTCATTGCCAAGTCAACTTTTGTTTCATTTTTAAAAAGGTTTTTCTATTCTTTTTAAAAAAAGAAGCGAAGATAGAGGTATTATTTAACCATGTTTTATTTAATTTTTAGCATATATATTTTTATATTTCTTCACAAATAAATAAGAGGGGGTTACATGCAATTTAATCCCTATATTTTTTTTTCAAAAATTCAAAAAAATACTGTGTAAAAAAAAAGATACAAAAAAATCCAGATATTTGAAAAATGATGCAAAACCCCCCTTAGGTAGGGAATGTGCATCATTTTTCAAATATCAATAAATTTTTTGTATTTTTTTTCATAAGAATTTTTAAAAAAAAATTATAAGATGGTAAATTATATTTAACTCTTGGGTAAATTTGTAAATTCTTTAAATGCATTTTATGAAATTTTTAAGAGTTTATAAGGTAACACAGTAATTGTTAAAATTATCTTTAAAAAAATATATTTTTTTAAATAAATGAGATGTTACCATCTTAAAAAACTAAAGAGTTTCAAAAATACATTTAGAATTTCAACAAATTGCTTCGACTTAAATCTAATTAATAAATGTATCAAACATAATGAATTTATGAATTGTTTCATCAAATACTTTAAAAGCTTCTTTTTTTAAAAATATATTAATTTGAATAAATTTTTAGATAAATTTAGCCAAACTCGTTATGAGTTTCTTATATTTGAATGAATTATTTTTTTATTTCAAAGTAACAAATTTGATAGACATATTATTTGCTTAAAATAGTGAACACTAATAATCATCGATCACTAAACATTTTAAAATATAATAACTCAAATTACATAAATGAGATTTTTTATCTTCTAAATTACTACTAATATAAAAAAAAAGGCTCCGTATTCAACAAGATTGTAATTATTCGCCGTCGCACCAATTTTTTGTTAAAAAGTCAACCAAATGTTGTTCAACTAATAAGAAAACTAACTCATTCATTCTCTAAATTATACATGCTTACTAATAAATTAGTTTTCTTTTCTTTATTTTAGAGGGTGGTAATATTTTGTATATTTTTTTCTTATTTTTATAAACATTTTTAAAATATAAAATATTTTATGATTCCAATTTAGAACACAACCGCGTGCCAGGAAAAATTTTTTGAATATTATCTATTTCTAAAGAAAAGAATATTTGTTATACTTCTATCATATCGATAATTTGATAACTAACACAATAAATTCTCATATATAGTTTGTGAAAATATTTTGCTCCGCTGGTCCGAGTAACCGATCGAAAAATGTTTTCCAACTGGTCATTTTTTATCTCCTTTTTGCCTTTCACCGAAGTTGATCACCCTTACGCCTCCCCTCACATCAAATCAACTTCGACAGAGCAGTCTCTCAACCACGGGCATGAGACTGGAATTAGCTCCGGCAGGGGATTAGTAGTTGCTTGGGTTTCCCACAGATTATGTACATCAAGCCAAAGGCGGAAGTTTCAAACCTGTGCAGCATAGGAAGGTCTGTTTAATCTTGCATTGTGCTTCAACAATTGCGAAACTACATCATCTCTGTGCCTCAATTTAATCTCTACTGCCTGCTCTACTATTTTTTGACATTAAGTCTACCTTAGATCCTTACAACTTGTTTCCTTCTCTCATGTTCTCATCGTTACTCAATGTGGTCCTGCCCATCTACATCTGTGCCATCGCATCTTCGCTCCTTCTTCTTCTCTATCAGATATCGTTTTATCTTGATCAAAATTGATTTTCGCAATCTATCTAAATTGATATGATTTTCTATCAGGTAATAATATATAATATATATATATATAGTATATTTTTAATTTCTCAAAGCATATTAAATTAATTATCGATCAAACCTGCTTTTCTAGAATTTACATTACTAAAAAATTTAAATGTTTACTCCGTATTAGTTATATTTAGTTGTGTTAATTATAATTGAATAACATCTTAGTAATTTATTATTATTTGTTTATTAACCTATCATTATGAATAATAATATATGTTTATTAAAGATTTAATATTAATTATAATAAAATATGTATTGTATTGATTCTGTATTAAAAAATTATCAATAATTTTATAGATGAATTCTAAACACAATAGAGATTGTGTGCCATCACATCATACCTCGTTCTTTCGAATTATAACTAATGGGTGCGAGGTGAAGACAAAACACCGCAAGACCACCCCCCCCCCAACCCACCCCCAAAAAAAAAAATTCCGTGCCACGCAGGTCTATGATTCCCTGCGGCGGGCCCACTGCATGAGAGAAATACTATAGTTGGAAGTGCAAACGGCAACGTGGCCTGCAAGGTGGCAATCTTAGCTTGCAGCCGTCAACGACTGCAAATGCGCCAGGGCTCGCCTAGCCATGCGCTAGACATCTGATTATTATTATTATTAAATAATAATGTAATTCACTTAAATTATTTAATATTTGAAGTCAAAAACTCAATTCAATATATCGATAGATCAAATCAATTTTACATTCAAACAGAAATAAAAAATAAAAAACTACATATAACAATATATATAACAACACAATACATTTATGGCCTAAAACTGTAATCTCTTAAAATCATAAATCCTCCACTTTACCGATTAAATAAAACCTCATTTTTAGAATTTTTTAATTATGAAAATATACTCTTTAGTTAAGAACTACTTTCAATTAAATTTAGTTTTTTTTTCATATTTTTTTTTTTCAGTAATGCCACTTAATAATTTAAATTGCAAATAAATCGCATCAAATCCCCCCCAAAAAAACTCTAGCAAAAAATCCCTATATCAAAATAGAAAAAAAATATCACCCCTATGTTTTTAAAAACTCAGCTCAATCGCCACCTCTCCGTTAAATATTACTACGGTGTTACAATTTTTGTAAATATGACCGTTATACCCTTACTTAACATATATTATTTTATTATTTTATTGACCGTTGGATTGTATTGATTTATATCATAGCCGTCAGATCTGATCAATTAATTTTAGCCATTAGATCTTAAATTTATAAAAAAAATCAATGGCTTATATTTTACTAATTAAAAATATATATAAAAAAAAATTTAACTCCCCCCCCCACCCCCCACCTCCCCCCCCCCTGCCTACCCCCGCCTCCCCAACCACCGCCATCCCACCCAGACGCCTCCCTCATCCCCCGCCTGCTTTAGCCTTCGTCCCCCGCCCCCGCCCCCACTTCCCCCGCTCCCATCGCCCCCAGATCTGGGCGACGTCGCCCAGATAAAGAGGGCGACGGAGACGGCGCCCAGATAAAGAGGGCAACGGCGCGACGGACGCCCTATTGACGGCGTCGCCGTCGCCTTCCTGTTCGGATAAAGAGTGCGACGGCGTCGCTGCTGTCGCCGTCGCCCTCTTGTTCGAGTAAAGTGGGCGACGGCGGTTCTGCGCGGGGGCGGAGGCCATCGCCGTCGACCCAATTTTTTTAATTAATTAATTATATTAATTAAATGTATGTTAGTTAATTAAGAATAATTAAATATATATTTTAGTTAATTAAATCTAATATTAGATCATTGTAATAATTATTATATTTTAATCTATAACTATATAATTTCTTAATATATAAATAAATATGGATATCTAAATTTAAAAATTTTAAATAATACTAATATTAAATATAATATTAGATTATTTTATAATTAATATCTATAACTATATAATTTCATATAATTAAATGTAGATATAAATTTAAAAAATAAATTTAGTAATTTTTTATTTTTTTTTTTTTGTATTTAAAACTTAATATAAATATATTTAAGAATAAAATAGTTTGTTATATTTAAAAGAGAAGAAAATACAAATTTTTTTTTTAAAAGTCTATATTTGATCATAGTAATTTGTATGCAATGTAAGGGCATTTTAGTCAGTTAAAATTGAAAAAAAGGTCAAAATACGCAAAAAATGAAACCCACTCGCATGTCAGGCGCGTGCACCTCACCTTCCATTAATTTCTAACGAAATGGGGTTTTTTTGCTGAGTTTATTAAAACACAAGGGTTTTTTTAGCTATTTTTAAAACATAAGGGGGTTTTTAGCTTTTTCAACAAAACACAGGGGGGTAAAATGCATTTTAGCCTAAAATTTACTTGAGTTTCATTGATGAGTTTAGAGATAGTAATAAAATTAAATAATGAGTTTCATGGGGACAACTCAACAATTTAGACTCAAGATTATTTTTTTTTATCAAACATGTTAATTCTTCTTTTGCAAGTTATGCACATATATAAGTTTTTTAATCTTATTTAAATCTATATTATTTATTAAGTACGAGAGTTTTAAAATAATGATATTAGTAATTAATTTAATAATATTGACTAAATTAACTATGTTAAAATGAAAAAGAACAATAAAATTCTTGTCACGTATCTTTTTCTCTCCTCTAAATCATGTTGTGTTTTTTTTTTTTTTTTTGTGTGTCTGGTTTTTCTTTTGGATTTTATAATTTTCTTTATCCCTCTCATCCCCACCCTTTATCCTTAAGACTTTCTCGTAAACCATATTTTCATAGTAAATCCAAATAAGTATTTAAATAAAAAAATATTTAAACGCACAAAAAAATAATATTTTTTTGTACAAAAATATATTTAAACACACAATAAATGTGTCACGCCACTGAAAATCAATTTTTTTCAATATTTTGCTGAAATACTAATAAAATCAAAACATGCCGTGCAATATTAAACCAAAATAGTCAGAATTCAATACCAAAACGCGATTTTTAACAAAAAGAATTATAAAAAAAAAAAAAAAAAAACCCTACAAACAAAGAGAGTAAATATTCTTAAAATTGACAATGAAAGTAGTGAACATTCTAACAAAAAAAAAAAGTGCAATATGGATCGAAGTCTTTTTCTTCATGCGCTTTTAGTTTGAGTTGTAGGAGTGGAATTGGTGGGTTGCAAGAAAATTGAAGTCGCTTATTAATACTTTTCCGACCGCCAAAAGCTCAAAATCAAAAGGCGATGTAAAGAAGAGAAGAGGAATTTGCATGACACCTAAAAACTTGTCCAATTCAAGGAAGTTAACACAAACATCGTTTTCGGTCAACATATGAAATCTTTGACTTTAATATAAAGACATCCACACGTGGTTAAATTTTATTTCTTCAATTTATTGTTTCAACAACATTCTCAATGGCTTTTTTGACTTTAATTTATTAATTACGCCACAAGAGAAAATAATAATATTTGATAGAAATGTACTTTGATAATAATAATAATAAAGTTGGGTTGGTTTTAGGGAGATATTGATCAATTTTGGAAGAAGTAATTTAAGTTGGTAATTAGGGTGCAATTGAGTCAAGTTGCTTGACTTTAGGGGAACAATAAACCTACTAATTGGACTAACAATAGTTCAAATGTAGGTATGTCTCAACTCATTATGTAATTATAGTAATAATTAAAAATTGTCTTTATTTTCGAAGAAATGTTGTAAGGGTGATGAAGGGCATGGTCCAATGCCCCGATAGACCCGGTGTTTGCAGGTGTGGAATTTAAGCCCTTATCAATTAATTAATGTAATCGATAATTACACTCTCTTCTATTGAGGTTTGAAGTAATTATATATAATTTTATTATTATTTAAGAGATTATATTTAGTAATTCTTGAGGTTTCCTCTATTAATCAAAATTTATTGAATTTGCTTATATAAACAAAAAAATTAAATAAAAATTGATGTTTACCATCGATTGACTTATTACCGACTTATTGCAGATTAAACAATTTTTTTTTCAAGTAAATATCCTTATAACGTGAAAATATACCTCCTCACATGCATTAGTGCATAAAGACATATGTGGGTAATTTGATAATAAAAAGTTTATTTTACCTATAATAAATTAGAAATAAGTCATTTGAAAGTAACCATAGATATTTTTTTTTTTGTAATATCAGCAAATTTGATAAATTTTAACTAATTGATAGAATTATTTTTTAGACGAAAGCAAAACTCAGGGGTACTAGATACAATTTCTCAAACTACATGAGATTTATGTATAATTATACCAAACCACATGAAAAAAGAGTGTAATTATCCCTTAGTGTAATGCAATCAACATTTTTTGCATAATTGCTTATGTTGCAAATTAAATATGACATAAATGAAAATTTGGGTTCTAAACTATGATAGGCGTATATACAAGCAAATAGTTATAAGAAGAAGTAGGATTTTTTTATGATTAATTATTATATTAAAAGTAGACAATCATAGAAAATACTAATTAATCATGATTTTTGGCGACTATTTAGCTATTTTTTTGCAAGAGGTCAAAACGTAAATTAATTAAATATATTTTTAGTCTCGTAACTTAGATCACTTGGCATCTTCATCCTTTAACTTTTTAGGGTATCATTTTGGTTTTGCATCTTTTAATTTTCTCGATTTAAGTAATTTTTTCTGTTGAAGTTCACACTTTTGACTGGAAAAAATATGTGCATCCCACGTGACCTTTTAAAAATGGAGGTATTGTTCCTATTGGCTAATTTTACCAGCATTTTTGGCATTTAACTTTCTAGAATAATATTTTTATTTTGTATCTTTTTTATTTTCGCAATTTCAGTTCTTTTTTTTTTTCTTCTTGGAGTCACCCTTCTCGCCAGTGAAGTCCAACTCCGATGAAGAAAATGATTGAAATTGTAAAAATTAATTTGTAGAAATTAAAGAATGAAAACATCAAATAACCTAATTACGAGACAAAAAATGCATTTAATCCAAACATAAGCCATGGTACAGTTAAAAACCATGGCTAATGTTTTGGTCATTGTTGAAACCATGGTGAATGTTGATTAAACGTGATCAAAAACTGAAGTTTTTGCATTGGTTTTGTATTAACATGAGAGATAGTATCAATTACTATGATTTTAAGCCGCAATCATTTATAATGTAATATATTTTTGTAGTGCGTATTGATTTTGTTTAATTAGTCTTTTGTTGTTTTGTACAATTAATGATCTAGGTAAAAAAGTCCAAAAGGAATCGAGTTTTCAATTGTTATCAGATTATAATTTGCATTTATTATCGGTACCATACGTTGACTTCACAGACTGTAACCGTCGAGCATTAAAACACTCGGTCAGTAGCGTTGGGAAAGTGCGGTCATCACCTTCTTACCGTCGTCTTTACTCTTTGTATTTATTTCACTCTTATCTACTAGGCAATGTCGTTTTGGCCTACCCTTTTCACTACTTTTAGAGAATATTGCATCCGTTCATACAATAGTATAACAGTGTTTTGTGTCGCAATATATAAAAAAATAAATTATATTTGTATAGTTAGAGAAATATAAAAGAAAATTATATCTCTACTTAAAACAATTGTTGGCTTGATAGACATTTGATTAGTTTACTAACCTAAATGATGGTTCGAATTGATGATTGACTTGTGACTCTTACCAAGGCCGTGGTCCACCTCATATCTTTGCCCTAGCCGCATTGGAGATACGGCTAATGGGCTGGGACGCAAGCCAAGCAGCAAAAAAAGTCAGACAAGATCATGGTCCCAATTTTCTTTTGTAATTATCATGAGATCTGCATGCTTTTATTGCAGCACTGCCCCCTGCAAATATATATAAGGATCATGCAACCCACAGACTGACACACATCAATACATTTCAGCTTCTGTAAGAACAAAGTTTGCACGTTTAGCTGTCTTGGAGTCCCTACTCATCACTGCTTTAACTGCCATTATTTCTTGATTAAGGGTGTTGTGACTCGAGTTTAGTGCACAAAGATTGTTGAACTTGAATCTTAAGCGTTGATTACGATAATCTTGATTTTTAGAGGAGATAAATTAAAAGGTCGCCACTACTCTTTTTGTTTTATTCGTTTGTTCTTGAATGACTTTAAAAGCGTTCCGTATGAAGTGAAGCGAAGGATGTTTCTTGGGGCAGTGGCGTGTATCTTGTCTTCAAACGCTTGCTGTAATTGGTTCATCTATCACTTCGGCCGCGTTTAATTTCTTGGTGTCCGCAGAAGAGAGAAGGCTCAGAACACTTTCAATCTCTGATCCTGTAATCTCGCGCAACACAACAAACGTGCAAATAACGTATCCGCGAGAGATTGAGATTGTTTGCGCGTGCTTCAGCTGCAGAGTTCCGAAAATAAACATTTTTCCTGTTCTCCGCGGCCTGAGTGAAAAACGAATAAACCTTATCTGTGATTCAAATATCTCAGTTCCCATCTTTCATAGAGCTCAACCTCCCTCATAATCTGATTTGCTGAATGTAATCACAACACGAAAGAGAGAGAGAAAGAAGCGAGCCCGACTAAGCCCCCAACCTACCATGTTCCCTCTGTTCAATGGTCATTTATCTTCATGTCTTGCTAAAATAGTGAGTACCACTCAATAAAACAGAGGAACTCAATGCCACAAAATACCCTACACAGGCAATATAATAGCTTCTTCGTCTCCATTTCCGCATAATGGAAGCCTCTTATTTGGTTGTTTAAAATTGATCTTCTAATATTCGTCTCAAAAGTTTCAGGCCTTGAAGGCACGGTGCGGCCAAACTTGCAACAAGAGGGCTAAAACGCAGCAAACATTTTGTTGCATGAACAAGGAATATCTCCTTTGCATCAACTTAACGCAGGAATTGTTCTTCTCACTGCTAACCAGTAAAAGGTGATAGTTCCTCTTTACCGTCGGATCACCTAGAAAAGACTTCCCCTCCCTTTCACTACACCCTGTAAAAATGTGGCCTCCATGAAGTCTGAGAAGCCGTTGCCAGCACAATATCAACAGCAAACCATCATAGAGTAATATCTAATATACAAACCTCCTAGCCAACCTCTCCCTTAGCCTGGAAAGGTAGATGACATTCAAACTTCAAGTATATGTATACCGGAGAGCTTCTAAACGTAAGATTTGTCTTGAAAAGTCTTAATTTCCTCTCTTCAGCACAACACACGTCCTTGTGCTGATATATATCTGCTTGAAGAGTTAGGGTAAGTATATTCGTTGCGCGGAAACTGAAATGGAGGGGTCTGTACAGACTCATCTGATATTAGAGATAAATACAAAGAGAGAGGAATGCGCCGTAAATTAATAAGGCCAGAAGAAGATCAATGGTGGCGATGCTTTCAGAAAGCAGAAAAAGCTTGAACTTGGATGCCTTGCGCCTCCAACAAGGTGATGACTGACTAACAAACACATCCCCAGAGCATGCGAGGGACGTCGCATCTAATACAACTAAGCTATGAGTCAAAACAACCTCAGGAGAGGAGAGAAGAGACCATGGAGACTCTCCCTCCTTGGATGTGACTCGCAAAACGTCCTGCTCGAATCCTGTCCCGGAAATCCCCTGCAACAGCAAAACCAGCACTAATTCTCATCTCCTGTCAAAACGAAATCACTGACCTTTTTGTATAATAAGAGTAAGCATAGCCGCAGAAGCAGAAATGAAAGAACTCAGAAAAAAGGGCATCTTCACCAGCTCCTCAAACAACAGCTGTGCCCAGCCAGCGGTGCGCCGAAAAGTCACACCTTATTCTCTGCACCTTTACTGCCATACATTACCTTCTTCTAAAGCAGGATATTCTCACTGTTTACCAACGTCTTACTCTATCGTGTTGTTGCGCGTCCATGCTCTGGTTTTTCTTTTTACGATTTATGTCGTTCTTTATATACTTTTCGAATTGATCCCTCTGGCCCTCTCTATTTGGTTTTCGGGTCAGTTCGTGAGAACAGAAAAGTGCACAAGCTTTTTCTGTTTTATAAATCCTCCCCTCTATTGTTTTATGGTGCCTGGTGACGTGATCACTTTACCATCAAATTCATATAAATAGTATCGTATTCATCGCTCGTGTGATAATATGAATAGTTATGACTGACTTGGTAAAGAAACTTGTTTATTCGGAGTTAAAATGCTACATGAGTCAACTTGTTAGGAACCCACTTTTTCCACATGTTAGTCTCTTGGGTATGGTGTCAACATTTGAATTTGATGCCACAGTGTAGGTTTTGACAAAGTGGATGTCCTATATACACTGAAATTTTAAAACATCAACTAATGGAGTATCAACCATAGTCTGAAATGACATATCCATACTTAACAATAGGAATGTACATCCAGCACGGCGAGTGGTCGATGCTCCTATAACGAGAACAAGGTTGTAGTAAAAAATGTTGCATATGCGGCATTAGTTTTCAGAATTTAACACCCAGAGATCGAAGCGATGCTGGGTCCGAGAAGCAAAGGGTAAACCAATCGCGAGTCAAAAACCTGATCGGAGCCAATGGACTTCTGTAATAAGTCTCTGATCTTTAGGTTCGCGAGAGATGCTTCAACTATGAGCGGATTTACCATGACGGACGACGAAACCCAGCCGACACTCCGTAACAGCCACGGAGTAAATACTAGAAAGAGAAACTATCCCCAACCGATTCGATAAGTCTCTTCCAAAGGCCAAGTTCGCATGCAAGGTTAAGCAGTCGACAGCCTTTTCAGCCCATCTATTTACATGCAAGCTAGAGATCAACCACGCCTTGAATAAGTGAACGTTGCCCCATAGCACTTGTAGTCAAAGTTGTAAAGATGAGTGTGGCTATTAATCCACGAAATGTAACATATCGGATCGTGTGCTCGATCGAGTAAAACTTGTACCAAAAGTGACTCTTCTGACTCACCCTTGAGATCCAGATGTAGACAGCAGGAGAGAGAAGTCAATCGAGGTACTGACGAATAAGCCAGAAGTAAACAACTAGTGTAAGAAGAAACAGGACGAAACAGAAAGCAGGGACAGGATCTTGTGGAGAAAGATACCCTGGCATGAAGGTCATCGTGTATCCGTCTATTAACATGGATCGTGCTTCCCACCATCTGGTCGTAACATCACGGTCCCTTCACATCTCTGATTGGGTTCACATTGAATGACACCAAAACAACACTGAAAGAAGACCTAGGGTTATTACCTTTGTGTGGTTTCCGGGCGATGAAAAGACCAAAATATTTCCGCTTGCGAGACTTCTACTCGAATAATATAAGCCCGTAACGGCTTCAATTTAAACAAAGGAGAGCAAGGAGACGCATTCTCAACCACACACATGCCCACATCAAATGACCCGCTACCCGATTTATTTTGGGTCGCATCAATCGCACACATATGATCAAAAGAAAAAACCCACTCCTTCTCAACCAAAGGATGCGTCTCAACCGGATAAGGATTGCGCGTGTTGAAAATAGCCCGCACGCCTCCTCTACATGTCTCGTGACTCCGTTGCGCTAAGTCAGAGAACGTGACAATTTCCTGCGAGCTTTAAAAGACAGCAACGATGCTCGTTGTGTCGTGCAGAGGGAGCATAAACAGGGGAAGCCTATGCGATGCTCATAATCGCGTAAAATAAACCTAAGAGACATCTTCATTACATCGGTATGACAGGTTGCAAAGTGGTCAGAAGACACAGACCTTCTGATCTACGATTTGTACTAGACGAAGGCGCGCAAAAGGGTTGCACTATGTTCTGACTCCTGTTAGAGAAGGTATGGAGACGATAATATATTGCTTACAAATATTAAATAATATTATTATGGCAAAATTAGTATAATGTTTGTGATATTAAAACTTAATCTCAAAGTTTGTAAAATTATTGACAACTAACATTGCGAATGTGTGTTAAGTGATATCGGTCTGTCTCCATCGCGAGCTCTGAAATATGATCAGCGTCAAAAATCTCTATATTTTGAGTCAAACCTAATAAAGTAAATTATGGATCATGTTCTTTCCTAGAAATATACATAAATAAGAGTATATATATTGAAGAAAGATTTATAATAATTATCCATAAAAAAGAAATTTGAATAGACACTAGGATATTTTAACCCCTTTGTTCTTAACTTGACTTATTTCTTCTTTAAATGAGAAAAATTGTAAATAGACATGAGATGAAGTAAGATGAAATAAAAAGAGATATCTCACTTAATTCTATAAAATAAAACGACAGACTATAAATCATATTAACTAAGATAACGCTATAAAATCACATAAAGCAATCGTTGATATCTTACCGACAAAAGTAGAGAAAAAAATTAAAAAAATTTGACGAATGTTAACGATCGTAAAAATTAGGTGGTAGCGGAATATCTTTATCTTCAATATCTAAATTAAATAGTATAATTATGCTCAACTAAATAAGGGATCCTAAAATAAAATTTATTTTTCCCGCATAGAAGGCTAATATCCATCTACTATAGGTTTTGGGTTACTCCCTCCTTTATAATATCCATATTGTCTAAAAAAGATTAAATCAGCCCCTCACACTCAAAGTAAATAATGTATTATTGTAATTTTAATCTACAAAAGTATTTGCATTTATTATTAAAATATCAATATAATTCTAACCTAGGTTATCTTTGTTAACTTATACAATACGATACATTTATGAATTCAATATAATTTTGTATTGTTAATCAATTAAAAATAGAAAAAGCATAATGTTCAAATATTTTGATATTTCGATAATGCGAATAGTGGCCAAAATAAGTCTCCTCATAATTAATATAAGAATCATTAGCAATATGACTCAATTTAATATAGTAAGAATTATATGTAATATAAATTTTTAGAGTATTTGTATCTAATGTTGAATCATTTCATATTACAACTCTAATGAGATCAAACACTGAGAGATTGTAATATGTAAAGTCTAATAGATGAGTTTAATCCTTTTGGACCGGAATGATTATAACCCGTGTCCATAATTCTTCTAAATGTAATTGCATGCATTAATAATGAAACTGATTAATATGGGTCCACATACCACATAATGGCAGTGGCATCTTCTTTTCTTGACAAAAGAATGAGCCTATTTATTTTAAGTTCAATGAATATAATAAAAAGACATAAATTAAGAATTTTCCCGGTGTGAAATCAAATAAAGGCTTCATCCAGATGATAGATTAGACGAGAGAGATTTGCACTCAAATAGAAAAAATGAGAAACTCATAAGTGAGACAAAACACTAGTATAACGTTCACACTTACCTAGAAAGAAAAAGAGAAAACGAAAAGGAAGGCCTGCCCCCTTTTTTTTGGGGTATTAAAGTGTTTGTGTTTGGTTGAAAGAGGTAACCACAGCTTCTGCCTCACTTAGGCCATCGCGATTTGAAAAAATATAAATATTTTCATTACGACAGAATCTCCCTTTCTTAATTTCTAAGTAATTATTTTGCAAGTTAAGCATTTGTTTGGTAACAATTCCTGTCACTAACTGTTTACACTTAGCACTTAAAATCATACTAGTACAATATCCCAAAACTGAGGTATTTACATTAGTTCAATGTAATAAATAGATAATGAAAAACTGACAAACAACGGTAGCAATAAAGCAATCAAGGTCAATGGAAATCGCCTAACATGATTCATGTTATGCTAACTTGTAATTTATTCCTACTCAATAGGATCTTGAAAGAATACAACTTGTGACACTTCTGGTTCAAGCTGGAATAACTCTTTCATAAATATCTGTGTGAAAGTAAAAAAGTATTAGAGTTAGCCTACATTATACAGATGACTCCTACTATGATTCTTACTGCATACATGTGCAACCTGCTAACTTGTAGGCTTTGGAAATGCAAAAGGAGATTCACATACGGCATATATGTAAGAAAGAGAGACACAAAAGACAGAAACATGAGTCGGAACACAGAGGAAGAAGAAATAAAGGTCGTTAAATGGTAAGTAATTTACATTAAGTTTTCATGTAAACCAATAACCGAGTAAAACCTCATGAACCAGTGAGAAAAAGACTTCACGTCCTAAATTTAGTCAGAAAGAATCACTGTAATATGTGAAGAGATATAGTTTTCGTCAATAGCAGCCACCACGTCACACTCCTGCAACATAACAATCTAAGCTAACAATGCTAGCGTGCCAATAACTGCACAACCAGTGTGCATTTAGAAGACAGAGAGAAGCCTCACCATAACAATCAAAGCAAAGTCTTTGGTGTTAGAGCAGTTTGCAAAATTGTACTGCTAGCACAGCGACATAGATAATCTTGGTTTCGACCTTAAACAAAAAAGGCCATCAAAAAAAGACAGCATTTCCTGGAGAATAAGAAAAAAGAACTCAGAATTCCAGCAACGTAGATCAATTAATCCTCGTCACTAGGAAGCGGCACGCTGGCCTGTGTCACAGAAAAGCCACGGTTGCTCCGCACCATCACGGATGGGTCCCCCATATCGGCACCGCGGTGTAGGTAAACAGACTCAAACCTGCTGCATTATACCACAAAGAGAACCAAAACGAGACACCGCATAAAAAAATCGAAAACATTGAGATCTGGTAGATCATACGAGAAGTAAATATCAAAATATCTATAACAGCTCAGATCTAAACTTCTCCCCGGGAACAGGTCGAATAACTACGCCGAACTCCGGATTTCAGCATCCTGTGCAAGAGCAGCATGAGGCTTCAAAAGAAAATCAAATAGTCAACGATCAAAAGATCAAAGTCGTTATACAAGCCCATAACATACCCAATAATATTAACAAATGACACACCTAAAAAAGTTGTAACACACAATCAAGAACATTAATACCGAGAACAGACAGATAAGCTCAAATGGCCACGAATAAGAGAGTTAAGAGAACCTAGAGCAACTAATTAACGATAGGAAGATACAAACATAATACACTCGCAAAAAATCTGCTAACAAACACATAGAGATAACATACCATAAACTAACTCCAGAGAGAGCTATCACCCGCGAAAAACAGAGATCCTATATGACATCCATTATCCAGAGCATGACACGCACAGCCTATATGAACCACAAGCAAGATCCACTTTTATCTCCAGGGCCTACACCAAAAACTCTGTTGAATGTAATGAAGTACCAGAACTTGATTGCATACCAAGTACTGCATGTGCTAGCACAGTGCATTAACCCTGGTTGATGTTATAAATCTCAGGGAACTCGATATCCCACAACCAGAGCGCGAGCCACACATACTAGATCTCAGTGCAAGTGCACATCCTCAGCAGTGACTATATCGTCGGCCCTCCCACTAGGTGCAAATCATTTTCTGCAGCAACTTCTTGCCTGTCATCAGACATAGCAAGAGCGTGCGCTGTCAGTCCGCGCACACTCATCGGAAAACTCAAATATTTAGAAAACACCTGCTATATGACATGAATGATCCCCCTCGTCTTCTCCGTCTCCTAACTCTGTGACAAATTCAACTGCTTTGCGCTTTTATAACCTTCAAGCAGACAAACCTGCAGACGTCAACCACTCATCAGAAGACACTAGAAACACTTGCCGACTCATGCGCCTAGAAAAGACAGGATCGAACTATGATTTTGGATTAAACGCTGCGCTGGAAATGCGATAAGAGGTGAAGATATTGTATTTCAACAAACGAAGAACACATATTTATCCACTCCCCAGGCTCCAGTCGCGACGAATATTTGAACCAATTCATCAACAGTCTGGCGATCCGAAAGTTGTTAATAAAACTTAGTCTGGATAACTAAGTCCTTGATAAACAGAATAAAGCACAGTGAGGTCACAAAAAGCTGAGAAGTCGACAATCATCCGCTGCCAGCCATCAAAGAGCCTACACGTATTGAGCAATTCCCATCACGATCGCTCCGCGCTGTTGCACATGTTCAAGAACAGAAATATTACAGATAACACCAGCTAACTCACCTTAACTACAACCACTATACAAGAGGAAGAGACTAACATTAACTACACACCAATTAATCTTATAGCCCCATACGCAACAAACAGTTACATCAGAGTAAAGCTGCCGCAGTCGGATTCAACCCAACCTCCACAACCAAATCATCAAGATCAAAGCACAATAATGTCAACCTCCAGATAAATTCTAAGCTTTCAGAAAAATAAAGAGCCAAATAAAGACTCACGCCGAATTCAGCCGATACCTGGAAAGGCCACACAAATTAGGCGACAAACCTAATCTAAAGTCAATCATATTAGCGCATGCGCTTGATCTTACCTTGGAGCACCCCTAAACCTGGTAACACCACCTCACTCCGCAACAGTATCATCACATTACCAAAACATGTGAGACCTATCGCGAATATCATAGAATGCCGAAAGTTATGCGATGGCGAAATAGAAAAAACGGACCCAAGCGTAAAGAAACAATAAAAGCAAGGAGGTCCAGGGTTATTGGCAATGTCATGAAAAATAGCGTCCGTTGAAGGAGTTTCGGCGGAGGACCCATAAGAAAATCCATGTTCATCAGCCCTATTTCACAAAGCTACTACCCAGGACTTGGCCACGCCAGACCAGCGTAAAGCTACTGAAATAAATACGAGACTACTGCAATAACAGGGAACGGGCATAGAAAAAGTACCGAGACACAATCCGCCAAAGAAGAGTCTCAGTATATCACCGAGCAATAGGACGCTGTCTACCTCCTGACACGACTTTTTCGAGCAAAAGACACACACACACGATTGCCCATATTTTGACCACAAAGGATGGAAAGAAAAAGGTATACAGATTTAAAAATCTTAGCTTACACCCACACATTTTGAACCACACGCCACGCTCTTAGCCAGAACTTAAGACATCGCAAGTTCCGAAGTCTAGAAACCTTAACATTAAGGTAGCATGAAAGAGCAAAATAAACACAATAAACAGAAGAATGAACATGATAAGCAAGAGAAGCACTGCCACAGCGTAAAATCAGAGAAAAGTAAACCATCCGGTGAAACCAAGCTGAAAGATAATTGATCGAGAGAACTACACGACAGCCAGTAAGGAGCGTCCCGACAGTGGGTCGCTCTATGCTGTAAACATACCGGAACTCACTGGGAAGGAATGTTTTAACCAAAGATGCTGTCAGAACGGGTAAATGCATCAATCGAGAGAAGACATTACAGTGTTAAAAACTCTGTTAGAGAGCTTAACGTAACAAAATATGACAAAGATACATTGTAAAACACCACCTTTGTCCATGTTCCAATAAGAACCCATTGCCAGCTTGCAAAGCATCCGTGGCCAGAGACAACAGCCCATAAATAGCAGAAAGATGAGACACTATATAATTGCCAAGAGAGATATAATAGACAGGAAAATACAAAATAATCTGCATTCATTGTTCTGAATTAGTACCCACTTCAACGACCACCCAAATACATAAAACAGTCAGAATGTAGTTGCCAAGAACATAATCACTACATATGAACACTAATATAGCAAATACAGCAACAAAACTTCATGACTATCACCAAGCTTTGTATCAGAACTACGCCTTAACAGGTATCCAAAATCACCACTTGTGACATGAACACCATCACCAAACGTCAAGATAATATACTGCCAGTAAAAAATGATTCGAGTAAAGACACATATAAATACTTTAGATAAAAATATGAACCAAGTGCACTGAGGCAGCAAACCAAACAACAACTACAAGTTAGCATTAAAAAATCAAGTATGTACTCCGCACAGCCTGAGGACATCACATGCGAGAGTATACACACAAAACTTAGGATCAAAACACACCCAATCTACCACTGATTAGACAATGACAAATAAAGCAAGTTGAAACTCACCACATGAGGACAAGAATAAAGAATCAAACTAATGCAAGAAACATTACCTACGTTTAAGCTAGAAATAAACATATAATAAGAAGCGATTATATATATATATATACAAATCTTCCAATGGCAGGGCGAGGACCACAAGTTGATCTAACTCTCCTATATCCATAACCAAAATCAATTTCTATATAATGAGTCTTCCTAGCTGAGTTTACAAAGGCTGTTAAAATATCGAATTACATCTGGACAACAACCAAGAAAATACTTGCATAGAAGAGATGCCATGAATAATAATCCCTCCGCAAACTTATACTAATCATAACAAAGAGAAAAGATGCATTCAGTACTTCCTGCTTGGACGTTCGCTACCACTTCACTTCTACTCAGCTAGACATCGTTGTAAGTCATAAACACTAATCTTTCCTGGCAGTCCAAAAATTCCTTTATGCATACGAATTCCCATAATAAACCTATCCGAAAATATATAAATACCAATCATATAAATAAATTTCTAATACTCTCTGTCAAATAACAATCAGGGATATACTAACTTAAGTAAAAAATTATTCACCTAAATTTTTTTGGTTATAGTTTTTCCTATCTTATTTATATTCTTTTTTATTTACCAAAATGTTATTTTTTCCAATGTAAGTCTTTAGGACTTGCGTTGGGTATTCTCACATATCACAAACGCAAAAATAAACTTAGTTAAGCCAATCCTATTTTTCTTAAAATCATATACCTTGATCGCCATACCGAAGGGGCCCCCTTGTAAAATACGTATACTAGTTGCTATAAAAAATAAGAAAACACCTTAGCCTAGAGTATTTTAACTACTCACCTACAAGAAAAATCAACGCCCAAAAGGGAGGATGGAAAGGGAAAACAAAGTACGTCTCGACAACAAAATGATAAGTCGTTCCAACTACGGACAATTATCTAGCTACTCCAGGACCAGTGGGACTCAACTCTAACACAGGGTCTTAACGGCATAGAAGTATTACAAACCTAGAAGCTTGCATTAAAATACAAGTAATATCCATATAGATTCTGTAATAAACAAGAAACACGCAAGAAATAAGTTACAGAAAAGAGAACCCTAATGAGAAAGCATATAAAGTTTAAAATAACTAATGTGCTAAGAAACAATAGAGGAAAAACCATTTGGCCCAACATGTTCTACAAATATATGTCTCATATACATGGGCATTATAACATTTATAAAGAGCGTCTAACTATGGTTCAAAATTGTTAGAGAACATTTGAGCATAACATATCAGTTATCAAATAATACAGCTACTACTACTTCATGCACAGCAATAATTTGAGTTCAGTCAATCCAACGAATAAAAGCCAGGAAAGCCCTGAAGAATGTAACTCCCCAAGACAGAATCTAATAAATTCATCCGTCCGTGAGATACATTTCATTCAAACATTTAAACTCCAGGTCGTCCAAGAATTTTATATACAGGCATCAGAAATATCTTCTCTCAACATGCATTGCAACTCTAAGTTCCAACTTTAAATGAAATGAAAATTAATATGAAAAATTGCAAATTTAATAAACAGAATGACTAAGACAATGATAAACAGCCAAGGCAACATATAAGCTCATTACCCCGAGTCGATAGGAACCAAAAGTAAAAATCACAGCATTGGCATCTTCCACCATTTGATCAGTGTACCCCCTCAACCGAGTAAGTTCTTTCACCCAGTCTTTTACAATCTACAATATAAGAAAGGCAAACACATATAATTTAAGCACAGACAGGGAAAGTCAATACTAGGTAAATAAGGAAAACAAATAAAGAAAAATAAGTATCTGTACATAGCAAACAAGCGCACACACATACACATATGTGTAATAGTTGCATTAACGACTCATTTACCAAATCCCAGTAAGTTTATGATCCTGTTAACCTTATAAGCATAACATCAAAGTGCAGGATCCTAATATCCAAAAAGAATAAATTGTCCCAAGAATGTCACATCCATGACCTTGTCTTAGACTTTCTAGTTTGTTAGACACCAGCTAGAACCAAATCAAGACTGCAGCCACAAATATTTCTATGAAATCCTCAGTCTATGCAAACCAAATTGCACTAGAAGCACAGTCCTTTGAGTGTCCTCTTCATTTCAATTTGATTTGATGTCAACATTTTTCACTTAGACGAGATGCTATGGTCTACCTTTCTCCTTTAAAAGGAATCGACTCAACCCATTAAATATAACACAAATTAAAGTCTAAAATTCCAAAAAGGAAAAAGTATTGGAAAAATTGGTGCAACACCAATACCTGTTTAAGTCTGTCCAGAACTTCTTCCCTCCTGGCCGCTTCTTCTGCACTCTCATAAAGTCCCGAAGCCACCAAAAACTAAGATCCAACAACAGAAAAGAGCCATCTGATGAGAATTCCAAAAACAACAGGCGAATTTCTCTTTATTAGAAAAATTAACTTCACCAAATATAAGGAAAATAAACCTTTTCCAAGTCCCTCGTTCTCTGAATATCCACCTCAGAGGGCCCCGCATGCGACAAAGGTCTCGTCACTCCCCACTGCTTTGGCGGCTGCTTCTGCTCCGCCGGTGGCGGCGACGGTGTAGGCAATGAATTAAAACCATCCGATCCACCCATATCTCCGACTCTTCAACTCGGACAAAACCCTAACCCCTTATCGTAATCTAACCCCTGCCCGAAACAAAGCAAAACAAGCCCAAAACAAACCCTAACACATGGCGATTAAATCCTCACCCCAATTTGGGAGAAAACCAAAACAGGGAACCCTGAATTCTGCCTTGGAAAAGCAGTATCTTTCATCCACATGAATTCCAACTCAGATCAAACCACCAACCACGACCACGAGACGAAAAAACCAGAAGCACCTACCCCACGTAGGAATTCAAAATCCGTCAAGAATGAAATAAAACAATAAATCCTAAAATTTCGAGCAAAATTACACCCTTTTTAATACGGCAACCCAAAATCAGAGATCTAATCAGGAACCCCAGAAAGAATCCTCCAAAATTCAGAAATTTCTTCTCTTCGTGTTTCTTTTCCCGGGTGGGTGGGGAGGTGGGGGCGGGGTTGGCGGGGAAGTCCAGGAAACGCTAGATTTTTAGTAGGAGTAATAATGAGTTGAAAAATATATTTTTATGATTGGCGTTTGTTTGTTTAACAGTTAACACACCAACTCCAATTCATTATTTCATTGCCTCTTTCCCAACTCTACATCTTCTCTACATTCATATGCATATACATACCAAAACCTATATCACATATTCATATACACACTAAATAAGGAAAACTAATTTCTATGCACATTAAATATACCCCCAAAAAATCAAAAAGAGTTGATTTTGATTTTTTTATGGTTTCCACTTTGGAAGTTATATGTATATATACATATGGTTAGGGAAAAAATAAATATATATATATATATGAGACGGTTATCGTACTATAAATATAAATATTACAATGAAATCTTATTAGATTTTATATTGTATTTTATATATACGTCACATTTATAGATTTTTTTATTAAACATAAATTTTAAATTTTTTAACCTAATTTTGATATATATGGCAAAAAAAAAAAAAAAAATCCATCATCTGTATCTGTATATATAAAAGATATTTTCATAAAATATGTTGTGTATGTCCAATGTAATAGATAATACAATATTTATAATAAAAAGTTCCAAATACTGCATTATGGGCTGGGCAAATTATTTATTCTATTTCTAACTTTTATTATCTGGAATATTATTATTATTATTCTTATTATTATTATTAAATTTAATGTCAAAGTGCATCATCTTGCAAGTACAATAAGATTCCTTGATCCATGATATTTAATTATTATTTGGAGAGAGAACAAAAAGTAGGTAGAGGGTATGATGAGTTTATGGGCAATCATGATGCATATAGTGTTCAAGTTAAGAAAACATAAACAGGGTAGAGATCTATTATAAGCCCAAATAACCAACAATTCACAATGGCCCAATATACGAGCTGGGCCCAAATGAATGGGCTCAACTCATTTTCTTGGGGAGGCTCTTCTTACCTGTCAGGCCCGTATGTCAAAATTATTATAGAGAGATAATTACACCGCCCTTCCTTAAAAAAAAATTTGTAAATACAAGTGAATATCATATTAGAAGGTATATATAGTAGTAGTAAAGATATCAAGTAAACAATTTTTAAGTTGTCGCAAATCATATATGTGGAGTGACAACAATTTCGATATTATCATTATATATTTAGCAATGACAAGAATTGTATATAAAATTACAGTTAATCAGTGATACATTTTATAATGACTATTATTGCAAGGTTGTAACTATACATGTATTACTAATTATTTTTAATAATAATTTAATGCACAATAGTGACAACATGATTGGTAGGCAAAGTTGGGCGTCTGTTGTAATTGAAGGGGAGTGTGAAACTCTAGTCAAAGGTCCCCCACTTGTCCGATGTTGGTCTTCTGCTCTTTGATACTATTTCCTTACTTCATTCTTTTGTTCTGATAATTATTCTGCACATGACCTTGCTCGGCATGCATCTAGTTCTTCTGTAGCAGCTCCGAACCCACCAAACTGTTCTGTTTTTATTCATTGTTGGTCGAGTCCGATTCCGGCCTATCATTAATGATATTTGATTTTTGATTAAAAAACATAATTACAACAAATAACAAATTTATTAATTAATGGTACGATCGAAAGTTATTAGTAATTACTATTACTGGTGCTTAATTCCGGTCTCGTATTTTATTTTTATCATATACAAACTAATATATAATCAAATTTTCATTGTACAGACAATATAATTTTTATATAATGTTAAATAAAATATAAAAATATTTTTATAATAAAGCTTCAATTTACCATCATTGATAATTTGGGAAGCTTAATATTAAAGTAGTTCAAAATTCAAACCTCAGGTCTAAAAAAGTGTCACATCACTCTGTCTCACCTATCATGCCTTCAATCAAGTTCCCAAAATTTCCCCTTGTACTTCTTACGTTGAAAAATTATTTAATTCAACTCCCTCAACTTTCGATAATTCCAAAATCAACCCCTCTTTTTTTCCCAAATAAAATAAAACAAAATAAATCAAGATTTGCTTACGCACTATCCCAGACTCTCAACCTCCCTTCATATAAATCATAGAGATTTTCTGCACCAAAAATGGCAGATATTCTGAGCAAATCAGCCCAAAGTCAATGGAAATTGAGAGCCCCAAATCCCACAAGATTTGGTTCAAAGGACTATCCATTCAATTTGACAAACTTTTTTTTTTTTTAAATCAATTTTCCATATACGGATGTAAATAAATCGAATTCAGTCCAACACAATATTACTTAAATTTATTTGAGTTATTATCAAATTTTTAAAATTATATTTGAATTTAATTTGATTTAGAATTAATCGAACTCAAACGAAATTTAATTGGATCAAACATGATCTAAACTCGAGTAATTTGATATTTTTAGTATATTTTTTTTCTTTTTACACTAATTATATCGAGCTCGAATGTATATCGAACATAATTTTTTGCTCAAATTTGATTTGTTAAGTTTAACAAATGTAGTTTATAGATTTTTATTAATTGTGTATCAAATAGTTTGATTTATTTTTCAACCATATTTACTTACAATAGTTTGGCAGACTCAAATGCATGAGTACATATTAAAAAAAAATATTTATATATTTTATAATTAAAATTTTACAAAATTAATTAAAGCCATGTGTATTTTAAAGTTAGCCATGAAATTTGAAATATTTTGAAAAAAAAAAACAAATAAATTATCATCAATAGTTGGGGTAAAATACATATTACCCCCCTGTGATACCTCAAATGTTCAAATAAGCCCCTGTGATAAAAAAAATACCATATACCCCCCTGTAAAATTTGAAAAGGTGCATATTGGCCCCTAACCCGCGCCCCCAATATTCTGTCGTTTTTTTTCTCCAACATCCAACGACCTCTCGACGTGTGCTTTCCACCGTTGGAAAGACCTTCCGACAACGATCATTTTGACACCCTACCGCCAATCTCTCGTCCGTCGGTTCCGTTTTTTTTTTTTTTTTTATGTTTCTCTCTATATATGTACATATAACTAAATTATATTCTTATATTATATTTTAAAATATATATAATTTAAATACATGGGTGGTTTGATAATTTAAGGGCAAAATATACATATTTAGTCGCAATTTCGGGAATATGAATTTTACAGGGGGGTAATATGCACCTTTTTAAATTTTATAGGGGGGTATATGGTATTTTTTTTATCACAGGGGCTTATTTGAACATTTGAGGTATCACAGGGGGGAAATATGGATTTTACCCTCAATAGTTGTGATTGTCTGAAGTGGTAGCTATAAGATCATTCAAATTCAAATTAATTCAATACATCAATAATTTAAATTAATAAATTAATACATTTGAATAAGAAAAAAAATACTATAAGAATATATATACACCGACATTCATATAACTTGAGTTAACAATCCCTCATCCTTACCGATTCAACACGACTTCATTAACTATAAATAGTACAGATTTAAATAACACGATAATGTTAAACAGGATGAGTAATTCTTCCACTTTAAGATAATATAAATTCTACTACAAACGTTTCATGATAAATTTCATTTAATATCTCAACAACCCATATAGGGAAAAATATATTTTTTTATCTAATAAAAGCTTCTATTGTGGCTCTCAAAGGAGGTGGAGGGAAATCTTGTAAATGTGTATATATATAAAAAAAAAAGAGAAATTCAAGCCTTTATAATCTTGAAAAGGCTGTATAAGCTGAAAAAGAGATATTGCAAGATGAGAGTGATGGGAAAAAGAAAAGAAAAAAAACATATTTTCTTTGTTGAGTTTATATATAAGGGGGAAAAAATAAAAAGGGAATAATTAATAAAAAAAAGTGAAAAAGAATATAAAAAAGAAAATAGTATAGAAATGGTGTGAGTGGCTGAGAGAATACTGAGTGGGAGTCAGTATTCCTCATTTCACTGCACAGTGCTCTAGAAAGTTATATATATATATATATAGAGAGAGAGAGAGAGAGAGAGGTCTTTTTGAATTGGAGGGAGGTTTTGTTGAGTAAGTTTTAAGGAAGATTTTGAGTATGTTGTTATATTTCTTACACTAATTATTACTCCAAACACTTGACTCATATTTGTTTTCTTGAATTCTGGAAGTAATGTTGGTCTGTTGGAGTGGTGACAACTTTGAGTTTCTGAGGTAAATGATTGTGCTTTCTGGTGATTGGCGGAAGTGCAACCACAACTAACTTCAATTTCTTGATTCTCTGTGTTTTTAAGTTGTAATTACGTGATTATATATTAAATAAATTATTAGAAATTTATATAAAATATGATAAATATCTAAACGTTTTGTGAAACTCAATCAATGACATCGAATTTATTTATATAACCTCAATATTAATCGTGTATATTAGAGTGTAAAGTTTGATATGACATTATATTTGAATATATTAATTACATACACAATATTAATTTCATAACTTTATTGGTATTTAATATGAAGTGTTTCAATATAAATAGTTGATGCGTGATTTTATACATAATTTTATACATAAACTTGATACGGAGCACCCACGAATATAAAAAAGTTTGTAAGTCCATGGCTTTATTTAGTTTCATATTTAAAGTATTTTTTTAGCCATCTTTGAGAAATAGAAAAAAAAAAGTTTATTAATATAATCAGTTTTATATTCTATATTAGTGTAAAATAAAATAATAATAATATATGTTTCACCTAATTATACATACAGAAAAATATGAGCAAACATTTATAATATTTTTTTATTTTCTGCATGTTTTATTATATTAAATTTTATATATTATATTCACAATCTGCTAACTAATTTCCTACTATTTGGGTGGTGAAATTTTGGGTATTTCCCATTTTCACTATTTTTAAATAACTGTTTCTTGCTGTGATGCGTTTTTGTCCTTTACAGTTCCTCACGAGGCTCTGTCAGAGTGGAACTAAAATTTTCAAAAAAATAAACAAAAAAGAAATTTATTTATTTATTTTGTTTAAAAAATAAAAATAAAAAAAAACCATTTCTCATCTCTGCATTATTTTAAAAGTTTGATGCATTGTATAAAATCTTTCTCTCCACACTCTGTTCTTCAAATTCTCACACACTCTTTCTCTGTGAAAAAAGCTGTAATCTTTACACTTTGACAGCGTCTTGTTTTCTTCTCAATCGGAAGTCTTGAAAGGGTTAAAAATGGGAAAAGCTACGCGGTGGCTGAGGGGTCTGCTTGGGCTGAAGAAAGACAAGAAAAATGTGGACAGCAACTCAAATTCCGGTGGGAAGATGGAGAAGAGACGGTGGAGCTTTGTGAAGCCCGCCAAAGATTCCGGCGGGCTGGCCCAGATTCCGGTGCATGTTCCTCCTGCTGACGCGGCGTGGCTGAGATCTTTGGTTGCTGATTCGGAGAAGGAGCAGAACAAGCATGCGATTGCGGTGGCTGCGGCCACTGCTGCTGCTGCGGATGCGGCTGTTGCCGCCGCTCAGGCGGCGGTGGCGGTGGTCAGGCTCACCAGTCAGGGACGGGGAGGTTTGTTTGGTGGTGGCAGAGAGAGATGGGCTGCTGTGAAGATTCAGACTGTGTTTAGAGGATTTTTGGTAAGTGGAATTTTAAATTTAGTTTCTTGGGGCCCCATTATCATTTTCTTCAATTCGGGCTCGGATTATTTAATTTTCAGTTTTTTTTTTTAAAAGTTTTTAAATTTTTCATGTCTGTATATTTTGAATTTTTGCTGTGAATTTAAAAATTGGAGAAAACATAATGATGATAAATTTCTTGGCAGGCCCGAAAAGCACTACGAGCTCTAAGAGGGCTGGTGAAATTGCAGGCCCTTGTTAGAGGCTACCTTGTAAGGAAACGTGCTGCTGCAACTCTCCACAGCATGCAAGCTCTTATTCGGGCTCAATCCGCTATTCGATCCCAGCGGGCCCGTCGTTCGACCAACAATGAGCACCTATTCCAGCCCGAAATGAGAGCAAGAAAGTCCATTGTAAGAACGAGTTCCGGGCTCTTGTTAAAGGTTTCAAATTTTCTTCTTGTTGATCGACTTTACGATGGTTTCTTGGTTGGATTTGCAGGAGAGGTTTGATGAAGCTAGGAGTGATCAGTTCCATAGCAAAAGGATATCGGCTTCTTACGACCCCTATCTCAATGCATTTGACGAGAGCCCGAAAATTGTGGAGATCGACACCTACGGGCCCAAATCAAGATCACGACGAATGAGCACTTGCATGTCCGAGTATGGAGACGATCAATACTACCAAGTGACATCATCATCGCCTCTTCCATGCTCATTCCCAAATCGTTTGCCAATCCCAGATTGTCGCCACGTTCAAGATTTTGATTGGGGATATACAGAAGAAGATTACAAGTTCGCAACGGCCCAAAGCACCCCTAGATTTGCTTGCACGGGCCGGGCCAACGCTCCAACCACACCAGCCAAGAGCGTTTGTGGAGATAGTTTCTTTAGGCCGTACTCAAACTACCCCAGCTATATGGCGAACACAGAGTCCTTCAGGGCGAAGCTGAGGTCCCACAGTGCTCCCAAGCAACGGCCCGAATTGGGCCCGAAGAAACGTCTCTCGTTGAATGAAGTAATGTCATCTAGGACTAGCTTTAGTGGTGTTAGAATGCAAAGGTCTTGTTCTCAAGTTCAAGAGGAGTTTGAATTCTAGCTAGGAGGTAGGTTAAGGTTGTTTTCTATTTGAAGTGTGTGATAGTTAAGGTAGAGAACCATAAGGTTGGAATTTGTTGCATAGATGGAACTAACATAAAAACTTATCTATGGCTAGCTTTCTTTTCCAATAATGGTTCTTTACAACTAATTGAAAGAAGAAGAATGCTTTGTGTACATTTCTTGACAAAATAGTGTTTTGAACTAGTCTTTGTGAATGAAATGAGAGTATTTTCAACTCGAACATATATATTAATATATATTCATTTAAAATTTAATAAAAAAAGAACCTTCTTTCTTAATCGTCATCTTTAAACAATAGCTTTTAATTGATTGTCACTTTTAATTAGTCAATCATTACAATGTCTAACTTAATATGAACTTTTTTTTAAATAAAAAAAATCAATTCATATCTACTTTAATTATATCACAAGTAGTTCAAATACATCTCTCCCATTACAAAACAAGCAAACATTTATACAAAAATCATAAAAAATTCTTATTTTCTTTTTCTTATTTGGGGAGTAAAATTCTTAAAAACGTAAACTGCAGATTTCATCCATAAAAATCAAACACTTTATGTGCATCGCCTGGAGAAACTTGGCCTTCTATTTTGAAATGGCCGGTGATGACATTTCCCGCTCAAATGTGAGAGTAGTGTGAACACTGAGACTTCCATCACAATTCACATTCACAATAACCTAAACACACCTTATTTTGGGATATTGCACCCCTTTTCACACTAATAGGGAGGGCAGCACAATTCCCAATTCTTGCTTGTTTTATTGGACAAATATTGCTAAAATAAAGGCTACGTATATATATCCTTTGTGTAGGGTGAATTTGCTCCAAGTACCAAACATAGGAATATTCTTCTGTTTTTACAAGAATAATGGTGTCATCAGTCATGTATATAGTATACCACTAATTTCAAATTGTGTGTCCTAATCTATGAACTACCCCAAATTTGATACCCATCATCCCATTTTATTGCTCATCCAAATTTTGTACTTAGACCTCTATATTTTACTAGGAAACTTCAGCCTATCAGCCAAAAGATTTAATATATATATTCAAAATTTAGTTGAAAGCTTGTTTGGACAATAAGTACAAACTAATGTGCTATATGTATTCAAATAGTACGAAATTTTAATGTACTTTTGGTATAGTAAGCAATTGTTTAACTAGTATTGTTTGAGTTATAATTTTGTTTGTTTATCAAAAAATAATAACTTGACTAAATATGGGGCGTAGGATTCAATTATTAGGATTGCTCACCAAGAAACCGAAATACTATAACTATAGAAAAAATTATTTTTAGATTATATTTGGGTCGGTGAATTTGAAGTTGGAGATTTCAAATCTTTAGCGACAGATCATTTGAAATTTATTGCACAAATGATTCCAATTTCTTTCTCTCTCGTTTACAACTATATTTCATGAAATATTTTCAATTGTCTTATCATGGATTCATTTTAGAATTCGTGATATAAATTGTTTCATCAAATGCAAAATGCATTCATCCTGATACAACATTAGAGGCCTAAAATTTATGGTAATGATGATTTAAAATACCGATTCACGCATATAATGAAAATAAAATCATTCACAATGCATTGATGTTCAGTGTTTAATATATCGTTGAAATGGTATTAGTAATATAGAAGTCTCAATATAAAAAATAAATGTTTAGAAGAAAAAGAAATTTAAGACTTTAAAAGAAAAAGAGTATATGAATAATCCTATTTTTCATCTTCTCATTTCATTCATACACATTCATTAAAACTTTCAAAGTATCCATTGAGATTAAACCTAATTATACAAACACCTTATTTTATTATAAAATTATAGTTATAGCTTTTAAGAGGATGTTCATATAAAATTTTGTCGCTAAATAAATGGTATATTTATAATTATAACTACATCGTTAAAAAATATATTTAGTTTTTATAAAAAATAAAAATATTTGTATAATTAAATTTAATTTGATGAGGCGTCAAGGTAATTTATCCAAACTTTTCATGGTAATTATTTTTTATTTTTTAGGCCAAATTAAGTTGGCAAACTACATTTTACATGGGACACGTGGCAGCTTGTGGGCAAAAGGTTGAAGATATTACTGAAATATTAATGGTGGAAATTGGGTCTTTAACTTTCTTATCAGCAATGATTAGGACTTTATTTTGATTTGATTGATGTTCGAGGGATCTCTTGAAAATTGTGGGTTTGCTTGCATCATCCTTGACGCTTTTGCTTTCTTGAAATACTGTACTTCGGTAAAATACGTATTTGTGGGGTTGTTTTGGTAATTGTGCTTTCTTTGACTGTATTATTATCTGCCTAGCTGTGTAGCCTTTGCTCACACATTGTTCATTTATAATATTGATTTTCTGAAAATTGCCCAAACTCTTTTCACAATGCCATTATGGCCCCTACCCTTAGTTGTTATTTACACACCACCCATGTCAATTATTGAAAAATCGATTGCTAAGGGGACTTTCTTTCAATTCACACGAGATGAAAAATTTGTAACATTTTTTTCATTCAATTCTTGTATATTCTCAAATAGTGTAAGCTCTCTCTTGATCGAGTTTAGATTGGACATTCATACACAAACCCCCCCCCCCCCCCCCCCCCTTCTGGCATTGGTGCATCCCTGGCTTTGATACCACTCGACACGGGCATGTATTCATTTATAAAAAATTAATTACCAAGGAGAAATATTTTGGTTGATAAATATATCAGGACGCTCTTCTCCTATTGAGGGGTACCCTACTTGATAAACACATCTAGGACCCTTTTTCTCAATTAATGTCGGATGAAGAACTTGTAACAATTATCATATTTTAAGGAGATGTTTGTACCAATTTAAAATAAACTTTTATCAACTCATTATTGAAAATAGTATTTTTAATTTACAAGTTCTATATTTGAACTATTCAACTAAGCTCATTAAAGCAAAAGCTATAAGCACATATTAACTTTTGCAACTTATTGGTAAAATAATAAACATTAAGTTGTTCTTCCAAACATACAAACTTATTATTATTTTTTTACTTTTGCCTTTTATTTTTAAACGTTTCAAACTTTCACTACCACTTAATTTATAATTTTTTATGTAACTTATTATCCTCGTCACAAAACAGAAACTATTGCAAACACCCTAAATTATATTATAAGTTAGTTTGAAATCCAGAAATTTGAAGTTAATAAAATGTGTGTTAAATCTATTCCACTAAAGCTTAAAATTTGGTACATTTTCAAAAAAAGGGTTGGCTACATATATAAGTAAATACTAATATCAAGCATGAAATAAAAAAAAAAAAAAAACTCGTAAGTTTTTTTTTTATTGTGGTAAATTATATTAATATTTTTGAAATTAGGTCGAAAATATAAATATCTCATCTTTTATAAAATTATAAATATACTCCTCTTTAGGGATAAAGATTACACAAAAACCTCTTAAAAAGATTGCATTTTGTAAAATACAGGGAGTATTCATATATTTTTTAACCTAATTTGGGGAGAGTGTAATGGCCCTTTTTTTAATTTGCATGATGGGAAATATTGCATGAATATTCTTTCAAGTTTTCGTTCAAGGTACAAAATCAAGAAGATATAATATAAGAATTAAAAATAATACAATAGTTGACAAATACTTCAATGAGCTTAATTTTTTTTCTAAATAATTAAAAAATAAAGTTGAAATCGAAATTGAACAAGAACTAACCCTGGTTAAGTGACATGTCTCGTCTAATTCAAACACTGATCCCCAATATTTTTTTTTAATAGAAGCTCGTTCTCCAAGAATAACATGGGAGGTGATTAGTGGTCTGCAGATGGGCTAATATGCTCTCATAATCTTATCTCCTATTCATAATTAATAATTAATAGAAAAACCGTATAATTAATAAACATTACACAGATACTCGAGTATAAAAACAAGAACCCTAGCATTAGAAAACCTCATCTAGTGATCTAATCGGGTCGTTAACAATTAATTAAGATGTTATTAAGTCCAAAATATGGAATAGTTAGTGCAAATCGAGGCCTATTTTTAATTACTCCCATTTGTTAGTTTGAGAAACTTTGAATTTTGAAAAGGGGTTGTGGATTGATCAATCATAAGAGAAACATTTGAAATCAAGGGCTCTTTTAATTTATTAGCAAAATTACAAACCATGAAATGTTTGTGTTTTATGGATTACCAAGAATGCCCCCTACATTGACATTCTTGGTATATGATATTTCACTTTTGAGAGAGATGGGCACTTTTGGAATTGTAAGAAACTAAAACCCTAGAAGTTGGCTTATTGTAAGTTTATGGGAAATGGGCTAATTTTCTAAAAGTGGTATCTTTTTTTTAATGAATTGCTAAAAATGGAATGTAGTTCTCATGTGCTATGCACTTTAGTTTTGTTAATGGAAAGTGGGAGTTTTTTTTTTTTTTTTTTTCGAATTTTTTTGGGCTACATACAAAAATAATTTGGTAATTTTTACCGATACGATCTAATTTAGTTGGCGATATTAAAATCTCATAACGATGATATCATGAGTTTGAGTTCCGTAAATATTAGTTTACTCTAATAGATTAGTGTATTTTATTTGTTAACAATTAAACTTAATGACATAGTTGTGACTAATTCTAAGGAAAAAAATTGGTACTTTTGGAGTCCTTTATAGTTGTAAGATAGAAATATTGGGATTTCTTTATTACCAAGTACAATTTATGGGCTAAACATGATACTTTAAGATGCCTTTCTTTTTTTCTTTTTTGTTTTAACCAATGAAAATAAACTTTATGAAGGTTGTGAGTAGCTAAAGGAGTCCTTTTAAAAAAAAACTAGAAAAAAAAAGGTCCCACTTTTTATAAAGAAAAAGACTTTTCTTTAATTGTGATGTTATATTATTTTTATTATAGTATAGCGCAACAATAAAAAAAAGTATAAATTACATATATTCGATAAACCTTCAATCACGACTTTGATATTTAGTTGTTGGTATATTTGCCTTCAAGAATTTTTGTAAAAGTGCATTTCTAAAATTTGAAAATTATAAGCAAAGTACCTTTAGGAGTATGCTTCTAATTAATTAGTGCGCGTGGTATACACAAATATTTATATATATATATATATATATATATATATAATTAAAGTTAAATATTAAAAATAATAAAAAGTATTATCTTAATGGAAAATAGAATCATCAAAATACATCACAAGAAATTACTGAGAAAAGAGAAAAAAAAAATGGAATATAAAAATTGAGAAGAAAGAAAACAAAAAATTGATGAAACAAATTTTAAAATAGCAAAAGAAGAATGAGAGAATAAATGAACGTGGGAGAGATTAAAGAAGTTAAAAGATAGATAAAAAAAAATGAAATACTTAAAAAATAAAAAATATTAGAGGAAAAATTAAATTACCAAAAGGGTGCTCTTAAATATAAAATACTATATATATATATATATATATATATAATATATTATATATAGTATAGATAATCTAGAACTCTCCTTTAAAACTATCTAAATAAATTTATAAGGTATTTAGATTTTAACATATAGAAATAAATAAAATGATAAATAATTTAAAGGTTAAAATTAGGTAATGAATAAGAATAAGACACAAAATTACAATGAACATAAAAAATTTTAAATTATTTTATTAGCTAAATTTACCTAGAAAAATGAGTGTTTTTTTTTTTTGGGATAAAATTAAGCAATGTTAAACTTATCTAATTTAAATAAAGTAAAAAATAATTTTTAAGTGGCAAATAGAAATATATTTTTAAGTATTATTGGATTTCAAAATAAAATTTAAATTGTATTACTAACAAATCTTGATTTTTTTTTGAATAAAGATAAATCACACACTTATTTAAATATAAATATAAATATAAAGTAAAAATGATTTGTAAAAAAAAACAAAAATAAAAAAACTATCCAAATATGTGCATATACAGCGCTTATTTGGGCCAGCTAGGCATTACTGCCAATGTTGGGTTTACGATTTAGAAAAGGCCCCCACTAGGCCCAGTATTTAGAAAAAATATCAGTTTGTTCAATTATTTATTTTATGATTTTCTTTCATATAATTAAAAAAATATATTTAAAAAAAGTATATAATAATTAACTTTTATATATTTACACAATTTATTTATTTTTATATATTATACATTTTATACACAATTAATAGTAGGTAAAGGACATACTTATATGACTAAAATTAATAGTAGGTAAAATTAGCGAACTGATATTTTTTCCATATTTAGATTATGTTGCGAGAGCTTGTATACTCGAAAACGAGAGGGTAAATGAGAAAAAAAGCCGTCATTTTCACTTGAGAAAACATCATCCGAACATATAAATACACTCGAGCTCAAAAAAGAATGCGAAGTAAGAATGATAAGCCTGGAAATTAACACCACTCTCAATACTCAAAAGAGTTATTTGTTTGGACAAAACTCCGTAGATGTTGTTCATTGGAGAAGTTAATTACAAGGCTGTAAGAACCAATGGATTGGAGAGCTACATTACATGCCCTGATCGATGAGGTAGTCTCCCATCTTCTCCACAACCATGTTACACTGCCCCGGGGTCATAGGTTCCTCGTAAATACCAAATATGAGAGCTTGTCCAGTTTTCTTTATTGTTATGCCACCAGACCCCTACAGCAATTAGGACAAAAGAAAATAGTATAAACAAAAGTAAATAATTATCCATCTTGAGTTAAAATACGCATTGAAAATGTTCTGATTATCCAAATTAATTAAATCGTTATGAGCTCGAAATTTTTCAATAACTTATCCATAAATAAAAGGGGAATGAGAGTATGAGACAGAGAAGCGGAACTGAGATTGAAAACATAGAAAGAGAGAGAACGGGGACAGATCCAATTTCATATGAGAAGTGAGTTTTATTCTATCTTAACCACATTTTGTTTTTCTTAAAATTATAAAGAAAAAGTCCAAACGTGTCCTAAAATCCAGGGCGACGTCGCCTCGGCACCAGGTGCCGTTAGAGGCCGGCGACGGAGAAGAAGAAGAAAAATTATTATTTTTTATATTTATTTTAACTTAATTTAATTTTAAATATTAATATAATTTAAATTTTTAATTTTTAAAAATGTTTAGGTATTTTTATATTTAAATTATATTTCATATAAGTTTAATTTAAAAAATTTTTATAATATTAAACTTGTATTTTGAGTTTTAAATTTAAAACTTTATTTTTTCAAAAATTATATACTGTTTATTTGTTATTATATCTAAATTAATAATAGATATAATTTATTGTACTTTATTGAAGCCAATATATAATTTGAATTAATTAAATATAATATATATAAAGATATAAAATAATATAAGTATATTAATTTAAATTTTAAAATATATTTAGATATGAAAGAAAGGGGCAAAATGGACATTTACATACTTAAAATAATCATCAAAAAGGCAAAAAGTGAAGCCCACTCACACAAAAGGCGAGTGTGAGCCACTCTCCGTTTTTTTTAACGGATAGGGGTTTTTTTGCTGTATTTTATAAAACACAGGGGGTTTTTTACCTATTAAATTAACACATGGGGATTTTATGCTATTTCACTAAAACACAGGGGGTATTATGCAATTTACCCTAAAATATTGTATGGAATGATTGTTTGAAGTGTTTGTATATTATGGATCGATTCTTTAACTACGACGTTCTTGTCAATCACTCCAATACTTTATCATGGCCTTTGCCAATAGTGGTCTCATAATGATGTCATTACATTCTCCACTGTTAGTTAAAAAACGGGTAAACACACGGTACTTGTCAAGAATGTAGGAAACCAGGCTGTACCAATGATCCATGGCCTTTGCCAAAAGGGGTCTGATCATCTCATAATTATGTCATAAATCTCCATTTGCTAGCACTCAAAAACAAAGTACTCATCAGGAATGTAAGAAACCATACTCTATCAATATCCCTTAGTAATCTAATTACATCACTCCACACTTTAACGCGGGTTTTGCCGAAAGGGTGTTCATGCCACAGTTATTACACAGATCTCCAATAAAATGATTGATATTGAAGCATAAAGGAATAGTGTTTATTGATGATCATATCCAAGTATCCAGTTATGTTTATGTTGGGATTCAAGGTGGGAAGTGGCTCATCATGCATCTCAATTAATATGAAATTAAAACATCCTAGAATCTGAATAATCAAGGAAAATGCAGCAAATTAATGTCTTCCATGCGACAGCTTTGTGATAAATGTAAACATAAGTCTCGCACGTAAATTGTATGAAGCAACAGAGGAAGAGAGGCGAGAAGACAAGAAACCTTCTTTCCACGAACTACAGCACCAGGCTCTCCTTGAATCACCATATACTTAGCGCAGGCAAGGAATAGTCCGTTTGGAGCAAGGAATCCAGGCTCGTCGAAATCCTTCACGATGTTAGCAATCTCCTCAGGTTTGAACTGCACATACAGACTTACAAATTCATCAAGAAACGATTACTTTTCTGAAATCTAACAAGTCGTAGTTATATAAGTATAAACAAATCTATCGCCAATGCAATTACAACACTGTAATAACAAACTAATTAATTCCATAGTGTAATTAGAAAAAAAATGAAAATAAGAAATTTCTGTCAGCATCCAGCTCTATGATCCATCCATCTGAATCCTATTTAAGGAACGTCAAAATACAGTTGTTGAAAATTTCAGAACTAAATCGACAAGCCACCGGTCTACGCAGACATGGATTGATCAGACAGAGCATCACATAATCCTGTTTCACCTCCTATACATTGTAACAATATTTCATTATTAGACCAAATTAAGCATGCAACCGATCAATCTACGTCTCAGAATGTTGCAGACGCCATTGAATATTAGGCCAATCTAACGTTAGATAAAACAGTAAACCTAGGCGGGATCCTAATCTCTAGCTACATTAGTCATACAACGTACGTAGGGATAACAGACGCATTTTTTCATAGGCTATATATTAAGCATTCTGATCAATGGAAACGGATCAAACAAATTAAAGAGTTGTCGATACGGACTAAGATATCGAAAGTGATGATGAGAAAGAATGGTATAAACCTGGGGGAAGGCGGCGCTCTGAGCCCAAACGCTGCCGTCGAGGCCGAGGATGGCCGCGGCGTGGAGATGAACTCCTTCGACGTAGCACATCAGGTGATCGTCGATGTAACTCTGCCACGACATCCTTCTCCTTGTAATTTATTTTTTCTGACAAAGAAATTAATATTTAGTCTACTTTTCTTGATTTGATTGTCACCAACTTTTGTGTTCTTGAGCTGTTGGACATATATGCGTGTGTGTGTGTGTATATATAAGAGGAGGAGGAGGAGGAGGAGGAGGAGGAGTGAAGGAGGGGTATGTGGGGCCTAATGGGGACGTGGAGATGATTGCTGGCCGTAGATTTTGACGTGATTTAAATTCTAGTATACATCATTTTTTTTTTTTTTTTTGATGTAATGAGAAATCCATTAATCAGCAACAAGGAACTCAAATTCTAGTATGCATCAAGTTACTATAATAAAAAATTGGACAACTTTTATAAGAAATTGTCAACATATATAGCCCATTTAACCACAATAATCTCGATCTTAGCCCTGCATGCATGCCCGCCTATATAATAATAATTATTATTAAATTAGGAAACTAAGTCATTGTTTATGTGAATTATTAAGAAAGTTAATGACAAAACTGTTTTAACATTATTTAAATGGTCATGGAATTCAAGTGAAAAATGTAATTTACCCTCTTGTTAACAAAAAAAGCGAAAAACCCCTATTAAAAAAAAAAAAAAAAAGCAATTTACTTCTTTTTATTTTTAAAAATAGAGCAAAAAAAAATCCCTTAAAAATTGCGGTGTTATATACATGCTCGTTGTGCGATTTTTAGTATGAAAATATTATTTTTATATATAAAATATAATATATTAATATTATATATATTTAGATATAATATACATTTGTTTATAACATAAGATGTAACAATTTTTTCCTCTCTTCTTCCTTCGCCACTCCTCCCTCGCTGATCCGCTTGGCCTCCCCATCCCCCGTTGATCTGCAACTTTCAAAATTCATCCTGCATGGGAAACACTATTCATCTCGATCATTTTCAAAATTATTGGCATGCTCTTCATTAGAAAGACGATGATCAATGCTGGGGTTTCTAATTAAACCCATTATCACGAAATAAAAGTCCAACATTTTTCAAATATTTGGTATTTGATATACAATCTCGATCGAGTAGATTGATTTATGAGATAAACGAAAGCTAGAGGAGGGATATATATGTACGTAGTTAGATAGGAATGAGTAACACAAATTAGGTCCGAATTCATATATAATTAAATTAGGAAGATAAATAATCAGATCTTCCAATAGATTTGGGTGAGAATTAAGGGTTGACAGAAAGAGGGAAATTGGATTATTAAATTAAGACAAGTCTTGAAAGTCATTGTTTAAATGAATTATTACTTAGGAAGTTCCGAGGAATGATTCATAGCATTTTTTTAAAAATATTTAAACCTCGTGCAGGGGATAATGATATATATAATATTGAAATGGTAATGGGGTTAAAAATTAATGGTGGGAGTTGGTATCGGTCCCTGTCTCAGTGTTAGCATTATTATTATTGATCACTAGTGATAATATTTACCTTATGTCGCCGTAATCAGCAATAATTAGGATTAGTGCCCTATATATTATTTTATTTTATTAATCCTCTCTAAAAATATATATTATTTTATTAATGTAAGTAAAAATAGAATATAATGTGCTAGCTTTGTATATAGTTTGTACAATTGGCCCGAGTTAGGCTAACCTAACTCAAGATTGAATTGAATCAATAAAAAAATGAGTTAGTTTGGCCTAGGTTCGCCTGAGACCGAACTGGTCCCATGAATCAATACTTGGGATCAGCTCAACCCAGCACCCAGGACCACTTGGTCTTGAACCAGGCCTGGACCGGGCCTGTTGAGCCTTTTTTTTTTTTTAATAATGCATGTGATATAATTATCTATAGTTATGCTTTTATACACAAATTTATCACTAATAACTACATATTTACAATATAAAAATTATTGTAACTTAATATACATTGTTAATGACAACTTTAAAATTGCATTTGATATTGTGTCAATAATATTACATTTTATATAGGGTATAATCAACCTCACTTGTTATGATTTAATTTGATAAAATAAATTTATTAATTAATTAAATTTTATGATTTAATTTATTATTCACCCACTCAACAATTATTAATTATTAATTGGTAGAACTCTTTTAATATTAACTCCTTAGCCATTAACTCCAACAATAATTAGGGTTCTTAATCTTGACCTTATATCAATAAATAAAGAAAAGCCTTGATACACCAGAATAAATTTTAACACTTAATTATGATTAAAAATAAATAATCGTAATAAATAGTCATTGAACATTATTACTATATAACAGTTGTTGATCGTAATTTTTGCTAATATGACTAAAACATGTTTTATGACTGAAAATCATAACAAAAATATTTACTATGATTTATAGTGTTAGTGGATCATTTGCATGACTTAAAGCTAAAGGAATGAGATTGAGTGGTAGCACTGTTCAGCTAGGGCAGGTGCATGAATTGATAAAAGGTATGGATGACAGCTCTGTTTAAATATTTAAGGTTTGTGCCGAGGTCATGATGTCTTACTCCTATAATGGAGCAACAACGACTAAATTCATAGTTTTTCGTTACTCTTATTTACATGCAAGAAATCTTGCAAAAACCTGCTGTTGTTAACTAAATCCCAAATGATCCAGCTGAAACCAAATCAAACATGTCTGTTTTTGCAGTTCTGGAGAGACTAGCTCCTTTCGTGGAGAAGGAGGTGAATCTAGTTTTGAATTCAAAACAAGATATCCAAAGTCTGTACTCAAATTTGAAGCAGATCCAAGAAGTGTTGCAGGACGCCGAGAGGAGAGGAGTCACGGACATAAGTGTCAAAACATGGCTAGAAAAACTCCAGGAGTGGTCCTATGAGGTGGATGACATGTTGGATGAATGGGAGACCAAGATTCTTCAACAACAGATACAAAAACTCGAGGAAAATGATGAGGTTAATCATGCTACTTTGGGAGAAAAGGTATGCCATCTCGTTCAATCCTTTTATACGCGCTTCCAACACGTTGTGGATCGTCGCAGTACTGCTTTAGAAACCAAAGAGTTGAATGAAAGGCTTGATCTGATCTTGGAGGAGAAAGAAAAGTTCAATTTTCATGCAAGTGGGAGTGAGAATTTGGGAGGATCTAAGAGGGTTGAGTCCACTTCCTTTGTTGATGAATCTTGTGTTTATGGTAGGAACTCTGATAAGGATAACTTGTTGGGTAAATTGTTGTCTGAAGGGGAAGAAATTGGCACCAAGATTGTCTCCTTAGTCGGGCCTGGAGGGTTGGGGAAAACAACTCTAGCCCAATCATTATACAATGATTCTAAAACAAAGGAGTATTTTGAGTTGAGGTCATGGATCTACGTATCTGATCCTTTTGATGAGAGGAGGATTGCCATAACCATTCTTGGTGACGAGGAAACTGCTGATTCAGGCAGATTACAAATGCTTTTACAACGTGTACTAAACCATGTTTCGGGGAAAAAGTTCCTCATTGTCTTAGATGATGTATGGACAGAAGACTATAGTAAGTGGGAGCCCTTGAAAAGCTGCCTAAAGGGTTTGCCAGGAAGTCGAATTTTGGTTACGACAAGAAGCGAACGAGTTGCCAGAGTGATGGGCAGCCATGAAATCCAATTGTTGGGGTACCTATCTGATGCAGATTACTGGTCGATACTGAGTGGGATAGCATTTGCTGGGAGAGGGAAAGTGGAACGCGAGAAGTTGGAAGGTGTTGGAATAAAGATTGCAATGAAGTGCAAGGGCTTGCCACTCGCTGCAAGAAGTATGGGAAGTATGTTATCCTTTAGAAACAGTTTACGAGAATGGGAGTATGTCTTGGAGAGTCCATTGTGGAAGTTGGAGGAAGTGGCGGAAGAGGTTTTTCGGGTTTTGAATTTGAGTTACTGCGATTTGTCCCCAGTACTTAAGCGTTGCTTTTCTTGTTGTGCCATATATAGAAAACATGTGAGCATACATATGCGGAAACTGTTTAGGATTTGGTTGGCTCATGGTTATTTAAGCTCGAAAGAACCGGTGGATGAGGTGTATTTAAAAGGACTAAAGAATTTTGAAAACTTAGCTATGCGATCTTTCTTCCAAGTTGTGCGGAGGGACAATCATGATGAAAGTAACATCATTTTCAAAATTCATGATATAGTGCAAGACTTTGCCAATTTCATATCAGAAAGTGAGTATTGCTTCATCATGGATGGTAGACAGCATTCATCTCATCAAACAGAAAACGATTTGAGTTTGGAGAATATTAGAAAAGTTCGTTCTTTTTCAGCTAGATACATTTCTGGAGATGTGCTTGCATCGTATCTGATTCATCTGAAACGTGCTCGGCTGCTGAGTCTGGTTAGTTGCAACTTGAAGGAGTTGCCGCAAGAGATAGGAGAACTAATTCATTTGAGGTATCTTGAATTGAGAAATATCCCTGTGCCAGAACTCCCTGAGACTTTGTAATCTGTACAATTTGCAGACCTTAGATCTTGAAGGATGTGAAAAGCTCTCAGCTCTTCCTCAAGGAGTTCACAAACTAATAAATCTAAGGCATCTCCTAATGTATACCACCCAGAACTAGGAGAGCTTCCCCAAGGATTCTCGGAGTTAACCGGTCTTTGGACATTGGCCGGATTCAAAGTTGGAAGAGGAGCAAGTAAGTTGGGATATTTACAGAACTTAAACCAACTCCAAGGATCTCTTTATCTTGTCCTCAGAGACATGGACGACGATAATGACTTGGTTGAGGCTCAGAAAGCAGAGCTGGAGAACAAGATACATATCCGGCAGTTGGTCTTACTATTTGCAGGGAATGTTAGAATAGATGTGATGGATGTTCTTCAACAACCTCCAAACCTGCAACGCCTACGATTGCTTGGATACAACTGCCATCGATTCCCAAATTGGATCACATCCCTTAATTATCTGAGAGTACTTGATATTCGTAAATGTGAAAACTGTTCATCTTTGCCTGCTTTAGGCAAACTGCCAATGCTAGAGAAGCTTACTGTTTATTCTATGGGAGACTTGAAATGCATTGGAATCGAATTCTTGGGGATCGGAGACAACATTGGTGCTTCTCAGGAGATAGCACCATCATCATCATCATCGAAAGAAACTAAGTTTCCCAAGTTGAAGGAGTTAAGTTTTCAGCAATGCAGTGCATGGGAGGAATGGGAAGATATATCAGAGGATATGGAAGACATTGTCTGCATAATGCCAAGTCTATATGCGATACAAATCATCGAGTGCCCCAAGTTAAAGGCATTACCGCATCGCCTCCTCCACCTCACATCTTCTCTCCAGTTTTTGACTATAAGGAAGTCGGAGCTTCTACTCGAACGATACATGAAAGGGTCGGGAGACGACTGGCACATCATCGCTCACGTTCACAACGTTGAGACAGAGTAGTGATCAACCACACCAGGTATTGCTCTTATAAAAAAAAGAAAAAGAAAAAGAAAAATTTGTATTGCTTTTACTATGTCAGAGCTTGATTTTGCTGTGGGAAGAACAATAGTTTTATGAGGAAATCAAGTGTAGTGTTTGAAGTTACCTTCTAAGTGATTTGGAGTGTTGTAAAATAAAATAAAGAGGGTGTGAGAAATAAGTAGGATTGCTTAATTTGGTGCCTGTTATGTTTTCAAAGACCGGAGATATGTATTACTATGTGTGGTATATATATATATATATATTTTTTTTTTTTATCATGAGTTTTATATCATCATGATTGATTTGTGGGGAAAATTGCAATTTTAGTTTCGTACAAATTCATTTCGGTAGTTTTATTTTGTAATATTTCTCCTGAGATTTAATTTAATTATAAATACCTCTTCGTTATTTAAAAAATTATAAATATCTTTATTAAATTACAAATACTCCTTTATAACGAACTGTCACGAGGGGATATTTGTTAAAATATTTATAATTTTCAAATAACGAGGGGCAATTTGTCATGCACACTTTTCTTTGGCATTTTAACAATTTCGGTTATTATAAATTGCGGTCATTTTTTTTTCCTAATATGCGAAAATTTTAAAAATTACATAATAAAAGCATCAAAATAAATTTATATAGGATTAAGAATGCCCACCTTCGCATTTACTGGACTAATATTTCAATTTTCTCAATCTTGTAGTTTAGTAGATTTTGTAGCACGCATGCGCATGTATGTTTATATCCATATATAAATATTGAAATTTAATAGGGTAGATTACAATAACATTTTCTCATATTTGACACAATTATAAATACTCCCTCATGTTTGAAAAAATTATCAATGACCCTTGAATTTAACGTCGTCTAACAATTAGCCCAATCAATTAGATCTCTATTCATCTTTATGGTAAACTGACCAAAACGCTCTTATAGATTAAGAGTTATAATTTTATTTATTTATTTTTTCAACTAACTGGATAATTCTTTTTATAATTTTAAAAAAATTTCATCCATCTCGTTCGATTTTTTTTATGATTTTTATTTTTTTTAAAATAAAAAATACAGTGAGGACAAAGTTGACAATTTCATACTTCCATTCCAAAGATTACACAATTTCATCAAACATCAGGGGGATATTTGTAATTTTTTGAACAATGGAGGAGTATTCATAATTATGTCAAATCTCAGGAGAGATCGTTGTAACTTACCCTAAAAAATATTCTTATTCTTATTTGATAAATATTTTCCTTAATAAGATTTTTAAAATTTTGATATACTAAAATTATATTAGTATAATATTAATTATTTTATTTTCTAATACAAAATGAAGAAAAGGGTTATTCAATAAAATTACAAAAAAAATTAATTTTTTCTCTCAATCTGTTTTTCTCATACCATACAATAATAATATGTAAGATTTAATCCCCTTATAATAATACCAAATAACTTGAAGAAAAATTATTATTCTTTTCCTTCCCCTCTCTCTCCCCCTTTTACTTTCATTTTCCTCTCACTTGAACCAAACGAACCCTAAAGTACATTATACTAACACCATTCAGCGGTTGTATCATGTAATTTAAAAAAAAAAAACCTAAGTTACATTACAATAACACAATTGGGATATATTTATAATTTTATAAATGATAAAAATATTTATATAATTAGACATAATTCAAGGACGCCGATATAATGAACCTTTTTCTTATCATATAATAAAATAAATATAAACTTGGGATTAGTGGAAGTTAAATAATGAAATAAAATATAGTAAAAGTTTTAAAATTCTAGTATTCAGCAAGTTATCATAATAAATAAATAAAAAAATGGACAATTTTTACAAAAGTAATTTACAAAAAATTCTCATCATAGCCCAGTTAACCCAACAACCACCTCGATCTTACATCATAGTGATCAACCCTGCAAGCTCGGCTATATAATTATTACCGTGGATATTGTGTGATTGTGTTTATATTATATTTTTAAATAATTTTATATATAAAATAGCAATTACAACATATAAAGTGATAAAATAAATTAAATAAAGCTTGAAATTAGAAAGTTGCATCGATGGAAAATCATGATACTTATCGCTGTTTTAAAAGCCATGATTGTCTCTTTACGTGCATGTTTTAACGACTGACCATAACTTTAAGATAAAACTCTATAATCTCTAAGCAGTGTTTCATGTTTTTTATACGATCACGAAGAGACCATAAATCAATCTTTCATCATTTTGTCAAAATACTAAAATATTTGTGGAAGTATAAACGTGTTTGTCAAACTCATGAGCTATACAAAAGATACATCTCTCAATATCACAAATAGAAAAGGCTAATGATCCTTTTAATATTATAAAGAATTTGACCGTTATTAATTAGGTCACCTTTTAATATTATATAAATCTAATTATAAGTAAGCCATATAAATATATAATATACTAGCAGTTGTGGTACATCGTCCCTACGTGCATATAATAAATATTTTTTTCATATTTTAAATATATTATATAAGAGTAAAATATATAAATCAATATATTAAATTTTAAAAAGAAAGAAAGAAATAAAAGAAAAAATTAATTTATCAATTAAAATAAAATTTTAAAACTTGAATAAGTTAGTTGTATTATTATTTCAAGGGCATTTTTAACTTTATAAAAAATCGGTGCAGCAGTGTAAGTAACCGTCGTTTGTGAATAAAAATGATATTTCCTTTTTTATATAGTATAGATAACGGTCACATATTTATTAAACTTCATAAAATCATAATTAATTATTATACTAATAGGCCATCAAATTTGAATAAAAATCAAATTAAATAAGCACATTAAGTTGAAATAAATAGTTGAAAATAATTGACAATGTAAAAACTTTTAAGGTTTATTTCCAACAATTATTATTAAATTAGGAAACTAAGTCTTGATGAAAGTCATTGTTTATAGGGTAAATTACATCTACCTCCCCTGAGGTTTGGCATAATTACAAATACCCCTCATTGTTTGAGAAATTACAAATACCCCCCTAATTTTAAGGACCGTCTAACAATTACCCCAATCTATGCATTTTTTATAGTGAACTGACTAAAATACCCTTATGAATTAAAATTTATAATTTTATTTATTTTTTTAAAAAAATATTTTTTTTATCAACTAAGGCAATAATTTTTTTATAATTTTTAAATTTTTTTTCATCCATCCCATTCAATATTTTTATAAGATTTTAATTTTTTTTAAAAAAAATAAAAAAATACTGTAAGGGCAAAGTTGACATTTCTATGCCTCCATCCAAGGATTACATAATTTTATCAAACATTAGGGGGTATTTGTAATTTTTCAAACAACAAGGGGGTATTTGTAATTATGCCAAACCTCAGGGGGTAGATGTAATTTACCCTTGTTTATATGAATTATTAAGAAAGTTATTGACAACGCTCTGAATTTTAACATTTATTGAAATGGTCATGGAATTAAAATATTTTGGAGTAGGTATAACTCCTCCCCATTGTTATAATTATTTACTCATTATGGAGCAACTAATACTCCATAATTATTCATTAATTACAAAGAATTCTTGAAAGAGTTGCTTGTGTGTTAATCCATTTCAAGTGATCTTGCTCAAACTAAACCAAACATGTCTGTTCTTGTGGTTCTGGAGAGATTAGTTCCTCTGATAGGGAAGGAGGTGAATCTAGTTGTCAACTCCAAACAAGAAATTCAAAATCTCTCCTCAAAGTTCAAGCAAATCCAAGAAGTTCTGCAGGACGCGGAGAGGAGAGGAGTTACGGACCCAAGTGTCAAAACATGGCTGGAGAAACTCCATGAGTTGTCGTACGAGGTGGATGATGTGTTGGATGAATGGGAGACCAAGAATCTCAACTACAGATACAAGAATTCGAGGAAAATAATGAGGTTGATCATGCTACTTTGGGAGAAAAGGTAGGTCGTTTCGTTCAATCTCTTTGTTTGTGCTTCGAACATGTCGTGGACCGTCGAAGTATTGCTGTAGAAACCAAAGGGTTGAATGAAAAGCTTGATCTGATCTTAGAGGAGAAAGATAAGTTCAATTTTCTTGCAGTGGGGGAGAGAATTTGGGTGAATCTAAGAGGGTCGAGTCCACTTCCTTTGTTGATGACTCTAGTTTATGGTAGGAAGTCTGATAAGGATAACTTGTCGGGCAAATTGTTGTCTGAAGGGGAAGGAATTAGCACCAAGATTGTCTGCTTAGTGGGTCCTGGAGGGTTGGGGAAAACAACTCTTGCTCAATTAGTATACAATGATTCTAAAATAAAGGAGCATTTTGAGTTGAGGTCATGGATCCACGTATCTGATCCTTTTGATGAGCGGAGGATTGCCAGAAACATTCTTGGAGGGGTGGAAGGCACTGATCCGGACACATTGCAAAGCCTTTTAGAACGTGTACATGACTTTATTTCCAAAAGAAAGTTCTTAATTGTCCTAGATGATGTATGGGGAGAAGACTGTAGTAAGTGGGAGCCCCTGAGAAGCTGCCTCAAGGGTCTACCAGGAAGTCGAGTTTTGGTTACCACAAGAAGTGAAAGAGTCGCAAGAGTGATGGGTAGCCATGAAATCAATGGTTGGGCTACCTATCTAAGGAGGATTGTTGGTCAATATTGAGCCGGATAGCATTTGGTGGGAGAATGAAGGAGGAATGTAAGAAGTTGGAAGGTGTTGGTAGAAAGATTGCAATGAAATGCAAAGGGTTGCCACTTGCTGCAAAAAGTATGGGAAGCATGTTATCTTTTAGAAACAGTTTACGAGAATGGGAGGATGTCCTGGAGAGTCCGTTGTGGAAGTTGGAGGAAGTGGCGGAGGAGGTTTTTCGTGTTTTGAATTTAAGTTATAGCGATTTATCTCCAGTACTAAAGTGTTGTTTTTTCGTGTTGCGCCTTATATCATAAAGATGAAAAGTTAAATCTGCCTGAATTGATTAGTATTTGGTTAGCTCATGGTTATTTAAGTTCGAAGGAAATGGTGGATAAGGTGTATTTAAAAGGATTACAATATTTTGGAAACTTGGTGATGCGATCTTTTTTCCAAGATGTGCAACAATATGGTGACGATGAAAGCAAGATGACTTTCAAAATTCATGATATTGTGCACGACTTTGCCATTTCCCTGTCAAAGACTGAGTATTGCTTCATCCTGGATGGGAAACATTCATCTCATCAAACATACGATAACTTGAGTTTCGATGATATAGGAAAAGTTCGTTCCTTTTCTGCAAGATATGTTTCTCAAGACATCCTTACTCCATATTTGTTCAAAAGTTTGAAACGTGTTAGGCTATTGAGATTGGTTGATTGTGACTTGAAAGAGCTGCCGCAGGAGATAGGAGAACTAATTCACTTGAGGTATCTTGAATTGAGGGGAATTCCTATACAAGAACTCCCAGAAACCTTGTGCAACTTGCATAACTTGCAAACCTTGCATCTTGAATGTTGTGGGAAACTCCGTGCTCTTCCTCAAGGAATTCACAAACTAATAAACCTACGGCACCTCCTAATAGGTGTAGAAGTTTTTCCTCAAGGACTTTCAAAATTAACCAGTCTTTGGACATTGAAACATTTCAGAGCTGGACGAGGATCAAATAAGTTGGGATATTTGCAAAACTTAAATCACTTCGAGGATCTACATCTAACCCTTGAAGACATGGATGAAGATGATGACTTGGTTGAGGCTGAGAAAGCAGAGTTGACGAATAAGATACATATTTTGGAGTTGAACTTATTTATCTTGGGGAACGTGAGAATGGATGTGATGGATGTTCTTCAACTGCCTCCAAACCTGCATACTCTACAGTTGGATTATTACAAATGCAACAGGTTCCCAAAGTGGATCACATCCTTCAATTATCTCAGAGAACTCAGCATTAACAAGTGTAGAAACTGTTCATCTTTGCCTCTTTTGGGCATTCTGCCAATGTTGGAAGAGCTTTCTGTGTATCATATGGAAATTGGAATGGGTTGGCAATGAATTCTTGGGGATCAAAGAGAATGTTGATGAACCATCATCGTCAAAGTTTCCCATGTTGAAGAAGTTATGTTTTGATCATTGCAACAAATGGGAAGAGTGGAAAGATATATCAGAGGAAGTGAAAAACAGTTTCAGCATAATGCCCAATCTCTGTAGGCTACAAATCACTAACTGTGGTCGGTTGAAGTTGTTGCCGCATCGCCTCCTCCGTCTCACATCTTCGCTCCAGACGTTGTACATTGAAGAGTGTCAATTTTTAACCCTGCGTTATAAGAAAGTTGGGGACCAAATGACAACCACCTCATCTCTCATATTCCGACCTCAGTATAGTGTTCGAGAGTAAATACTATGGATTATGACTATATGTATGGATATTATTAAGACAGACTATGTCGTTTGTGTACACGGATTGATGCTTTTCATCCTTGGTGTGTGAAAATTAAGAGGAAATGCCAAAACATAAGTGGATTGTTCTAGTGTACATGTAGTAAGTACTATGTTTGGTGTGTTTTTTTTTTTTAGTATATATATTGGACTTGATTATTATTGTCTTAGATATGGGTATTTGCACTTTGTTTTATAATTAAATAATATTGTTATTACATATGTAAAAGATGTTGGCAAGTGTCCCATATTGATTGCAGACGGGGATCTAGAATCTTTTATAAGTTCTAAGGTATTTTCTCCCTAACAAGATGTTTTTAGTATACAATTATGAGACTAAAACAAAGTCAAAACATATAATATTTTGCTCAACAGTGTACTAATTTAATCACAAGAAACATCATTCATAAATAGAATATGATCGGAGAAGGTCATATGATAAATACAAGTTCCTTTGTTTATAATTAACTTTATATGATCAAATGGAATTAGAGTTAAACTCTTGGGAAATTACTATGCATTCATAATATTGGATCGATATGAAGTAATTAAGGCTTTATTTTCTCACCGTTGCAAAAGAGAAAAATGAAGGTCAAATGTCCACTTATTTGTTCATGCGACATTAGACAAGTATGTATGCGAGATGCCCATTTTTATGGTTACGGGTCAATCCAACTTGTCGTCCTAATTAGGAGTATATATCAATGCCACCTCAAGAAAACCAACTGATTCAGGTTGTGAATTCGAAATCGTGAATGAGAAAGAAGCATTAATTGAAACATACACACATTCTTAACCTGAAAACAACCTGAAATCTTGTTCCCCCACCCCTCCTCTTCATCTATTGGTGGGAATTCATCAACACGACATTCAATGTGGAAGGCAAAATTGTTGTTCCATCCGTAAGTCCCCTTATGTCCAACTTTATTGGGATTCTTGAATGATGTTTCAAGATTGGAACTTGATGTTTCTTCTTTAACGGGTTCTCTCTCTCTCTGTTTGTGTGTGTTTCAGATTGGAGTTGATGATGATTGAGGGGGTGTATCGTATGCAGTAACACATATACGTATGTGTTTGCTGCATATGATTGAAAAAAATGAATTTCGAGTCACTCCAGATGGTGGTGACGGAGAGGAGGGAGCTTCCAATAAGACCTGTGTTCTTGAAATTTGGTGTTGCTTTGGCAATTTCTCTCGGTGGGGTTATTTATACCTTTTCCAGAACCAAAAGAATCAAGCCCTCCAAATCAAAATCTTTAAAGCTTTCTTCAGGTCAGCCCTTTTCTTTCTTATTCTTTCTCTCCTTAAAAGTTAAATCTTTTTTTTCTGAAAATTCATGGGTTATTTTCTGTAAATATTGTTGTTTCTCTTTTGTCAATATTTCGATTATTCATGTACACAGGTAACGGGAGCCAGGTTGATTTGAAAGGGGCGCTCAGGGATGATGATCTTGCTTTGCAGGTAACATTAAGCTCCTGGAATTGTCAAGTTCTTGATTATAATTAGAACATTCCTTAGAATTTAATATTGCGATGGATTTTTTAGCTTTTGTTTTTGTTTAATTTTCTCACTGAAATTTGAATGTATGGTTTTGAATCATGGTTAATATATAGAAATTAGTTGTTATTTGAAAAGGGTATTAATGAGCTAGTAATCTTATCTTGATTTTTCATTAGTATCGCGAGCACCTGTTTTTGGTTTCATTTTCATTCTCATTTTTCAGTGTTCCTTTTATAAGGGTGGTGTTGTGTTTGTGTCGATTTTTTAATGGAATGAAAATGTGTTGGGATTTGAATTGCAAATACTAATTTTATTTGAGTAAGTGATTTAACTCATCATGGATCCCGTTGCGTTACTGGGAATTTGGATATGTGAGGGTTGAACCGTTGTCGTTTCATTGCTGTAGAATACCTTTTTCCAGAAGGTTGCTTCTGTAAATTCCATTGGAGATCTCTCGTCGAGTGGTAGACACAGCGGAGATAAAGATGGTTTCCTCTTGCCGGAGTTCAATGAGCTTGTCAAGGAATGCAACAAATCTTTGCCAACAGACGACGTTTCTCCACCGAAGAAAGAAGGGTGTCTGGTTTTGGACACAGAAAAGAAATCTGCTGAGCACGACGAGCATGACATAGAGACTAGAAAACTAAGAAGCAAAATTAGACTTCTTGAAGAAAGAGAGAGGAAGCTGGAGATTCAATTGATTGAGTATTATGGCATTAAAGAGCAGGAAGCGGCAGTCATAGAGCTCCAGAACCGGCTAAGATTAAACAATATGGAGGCTAAACTTTACAACCTCAAGATTGAATCATTGCTGTCCGATAACCGGAGACTGGAGGCGCAGTTGGCTGATCATGCGAAAGTTGTGACGGAGCTCGAAGCTGCAAAAGCCAAGATAAAGCTGCTGAGGAAGAAATTTCGGTCTGAGGCGGAACAGAATCGGGAGCAGATTTCAACACTTAAAGAAAGAGTAATGAAACTGCAGGAGTTGGAAAAGAAGGCTGATGAACTCGATCGGGACGTGGAAGTGTATCGACAGGAAAAGGAGGAATTGAAGGGAGAGTTGGAGGAGACCAAGAAGTCGAATGAGGGCCTGAAGCAGGAAAATTCGGATTTGACTCATAAGTTAGAGTATCTACAAATGCTTGCTGCTTCTGCGTTGGACAATGAAGAGGTACTTCTATGTTCATGATTCTTTTTAAGGAATAATTACACTGACAACTCCTGAGATTGGTGTCAAAAGATTCTTGCACTTTGAGAAACTCCATCATGTCCCCTACAGTCATGTTTTATACTACAGATTCCTGGCTGAAGATGGGATGGTTACGTAGAATTTGTAATGTAAAAAATGACTGTAGGGGCCGTCAGTGTATGTCCAAATTTGAGGAGCGCCAGTATAGTTATCTCTTGTTATAGTTTATTTAAGTTTCTGAAGGACTGAGTAATGTGTATGACTCTACGGATATGTTGTGTATCAGGTACAAGAACTTAAACAAGAGAGTCAGCGCTTGAAACAACTAAATGAAGATTTGACAAAAGAAATGAAGCGAGTCCAAGCCGATCGTTGCACTGATATAGAAGAGCTGGTCTATCTCCGGTGGGTGAATGCTTGTTTGCAGTTCGAACTGAAAAATCAGCAGACAGTTACAGGTAAAACCAATGGCAGGGACAGCAAGACAGTAAACCCCCCCAAGTCCGAAGAGAAAGCGAAAGCAAATAAAGATAGGTCTGGTGAAAAGGCAGCTGATTTACCTGAGACCGATTTTGAGCAATGGTCGCCTTCCCAAGCTTCTTGTCTAACGGACTCTGGTGAACGTGATGACTCGTCTGTTGATACAGTACCAGTTAACAAGCCGAACCATTCCGGTAAATCAAAAGCCTTTGCCAAGCTGAGGAAATTACTACGAAGAAAAGGCAGTCCTCGTCGTTTCCACACACCAACCACGCCATTGGCAAGAGCAGTGTCTGTGGATGACATTGCAGGAAAATATTCTAGATACTTTCAGTCAGGTTTTGCAGCACTTGCCGACTCTGGAACTGACGATCTCACAAAGACGACGAGGGATTCATGTGGGGGTTCATCTAGACGTTCTCTCGATCTGCCGAGATCTTATTCCCCAGCTCAAAAGAGCAGCATTACAGGAGAAATCAGCAGCAACAACTCAAGAAGAATCAGTGATGACAGTGCCTCAAGTATAATCACAAGAATCAACTCGTTGACAGAAGATGATAACGACATGTGTCCAGGTGTTCACGATGCTCAAAACTCCAAGAACGAACTGTTAAAATATGCTGAAGCTCTGAAGAATGCTCGTACGGTATCACTTCCAAGAAGATCAACGTAGTTCATATCTCGTTGACAGTTTCTTGCGTAGAAAAGTTGGTGGCAAGGGCTGTAGTTATGCAAGAGGATTGTTCTAACTTGTAATAACTGTAGCTAGTTTGAGCGATTTTCAACTGTCCAAATGTACATATGTATGATAACAAAGATGTTAGAAATTAAAAAAGAGATGTAAAGAGAAAAACATTACTAAGACAAAAAGGTGGCTTTTTTGTGTTATGGATTTTACAAATCTTTGCAATATCAAGTTATATGATTTTTTTTGTATTTTATTCTTTTTGTAAGGTGCACTATGTGTAATCTTATATACAACTACATCTAAATTCCTCCTTACAACATACTTTCTAATTTTACACTTCTTATTAAAATGTTATGGAAATATTAGAATTTTTTTAAAAATATGAAATTTTACAAGTTGTTCTTAATTATCATTAACAATTATAATAATAAAAAAAAAAGTAGTTACAAAGACTAGAATGATTGAAACTATAAAACCAGCATAACACCAATATTTATAAATCTTGATGGGAACGATAATATAAGATTGATCATCAATTTGTTTGGCAGGAACAAAATTGTAATTTTACTTAACACGTGTTTTAGTATAAATAATTGATGGGTGATCTTTTATTTATAATTGACCGAGAATAATTCTAGTAGTTACTGATTTTGAGCAACTGTGGACGGAAAAAGTTTCTTCAAACTACATAAATCTTGTATCTTACCACAATCAATTTTTTCATATTTTTCTCCACATGTCCACAATATGACTAAAACAAATTTCTAACATAAATATATTATAATATTGTTCACTAAGTAGTGAATTCAAAGTTGAAAGTTCACAGTCGATCAAATTTCAATTAATTGTTTATATTTGATGCCTACAACAAATATCTTTCCAAACTCAATGATCAAATAAGGCCAAGTCCAAACCAAGGAATCAACCCCCATCCGCTTAATCCTTACCCAAACACAATTGACAAACAACAAGGGTAACAAACCAACCAGCCCAGGCTTGGCAATTTGCTAATAGGGCAATGCTAAGAGGTGATGGATGAACAACTCCCAACTCATTTCAAAACACCCTCATCTATGTCACCCTATGATAGTGCCAGTGACCCACTTGAGCACCTTTGTAAGTTTGAAAATGCCACATTATTGTACAGTATACCGATGGTATTAAATGTTATGTTTTCCTCACTACGCTAACCAAATCTGCCAGCAATGGTTCGATCTACTATTTCACAAAGTTTAGTTCTTTGTTTCTGCATCAATTTGCTAGGAACAAGAAATACTAAAAGACAACATTGAGCCTTTTCGAGCTAAAACAGAAAGAAAAGAAAACCCTAAATGCATACACAAACTGCTTTACTAGTGCGGCTCTTGAAGTGCCCTCTGCCAATTAGGAGATACTAACCATTGCCGTCACATAAGGGTTAAAAATAGGTGATTTCTTCAAGCCCCTGGCCAAGAAAGTAGCCACCAACTTTGGCAACTTGCTTGCCTGAGCTAAAAAGTGTGTGAACCTAGAGGAGCCCAACAAGCGGAACGACAATGGAGCAATGAACAAAAAAAAAAAAAAAAACATCCCTCTAAATGCAAGTCCAACACATATGTTGAAAACTATTAAAGAGAAAGCTTGCAAGACGAATTTGATGGGGGAAATTGAGACCCAACTGAACAAGATTGTTTATAACTCCACGCTACAAAAATACTAGTACCATACTTTTAAACTAAGCTTTTGCTGGAGTTTTGGTATATCTTTTAGGATAAGCTTCATTATTGTGTTCTTTCAATGCCTATTACTTGTTATGATTACTATGTTGTGCTAAGAGATGATTTCTCAGTTGTGCCTCTCCTGACGGGCTTCGGCCTATGATTTTGCCTGTGACCTTACTTACGGACTTTAACCGGTGCCCCTGCATGCTAACGGGTCCGGTATGTGTTCCTATTGAGGGCCTTTGATCTGCGTCCTCCCTGATGAGTTCCAGTCTGTATTTTTGGTGATAAGCTCCGATGTGGGACGGACTCCATACTATGATCCTTTTTGGTCAATGGTCTTACTAACAGATTCCAACTCGTGTCTCTCTAATGAGTCCTGACCCGTGTGCTTGTCAATAAGCTCCAGCATGTGCCCCTACTGATAGGCTCGGCCCATGTCCCTGCTGATAGACTTCGGCCTGTATCTTTATTGATGGGCACCCAGCTCCAACCTACTTACTAAATTAAAAAGCCCCCCAGCAAGCCACATCTTTTACCGTTTATTAGCAACGCAACAAAGTAAGCGACCCTTAGGTAGTGTTTGGATTAGATTTTAGAGTGTTTTGTTTTGGTGTTTTTGAGATAGAGAGAGAAAAATAGAGAGAAATAAGTGTGTGTTTGAGATAGATGGTATGTTTGGATTTGTGTTTTGAGATAATATAAAAAATATTTTGAAATAAGTGGTGTATGTTTGATGTTGGGATTTGGGAGACAAAAGTTACTGTTCAATGTCAAATCATGTCTTTTTTATATTATATTATATTATATATTGTATATATTATATATTAATATATAATATTATATTATCATATATAATAATATATATTACATATAATATATATATAATATATACAATATATATCATATTATATACTTAAATAGTGTAAGTTGAAAATACTATAATTAATAGTTAAATGCACTATAGTAATATATTGAAAATACATTTGTTAGACTTTATATTCGAAGTGATAAATTTAAATAGATAATTACAATAATAATAATTACGAATTAGGTATATTACTAGTATTGTCCTCAATATACAAAATTGCAAAAGTATTTCAATGAGGAATAAATTTTTTAAATATTTTTTCAATAGCATTGATATTAAATATCTTTATATAATGGTTTCATAAGTTCATAATTATTCTTTCGTTTATTATATTTTATTAGATTTAACATATAATATATTAAATATTATATAACATATTTAATACAAATAATTTAAAAAAAAATTCAAGTCTATCACTTATGGAAGGATGCAATATAAAAATTAATATTATATTATATATTATAATACTATATTATATATTATAATAATATATAATATAATATATATAGTATTTATTATAGTAATATATATAATATAAATTATATATTATAATTTATATATATATATATAATATATATAATATTATAATACATATATAATAAATATAATAAATATGTGGATGAAAAAACTAAATGGGCTCAAAACCCAACAAAAAAAAAAAAAAAAAGCACACCTAGTTTAGGTGTGCAAAAGTGAAAACCAAACATTGGATTTGGTTTTCGGAGATGGGCCAAAACCAAATCCAAACATACCCGTAGTTCAGGAATTTTTAACTAAGGTATATTTCACATGTCTTTTAGAAAACGAGCTTTAATCAACTTTATCCTCAAACAGAACGCAACACAACAGGTTTTAACCGATAGTAAAAAAAATAAAATCGATATAACAAGAGTTTTCTACACAACATGTTGATGACCGTCTTAGCTCAGCGTGGCTTACCCTCTACTTTAGCCTAGTAGGGAAACCCCAAGGTACAAAATCTCTTGAGACTGGAAAGGCCTGATTCAGCAAGAATATTATTTTACTCCTGTAATCCTATACAAACCTTGCGCTGCTGGTGTGGGGAGGAAATGATGATGGCTACAATAAATATTTTTCCAAGCACAATGATCAAATAAGGTCTAAATCCAATCCAAAGAGTCAGGCCCACGCATAATACAATTAGAGTTAGCGTTTTGATAATATTATAATTTTTTAAGAAGATTCTTCAATTTTGTAGTGTTGTTGAACTCCAACATGCATCAATATTATTAAGGTTAAATAAAAGTTAAAGGATTCATAATTTCAATTATTCTATGGTAACAACACATTGAAGATTCACTTAATAGTTATATAAGTGGAAAAGTAAAATTTTAGTTCTGTAAAAATTTTTTTTTCAATTTTGTCCTATATTGAGAACAAAAATAGTAGAAATTTATTTAAATAGTTAAAAAAAGTGCACCTAATTAACCTGATTATGTGTACTTTTCCAATCACTTAAGCAAATTTCGGTCATTTTGTTCTCAACTTGTGACTTTTATAATTATAAAAAAAATTATCAAAATAAATTCATATAAAACTAAAAATCTGTTATCCGCTATTGCTTATAAGACTAAAAATGTTACCATTATAAGTATACCGCATCAATCAGATATAATAGAAGTAACTTTTGATTATGCGCAAATAAATGTGATTTTCTTTCAAAATTTAATATTATAGTATAGAAGAGTAAAAAAATGTGGACTCTCATCGCTTAGGAGAATTTTCTGTCGATGTGAATTCCCAAGGCTTGGATTGAACAAATAGAGAGAGAGAAATTAGAAAGCACCTTGAGGCTTGAGGAAAGCTTTCTAATTATGGATCCTTCCTTTTAGGGCAACCCTATTTCCCAACATCCTCCATGAAAAATGTACTTTCCTCCTCACAAATTAAATTTAATTTCCATGCAATTCTTTGCTCCCACGAATTTCTGACATAAAAAAATTTCCAGCAAGAATTTTCCATTTGTTTTTCATGTGGAAGTCAAATTTGTTTCATGCCTAAATTCTTTCCTATATGTCGTATTTGTTCTTTGTATGAGTATGTTCATAAATTCAACCATGTGGTGTTGATCCTATGTGCATCACAATGCACCATCAAATCCCAGAAGATCTCCTGTCCTGAGGTAAAAAAAAATGTGGGCTTCCTGTTTGTGGAATGTCCCAATGAAGAAATTTTCATGTTGGCATCATTTAGATTCTTTGTCAATTCTCCTTATGCAATTGAATTCAAAGAAACAACCATCAATCCCCACTTTTCCTTCATCAACTTTGTCTATTTGCATTGAAATTTTATCAAGATTCACATTTCTCCTCCGTTAGAAGAGGATCAGAAAGCATAACATTAATGGATTATTCCATCGGCACGAGGTCTCAATCATTGTTGTCTTCTCAACCACCCTCTGCTCAAATTAAGGATCCCCTGGCACAAAAAACGCCACAAACGATAGTGACATGCGTGTATCAGACACATATTGCAGGTTTTTGGCGCAATGCGACGGTGTTGTGGAGCAAGAACCTCATGAATCACTCTTTGAGCATATCTGTTGATAGTGCGGAGCAAGAAACCGCTTCTATGTGCAAAATCGACCTTAAACCTTGGCATTTTTGGGCCAAGAAAGGGTACAAGACTTTTGAGGTTGATGGGAACCAACTGGAGGCCTATTGGGACTTGAGATCAGCAAAATTTTCAGGCAGCCCGGAGCCGTCAGCTGATTTCTATGTTGCACTCGTTTCTGACGAAGAAGTAGTTTTATTGTTAGGTGACCAAAATAAAAAGGCCTACAAGAGAACAAGAGCAACTCCTGCTCTTGTTGATGCGATGATGTTTTACAAGAAAGAAAATGTTTTTGGCAAGAAATCTTTCTCGACAAGGGCTAAGTTTGACGAGAGGAAACGTGAACACGAGATTGTGGTTGAGAGCTCAACAACGGGGCCTAGGGATCCCGAAATGTGGATTAGCATAGATGGGATTGTGTTGATACACATTAAGAATTTGCAGTGGAAATTCAGGGGTAATCAGACTGTACAAGTGGATAAGCAGACGGTGCAAGTGTTTTGGGACGTGCACGCATGGTTGTTTTGTGCCCCGGGATCGAACTATGGACTGTTCATATTCAAGCCGGGTGACCCCGATGCAGATAGCGATGGCGATGACAGCAGTCGAGGTGATGATAGCGAATGTAGTGGCAATAGCAGGTATTACTCAACACAGAGCTATTCAAAAGGCACACAGTTCTGTCTGTTTCTTTATGCATGGAAGATTGAGTGAGGAAATGAGAAAATTTCTGGGTATTCAAATGATGGGATCTTCTGGGATTTGTATATGTAACAGTTTGTTGGGAATGACAGTCCCCACTTTCTTGTTGATATATATATGTATTATCATGTCCATATTTTTACCTCAATTTTTTTTTCGTTCAAATGCGATGAAATTTCAAACAATGGGGCCTGTATTATCCATCTCAGAACCACTTCCAGGAGCCAAAGATTTTATTTACATCATATTCTCATGGCGAAAATATGACAAAATGGTAACTGCTTTTATTCTTGTGTAAGCATATACAGATGCCTTGTAAACTTGCAATTTGATTCTGATACTTCCCTCTTACATCATTGTTGATTTGTTTGTTGGAAAGTGGAACTTAATTCAGACCGTATAGTCAAGACAGAGTGGTCAAAACCAATGTCTGACAATTTTTGTAGCTCGAATTCATCAATCTATAGGTGGGTAAAAAGTTTTGTAAGAATAAAGCATGTATTTGACAATAATTAATATCTGGAGGTGAAAATCAAGAAGACAGGATCACTGACAACTAATGGACTAAATCAACATTAATCAAGAGAATGTCTCTTGCATTGATTAGTAACAATCTTAGTTTAGTTAATATCCTATTAAGATCTTCAACACTAGAGCAATCTTAAAGTACAAAGTACTTCATTAAACAATTCAAGTTGGTCACATAATACATAAAGTTATAATTATTTGATCAAAGAACAGCACAAAGCTACAAAATGCTGATACAATGATAAAAGACAGAGCACTTACAACTCAAAAGAATTGGAAAATATTCAACTTACACTATACCTCAAGATTCAAGAATGTTAGCATTTGAAAACATACACTCAAAATAAATGCCCGGTATACGTCTATCAGTTTATTCTGTCTGTAGAGTACAATGAATGTACAAAAATGGCTAAAACAATGTTTTTCTTATTCGTCAGAATTGTCTTTCATTCCAAGGCAGAGCTTGTATCTATACTAGCACAGTATGGTACGTATTCTACGACTACAAAAGATGATATTGAAATGAATATTTTGTCGATATAGAACACTCATCTCGATATGTGTCAGCCGAGCAGCAGGCTTTTGCTGTTGGTGCTCTTGAAAATCCGTGCTCAAAATACTTTCAACTTTTGGATAGGTGGGCTGGATTAAGGGTGTGGATGTAGTTGTTAATGAATGGCGATAAAACAAGATTTGCATTGGGAAGGAAGTCATTCACTGTGCCATTAGTCTTCTGCTCTAAGGATTCTAGTGCTTTGGTTTGTGACTTGAGAAACTTGAGGTAGTTTGCAGCCTCATCAAGCATTGATGCAGTGTCCATCATTGTCCCACCAGGAACCAATCTCTGCAAAACCCTGATTCTCTCACTTATTCTCTCCCTCCGGCGCCTTGCGGCCATGGTTTGCGGGTCGTTTGAAAATTTCACATTCTTCCGTTTCGGCTTTTCCATGATTTCTGTGCCGAAGTTCACCGGCCTAAAAGCAGCTGCTCGGTAAATCAGCTCCTTCATTTGTGACACAGCCTCATGTCCAGGCTCGTCGGCTGAGGATGCTAACGAGCAAGTTTGCTCGAAGTTTATGTTGGATGATATAATTGTTCGTTTATCCAGTCTTGGTTTCTTGAATCCACTGCCTTCAGCTGTAGCTGAATCATTTGAGTGGAGAAAATCAAGATTTTGTGGCTTTATTTGCATCTTTTGGCTCTCTGCTATCCTTCTCTTGGTGGCATTAGGCTTATAATCATCAGAACCTGAATCGACCATCGCTCGTTCGCCTGATGTTTGTGAATTCCCCTCCATGTCCACGGCCTTAGATACCGACATGTTCAATGGAACGGATTTGACAGTGCCCTCAGTGAAATCCCAGAATGTCTTGCAGCCTGAGAAAATCATGGAAATCCCATCATCTTCAACTGATGAAGTGCCCGTCCGGTACTCAACAGAATTGAAAGAATCCAAGTTTGATGTTCCAGCTCTCATCATGTGTTGATAATTTCCTTGTCGGCCTGTCGTCTCAGAATCAAGAATCAGGCCATCAAACAAAGAACATGCCGACGTTCCTCCTGATCTTGCATTCCATTGTGAAAAAACACCTGGAAAAAAGTCGATTTCTCGTGTCTGTCGATGAATAGGATCAGAAGTCTCTGCTGACATAGATTCCATCTTTCCTCTGCAATTTGAGTTGGAAACTATGAAACTTTCGTCAAGTTCATGCTGCTGGTTGCTCCAACCAAGACCATCCATTTGATTCTTGTACCTTGGAAAGTAGGAAAACCGAACAGCAAGACAACCTCTTCAACCCCTGAAAAATCGAGAAAACTACATATGAACTTCACATGATCAATTCACAACACATGCTTAGACAAAACATTGAAGACTACGAACCGCGTCGCAGACGAGTATGATGATGTTCCTGGACAGTAAAACAGACAACGTTACTGAGCCCGCGTATATGTTCTGCGTGTCGGCTTCAAGAACATCATCTTCGAGCCGGAACATCAGGTGGGGAAACCCGGGTTGTGGGACCCGGTTTTCCATTTTCGGGGTGATGGCACGTGAAGTCGAGGTTCTTGTTTACACATGTCGTGCTATAATTGGAAGGAGATGCCATTGATAGCTCTAACACACATGGGAACAATTGGGGTGAGGGCCACCGGATTTTGAGTCACTCTCAGAGACTTTCTGACACCAAAAGTTGTAATAATTACTATTTTCTGATTTTCATACTCCCTTAAAATAATATTGTTTCTATTCAGAGAAACAGATTTGTCGGCCAGTGGTTGATGCGAAATAATACTTTTGTTCAAAAATTCATAAAATATTGTTCAATTTGATCACTATATTTTTATTATTACTTAAAAATTTAAACATTAATTTGTATTTAAAAAATTATTGTAACTCCATCGTTATTGCTTACCAGTCCATGTTATTTGACAAGTTTTATGTATTTAATGATGTTAGAACTTGTGTTATAAGACAGATAAAAAATAAAACAAATCTTGCTATCCAGAGTGTACAAGGATGCGTTAACATCATAAATATGAATCCCTGAAAATATTTGCTTGAATAGTGTGTGTGTGTCAGTTTTGCAATAAGTTTTTAGGATAATCTTATGTTGGGGCTTAATGCAATTTACGCCGATATTAAAAATGAGCAAATTACTTTTTATAATAAAATGAGGTAATTTATTTATTTGCAATATTGCATAAAGTTGCTTATATTTTTTTCTTTCACATTGGTATAATATAAATTTCACTGCTGCTGCGGTAGCATCATCAGTCCTTTTCGTCTAAGAAACATTTGGCGCAAATTTCCGTGTCAACAACAAGAAGGTTGTCAGGTTACAGCAAAACATAACAAGATTAACGTGTGTAACACATTCATGCATGGTGAGTTCTTGTCATGTTCAATGCCATTGTCACTTTCCTAACATTTGCTAGAACCATCGGTCCACATCTAGGTTAGTAGTAAACACAAAATTCGATACTTGGATTCTTCCAGAGACGTGATACGACACCTTATACTACACATCAGCAAGCACCGTCATTATTAGGATGGTGCAATAACTTTTATAAGCGAATTAGTATACATGAATGATTATAATTGTGTTGAACTCTAGGTCCACAGTGATTTCTCAAGTAGAAAGACTTGAGAGTAAGAAAGACTCAAGTAGAATGAATAAATCAAACACATCAAACATTAGAGACCTCGGAAAGCGTGTGTAAAGAAGAATCAACCAGTCTGGGGAACATTTGGTCACTATTGTATAAGAAAAGTTAATGAAACTTGGAAGAAGATTTCCATGTATTAGGGCATGTCATCACCTAAGTGGAAACATATCCCTCTCTTGAACTACTATGTGTGTGTGTGTGTATATATATACAGTAATAGACTATCAACAGGATTACTTATAAAACATGTGAGGTATAGGAAGAAAAGTGATGAGAGTTACTCATGTTTCTTCCTTTCTTCTTGTATAGACTGGAAAATGCGTGCAGCTGATTCTGGTGCCGACTTACGGTTGTGAGGCACAACTTTGATTACTTTTACCTTGCTTTGATCTCTTAAAGCCTGACTTGACGGCGTGGTTGGGAAAAGGGAGAGAGCTTCCCCTTCCAATCGTTCTGCAGGACTAGTTGCACTGCTGCACTGTCCGTCACTTCCTTTGTGCCTATGCAAATTTCCACCACAACCGGAAACAACTGCACTCTGCTGGCTTGAAGCTTTGCACGGGCTTTGGCATGGTACGGCAAAGTTGGCGTTGCTTGTTGATGAGTCTTTATCAGGTTCAGCTAGCTGAACTCTGGCAGATGAGATCATCTGCTCGACTTCAGGGTTTGGACCACTTGCATTTATCAGTGGCATAGGATAAGGTTGAAAGTAACCTTGACCAAGAGAAGTGCCGTAAAAATGTCCTATCCCTTGATCGTTAGGAGCTGGAACTCCGTAAGTTGTTCCACCCATCGTGCTTAAACTAATAGGCGTGCAATTTCCATAAACCGGAGCCATGAAGCCAACCGGTGGAAAACAAGGACCTGTATATGGCTTGTAAATTAGTCCCTCCGACGGAGATTTTACAGGAACCAACCATTGATTTCCAGGAGGTGGTTGGAAACACCAAGGTGCTAATTTAGCATCAGTAGGAATAGGTGCTGGTGTTGGTAAAGGCTTTGGAATTAACTGCTGAGGAAGACGTCCAATTTCAGCAATGCTTGTAGGCAGTGGCAGCATTCCGCTTACAGCCTCTGCCCCACAATCCTTACCCAGATTAGACTTTAAGGCATCTGCTTTTGGTTTAGCAACAGCCGGCAATGGGTCCAGAGGAGTCACATAAAGCAACTTATTTATTGGAGGAAATTGAATAGACGATTTGTTGGGATGGAAGTTGTTTTCATGTAACGTTTCCGGTGATCCAGCTATAACTCTCTGCACCTGTTGACAGAGAAGTTTCCAATTAATATTGAATGCATTCGCACGTGGCTTTCCAATAAAGAGAACTTCAATTGTGAAGAGGTCTGCTTACCTTGATCAGTCTATGCAACTCGAATATCTGCAATGAAAATATTCTCTGCTGACTGCAAAAGATGTTGGTGAAAGAATTTATATTGGATGCACGAATTAAATGAATAAAGACCAACTTCTAGTAGAGATTTATATTTCCAGAAACGGCATTTGAACTCGTATTTATCATTATCAGACAGACTTACTGCACACTTCTTGGCAACTGAAAACAGGTAGTTAGCATTCTGCTAATGTCAAAACCGTTTTCATCACAGGCCATCAACTTTTAGCATATGTCTTAAAATCCAAATATACTTACTTTCAGCACACATACATTGCAAAGACCAGCCAGAAATACTTACTGGACAATTGTTTTTCTCGCTTTCCAGAATAGTCTCTGACCAATAACGCTTGCAACATCCTCAGGAGTTAAATCCAGACCTGGTACAGAGTCTTCCATGGAAGTTTCTGAAGTATTTTGCTTCTTGTCAGCATTTCCCACTTGCGATGCCAGAGAATCCTTATCTTCAGAGAACTCAGTGATCAACTCAATCTTAGTCGGTTCATTACAGTCTCCAAGTCGTGGAGAGGAGTGTGATGAGTCATCCATCACAGTAGCGCATCTTTTTCTCGTAGCTGTTTGAGGCATTCCAGACGTAACATCAGTGACGCTCTTCATTCTTGGCAGGATTTTACACTCTCGACGTGGCTGTGTATAAGGGTCACCTAATGTGCTTCGTTCGTCTCCAAAGCTAATCTTCTTATGCTGGTTAGGTTGAAGTGTACTGGTAGCCACCTCAGAGATTTTTTTTTCTGATGAAACTTGGTCACCTATCGATGAAAAAAGAAGAGGCTTCTCATAACAGTTATCATTATTCCGAGATAATCTACTGTTTCTTTCAGCAAGATTTTTGTGATGTTCTGTTGTCTGATCTCCATTTCTTGTCTCCTTTCCCAGTTTTAAGCAAGCATCATGGAGTTCGTGCGAAGAGATTGAGCTAAAGGTTGGGAGTTTTCCTTTGTCGGGTTGCAGCTGAAGATTCCCATAGTTAAGAGCTTTCCCTGATTGAAGAAAAGACGGAACCATAATATCGCTTCCATCTACTGGATTTTGTGTGCAATAGTTATTATAGTTGGAAAAACCACGTGGTTGAACCAAGTTACACTCTGGTTTTGTCATTAAACTCGCTGAACCATAAGGATTTTGATAATTTGCAGGCGCCGACATCCAAGGTTCAGAATTAGTCAGTGGAGCATTTGAGATTACTCCACCAGAACAATATGAATAATACCTCTCTGTAAAGTGAGCAGATCCGGGCATGCTACCAGATGTAGGAAGTACTTTCCGCTTTGCAATACCAACCTACAATCAAACAAGAATTTGAGAGAACCATGGATGACTCAAGCATCATCATAGAGATACTTGGAAATATATCAAGTAGAATAACACTGTGGTTGAAGAATAACTAAGTCATTTGAAAGTCCATCTTTCATTGAATAAAGAAGTAAATAACTATATATGATGCTTCATTATACTACGCAAACGTAAATACACTAAGTATTGTTTAGACGAGGGCTAAACAAATATTCTTGAGGGAACTATTAGCTCTGAATATATACCATGCAAATTTCATCTACTAATCATAATTACTAAACCATTATCAAAAGGCCAGCTTGTACCTACATACTCTTCATTCTTGTTCCTAAGTTACACAATGGGTCCTTGCCTTATTAAACGAGCTTGTGTAATCTGATAAGGGAGCAAAAAATTCAAGTGTGGGTGCAAGAATCCCAATTTATGACATGATTTGAGTCTTGCCTCTTGCAAATGAAATTAAACATCAGTGGATGAATGTTTCTATGGCACAACTAACATGGGTAAAAAACAATTCTTCAACACATGATTTCAAGCACAAGATTCTCTAGCAACTAAGAGTTTGCTCAAACTGATAGAGGTGAAAGCATGCTAAGAGCAAAGGGCATAGCCATTTCCCTAACTCACATTGCTGGAGGATGCTTGCGAAACAAAGCTACTACTGCCATTGCTAGGTGGAAGAGGCAGCATTGGTATAGGTCCGGACCGGAGTTTTGAACTTTGAGGATGCACATTATACTGTTCACAAAGAGCCATTTTGTTCCTTGGAGGTGGCCTAGGCCCTCCTTTATCTGCATCATTAATATGCAACCTAGGAAACAGAGGATCCATTGGCTTCCCATCATCTTTGCCACCTTTCATTCCCCTCTTTCTCAGTATTATATGCTAAAATCCCACTTCCTCCAAATATGTGGTGTTCCACCACCAAATTCAAACAATCTCATCTCCAGGAATGCTCATCACCCCAATGAAAATTCCTTAGCTTAACAAAGATAGCAAATAAAACACTGAAACTACTCCAATCAGCCCACCTCAAAAGAACAATTCTCGTGGCTTGAAACTGGAAGCAAAGAGCAAGAACACATAAATTGTTGACCCCAAGTCCTTCAAGAAAACATAAAAATCAAATCTTTAAAGATAGAGTGTGAACCGAAACACATTTCGAACAGAGTATGCATGAAAATTCAGAAGCACCCCACGTACACTCACTTCAAGAAAATCCAAATCCTTCAAACACATAAACTCAAAGGGCAGGCCCCGAAACCAGGAAAGATCCCACAACTTCACAAAACAACAAGAATCAAGCAACCTCACTAAAAATCAGAACTTCTAACCAAAAAACCACGAAAAACACGAGAAATGCATTTTATAGGACAGAACATGATATAATGAGAGAGGGTGAGAGAGAGAGAGTTAAGGGCTTCAGTCACAGGTGGAGAAGATAGATAGATTATAATCAGCGAAAGCAGAGGGTCACCTCAGGATCTCAAAAGATCGCATCAGCAAGAAAGTGGAGGGGAGAGAGTGAAAAACACTTATTGTGGGGGTCAAATTCAATTTTGGGCCCCAAAATGGAGTTAAAAATGGGGCTTTCTTTTGTTTTTTATTTATTTTCAAATAATACATTTCTATTTTCTATCACCTACCTAAAAATATCAAAAGATGTTTTCATTTTTAGACTATACATTTCCACAATAATATCTATGTACAATACTATTTTCATAGTTCAGAACCTATTTCTGTCACCACTTCAAGAATTACCAAATGAAATGGAATCAACTTATTAATCCAAATGTCCCTGCATTTTCTTTGAAATTGTGCAGTGTGTCTGTATCCTCCTTGTTAATCTTTTTCCGTCAATGAAATCATGCAGCAGTAAGCTGGCTATTAACACTGCTAATCTTATTTGCAATTCGGCCTATCTTCTAACAAGAAATCTTTTTAGACTAGTGTATCTAATGATCTATTGCTTAAACTCTTTTTAGTTGAGGTAATTAGATTATCTAAATTCAGGCACCATATTTTTGTCTCATTTTGTTTTCCAACGCCATAGTACACTCATGAAACTCTCTCTCGCATCACTCAAGATCTGGACGATGATCAGTTTCATGTAATTAGCAAACAACATTCCAAGAACGCTGCATTGTTGCAGAAAGCACTGTTTTTAACGTTTTGGACAGAAATTTCAAGCATCCAAAAGAGGTTGTGGGGAAGCCAGGAATCGGTTTCATTGCCCAAATCCAGACGTTTCTGATTTTGTTTGATGAATCATAAATTTCCTTCTGATTCCCATTTATGTCGCGCCCACATGATGACAGATTTAACATCTCAGTTCTTCCCATTATAAAGCTCGATTCTTTCTTCCTTCTCCCCTTCTTTTCTTCGTTCCTCTCATGGCATCTGATGTTGGGTCTGAATTCGTTCTGTCCCATTATTTGGTTCCAGAGTCAAATGTCATGATGATCTTGGTTGAGATTTTTGTTTTTACCTGTTAAAGGGTTTCTTGTGTTCGTTTTCTTAACTGCCCATGTGGAATGGAAAGTTAGAGATTTTCCCTATAAATATTGAGGAAATCATGATTTTTCACTCATATACATGTGCAGTGATGTGAAATGAGCCTATGCAGATTGTTCTTTTGACAAACACAATTGAACAAGCCTTTGGATTTCAAAATCTTTTTCCTTTTCCCTTGTTTTTTCCCTTCTGGGATTAGGATTAAGATTGCAAGAAAAGAGCCATTTCCTTGTAGTTTGGTAATAACTGCAAGTTTGAGTTAAAAATGATGCCAAGATTGGGAAGTTTTGGCTCATTGGAGGAATGCCAAGTCCCTCCTGTTAGAATCATAAACCAATCCAACAGGCACTTCCCCTTAAGATTACTGCTTCTCTGGCTTTTGTTGGGAGCAGGCATCACGTTTTCGTTCCTCAGTTTGTATACTAGCTGGTGTGTCACCGAACAGACAGTAGATGTTCCCATCACTCAGTCAAAAATCCAACAATGCTTTCAAGAATCAGATAATGTACATAGTTGGATTAGAACTCGATCCAGCATTTTGCACGAAATGAACGACACTGAGCTTTTTTGGCGGGCGTCATTTGTGCCTAAGATAGAAAAGTATCCATTTGATAGAACTCCCAAGATTGCGTTCATGTTCTTGACTAGAGGGCCTTTGCCTCTGGCACCTTTGTGGGAGAAGTTTCTCAAGGGGAAAGATAAGCTATATTCAATCTATATCCATTCCCTGCCTTTGTATCAGCCAGAATTTCTGCCTTCATCAGCATTTTACGGCAGGCAAATAAGGAGCCAGGTATTCGTAGCTGATTGATGAGTAGTGTTCCAGCAGTTCATTTTGTCTGAGTCCTTAGCTAATTTATGTCATGTTGATTGTCATAGAATGTGAGGATCTTGTTTGACTGCAGATGGAGAGATGAGGTTTTCTTCCTGTGTTCTTGCTGTCTGATTTTCATGTCTGGACTATGCACAAAATGCACTAGCTCCATGTAGACTTCTACTTACTAATCACAAATGTCTGTCACATTGTTCCAGAAGACGCGGTTTTCATGTTAAGAGACACATTTTTTGTTAGCAGATGCGGTTCTGTGTAGCAGAACACTTAAACTGGTGATACGCATAACGTTTCTGTGACATATGTTTTTTTCATTGAATGCATCTTCTTCATCTTGTGGTGAAGGTTGCCGAGTGGGGAACAATGAGCATGTGCGATGCTGAGAGACGGCTTCTTGCCAATGCGCTGCTCGATATCTCCAACGAATGGTTCATCCTCCTGTCAGAGGCCTGCATTCCTCTCCAAAACTTCACCACCATCTACACCTACCTATCAAGATCCCATTTCAGCTTCATAGGTGCATACGATGAGCCCGGCCCTTACGGTAGAGGCCGATACAACCCGAGAATGAGGCCTGAGATCAACATCACAAACTGGCGTAAAGGGTCCCAATGGTTCGAAATAGACAGAGAACTAGCAGTCAACGTCGTGCAAGATACCTTTTACTACTCAAAATTCGAGCAGTTCTGCAGACCAGATTGCTACGTCGATGAGCACTACTTTCCAACCATGCTCAGCATCAAATCCCCTCATCTGTTGGCAAACAGAACCCTCACATGGGTCGACTGGTCGAGGGGCGGCCCCCACCCGGCCACGTTCGAGGAAACAGACATAACGGATGAGCTTTTCAAGACAATCTTGAATGGTGGAACATGCATGTACAATGATCAGCCCACTGACCTCTGTTTCTTGTTTGCAAGGAAGTTTGCTCCCAGTGCTCTGGATCATTTGCTGCAACATTCGTCGAAATTTTTCGGATTCTGACTATTGTTAATACTCTCTGATCCGATGTTTGAACACCAACGATAGGATGTATTTTGTTGTCAAATTTATAGATCAAAACATACACAGGTACAGTACAGCATAGCGTTTTAGTTAACACTCCATGCCAATTGTAGTGATACTTGTCACAGTAATTGAGATCAAATTTTCTGCAAGTTTGTCTTCCTCGTTTCTGTGTTTCTTCTATTCCATTAATAATAATAATAATAATAATAATAATTATAATAATAATAATAATAATAATATATTGGGTGATTTCCTTTAAATTAAGGGTAAATTACATAATTTGATATACTTACAAACGCACTTTCATTGTTTGAAAAGTTTTCAATACTTCTTGATATATTGATAAAATTATGCAATAATTGGATATATGAAGACTTGAATTTGTCAACATTATCCTCATTGTACTTTGTTCTCTTTTAAAAAAATATAAAAATCGAACAAGGTGGATGAAGTCTTTTTTTAAAAAATAATCCATTTAGGCCTCATTTACTTTGGGTGATAAGATAAAAGTGTGATATATTAAGTTGTGATTGAAATTGTGATAAATATATGAATGATTGTATTGCGATATGTTTACTTATTACTCTTAAAAATTGGATTATGGAAATATTAGTCAATATCATGTTTACTAAGTACGATATTGGAATTGATTAAATTAGCAATAAATTTTTTTACCCTTGTGATAAAACGAAAATAATATTTAAAAAAAATTAAATAGTTTTATATATGCATCTTATATTTATTATTTCCCTATCATCACATTCATCTCCAGAAAAAAATATTTAGTAATAGTAAATATAAATAAATATATATATAACAATATTAATTATATATATAATAAAAAAATAATTATATATTTGATATTATATTAATCTACAAAGTATTATAATTTTTAACATCAAATGGAAATTTTATTTTTAAAATTTATGTATTATTTATTTATTGTTATTCAAATTTAAATTATATTAATACTTATAATTTTTAAAGTAAAATATAAAATAATTTTTTATTTTAAATTTTTTATTAATTAATCTTAACCGATTATTTATAATATAAAAATTACTATAAATAATCATCTTGCACAACCCATCTTCTTCCGACAGTCAACTTCTTCTCGGTAAGAAAATCAAGAATCAGAGAAGAAAATCAAAGCTTTGTTTGATTTATCTTGTTTTATTTTGGGCACTTACCGATACAAAATAAAACATACTCAATGTTTGTTTTTTTATTTTTACACCTTATCTAGGTGTTTTTTTTGTTTTTGAATTTTTTATATATAATATATATACCCACACTTATATATAAATATAATTACAAAACATGATTTGACAATAAATAGTATTTTTGTTAACAAAAAATGCAACATTAAATATACAATATTTATATTTACATATTTATATATATATAAAAAAAACATGATTTTACAATCAACAGTAACCTTTGTCTCCCAAATACCAACATCAAACATACACCATTTATTTTAAACTATTTATATTATCTCAAAACACAAATCCAAACATACAATCTATCTCGAACACACACTTATTTATCTCTATTTTATCGCTCTATCTCAAAAACACCAAAACAAAACACTCAAACACAAATCCAAACACTATGCAAGAATCTCGCCTCTTTTATGTTTGAAGGCGATTTGGTTCTAGCTGGCCTCTCTTCATCGCCGCTAACTCGCTCTCATCTCCCTCTTCTCTCTTTCGGATCCTGTCTCGTTTGCCGACAAGAAGAGCCAGCCCCTTCCTCGCCTCTCTTCTCCGATTCCACCAAAATTCAAACCTCCGCCGCCATCTCCACCTCCCTCGCCGCAGAGAGCAACAGGTTTTTTTTTCTCTGTATAAACTAGCAGTAAAGCATAACAAATCAAATAAAATTTTTTTATGGTAAAATAAATCTTAAATTAAAGAGTAGAATATGTAATTTTTTTTTTTAAAACAAACCACATTCTTCTGGATTAGCTCGGTTGCCATTGTCGTCTCTTTTCAAAGGAGAGTTTGTGAAGTTGTGTTTCTTCCTTAAAAAAAATCTCTTTCAATCAACTATTTGTTATTTTATTTACAAGTGGGGACAATATGATAAATTGCTTGGGACATTTGAGGGCAACTATCGAATTCAATTTTAATCAAAATTGGTGGCCTCTTGAACTAAATTATAACTCAAAGAAAAGTTTGATTCAAATCATTCAAAAATAGTAAATAGTGATTGGCCTTATGAGCTAATAACGGGCAACTATTTACAAAATAAACAAAAAATATGAATAATTATAGTCTAAATCATAACTAACATAAAATGAGGCTTTAGTCATAATTTTATATAATATTTTAAAAAATAAATAAAAGTATAAGTTATAGTTTACAAAAATATTTTTGTGAGTTAACCACAAAAATGAATAAAATTTATGGAGTTAACAGATTGTGATAGTTAAATCATCATGAAGTATTGATAATTATTTTTAAATAATAAAAATTTATTTATAATTATACCAAATTTTGTAAAATGCAATTTGTACTTGCCTTTACATTAATTGAACAAGGAACATATGAAAAAAAAAAAAAAAAAAAACTACTGACAGCTGTCACCATTTTTGTTAAAGCGGCCCATTTAGGTTTTTACACCAAAAAGCCGGCCCATAATGAACAGCATTGACTGTACGGCTTTGAAGAACGCAAGAACCCTTAAAATTGCTATTTCATAGACCGTTTCCGATTTTTCTTCCGCAGTTCTCTCCAAGAAGGTCCGTTTATTTCTTTGCTGTTCGATTCTTTCTTGATAGTCAATTCTTGATCCTGAGAGTTTATTTTTATATATTTTATGTCAAATTCCGTTTTCTCTTTGGCCAAATTTTTATGATTGTTAGATTTAATGGTGGTTTTTGTAATGTTGATCGGTTCTGTGAGAAAATTGGAATGACTTCTAATATATTATTTTTGTTAAACAACTTGTGTTGTGTATTTTGCCAGAAATTCGATCTTATAGACTGATGTTGTGGAAGAGATTGGACCTTGTGAGGAGGGGCCATTCTACTAAGAGGTCAAGCAATAGGAGAGGGACGAATGATCGGAAGATTTGATGTTGAAGCCAATAGGCAGTGGTTGTGGTGGTGGAGGTGTACTCGGGAAGCGAAAATTAGGGCACCTGAGTGTTGAGTCGAATAAATATAGAGTTAGGAAGAAGCGCAAGATTAGGGGGGATAATGGGTTTGTGATAGAGATGTTGATGTTGATCGGATATCGGAATGCCTGAACCCATTATCCATCATATTTATGGATTCATGCATTCTACGAAAGATGTGGTGCGAACTAGTATTTTGTCAAAGAAGTGGAAAAGCATGTTCAGTTCTTACTTGACATTTGATTTGATCAGAGGTGGTTTCGCATAGAAGGGGCCAGAGGAAAGCATAATCGAATCAAAGCCCGTGAAGTGCAAAAAAAGAAGTTTAAGGGTTATGTTGAGAAGTCTTTGGCATTAAGACTTGATCCTGTTCCTTGCATAGAAAAGTTCAGGCTGTATGTGAATAATATGAGTGGTGTGTTGCGGGCTTGTATGGGACGTTGGATATGTGCTGCTGTGGACAAAAATGTGAAGGAGCTAGATGTTCATGTCAATGTGGACGGAAAGCAGTATTTTGTTCCAGAAGCTGTACTTCTCTCCACATCAATAACTTCCTTGAAGTTGTCAGGGTCACTATTATGTGATTTTGGTGCTATAAAGCTGTCTAATTGAGAGAACTTTCCACCTTTCTGCTAAATGGACATTGATCAAGAGATTTGAAGAAAGCTGTCCACTCTTAGAGGATTTGAGGCTTGTTTGCTGCAGAGGATTATTACATCTGGCCATTTCGGCTCTCTCTCAGCTTAAGCTTAGTTGTATTGAGAATTGAGCATCGAACCTCGAGACCTTTTGGTATCATGCAAAAAACACCAGCATGCAAAATTGACCTGAAACGTTCGGGAAATTTGAAGAGTTTGACGATGAAGGACCGCAAAATGACTGACACTGCATTTCAAGATTGCATTTCCAAGTGCCCGTTGCTTGAGAAGTTGGTGCTTCATGAATGTACCAGCCTGGAGAGACTCACAATTTTGAGTTACAAACTTACGTGAAGCTATATTGATGCTCCAATCTGTACTCCCAAAACAGTGGCCGTAGAATGCCTTTCCTTCCATGAAAAGTTCTATCTAGGCAACAATTATGAAACCATCTCAACGAATTGTTGAGTATCACAAACTTTTTGGGAACTTTAATTGGTCTAAGGGTTTTAAATTAATCGTGTACTCCAAGCAGGTACCAGTAATTTTCCATCTGTAGTCAACACATAAAATTGTTCTCACTGTTTTGCTTTCACACATTTTCTTTTCCCTTTCTGTTTCTAGAATATGAAGATTTATGAAACCCGGGGAAGAAGCCTAATCTACTGCCAAACTATTTCCAAGTTAGAACTGACTGCATCATTAAGCAGTGTTCTGAAAACTGTTGATAATTGGTTGCGGGAATGCCATGGGAGGAGTGTTGTACTTGTACTCCCAGCACTGAACTCATAAAGGTAAGGTTGTTTAGTGTGATCTTTGGTTAAATCCACAGTTCAAATATCTGGAACAAAGTCAACTGCAATTGCTTTAATTTAATCAGTTTTCTGTTTTACACTTTTCTAGAACCAACAACTTAGTACACAGACTGGTTATCTAGTGCTTAAACTGCTTTTCGTAACGGCTCATTACCTAATGGTATCCATGTGACGTGTGATTTAAATAAGCATCGAATCCTCCATTGTAACAGTTTCCATGAAAATAGCTTGATCCCGAGTATTTGCATTGTGCAAAACTCCCATTGGTGAATCCCAATCTTTACAGCATGCTCTAAACTGTCATCTTGGTTTGTTGCGACCAATGATTTTCTTTGATTATCTTTAGATTGTCCAGCAGTTCCATCTTCATTCAAAATCCTAAGTGCTTTCATGAGGAACTCCCCCCCGCCTTCATTTGTTTGCCTCTTAACTCAGTTACCTAATACACAATCTCAATTTGGATCTCATTGAATTCAGAACGCAGCCTCTACTTCTCACCCATAGGGATATCTGGGTCCACTGTCTTCTTAAAAATACTTGCTATTATCATTAATTTCAGACAAGAAATTAAATTTGTGTCTAATAATACTATATTAATTTATCAAGCCTGCTCTCTTCAGTTGTGGATGAATTGCTCAGTCCATTGTTATTAGGAACAACTGATGTTTGATTGCGATACGATTTGTATGCTGGTGTCTTCTGGTGTCAGTCCTAAATTCGACACAGTTAGAACTCAAGCAAGTTGATTAAGTTTGTGCACTTTACAGAAGTTTGTCCTTGTTACTCGATCTTTTGTTGTGGTATTTTTATACTCATTAGTGTTTCCTTAATGGCAGCTATTCTGCATAATGGTATTGTTCTCTATTTTGTTGCTCATTATAAATTTTCCTTTACTGCAGTTTATGCACACAATGATAATCGACAGAGAAGATAATCCGAACTGCTGCAGATTCTACTCAAACAAATGTTGGCGGCATTACGTGGCAGATGTTAAAATTTTAACCTTGAACACTACAAACAAGATATATTATGACTTCAAATGGAGGTCTAGATAAAGGAGTCATTAGCATGAGGATATGACGACGAAGCTGACCTTTCCTTTCTATTTATTTCTAAGTCGTCCAATATGGAATTCTATGAACGGGAAAGTTTCTTGCATGACATATTTGAACAAATTGGTCTTTATTTTTTATGATGTTTTATTTTCTTGAAGATCAGCGAAAAATATAGTCTGTAGCATCTAACATGTTGCATAACCACCACCCGATATCACCGTCCTAGAACCACCCTCCCGATTGGATGTGGGCCCCTAATGTCATGTGTCATCTAAATTTGCCATCCTTAGATTATGTATTACGGATGCATGTGCATGTCATATTGAAATTCAACATTATACATGTGTTACCACTTTGCATGCATGCTAAACGGACATAATTAAACTGCAAGCTTTATCATTTCAGCATCAGATGCTTAGCTGCTCATGTTATCACAAGATTTATTTGGTGAATCAATCCTCTTAATGCTGGTACCAAATTGAAATGCCAAAGTTCTACAAATGGACCCGGATACTATTGCAAGCCAAATTTTTTCTATATTAACCTCACAATTAATTCATGCATATGTGCATAATTGCCATCTCTCCTAGCTTCCTGTATACATGGTATGCAATTCTGAATTAAATGCTAATTTTGGCTGTTGAACTGCAGATTGTGGGATATTTGATTTTTACACTATATGAATGTCTGATTTGTAGGAAAGAGAGAAGAATAAGACAAGTGAGAAAAAGAAGGCAATATTTATTGGACCATGTGGAGGTCCTGGAGGGAGATATTGGGACATTGGGAGTTACGGCGGGGTGAGGGAAATTATCCTCATATATGGTCTCTATCGATTCAATACGCGTACTATACGATAAGAATGGTATGCCTGTTTTGTCCGAGGCGCATGGAGGTCCTGGGGGTCATACTAATGCTGAGGTAATCCTTTCTTTCATCTTGTGCATAACATCACGAAAAGTGATCAAGGAAAAAAAAATAAAAACAGTAGGAAAAACATTGATACAGTTGGGGATTAAACTTGGGAATTTCAACTTAAGCTGCCCCTATTCTTGTTTGGACATGACTAAGCCGCTGAAGAGCACGGTATTGGACAACAGGTTGGCAATTTCTGTTGGACTTGAGAGAGGCGCATTGAGCTTACATCATAATTTGGTCCTTGCCCTGCTGTAAATAAATAAATTTAGGATAAAGTCCTTCATTATTGAGCATATTACAGAAAAGGTCCTTGATTTGAAAGAGTACATCAACACCCCCTACAGTCATGGTTTACATTCTAGCTTCCCTTCGTCATTGGACCTTCAAGGGGAAATCTATAATGGGATAATTGAATGTCGGCAATGCAGCGTAACTTTTACAAAATTGAGTTTCCTTTCCTTTTTCTTCTTCAATAAATAGGCTTAACCTTATCTCATAAATTTATTATGTGACAATTATTTGCTTTCTGGGCAAGCCTAGTTGTCCCAGTAACTTTGGCAACTGCCTCTTAACATCGAGATCCAATGAACCTCTTTCACCAGTCATTCGTTTGCAAGGAAATAAATTGGCTTCTTGAGAATATTCTACCTTAAAATCACCATTTTTATAGAAGGATAACTGCAGTACATTCTTGTATTTTCCATGCACTGGATCCCAGGTCAATCTTCAATTCCCGGAGGAGTACTTGACAGAAGTGAGCGGCCACTGCTTCCCTCTGGGTCGCCGTGGCAATGCCATGGTGCGATTGCTCAAATTTAGGAGCAACTGGAGAACGTACGGGCCCTTTGGAGTAGGACCCCATTTTGTCTTCCAATGGAAGGAGGGAAGCTTGTGGTTTCAGAGGAAGGTGTGGCTTAATTGTGGATGCCATTGGCTTTTTCATAAAACACAAGCCTGATTGATCAAACTTGTGTATATTATGTGTTCCAGTAGTCAAATGAGGATGGCTTGTACTGAAATAAATTCTATGATGTGGGAACTCGTCCAGTGTTTGAAATTTTAAAGACGAAGGGCATTGGTATACTTTTGAAGAACTGTGTTATTTCTTATACATTATCAGGCCCATGTTAACCATCAGTTTTCATACATAAAAGTATAGAACCAGTGGCAAAATGGTTGGTTACAATTGCATTCAAGTTTTAATAGTTAATACTTGAGTCCATCTTCACTTGTTAACTTTTTATAATCTTGCAAAGCATAGGCTATATGGTGCTAAAAGATACTTCTCTTAAGAACAATAAGTTGATAAGAACTTGTATTTTTTGTTGCGATTCGTATTTGAACTTTTTACTTGGGGTAAATTACAATAATTTTTCTCAAGTACTTTCTTGTTGTCTGGAAAAAAAAAAAAATTGAGTAAAGGAAAATTATAAGTACCTCTATGATTTTAATGTCTGGCCAACAACTAAAGTATTTCTTTAGGTTTTCATTCAATTTTTTCTAGTAAACTACCCACAATACACATTTGTATCATAAGTTATAATTTTATATATTATTTTGAATTTTCTAAAATATTTTTATGAACTATACTCATTATTTTATTTTATTCACACTCAAAATTTTTACATTTTTTAAAATGTTTTTTAAAAATAAAAATAAAAATCAAGTAAGGGTAAATTAATACTTTTCTCAATACCATCTAGAGGCTACATAATTATTTTTTATTAAGTATTTGTAAATTTTTACAACAATATAAAGGTATTTGTAATTATGTCAACTTGAGGGTGGTAGCTGCAATTTACCCTTTTATTTTTTTTTTTACTTTCTAACTCTTGTCTAAAGCTCTTCATATTTCATACTAATCCAAACACCTGCATTGGTGGTTGAACAGAGGCAACGTAGTCTTACTCAAGTAAAGAACCTCATCCTAGATCGACACTTGTAGCAGAACAGATGCTCATCTGATCACCTAAGCACAAGATTCAAAGCATTATGATGGAATTGAACCACAATCTGTACTATAATGGGAAAAGCATACTTTTCTTCCTGGATATTGCTACTAATGGAATCAGATACTAGAGCACAAGGTAATAGCTTCTTCCATCTTTAACTCATTTCTCCTTATTGCAGCTATAACACACACACTCTTTAGCACTGTGGTCAGTAGTCTGCATATCTGCTATTCTTTTCTTGCAGCTGGTTAACATGGTACGCAATTTTCATTTATGTATCGAATTATCCATTATGAACATCTTATATTCAGCGCAAGATGATATAGAGGGGAGGGGGGTTGGGGAAGAGCCTTACACGGTACGGGATTATAGACTTTTGGGCATCTAATGTTAATATTACATAACTTTCTGGTGTGGTCTTCCTAGGATGGGGAGAACGATCATACAGGTGAAAAGAAGGCAATAGTTGTTGGGCCATGGGGAGGTAATGGAGGGACTGCTTGGGATGATGGGAGTTACACTGGAGTGAGGGAAATCACACTCGTCTATGCTCGTTGCATCGATTCAATACATGTAGTTTATGATAAAAACGGTAAGCCAGTTTCAGGAGAGAAACATGGAGGTGTCGGGGGTAACACAACTGCACAGGTATCTGTTTTCTTTCCACTATGTAAGATTACAATTGAGCAATTCATATGCTTGCAAGAATATGGTACTCGGAATGGTTTTCTTGTTTCTTTTAACTTATTGAAGGATTAATCACAATAACCTATCTAAAAGTCAGTGTGAGTGTAACTACATTACACTTGTTTTGTAGAAATAAAATATCAACATCCCATTGAAGTTCTAAATATTTACCATATATTCTAACATAATAAGGGCAGTGTACAAACATTACAAATTCGAAGGGAGATTCTAATAATCCCAAAACGGGAAGAAGTATATTCAGTAATTATGCCAACTTCAAGAAAAGTCTGATGTCATTTGCATCCAAGATTGACAGCTTTGCCTTTGGGCACATATTTATGCACTTACATATATGGGATCCGCAGATAAAGCTGCAGTTTCCAGAGGAGTTCTTGACCACTGTGACAGGCCACTGCTCCCCAGTGGTTTATGGTGGCAGCCCAGTTATACGATCCCTCACGTTTAAGAGTAACCGGAGAACCTTTGGGCCATTTGGAGTTGAAGAAGGTGTCCCCTTCTCTTTCCCAATGGAAGGAGGGAAAATTGTGGGCTTCAAAGGAAGGGCTGGATGGTACCTGGATGCCATAGGTTTTCACATCACAAGAGCCAAAATACGTTTCACCATACAAGTTATCTAACATTTGTGTTCAAGACTCCCTGTACTCTACCTGCGTACATTACATTTCACCATATAAGTAATAGTTATGTTGATGATTACGTATACTCAACCACCATAAATTTCCTTGATGTACTATAGCTTTCAATGTTCCACACTCCTCATTCAGGAAACTCAAAAACTTCTATTTAAAGTTTTACTCTGCTTCCTTAGGAAGCCCATGTATGGAACAGATGCTTGAAGTAAGTACATTGTAATAGAAACGATGGATTAGAAGAATGTAAGAATGAATTGTCCCATAACTAATGTAATCTCCCAAAAGCAGTAGATACAACCTTTTGATGTTTTCCAAGAATCAAAGATCTGTATCATCAACTGATTTGAAGTTAAGGCACAAAATATGCATTCCATTCCCATCTATTTAACCACTATTGCTTGAAGAATGAGTATTTGAGTATGGTTTTTCAGCCAGATAGCGCTCAAGCATAGACTCTTCCTCATCACCTCAGCTTCAACTAAGTAGGGAACATAGAATGTATGCTTACCATCTTTAAATGACTGTTGAAAGATAAAGAGAGAGAGGCGCTACAAATGGAGCTAGATCATCACCACTAAAATCAGAACCTTCATCCAACTGCTGAATCTTTCTGCACGGGATAGAACAGATCCGTGTTTTGACTAATATCCTACATATTTTTTAGGGATAATTACACCAACACTCGTACTGATAAGTAACTGGAGAGCATTGAACAAAATAAAGATGAATATGGTTATTAAAATATAGAACACTACCCAGTAAAACCAGCTCAGGCATCAATATTGAGGCGAAAGTCTATGAAGAAAGCTCGACGTATTAGAAATCTGTTAAATCCAACTTTCACAATTTGCATCATCTTCATTGTCATATTAGAAAGATTGTCGGAGAAACTAAAATCAGAATCATTCTTTTCAGATACAAGTTTTCTTAACTAAATTCAAATAGTCGTTTTCATTTACATCCTATGCTCCAACACAAATCAAACTCCCAAAAGAATGATGGATCCATGCCGAGGATTAAAATTCTTTATTAGTTCAGCCTACCCAAAATTGCATCTCAATAATTATAACACAACTTCCATATAGCCATTCCTCAAGAAATCCCCCAAAATTCTGAACAAAGAAAGCCCGAGTAAATTCCCAAACTTGTGGGCCTCAAAATTTTAAGAAATCACTTGCCATTGCAAATCAATAAATGTGATGAACCAACATACTTTGACAAAGTTCTAGCCACTGGAATATAAAGCATATTTTCATCATGTTAATTCTGATCACTTACATTCAAAGAGTCAACATCACATACAAGAACACACAAAGTTTTGAAACATTTGATAGATTGAAAGAATACAACGATAGTAGTCAATTATTCATCAACAAATGTAAGAAAAGAATGGAATGAGTCAACATTGTGAATAGCCATAAAGATGCAATTTTTACAATCAAGAACTGAAAAAGATTCATTTGACCAAGTATGATTCATGTCTGGTAATGGTTTGGTTTGATGGTTTTTCATCTCTCTTTTCTGGAGGTGATTTTGCAGAAAGAAATAAACCCCTCAAACTCAAATTTCGAAGGAAAAAATAAGAGAATATCTGTAGAGGAGATGACTGGTGCACTGATTATTTATTCTCTTATTACTCACTCATAGAGAACCCGAGATACAAGTATCATGCCGACCATTCGATCTAACATCAGTAAAACCCAATCGCAGCAGTGACAGAAGAGTCTTGATGCAAAAATCTTATCTGGGCTTACGAAGCAGCTGCACATGGTGTAATCTCCGGGGCCCGCAAGCAGTGTATGTGGGGCAGGTCTAGAAATAGTAATATACTGCCTGTCGTGCCTAATTACAGCACCTTCCGTTTTTTCAATTTTTCGTTTGTTTTCCATCAGAAATAAATAAGATAGTGTAACATAATAGTCATGGTATTGTCAAGAAAATCTTAAATCCCCCCCCCCCCCCCCCCTCTCTCCCTTTCTCTTTGAGGGCTTCTCTGTGTTGGCATAAAGATACCAAAAAGGTATGTGGAATCCCATTTTCTCTGCAGTAACACCCCCTCTACTTCTTGTTTCATCGTCCACTCACGCAGAACACACAGCACGCCAGCAGATAAAATACATACACCCATGAACTACTCTCCCATTTCTTGTACTCTCTGAATCCAAAAGCTAACCGTTTGGTGATAAACCCACTGTTCTTGAAGTTACCATAGAAAAGGTGAGAACTTTCCCTCAGAATGCCAAAGAAACATCTGAAAAGACTCAATTAATGGGTTTTAAGTGCTCTTGAAAATAATAAAAACAACTGAGAAAGAAGTTCCCTTGAGGAGATTCTTTTACCAGATCTATATCTCTCGTCCTCCCCCTGATAAACCCTGCCTTCCGGGTTTGTTTTTCATTTTCTTTTTTTTGGGTTTCATAATCTTTATTTTTTTTCCTTTTGTGGTTCTTATGGTTTTGAATTTTTTTAGCTTCTATAGTTGGACTTTTGTGTAAATTTATCTGATTATTAGCTCTGTGTTTTTCCTGGTTCATTTAGGTATTTAAGAAATGTGCATGCTGCTGCAGGAGGATTCCAGATTTTTCTTGAGAGCTCCTGACTTAAAATAAATTATTGGAGAAATTTTCTTGGGTTTCCGTTCTCTTTCATTTTTTTCTTGTTTGATTTTGAAGTAAAGTTGCCTTTTTTACTTGGCCTGTAAATGGGGAGCTCTGGTGAAGACCCCAAGAAGACCATTGATGCTTCTGTGGGGGGTTTGGTTTGGGTCCGCCGGAGAAACGGATGTTGGTGGCCCGGAAAGATTCTTGGCCCGGATGAATTGCCCGAGGGTTGTGTGCCTACGCCGAGAGCCGGGACCCCTGTAAAGCTTCTTGGTAGAGAGGATGCAAGTGTGTAAGTACCACTGTTTTTAGTCATTTTTAATTATTTCTTCTTGGAATGTTCTTACAGCATAGAAATGGTGCAACGTCTTTCTTCAAACCATACAATTAGTACTTGGGTGTCATGATATTTGAAAGTAATATGAGAGAGCTATTTTATATGTCTTCTTGAGATTATCCATGCTGAGAAAAGAGGTTATGGTTGTTAGCGAAATTATGACCATCTCATTTTACTTTATTCCTTTTGTTCATGAGGGTGGGCTATTGTTTCGCCTTGTGTGACAATTGTCATTTCATGTGTAGACCATTGATTTTGATCTGACTTCGTGTTGATCATTGTTTCCGTTAAGAATTAGAATCTTCATTTGATCAGCTACACAATCAACCTGCGGTTGCAAGATGCCTTTTTTGTGATGATTATGAGCAGAGAGTAAAGCATTGTGTTTAAATTCTAAAAGGAAAACCAGTTATGGCGTTTCTAATTCTTGACTCAGTTGCCAAATCAAGTTGATTGCTTATTTATTAATATATCCGATTATGTACTTATCACGCTAAATAAGAGGGTGTTTCAGCTAAGATTTGCTTGTGTTGTTTGAGCATGGTGGATTACGTGCATGCTGCAAGTTCAGCTCTTTAGTTGTTCTGCAAGCATTAAGTTTAAAAGGGACACTTGTTACTTGAAAATGGAGTTTGATTGAAAGTTGGTTTGGTTTGTGTCTCTCACATAATTAAAAGGGATGAAAATAACCATTTAAGACGATAATAATGACAGACAAATTTATAAGACAACTATAACTTGCCGTTTGTACCATCAGTACTTGCTCTTTGGCGTATCAAAATTAAAGGCTGACCAAGATACCGCTGTTCAAAAGGTTATACTGCAGGAAAGTAGCAAAAATGAGATAGAAATTGCTAAATTAGAAGCCGAATGATGTCAATGATGTGCAATGCAAGTTTTTGTTATAGTAGGCGAATTTTGTCTTATACGGCGAGTTTAGTTGTGCATTCACGGGACTTGTGATATGGAAAAATTTTTGTAGTGATGGCGCTGATCTATTTGTATGAATTGTCCTTTTCCGAAGATTTGCTGACACATTTATGAAATAAGCCACTAAAAAATCAGTTCCTACCCTGTCTGGGTTGTGACCATATTGAAGTTTTAGTTCTAATATGCTGATGACTCACCCCTAGAGAGGAAATATACTTCTACTTTAACTATGTGTCTCATCATTGTTTGGCCATGTTTAAGTACCTAAGACATGAGAGTCTGAGAAAATACTAGTTTCTCCTTACCTGTCATTTATCTCACAAAAGAGGAATAACATGGAAAAAAGTTCTAACTCTACGTAAGGCGTAAAGGAAATATTGGAATGATTGTTCACCTGACCTTCTAAACTAGAAGTTTACATGAGAAATTTGCAATATATCACATCTGAAACACTGTACGCATATGTTTATTTCCTTGGTCTTGGTCTTGGTCTTGGTCTTGTTCTTTGCATACTTTCAAGCTTAACTGATTTGATTGAAGTTCCATCAATGCTCCTTTAGGGACTGGTATAATCTGGAGAAATCAAAAAGAGTGAAAGCTTTTCACTGTGGGGAGTATGACGATTGCATTGAGAAAGCCAAGGCATCTGCGTCTCATCTTTCAAAGAAGGCAGCGAAATATGCTCGAAGAGAAGATGCCATTCTTCATGCCCTTAAGCTTGAAAGTGCTCGATTTGGGAGAGATCATCAGGACTTCTCTGCTACTCCAGAGACACAAGATGATGAGCATCATCATGCTGCCGACTCCCCTTCTACATTCCATCCAAGTGAAGAAAGTGAAGATGTTGACGAGGATTTGGATAGCTCTGAAGATGATTCAGATTCGGCCCAGGAACTCACAGTCTGGCGTATCATTTGAGGAACCAGATCATGTGAATTCAGCTAAGGAAGAATCCAAACATCGGAGAACTCCAAATGATTCAGAGGACGATGGGATTGGAGTAAAACGCATGAGGGGACTTGAGGACCTGGGGATGGGTGTAGCATCATCGCCTAAAAGGAAAAGATCTCAGGTTGCTCATGTTCATGAATTCTTGAAAAGGAAAAATCGCCGCCGTACTTTGACAAAGGTTTTGGAGAGTACTACTATGGTGTCTGTGCCTGTTGTTTCTGAACAATTTTCCAGTCCAACTGGATCCTCTTTACCAGTAGCATCAGAAAGCAAGGTTTCTGGATTAGAATCTAGTGAATCAAAGAATAACAACTCAGTTGTGATCAATAACAACTCAGATAGTAATGGAGTTTCATGCGAGAATGAAATATTGTTGGATGCATCTAAGCATCGTACTGATGCTTCCTTAAATTGCAAACAGAAGGACGCTGAAGTTTCTAGCATGGGGGTTCCTGATAATGGGTCTTTGCAAAAGTTGTTTGATGTGCCTCTTGTTGCTGAAGAAAAGCACTCAGCAGGTATGTATTAACCTGCTTTTGGTTGTATTTATTCTACTCATTTAATTACGTAGACATTGATTAGGATTTTAGCTGTTGGATTTTCTGGCAAAAACTGAGTTGTTATTACCTCCGGTTTTCCTTATAAAAGCTTCTCTAGAAATTCCCTCCAGAGTGCATGTTTTTACTATTTTCTGAGCTAGTAAATAAACCCACAAGTCAATGTCTCCATGATGGGTGGATAAGTTCCCTGAACATGCATATAATCTTGGTCTGCCTGCTCAATCATTTCTTAACGTTAATAATGTATTCATCACCATGTAGTTTGGCATATAAATGGAGCATTTCTATTTTCTGATCTAACATGCTTATATGTGAAATTTTCATTTCTACAGGCATGCCTGAGGTTGTTCCTGATGCATCACAGAAGGGAACAGCTGGTGCCGGAGCCCAATCCAGCCAAAGTAGTCATGTTGAAACCATATATCCAGGGAATGAGGAGCACAATGAGTCGGGCTCTACTGGTTCAGCTACAGCAAACATCCATCCTATCAACCAGAGGATAGAGAAAAGCACTACCGAGTGGCAGTTAAAGGGGAAGAGAAATTCTCGGTCGAGGAAAGTGGATGTTGATGATGAGGCAGAAACATATGTCGCCTCTAACGATGTCAATCGGTCCCTAGTTTCAGACGGTGGAGGCCATCATGTCAAGTCAAGACCAATTACAGAAACTCAGGTCGAAGAATTTCGTGGTTGGAGCTGGAATGCTCCTCCAAAAGAATCTCGTAGAAGAGGACCAACACCAGAGTTGCTGGTTCCCCAGAGGTTACTCCCTTATCGTCAGTCTCGCTTCACAGTCAATCCAAAGTACGACTCCTCGGACTTCTCTCTTAGACACCATATTGCTGGTTCCGCCTTGTACGATGTCACTGTCAAGGTGAAGTCCAGCTACCAACCTCAGCGCGTCCCTTATATCTCCCTGGTGAGCAAGTTAAATGGGCAACCAATCATAGGTCACCCCATCACAGTCGAGGCATTAGACGATGGCTTTTGCAACAATCTATTCGTTGTCTCTGAATGTCGTAGCAGCAGTTCCGAGTTGGACTACAACCTGAGCGACGATAAACATGTTGGCACTGTTTATCAGCAACGGCCACACAGGCGACCGCACAGTAAGCACCGGTCAGCGTACAGTTTACCAGCAAAACCTCCAAGATCAAAGAGGAACGGATTTTTGTCCAAGAAGATCAGGAAGCTGTCCTCACTGACAGGTTCTCACAGACTAAGTAGGGAAGAGAAGAAACGAGTCACAGACAAACTCAAGGGCCCTTCTATAGCTTGTGTCCCATTAAACATAGTTTTCAGTCGGATCAATGCAGCCTTGACTAGCTCAGTGCGATACCCGCCCCGTTTGATTGCATCGAGCAACGTGTGAAGTTAGTTTTTGGAGATGGGAAAATTGTCTTCTTAGCTGCTGGAGATTTTGGTGACATTCTTGCTCTGAAACTATGCTAAGTTGTACATTCTGCACTGCAGGTAGAAATTCTTTTTACAATAATGGTGACATTTGTTTTTCATAGGAACTACAGAATTGTTGTAGAGGTGGTGGTGGTGTTGGGCTGCTTTTGCTGTGTATATATTGTAAAAGTAGTTGAGTCCTGATGATAATCAAGTTTCTTTCTTTTATTATTTTCTCTATTTTGTTTTTTGTTTTTTTTTTTTTTCTGTGGGATGAATTGAGTTCATATAACATGCTGAATTATGCATTGGTAGAGTGTTTTTAGGGGGTATTTGGTCAAATTTTAGGATTGAGTTTTTGATTGTCTTAGATCTGCCAATGAGGACCAGGACTTATATTATTTGATTGGTAAGGTTATGTCTTACAATTATAAAGATTATTGGTTCAATCTATTTTTGTAGTGGTTTTAACACATAGTCTATTCTAATTACACAAATATCTTATGTTTTTGTGAAATTACAAATACACCTTCAGAGGGGTGTTAGTATAATATACTCAAAAGGTGTTGTATAAAATTCCACTTCCAAATATAGGGCGTATTAGTAATTCTGCATAAAATATGAGATATCTGTGTGATTTAGAGACCTCTTTCAAAGGATTTCAGTTGTAATTTATCCTAAAATTAAATACATTGAAAAATACAACTCCGGTTCCCGTCCATTAATTTTGTACAAACATATGCGCAACTTAGTTTGGGCTTTAACTGAATCTTGGGCCACTTTCCATACGGCCCACTAACTATCTACTTATTTGGACTCGGCCCAAATTCATCTTCACATACATCCAACCCCAACATTCAGCATTCCTATACATAAACAAAAGGTCCTACTGAAATCACAAACAAAACTGAGAAGCTGATGATGTATGCAGATAACTCAGACTGTCATAGTTACATCTCAAAGGTTGTCTTCATATGAAGTCCTCCATTCTCCTTCTCGCTGTAATTTGATCTCCAGTTAAGAGCAACCTTTGAGCTGAATCGTCGGGGTGACTCGTGTTCATGTTGTGGCTGATGATTGAACCAAATTCTCCCGCTTCGGTTGCCAACATCGATCCCCGGCATCAGAGCTTGGCTTGAATCCATCATGTCGCCTTTGAGTATCCGAAGAACCTATGTTTACGAGATAGAAAAGAGGTGCAACGAATAGCATGTGTAGTTAGCTTTCAGGATTCAGTTCTTGAAACAATATTGAAGCATTTTATAGTCATCCTAATTTATATATAGTCAAGGGATGCTGTTGGAGGGGCAGTTCATGTCCGAACTAAGTAAAAACTGTGTGTCCTTGTGTTTGATGTCCCCTTTATGTTTTCTAGGCATAGAGGGGGTTTCTTACCTGAGACATGCGAGGTCTTGCCTGAGGATCCCGACGTATGCACAAAGATGCAGCTTGCAACATACAGTAAACCTCGTGCTCTGAGTAGTTGTTTCGTAAATGTGGATCAACCAGTTCATCAATGGCATACGCTTCCAACAATGGTCGTGCCTGTTATATCAGATTATGTTACGATTTACCGCCTCCTGAAAACATTTCCTTGTTCATTGTGACAAATGCAATGCTTCACAGGAAACAGAGACGTACCCATTCTGTAAGGCACTGCTGGCCCTTAGGCCTGTTGAGATCCACTGCTTTACGACCAGTGACGAGCTCCACCAGAACCACGCCAAATGAGTAAACATCGGCTTTTTCTGTGACCTGACCACTTTGAGCATACTCAGGCGCCAAGTACCTGAATGAAACATAGAACTTAATGAGTTTGGCGTTATTACAATTGCATGGACCATTGTCAAATGAGTACATGAAAGTTACCCAAATGTCCCAATTACTCTGGTTTCGACTCCAGTCTCTCCATCGGGTTGCCACCGAGCTAGACCAAAGTCTCCCACCTTGCAGAAAACATTATTGAGCTAAGATAAAGAAACGCCACATGCCACCTCAATTATTCTCAAAATCATGCGAAAACGTGACAGAACATATATTTTTAGCAAGCCCGAGAATGGAAGACACCGAGGGGAGGGGGGGACAATGCCATAGAAACTTAATCATCAGCCTCCTCAACGAAGCTTTAGAAAACATGGCAAAGATTTTGTTATCAACTACAAGGACATGTCAAAAGTACATATTCACTTTCTTTTAAATCTTTCAACATTACTATTAACTACATCTGCTAAATCTGTTGGATGATTTGAAAGTCATGAGAATGCTGATTTTCATACTGTGAATTTTATAATTATGAAACAGTAAAAAAAACCACTATGTCAGAGATCGAAATAAGAATGGTAGGTAACTTGTACCAAAGGTTCAAAATCATGGGTAAAATCAAATGTTGTTGGGCCGCATGTCTCGATGCACAATGCAACCAACTCTGCATTCTTCATGAATATCGGCAATCGCTCGAGCCTGCCAAACTTTCCAAATCCTGCCGTGCGTCCATACTCCTAAGAAACATTTGAGGATATTGAATACAAATCAGCTAGAAGTCAGGAAAGCATACCATAGATAGAATCAAGAGATCCATTGCAAATTACTCGTAAAAAGTCTTCTACCATCTTCAATGCAGAAACCAATCAACATAACGACATTCCGGTGCTGAGCACAGCTTAACACTTCGACTTCCGAGCAGAATTCTTGATCGCCTTGAGAACTTGCTAATTTGTGTTGCTTGACTGCGATTGCCTGGCCATCTGGAAGGACTCCTCGGTGGACAGATCCAAACCCGCCTTCAGCTAAAAAGTTGGCTTGTGAAAAACCACCTGTAGCAAGCTCCAGCTCAGCATATGAAAACCACCGTGGAGGCTTTCCAAAAACGGGAGCTTTATGTTGACATATAGAACACAAGGGTGGGGGTCCAGGCGGTGCAGTTCTCGACAGGGAAATCGCTTCTCTCAAACTGCCACTGAAATCCAGATTAGACCTATAGCTCGGGGATCTGAATCCAGGTTCTTCATCAAGTCTAGAGAGCTTTTCTAGCATGGCCTTGGTTGCAGAATTTTGAGACTGAGTACTAGACACTCCAGAGCTCTCCCCGAGATGTTTGGAAGATTGTCGATGTGAGCTAACAACTTGTGCTATCCAAGGTTGGAACCTCAAACTTGACGAGGATGATAGATTTTCCATGTCGGAATCTGAACTAGATTCATCAAGATCCCGATCTTGTTTTGTAGCTAATTGTTCCTCTTTCTTAAGGATGTCTTTTGTTTCCGTAATGAAGAATGGTGAAGTTCCAGGATCAGAGCTTGAAACTGATGAAGTTCCAGCTTCAGTGGCGGTGAATGTCTCGGGGCTACTTGAGGGGGTAACAAGTGGACCACGTCTTGAACTCAAAGAATTGTTTTTGCTTTCTTGTTTCTTAGATGATTGATCGTGGTCAGAGTTTATCGCTTCTGGTTCCTTTATACCTGATCCAACTAAATTCAGTCGGAGAACCTTGGGTTGGGAGCGCTTCATAATGACAATGTTGCATTGCAGCTCCGCCATGCAGCTCTTTTCCTCATTTTTAAGCTGCCTGCATCGTATTGAAACATAAAGGTCAGAAAAACTGCTATAATGGAGAGCTCTTCTACAATGTAGATGCCTCATTAAACAGGACTCTAAATATTACTTATCCAAAACAACCCAATTTGCTTGATTTCTCTTCGCCTCCACAGCCACTGCTCCACAGGGATTCCCCGATACAATCTTTATCTTTACATTGATCTGAAAATATTATGAGCAAAACCACAGATCAGAATTATGTTAGCATGCAAAACTCAAACATAAAAGATTACACATTAACAAGATACTCACTTTATTAGGATCATAAACCTCATGAAGCTGAAGAATCATCTGAGAGCAATAATCTGTTATGTCGGACTTTTGTTCCGCGCTTGTACCAGACTGTGACTTCCTGTGTCCACTGGCACAATCTCCAGCAAATCTTGGGAACCCCCAAAATTTTCTACCTGATTAAGGTGGTGCAAACCATTATCACATCAATCAGTTCCAATGATGGTTGATCTGCATTTCATTCAATAAAAGGAAAGAACAACAAAAACTCAAAAATCAAGGGAGACACAATCCTCTTTAGTGCTACTATTTCAGGCTTCTAGTTTGTAGATGTGTTGCAAAGTCCACGAAATCTAACCAGAAAAAACATAAAATAGAATATATTCCTGTATTGTGCATCTAGGCCAACTGAGTTGTGGATTGATTGATGAATCATGCCACAGAGCAAACTAACTTCACATTTCAAAAACTAAAACCCCATTTCAGAAAAAAGAGAGAAGGTGACTGCAATACACAGAAATAGGGAGAAAAGTCGATCCGGAATCGGTTGAGATGTTGCTTACATATGGATGCCTATATTAGAAGAATCGAGGTGACAAGAGAAGTAAAAGAAGTCAAGATTCTTGGGAAAAACAGACATGGAACCAACATATACTAGAGTGTCTCACCAGAGCTATGTGAAGAGACAACTACAAGAAGAGTAATGCAATCCCCAGGCTGAACAACATGAGTTAGTGCCCAGACCAGAGCAGTCTTAGGAATCCTTTGATGCCTTAACAGCCACCACAACCTTCTCAGCGTCATCAGAACCCTTTTCCTGTTTCCCACCTTTCTTCAACTCTCTACTCATTAGGCCAAAAGAAAATTATCCCTTCCCAAAAGATTCAAATGAATAACACTATTCTTTTAAGAGACACCACAGTTCAAGCAGTATATGAATGTTTCCACATGAAAGAGCAAGAACATATTAGGTGCATTATTATGCCCTCTACCCCACCGCTAAAGTTGTCATGAACCTCATGTCATGCATATACAGCCAAAATGCTCACTGTCTCAATGATGCAACTGCACCAGAATGGCTCCCCAGAGTGACAGGACCCTTGGACCAAGAAAAATTTCCAAAAGAAAAATTGATTTTTCCCTTTATATTGCTTTCTCTTGCCAGTTAAAGCAACAACTCAACAACTGCAGACTTTTCTAGATACAGTACAAGGCCATTTTTGAGACGGACTGCAGACAGAGAGTTCTCAGAACTAGTTCTCTGTTTGGCACATGAACTTTGTACAAGGCAAACGACAGACAAATGCTTCCTTTCCTTTTGCCCACAACTCCATAAACAAAAGCAAACAGTAATAGTCTGCTTCCAAATCAGAGAAGTCCAAAATGAGGTAAATTTTTTGAAAAATGGAAAGGCATCAAGGTGAAAATTGAGCTCAGAAAAATTCAGCCACTGTCTCTTTCTTTTTTCTTTAATAATTGGAAAGCTGGAAAACGTGAACTCAGATTCTTCCAAAGAAAACTTCAAGATTTTCCTTTTGCGCTCACAGACTAAAATAATGCTTTTGCTTTTGGGCTTTTCACATTAATCAAACTCATCTCCATCAAAAGCCACAAAAGCAAGAACCCATCAAAGAAACATTGAAATGACACTAGAGTTAGATTCATTATTGAACATAACTCAAGTATTCAGCCAGAAAAGCCTAATCTTTAAAGTGTCATTCCTGCAAAAAAAAAAAACAAAAACAAAAACAAAAGCCCACAAACCAATCAGCACAACCAACTCTTGCAAACTGTTATACTGCCCATATGAGTACACAAAGATGCAAAGAAGAATTGTCAAAGAGTAAATGGACTTTCTGCTTTTAGTATCTTTCTTCCTTTCTTGCTCCTTCTTTCACATCAAACCAGCTCAAACAAAGACGACAATGCTATGAACAACATGACACAAGAAAAGATAAAAATGTGTGTTTGTTTGTGTGAAAGAGATACAGAAAGGGATATCACATGGTTTGAGATATCAAGTTGAACAACCTCAACAACTCCATCCAAATTGATGTAATGTACCCAAAAGAAGAAAAAAATCATGAAAGCCCAGATCAAGATAATAGTAAAAATTCTTACTTTTTGATGCTATGATGATTCTTGAAAAAGAATAGAATAATATGTTTAGTATGTGTTTTTGTGTGGGGAAGTAAGAGCAATGATGCACTTACTTTTGTAACAGTGACAACTTAACGTTGATATGGAAAAATGCAACACAAATGGGCCTATATACACAATTTCTTTTTATCAGCAAATAGGGTTTTGGTTCTTGATTCCTCAGTCCTCACAGACCACCTTCTTTCTCAAGAATGCCCTTCCCTCCCTATGAAACTACACCCTTAACCCTTTCCTTTTTTAATCCATTTTATTATGAAATCTTTTTTTTAATTTAAATCATATTAATTATTAAATCCTTTATCGAGTTTCATAAATTATGAACTCGATATATAATTAATTAAATTTAGACGGCACACAAAAGATATCTAAAAACAAGAATAGTTGCATGCACATACTCAGTGCGAATTGAAGTAAGAATGGGACGGATTTAATTTAAGATTGTTAGACAGAAGCAAATTATAAAATTATTAATTATAAATTTTTAAATCACAAAATTTATACGTAATTAGATGAACTCAAAAAAGTGTAAGTGTAATCCCTTTATTTGATGGGGTGAGGTGAGGTGAGGTGAGGCGAGGCGGAATCGGTGGTGAGCGATGCAGTGAAGTAAAGCTGAAACGCCTTTATTAACCGGCTCTGCACTCACTCAACAATCAGCTTATTATTGAAAGTCCCTTCCCCCCACCAACTGCACCTTTTGCATTAATCTTCAACATCCTCACGCTTCCAAATATTTTGTAAGATATTTGAAATTTTATAAAATAGCGATCAGTATAAATTAATTATGGTTTTATAATAGTTATTATTTGTTGTTTTTGCAAGTGGGATTAAAATATTAGTCATAGTTAAAATCAAGATAATATTTTTGTCGTAGCTAAAAATTACGATAAATATTGATTAATCGTGGTAAAATTTCATATTTTTGCATTGTATGTATTTGGATGCATCACCTTATGCACGTCGAAAAAATCAAGTATTAAAACTTATATATGTCATACTTAATTAAATTAAATAATTAAAAAATACTGAATTTGACTTCTTACTCCAGAAGATGAGAAAACATCTATTAGTTGTTTTCTTCTCTTTTTCTCAAATTTTCTTCTCTAACATCTTTCAACAAAAAACTCTGAATCTATATTTCAAACTCTATTTGCTTATAATAATAAATTAATTGTGTATATTTTTTAATCAGGTACGTGGAGTTACACTTAACCTTAAGACATTTTCATGATAATTTTGCTCTTCATTTTACGGTATCAAACAGAAAAATATATATCTAATCTTATCGGTACAATATATTTTTAAATTTTGAGATTTTTTATATCACAATGTTCATATCATATTATTTATTATTATTATTATTATTATACCTATATTCATATTCTTAAAATTTAAACTCAAACAAGACCTGGTGGTCCAATATATTGAAACCCATAAGGGCGACCATCCTCCCATTCCCTAGTATGATAGTCTCTGATCAGCGTAGGTTTAAATGGAGGCGTGACGCTCAACTACATGCGCAGGTTGGCGCATTCAAAGCAACCAATCGCTCCATTTTCTAAGGTGGCAGACAGTGTCTACTGCGCTCTCAATGGGTATTGGTGAAGGGTAGAAATCAGAGTTGCCCACATCCATATCAATAAACACCCTTCTCCACTCTACTTCACCCATTTTTATGTATGTTCAATAAAATTCAATTTATTCTTCTTTCAAAATAGATTATTTTGTTGGGTTAGATTTTGGATTCTGCTTAATTCAGAATGAGTCTCAAGTTTTACTAAAGATAAATATAATAAATTTCGGATCCAATTAAATTTGTCTCTCTTGTCATCTCTAATTTCTAAAAGACTCTCGAGAGGGCATGCCTCGAATGAACATACGACATGATGAAATTTTCTAATTATTGAGAGGGAGAGAGAGAGAGAGACATGAGAAGAAATAGATTTCTATAAGTATTTGTCCTAATTTTGGGCTAAGTAAAGTGTCTGGATATCTGCAACAGCTTCTATTTTTATGGTTTAAATAAACTGTAGAAAAAATTATAAGTTAAATAATAGCAAAAATGGTAAGTGTTTAATAACAAAAACTTAAAGTAAAACAAAAATTGAAGTTTGAGTGCTTAAAAAATGGAGTAATATTTAATTTTACTAATAAATTGCAGAAGTCGATAAGAAGCTGCTTACATATATTTTGATATCAATCATTTTAGTTTAACTAGTTAAAAAACATAAATATAATATAAAACACTATTTTATGCTTATTTTCAACCACAGTTGATTAGCGCTTATTTTAAACTTTATCAAACACCATTTTTGAATTACAATGACGGCGTCTAAGCGGCGGTTCCACTGACTCAACAGATGACGCACTCAGATTGGGTCCCACTGCACGGATGCAGGGTTTGAACCTCGGAAGTTATAATTTTATAAAATCGAGGGGCTTTTGAGTAAATATTGTTTAATCAGCCGATCGGCTTTTTGTCATTATCGAATAACGACGAAATTAAGGGACGGACAGAAGGTGGTAATTAGGTAAGAAAATCTATCTTTTATTATCATAATCTAATCCTCAATCTCTGAGCTCTTTTTTTAAGTTTATGAGCTTTTCCATTGGATTAGATTCAAGATTCTAAAAGGGTTGTTGCAGCAAGTTTATTGTAATTGTAAAAATAAAAATATATTTATTTATTTGATTAATGATTCAAGATACATGCTTTCCCCTAAAATTCAAATGAAAATTTTGTTGAAAATTGAAATCCGAGTAACTTAAAAACCCCATATGAAAATATTATAAAGAGCCATTGCAAAATAGTGATAAATTATTTATTAATCTTTCTTGGACATGACCCCAAGCAAGTAATAATTGAAGGTTTTTAGATTCAAAATTGGTCATCGGGATTGGGGGGCCTAACAAAAGTCCTAACTACAATGGCATTGGGGCTAGTGGGGGTGCTTTTGTTATTACATTATCTAAACAAAATAGGACATTCTTGTCCCTCAAAACCATGGGCCATATTTTGGTGGTCCAACTCTACCATCTATTTGTATTTAACAACAAAATTGATTTTAGTACATATGTTTCGATGAATTAATGTAATAGTAAAATGTTTTAAATGCTTGATTAATTGTGTTTTCCTTAATTCAAGTACATTGGTACATCAAATGTTGCATTAGTGTGTTTTTTGGTACCAATACCTTATTTTTTAGGTCTTTGTTTTTTCTAAATTGTTTATTGTATTTACACATTATATAAGTATATGATGTAAAATACAGAGTAATAAATGGTATTGTAGATTATTCATACGAATTTTGAGTTTGTAAAAATAATTATATGTGGTGTGTAAATATTTTGTTATAATCGACCCGTCACTAATAATCAATAATGATAATTATACACAATTAATTTGTAATAACAACACACACATATAGATATATATATATAACTTCCACATTGCATTATTGCAACGTCAAAATCTAGCAAATTATATTATTGTGGCCCTCCACACTTTATCCAAACGTCTTCTCCTATTCATAAAAATATAATTATATTTATTGTTTAAATCACGTTATCAAAATGAAAAATCAAATACGAGAAAAGGTAAAGTGCAATTTTATTAGATATGATAATAGAAAGTAGTAAAATACGCAAGTGTGCGAAGCTCTGATAAGTTACTGCAGATGTAGGAGAATTCATAAAAAAAAGTTATCATAATAAAACTAATTTCTAAACCATCTAATATTTATTCTTTGAGTTTGATTTATTTTTTCTTATTTTCTGCACGCGCTTCATAATCTATGAATTGATTATCCAATCATTTTTCAGAGTATATATTTTTTGGAATTTGAACACATGATCTTATATCCTAACGATTTAAACCTTTCTTATCAGGCCAAGAATTCATTGGTCTCATGAAGACAATCCACTAGAGATGTCCATTAGGCCAGATTAGCCTATGGTCCATTGGGCTAAATTTTAATTTTACATGTGGGCTAAATTTGGCCCATTTTAAAGCCCACATAAACTATATAACAACAAGATGTGGTTCTTTAATTAAAGAAAAAAAAAAAAAAAAATCTGCACGAATTGTTACCGTATCAAAAATAGACATAGTGCCATCATTTAATGCGGATAATTATATTTGCTCCCCTTATCTATATTCTATTTATACAAATTATTTATATTTTTTTGCATAATATAAAAAATTAATGATAGTTCATGTAATGTTGTTGATGTATTAGTGAGATTTATGCATAATTTTTTTAAAAATAGGAATGATTTATGTAAATAAATTATAAATTAGGATGTATAGAAGTAATCATCCTTATAGTGCAAATCACAAAACTAAACTATTTTAAATACATGATTACTGGAATTTGAGAAAAATATTTTTTGCAGCAGGTAAATTTAGTTTCATCGTATCATAATTTGAAGTTTATAGTATGGACAGAAAGCCTTTTTCAGTTTTGCTTTTTAGCACATTCAAGTTGCCATTTGTATATTATTAAGAAAATAATAGTAGAAATTAATTGTGATTATATGAAGATGTTTGACCTAAAGATTTTCAGTGGATTAGTAGGTGGCAGCTACCAAAAGATGCAATAAAGAAATAAATAATATTGGGAATTTAAGAAATGAAGAGGAAGGGGGTGGGGGGACAGATAAGAATAAATATTTGGGAAAGGCAAAAGTTGAAATCTGTCTTGCTACTTTTGAAGACAAGGATGGGGACATGAACATTACTTTCATCAAACTTTAATTTATCATCTGAAATTAACAAACTTTTCAGTTGCTAATAATATGTTTATGACAGAGGCCAACTGCAAATGCTATGCCCTCACCCTATATCATCCAACCCAAATACCCTAACTTTTTCATTTGCAATAATATATATCAACTCCACTATAAATACTTTCATTTCATACAAAGACACAGAAATTCAGCAAAGCATAAGGTACAACCCTTGTATAATGCTCCTTGATTGTCTCTCCATCACCATAATTAGATTCCTTCATATCACCACCATTCAAACTATAATATATATATATATATATATATATATATATATTTCTTTAAAAAAAAAAATAGAAAATAGAAAATAGAAAATAGAAAAAGAGCAAATGAGATCATCTATAAATCATTTTCGCTTTTACCTTGATATTGCTACTGAAAATTTGAGGAAGGTGTATAAATAGCAAGATCAGGCCAGGCGTTGCTGCTGCCACCCCAACCACCATCATCATCACCATCACCGCCTCCACCACTCTGAATGTTCAAGAATCCATCAGCATTACTGCTTTCACCACTCCTAAGTCTAACCCCACTTGTGGATCCGCATTCTGACCCGAACCCGTATCGCCAAAATGCTCCAAACCCGACCCCGTTGGAGTCAGCCCATCAAGCAAATTACTAAAGTGCCCACCACCTGACGCCAGCAGCAGTGAGCTGAAACTCCCACTCACCTCTTCGAAATTCCCCAACTGCCCCCCGAAATCGTCTCCCTTCAGAGGCAACGTTTCAGTCATTTCGCCGCCGTTGTTCCCACTGTCATTCTTGCTATTGTTAGGTGCTGCGGCGGGGCGTTTGGCGGCAGCGGAGGATGAGGAGGAACCACGCTTGGCGTTCTTCCTTGAGCCACCGCCGACGGGGATGTTCCTCAACGTGCCGCCCTTGGTCCAGTACCTTCTGCAGCTCTTGCAGAAGTGGCGCGGCTGGGAGAGGTTGTAGTTGTTGTAGTAACAAAATTTAGTGTCGGTGGAGTCACACCTAGGGCATTTCAACTGCTCGTGCTCTGGGAACTGCGGCTGTGCTTGTGCGTTGATGTGCGAGTAAAATGATGAATTCTGCATCCTTCTGACTCAAAATTCGAGCTATGATCTTTGACCGGGCCTGTCGCAAAAATGTTGAGGAATCGAGGGTTTAAGCAAGCAGAAAACAAAAGGGTGATAACCAATTTAGGGTATTTCAAGAAATGGGGAAGAAGAAGAGAGTTAGAGAGAGAAAGTAGGTTCGATGATGTTTGTTTGGTCTTCTCCTCTTCTTATGGTGATGATGTGAATGATCTCTGAAAGTCCGCGTGAGAGCGACGACGCGACATCATGATATGTACATCACACACGATATATACATACATACATACAGAGACTACTATATATGTAGAACTAGACAGAGAAAAAGAACAGCAACACACACACTACACGCACTGGGTTGACAGTCACTCTCAAGTTGGAATGTTGTGGGATTTTTTTATTAACTACTAATATATAACAACAATTACATTCTTCATTAATTATACTTAACTAATTTTACACTCCATGATTTAATACTTAGCTCCGTTTAGTTTTTTTATACGAGTTATTTGAATGACTGAATTATAAAAAAAATTACATATTAATTATATTCTGTTTACTTGGATAAATTTGAGTTATTCAACCCAAACAGTAATTAGTATCAGACTCTTGAGTTAGAAATGAACATTCATAATGCAAAATGAACATCTTATTTGAGTGTATTGAACTGCTTATAAAATTTAATAATAAAAAATAATTGTAATATACTATAATTAATCCTTGATCTCTAATACGATTTGATTCAAGTAATGTATGAATTTTTGTCGTTGGTAATTGGGGGTGGTGTGGGTTAATGGGCCATCACACAATATCAAGTGATGTGGTATAGCATACTGGTCGCTACATCACACGTTTATCTTTAAAAATAGGGTAAATTACATCTACCTCCCCTGAGGTTTCGCATAATTACAAATACCCCTCGTTGTTTGAGAAATTACAAATACCCCTAATTTTAACGATCGTCTAACAATTACCCCAATCTATGCATTTTTTATAGTGAACTGACCAAAATACCTTATGAATTAAAATTTATAATTTTATTTATTTTTTTTAAAAATATTTTTTTATCGACTAAGGCGATAATTTTTTTATAATTTTTAAATTTTTTTCATCCATCCCATTCAATATTTTTTATAAGATTTTAATTTTTTTTTTAAAAAAATAAAAAAATACTGTAAGGGCAAAGTTGACATTTCTATGCCTCCATCCAAGGATTACATAATTTTATCAAACATTAGGGGGGTATTTGTAATTTTTCAAACAACGAGGGGGTATTTGTAATTATGTCAAACCTCAGGGGAGGTAGATGTAATTTACCCTTAAAAATACGATGATTCATTAAAGAAGAGACAAGTTTGAAAAGGTCCAAACAAGGAAGAAGAATATATTCAATGGGGAGAAGAGGGAGTAATATTATAATTGTGATACGTAATGTTATGGGGTGAGATTATTTAATGTGTGAATAAAGCAATATTTGTCATAACTACTTCTTCTTCTTAACCTTAAACATGTGATTATTAGGTTTAGAAACAAAGGAAAAAAAAGAATTGTAAAGACCCAACTTCTGTTTCTTTCTAAGAGACACAACGCCACTAACTAGGACCACATTAATCAACATCTTCACCACCAATCTTTTCAGATATTATATTATTATTATTGTAATTATGGCATTTCTTAATTAACCTTTTTCGCATATTCCTTGTGTTTTCGGATCTAGTGAGAGTATAATTTCTTGCCACAACACATAATTCTTCATAAACTTTTGCAATTTTCACTAGTTTCATAATATCTAAAGTCATAATGTCCGTTTATTTCTCATTTTAAGAACAAGATTACAGATCAAACCCCATGGAATCTGGGCCGCAGAAATCCGTAACTGCAGGATAAAGCGGTGGTGGAGTGATGGACCCAGGCCCAACACATGCCACGCCCATCATCATCACATCTATGTAAGCACTTCCTCTAATTATGAAGTAGGGTTTGTTGATGACCCATCCACATTTGATACTATTAACCTTAATTTAAGGAAAACAATCAAATCATAGCCACATTTGTTGATAAGATTCACAAACACAATCTATCCCCAAAGCACACTGCACTTCGCCTTAGCTTCAGAAAGCCATTACCAGTCTCCTAAGCTAAGGCTAATAATGCACGAGAAGGAGCATTTTTATAGTTAAAGATGAAAAATACATTGTACAAATTAATAGAAGCCAAAGAGTTTTGAGTACTTTTACAAGAGAAGAGAGAAACATCAAATGATGAGAATCTATAGCCAAAATCATCCTAAAATATATCGAAGCAAAAGTACGAGGCTACCCATAGGAAGTTAATAAACTTAATGGCCTGCAGGTTAGCAGCAGCTCCTTTCCAAGAAGATTTTCATGTGAAAAAGAACTACATTTTACCTTAATTCTACGGACAATACGACATCTTTAGTTTTCTTTTTGGGTTTGGTTTGTAGGGAGAGCTACAATCACATTCCTTCCTGACTTCTACCCGACACAAATATAAGAACACAATTGCATCTATTCCTTTGAGCAGAGGGGCCAAAAACAATAAAAGAAATACGGTGGGTGAAGGAGGGGATGACAGTCTGCTCAGATACAAAGACACGTTGCTTGCTCCAGTTGTCAAATCTACCATGGAACTTGAAGTTCAAAGCCTGTGCTAGAGAGGTTTATGCGGTAGGTGGATTAGATCCTCAATTTGCTGAAAGAAGCATTTCTCGAATAGCAACCCATTAATGTTTACCGAGTTTTCAGTTATTGACGACCTATGCATAGTACATATACAAGCTATTTGCAGCAGCACAAGCGATGGAGTTTTCAGATGGGTGCCATGCTAGGTGGAGCAGCTTCGTTGTGAAATCAAATGAATTCCCATTGGCATCAGCTCCTGGACTTTCTCCACCTGCAATCCACCAAAATTATTTTGAGCTGATAAAACACAAAGCAGTATCGTGCGCGAGATTCTTATTTAAAAGAAGCTAGAAATTGGGATTATGAAGTGACAGGGTAAAGGAAACCATACCTCTTCTCACAACACGAGTGATGCTACTGCTCAGGGATCTGGAAGGCCTGGAGGGGGTCTGGACCTGCCTTCTGAAAGGCCATCAAGCAATATATTAGCAATAAACGAGATCTCCAACGCAAATGAAAGTTCGGCTCACGAGTCAAAAACGTAATCTTGTAAAAGGAGGGTACCTCATTGGATTTTTGCTTGCTTCCAGAGTAGTTGCCTCAGTACTGCCCGCAGCACAACCAAATACGCGGAAATAAATTGCTGAAACAGTGTTTTCTTTTGGTTAGATAGACAAATATGAGAATAACAGTGATTAAAAACAAAAAGGAACTTGACCACACCTGTAAGAACCAGTAGCAACTCGAAGACCATCACCACTCAGGCAACATTCAAATTTATCAAAAATGGAATCATTTTCATACAAGTCGCACAGCTGGACAGTGTCAAAGTACATTTTAATCAACTCAGTAGTATTTGTAGAAAAATATCAGGTAAATTTGGTCCTAGAGTACAACAATTACCTTGGGTCTTAAATACTCGTGAACCTGGAAGGTCGCCACCGGACCAGAATCCATATTAATATCCCACAACTGAAACCAATAATATGGATCAGTGACGATCAAACTGACACCACAAAAGATTGAACATTATTATGCAATGAATGTTCCAAAGAAGCTGCAATAATTATGGATCTTCAACAGGAAGCAAACTAGAAAAAACACCAGACTTTAAAACAAAGAGTGTGTCGAGTTCATGCTGATTCCAACTTTTAGACAAGCCCTATACATGTTAAACTCCTAGCCACTAGTTTCAAACAGTATAATCTTGCGTTGTTGCTTGCTCATAGCAACATCGCATTTTTTCTATAACAACAGTATAGACACAGAACCTTGCATTATTCAGCATGCTTTACAGAACAAATTGTGTGCTTGCTTTCACCAACACCTTCCAAATTAAGGTGAAGTAGAACAGACAACTCCAAATAAGAAACCACAAACATTCTGACCAATTGAAGCATTATCACAACAACGCTAAAAGTGATGAAATAACAACAAGAAGACCGGACCTTAAGGGTCATGTAATCACGACTCAGTAGATATCTGCCATCCCTCGCAAACTTAACATCTGAAATTGAAGCAATTATCTCAGTAAAAAATGATCTCGAGCCAGGCGCCTCCTGCTCCTCAAATCTGTTCATGAATGGAACACCATTATCTTATTCATAAAGGGAGCAGTTTTAAACATTGAAACCAGAGTTAAGGAACACTGTTCTAGCAAGTAGCAACCAAAGGCAAACTTAGAAGTCCCACAGCCATCCAACACTTGAATTCAACTCTGGAGACAGTACTAAATTTCAATAATGAAGCAGGTTTTAAACCCAAAAAAGAAAAAGAAAGAAATTGGGCAGAAGCAATCATCAGGGGCCTGAAATACAATGATTACCAAAGAACTTACAGTTTAGAATGTGAATCGCACAATGCGGATTGTCGCAAATCAATGAGACGAATTGAACCCTTTGAACTACTATATGCTAACATGTTGCAGTGGGTAGGATGAAATTCTGCTGACGTTATCACCTCTGCATTAAGAAGCAACTATCAACCAATTGAAGCAAAAAGAATAATTACAATCATCCAGCACTAAGAAGATGGGAATATTAGGTGCAGTGATAGTATTAGGACCATGGAAGATCCCACCAAAAGATGAGGAAAACCACCCCCCCCAAAAAAGGTAGAAAATATTGAAACTATAAAGGAAACCAGAAAGAAAAATTACCAGTCAAATCCTCCATATTTGCTGGCTTCACATCAACAATATTGAAACTTTGAGTGCTTATTTCCAAGTTCCAAAGATTTATTCGGAGATCATCAGCTGATAAATGTCTCACCATCACTGGAAAGCATTACAGAAAAGGTTATACTAAGTGCAAATCCAAACAAAGCAAATTACGACACAGCAAGAAAAAGGGTGCCCAAGAAGACAAAGTACAGGTTTAACTACTAATCTATCAACAGCATCCTCCAGTTTGAAGGTGTTATGGACATTCAAGCACAAAATATTATGCAACTCATTGCTCATGTTAATCACAATGAGGTTCCCCAATTTAATAATAAGATGTTGGAAAAGTCAAAAAGAAGTTGAATGAACAACCAATCATGTGAACCAATTGACATGAGAGATTATAGGATTATGAGATTATTTCTGGTTGTCATTCACATCATATCCAATCTTTTATAGAGTATTTGGTCTATATTTTCCAAGGGGAACCAGAAGACAGTTTTTTATTTATATTCCTCTACTTATACTTTTGAATTTCCTCAATGCTGCAGTTGTACCAAACTGTGTGCATGAAGAAAAGCAATAACAGTTCAAACCCCGGAGAGTGGAGTGCATGGGCAGAGGGAGAGCGAATAGAGGCATTGGATGGCCAAAAACCTACACCATCTATCTTATCCTCTAATCAGCTCAACACTTCTTCCAGCAAATCTTCCTCACCTTGATGACTACAGAGTGGCTCTCCATGTCTCACAATTCAAATGAAGAACTTGGGATCAATATTTCCCAAGTCTACCTCACCTTGATGGCTGAAAAGTGAATCTCAAGGCCTCACAAACATAAATGAAAAACGTAACCCAACCAACAACTGCCCACAACTATGCTTCCAATTTCTACCATCTTTAAAATAGATCCTTGCGTTCCCATTTGTAGGTTGAGGATGTTGAAAGAGGAGTAATAATTAACAGAATCATCAACATTGTCAGATTTCTGAACAAATCTCACAGTAATGGCACTGAGTCGAAGACTTAAAGAAGTTGGTACACATAACACGTAGGTGAAAAAAATGGATCTTCACCTGTTATTAGAGATGGAATTGATATGGTAATCATGCGCATGAGCATAGACTCTCCTACATCTTGCAACAAGACTGGTCTCACTGCTTGTCACCTACAAATTGTTTACTGAATTCTTAGAGGAAATAAATACTGAGCATAAGAAAGTGGCAGACACTTAGCATTAAGCACCTAACACTTAATAACAGTGCACTTTAAAGTGTTCCTAGCAAATGCCATACAACGGCTAAGACTAACAAATGCATACTGACACGAATGGTTCTGAGCAACTCAGCTTCACAGCCAGTATTAATCAGATTTGACAAAATCATCACGACATGAGTGTGTCCCCCAAGGACCCAAACAAACAGAGGAATAAACAGATCGTACAAGTAATCAAAATTTTACACATTCAAAATGGACACTGATACCATGCGTTCTAAATAAATGGCAAAATACGTCAAACCAAACACATCCAAAGATGAAGCATGAAATCCTTAAATGATGGTAAAACTTAGCTGAGTTAAGTACAACTACCACTGGTAATCGGAGTGAGGGGATGCCCCCAGGTGGAAAGGACAACTCATTGCTCAAACAGCTGTAAGGACGATCTGAACAGCCACCATTAGCAAGATATGGCTTAGGACTAGAAGAAACACTAGAACTTGCAATACCACCGGTGGCAGCAGCTTTAGATGGGTCTACATTTATATCAGCAACTTTCTTGATTTTCTTCTCTTGGACCTGTTTAAACAAGAAAATGGAATCATCAAATAGAATATCCATTTACCAGTTGTCTACCTCAGAACATGAGGCCTTCAGGCTCGCATACCATCAACTGACGAGATTGAATACTAGCATGAGAGAGAAGAAAGCAGAGTGAAGCAGGGGAAAAAAACTTGACTAACTTAATTCCCACATTAATGTTACGAATTAATAACATCTCCAATTGGAGATGATTCGTCTGAAAAGTGCCAAACAACTTAGGGTATAGTAAAGATGGAATCTCCCAACACCAAGAAAATCAACGAAACAAGAATTGCATTTCTAATCAAAATAAAACCATCCTATGTCTAGGCCAAAAAGGAATTCTAGGAAATTAAATGCCAAAGAACAAATGTTACAATATTTATTCGACAGACACACAACAAATAAGCAAAAATATACATCGCCGAGTTGGTGGTCGTAATGGCACTAATGATTAGACCAAAAAACGCTCTTCACAGAGACATTGAAGAAAAAGAAAAAGGAAAAAGTCAAAAACTCAAGATCTGAAGCGTTACAAAATATGATAACTGAATCTTCACAACCACCACTACAAGATCTGACTAAGATGAGCACGATGCTTAAGACGCATTATGTACTGAATACCCACAAAATAAGGGTATTAAGACTATACATCTCTCTTTGCCATGAGAAAAAAGAAATGAATCAATATTTAAACTGTAGACCTCACCTTCCAAAACTTAATGGTTTTGTCATTAGTAGAAAGAAGAAAGAGGGCACCATTAGCCATCTGGCACCATCGAATTTTGTTGATTTTCTCCTCAATCTCCAAACTCTTGAGATAATCAAACTGAAACAAAAGAGACGCAAACGTTGTGACAACTCAAACTTCTTTTTACCTTTTTCTCTTTGGGGAAAGAGTGCAAAGAATTGAAAGAAGCAATAGCTTTAAGCAATCCAGTCATTGGAAAACAGAAGCCTCACTGTTAAATCGAGGCCCACATACTTGATAAAGTAATTATATAAAAACACACAGTCGGACCTGGAAAGCAACAAGAGGAGACGAGACATACCTCAGGCTCATGGCTCTGAAACTCGGTTTTGTAACGAAACTCTGGGTGTCGACTAACTGGATAGTCCATCCTCTCTAAATCTCTCCGACTTCCACCATGCTGCAAATCAAATTTGCAAAGGAGGATAGAGTTAAAACAGATGAAGCATAATCAACAAAACAGAATTCTTGTGTGCACCTCACCTCTTTTGTATCTGTCCTTTCAAATAACACCACCCTTCCACCACGATCGCCAGTAGCCAGATGGTCACCAGTCTTATCAAACTCAATGGCAGATATGATATCCACTGCAAAAAGAAACAAATAATTAAAGCAAAACCTACCAGTAAAAGTTTTAGACACAGCCATAAAATAGGACATTTTGGACAACTTTAAGTAGCTGATCACAATCTGCACCCCTGAATCAGCAGAATACTTCTTAAATTGAGTACCTAGCATGCTTGTTTCAAGTCACTGTAAGGACATGCATCAAAAGTTCAGTATTCAATCAATGTCAGACTTCAATATCTTATCATATATGAGAATCCATATGAAATATAAACAATCAACATTAGATCAAAGTATCGTTGAAGCTAATCAGCATATTCGACAACAAAATAGTAAATGCCAAAGGCTTCCAATTTAGATGCTTACAATTATTTTCATAACGAGTCTCTATTCCCCTCACAAGTCAATTTTTGCATGAGACGGATAATTGGAACTACAGAAGTCAGTGTGTTTGGAATAATTAGCACAGAAACAATATGATTCTGTTCATACATCCGCTAGCCTTCTCTTTTCCATCCACCTCCTCTTTGTGAACCAGTGCAAGAATTTGAACCCATCCAAGGTACATATTGCAAGTTATCACAAAGACAAGACCACCCATGCCTAACCTAATCCGAGCGGCATAGTCGAGCAAATTTAATTACTCCAGAACAGTCAATAAATGCAATATCACTAAAAATGGAAAACTTTCCCTTTCCCTGGGGAACAATTTTATACTCAACATTATTTTTGTTCATCTTTCCAGATATTACGCCGACGTATGAGCATGACACGGCATAGATTGTAGAAACTGCCAAGGCATGCCAAACAAAAAGCATCATTTCGGATCTCTCCACACTCCAGCATGACCGCATTTTGGCAAACACTTGTAAAGTCCTGGGCCATTTCAACCCAGATAATATTGCGGACATCCGGAAGCCAGAGACAATCTCGTGATAGGTCCCGCATTCTATGACCCAAAATAACAAAAAGAATTTAGCTGACAACTCCCGTCCAATATACCACCTCACAGTTAAGTTAGTTAACTGAAGATCCTCAATCCCAGCAGCATGCAACAATTGCAGCATATGTTCAAACCAAAAAATGCAGTCATAGATATACCTCCAACTATTCGATAACTGCTGCATGCAGAGAGTAAACAAGCCTGCTCTCATTTGGCCACAACATAAAAGTTTAATGCTTGCCGTTTAAGCCATGAAGCTCTAGATCTTCGTTAAATGTCAGAGTAGAGAAATTAAGTTCGAAGGCACACTACACACAATTACAAAGATAAACCCAGAGTAGAAAACATCCTTCTGACTAAAATCAAGTACATGCAGTAAGAAAAAATAGAATCAAACTGACATTCAACTTAATTCACTTCAGTCCAGCACTGCTATCCTCAAATCATCGACTGAAAAACCAACATGCAGATCACTCACGCCAAACCCAACCAATTACCATCGATTTCTACTAAATCAAGTAACTAAAGGATCCAAAAACAGATCAAAATCACAGAAGCCAAAACCCTAACCACAAGATCCAAAACCAAAGCAAGGAAATTCCTCTCTCATTCATTAAATTCTCATTCTTTACCTTCCTGTACTTCCTCGCCGGCCGTCCGCTCGCCGAAGACCTGAGAGAATTTCCATTCTAGCGGCGTAGGTGGACCCGCCGCAGCTGATGCCACCTCTCCACCATCACCACTGCTCATTTCTTCTCAACAATAGGAAACAATCAAAAGTACAAACAAAGCAACAATCAAAAAATATCAGACAGGACAGCCACTAATTCCCTTTTTCCTCCCTATTTTCACTTCATTAAGAAAAAGAAGAAAGAGAAAAACCCAAAAAAAAAAAAGAAAAAGAAAAAAAGAAACGACGATTTAGGGTTAAGGAATTGAAGAAGATCGGAGCTTCAGCAGCGGAAGGTTGGATTCAGATTCAACCATTTTTCAGTCCGTGTGTATATACAACATCGATTAGTACAATAAAAAGGAGGATTCAGATTTTCTCTCTCTCTCTCTAGATGTATAGATATATTGATGTGTGTGTAGAGTGAGGGGAGAAATTTGGGAATAGTTTTAAAAAAAAACTTTCAGTGTATGAAACCGTTCTTAATTTTCTCTCACCAGAGCTTTTCTCTCTCTTTCTGTCTAAATCTCTATCATTAATGTACACTACACTCTCTCCCCCTTATATATATTTTTTCCCACACTTGCTAATCTCACCCATCCTACCATACAATCACATCAAAGCTTTGACATGTTTGTTTCACATCTTTCCAAATAATCGTTTATTTAGTGAACAAAATTAAAATTAGTTTGCAGCTTATAAGTAAAATTATATGCATTATATTTTTTTTCTAAATAATTTAATTTCGACTTTCGAGCATTCTCATCTTTCACTGACTAGTTAACTTATGAGTTTTGTATAATTTATTCTCATTGTAAAAAATAACATAGAAACTTTTGAAGATATGCATAAGAAAAAATATAAGTAAAGATAATTTATTTTTTCAGATATAATTGTATCAAGAAAGGATTTGAAAAAAACAAAGTAATAGTTAGAGGTTGTAAGATTTTTTTCACATTTTTTATATTAAGAAATTGCTTAATGCTTGGAAAAAAGTACATTAAATATACGAATATTGAAATTATATTTGTTGAGCTTCGTATATTTGCTGATGTATAAAAAAATAACTATTATTTAACAATTAAAAAAATAATACGACGAAGTCAAAGTTACCGTTGGAAAAAGAGTCACAAATTTGATATAAAGATTTGCGTGAAGGCGACAAGTATTGATTATAGTGTCTAACATTACAAATACCGACTTTTATTAGAAACGTTAAGTACGTATTCATGTGTTGTTTCAACGTGCACAAATTTGATGATTTCTCCTGCATAAATACCTCCTTTAGCATTTATTTGACCTTATGATTAAGCAGATTAAAATTGCGTTTTGAGTACAAATATCATTTCTTATATTGCGTGGACCTTGCTTTAATTATCACTTTTGGAATCAAATTATATCAAAATCAAATTTTGGTAAAAGCTAGATTTTGTAGCTTGTAACCCCATTGCATTATCCAAAATCAACTATGCAATCGTGGGGATAATATGAGCCTTAGTATATTTCCTTAATGTTATTTTTTCTTGGTCCACCAAACAATCCCTATAGACTACCACATGTGAGTCAGGAGAATAGAGTAACACTGGGTGGAAGAAATAATGTTCATCAAATGACCAAAAAGCCCTTTGTCTTGTTCATCTTTACTTCTGAGGGGTTTGATTTTTTTCTGCAAGAGGTTGGATGAATTTTTGGTTGGGAGAAAAGGGTAATTTGTTGGGGGATGAGAAATGGTGTGTGGGAGAGGGATGGTTTATGCAACTGAAGCATGAATTTTGTGAAGCTTTTTGAGGAATTATTGGCTGCTTACTGAGCTTGTCATGCAGATGCAGGTTTTAAGGGGGGAATGGGAATCTAATTATGAATATTGTGTGGGAAATTGCGACAATTTGAACACACCACCATGCAAATGTCATGACCTCAACCAAACATCTTTTTGTTTTTTCCTCATTTTTTGGTGTGAAGAATAAATTCAAAATCAAATACTTCACCTTTGTTTTTCCCTTTCTCCTCTTTTGGATTACATACATTTATAAAAAAAACATCGATATTGTTTGTACAAATCATCCGTACTTTTAAGAAAATTGTACATACACCCCTAAGAAACACCAATATCAATACACAGATTATCCTTACTTTTTTGTTTTAGGAGTAACTAATGAAATTAATATAAAGATAATTTATGTAAATAAATCATAGATTATGAAGTATAAATGTATTATCCAATCATCTTGTTGTGACTATGAAGGTGGATAGAATATGGCATTTGTTACTTGGAAAATAAGCATATTAAATATTCATTAATTATTTTTTTGCTTAAAAGACCAATATTTTTCTTTAAATAATTGTTAGTATATGTTTTTCCCCAGTAACTTGCAAAATTTAAGTAAATGGTAAAACTAGACATCAGTTTCACCAACTTTTGAGTAAAGGTGACATGAATATCGCACCTGTTCTAGGAATGGGACATTTCTTGACAAGGTATGGCTGCAATTTGATGGAATAGAAACAAAGACACTTTTCGGCCCAATGAATTGAAAATGAAAATGAAATACAATTACTCATGAATGATGGGCCTCCACAAGCACCCATTATCTTGTAATTGGACTTCACCACTCTTCTCTTTTATAGCCGAATTTCCTAAAATTTAATACAATTGTAAATACACCATTACTTAAATATTATAAATACTCCACTAATTTAACGCTCATCTAACAATGAGATAATTTTCATTAACCTCCATAGCCTCTTATCCAATTTTTGTAATGAACTAACTAAAATGTCATTTTTGATTCATCAATTATAACTTGATATACTCTTAAAATTTTCTAAATTATTTCTATCAACTAATATTCCCTATCAACTATTTAATTTACTCACAGTCAGATTGTTTAATAGTAATTTTTGACTTTACCTACATAATTATCTTGGAAGGAATTAGTAATTTCTCAAAAATGAGAAATATTCTTAATTATGCCTCAGCTATCCTGTAATTTACCTTTAGGCCCGTAGGAAGAATTCCGCAGGGGGCGGCCAGGGAACGGAATCATGGTAATTCTTCTTATTCAGCCCAATAAACCAACGTAAACGAGCCGATATTTGTTTCAACTTTTTCATAGTTAGATTGAAGTCGATGGCACGAGGGTTGGTGATTGGATGGATATGTAAACTAAAGATGACACTTTTGAACCATTCTGGTTGATACCCAACAGCATCCGCCAAATCATACGGTGAAATAAGCAACTCATGAAGACATCAAGTGCCAATTAAATAAAATCTTCTTCAACTCCAAACGGGATAAATAATGTATTCTCAATGACTCAAGAGCATCAAAATTCTCAAACTGGATACCTGTCATAACTCACCTGGACCCGAACATAAGATGCCATAACTTCAACTAATGTGAAATTTGATGGAAAGCAAAACTGCAATAAGCTTTGGTGTTCTATTAAGCATACAAGAGCCCGGAGAGGACATTAAATAGCAACTCAAACCTAAACAGCCTGTCTATTCCTCTTCTTTGCGCCTGACTTGGCAACCTTGAGGCTTCTGTGCACAACACTCAATCTTGCAAGAGCTGCCTTCTTCAGATCAGGTCTGTAATGGTTATCCGCCACCTTCAATCAACAACGGGCAAAGTCAATATGTGACCAAGAAAACGAGATTCATATGCAAATTATCGAATGTAACACAACCGGGCATCCTTTTCCCTGGTAAACTAGTAGCGAATAGCATAAATGTTTGGTTACCATATTGTGAATGTATATTAGCTGTGGCATTTCAATAAAATTAAGCAATTATCAGAGTCAAGTGTTGTGTATTTAAAGAATATGTGGTTATGCAGAGTGCACGAGGATCTAAACAAAAGAGTTCCTAATGGATGTAAATGAAAAAGTTCAAGCCTCATTCATCATGAACCACAAACTGAGTACCATATTTTAATTGCTTGATTTATTCAGTAAAAAGAACTTAATCTTGACAAGATTAACTAAATTCCAGTAGTGATACAGCAATAAATTAAATCTCAATGTTAATATAGCAGCAAGCAGTGCAAACAAATACAAAATAAAAATAGTATACCTGGTTGGAAACAGCCTTTGCCATGCGGTGAAACTCTTTCTTCATGAGAGACTTGTTGAGCAATCTAGCGGGCTTGTTCTGTTTCTTTGTCTTTGTTGTGGCAAGCAGCACGGACTGATCCTTGCCAGGTTGAATAGTCACTGTTTTCTTGTTTGCCAACCCTACAATAATATTTCAATCGTATAAGCATATCAGTGCAACGTATAGTGAAAATTACAATCAATTTCACAAAAAATTACTAATACTATTATTCAAATATAGGATGAAATTTCCTTCAGGAATTACGCAGCCGGCTCATATTCACTTGAAAATAACAAATCACAGAAATAGAGCCAAATACAACCATACGAAGATCTTTCACTCGCCAATACTGCAACATCTAAAAACACGAGAAAAATTCCAGATATACAAAACAAAGGGGAACACATTGCTCAGCCATGAATATGTTCTAAATCCCAATCAATTACTGATTCCAAGAAGACATTTGACGAGAAAATCAAATAAACTGAAGCAAATCGCCTGCAAATGGCAGGAAAAAATAGCCCAGGAAAAATAAAAACAAAAAACCTGAGTGCTTGAAGGAGTGCACGTTGTAGAGATTGTTGGGCTCCTTGCTGAACTTGACGCTAGCAGTTCCATTCCCAAACTCCTTCACCAAAAACGAATTGTTCTTCTTCACGATCTCCCATATGAGCTGCCCCGGCACTGTCGCCATTTCTCAAACGCGAACCCTAAATTATACCAAGAAACTCATCATTACAATAACATAACAAAGCTATATCCATATAAATTGTCATGGCGATTGAGCGTTTACCTGAGAGAGAGAGAGAGAGAGAGAATAGAGATTCTAGGGTTTTGGTCTGACGGCTTTGGCAGTGAAGCGAGCTGTCGTGGGGAAGCGATTCAACAATATATGTGGGATTAGGTTTAAAACCCTAGAGAGGGACAGTCTTACTTCAATTACGAAAATACCCCCTCTTGTTTTCTTTTGATCATTCCCTATGACCAATAACAAATGTATAAATGAGAGACAATTTTAATTTAATATTTTTGTAATTATATTATATATTAATCAAATACAAAAAATATATATTTCTAGTTATATGTATATATATATATATATATCATATTGTGATAATTTTTAAATTTAAAAATATCTGTGATGGTTATTATTAATTAGATGCAATGTATTTATAAAGTATATTAGGAAATTCAGAATGATAAAAAGGACAATACAACGGAGAGAAAAAAAATTATGAAAAAAAAAATAGATGAGAGAAGAAAAAAAAATTCCACTTGTCTTTCTTTTTTCATATAAAGGTTAATTTAGTCCATACACATATTGCACATCAAAATGACTATTTTACACCTTTAATCTTGGTAATTAACGGCAGAAACACATCAATATACATAATTTAATATTTTATTATATTTATTTAATTAAATAAAAAATAAAATGAATAGCGGATCAAAATTAATAGAACTAAAATATTTTAAAATGTGTATAAATAAGAAATTACCAAAAACTACTTAAAAGATTTTGTTTAATTGGCATTGTAGTCAATTTACATTTTGCCACCATATTAGTTACTGTAAGGGGCTCATCTTTAATAAATAGTATAAATATAATATACACTTAGCAAATTCGAGGTTCCGTGTATATCTCAAAATATATATATAATAAAATATTATTTAAATTACAAAAAAAAAATACTTATAATTTAATAAGATAAAATAGTTCTAAAATATATTTATAAAATAAAATGTGCTAGTTAGAATGATAAGAAAAATATGAAAATTAATAAATTAAATGCAATTTACTTCGTGTAATTAAAAAGAAAAATTAAAGACCTCTCTATATGACAAGAAGAAATAAAAACTCCCCCTCAAAAATTGAAAAGCGGCACAAAAAAACCCCCTAACAGAGGGGAGTATGCATCATTTTTCATTTGTGTGTAGAAAACATATTTAGTTTTTTAATTTATTAAATTCGACACTTTTAGTCCTAAACTCACTTGGTGATTTAGAGCGTTGGCAAAAAAAAAAAAAAAGTGTATTCTTTCATGAGGAGATGTGGATAGTCAAATGCAATTATGCAAATAAATGGGTATTTCCACAATCCTAAAGTCCCACTTATACTCGTTACAATCCTAAATTCCCAACTTCTCCCCTTTCTCTCTGCAAACTCTAATTTTTAGCACAATTTATTGAAAAACCCAATTTCTCATCCTAATTCATGAATTGAGTTCTAATTTGTCTACTTCATTTCTGCCCTAAATCCGGTACTCAGTTTCATCCCCCAAACCAAAAAAAATAAAAATAGATTGTGCGAGTTTCAAATAAGGGATTTTAGATGCACATGTGTGCCGATTATTGTCTTTCTTTTGATCCAAAATATATTTTGACTTGATTAAAAAAGAATATGGCATTTTTTGGCAGGACATAATATTTTAGGGTTTAAGGCAGCAAGAGGATTTCGGAGAATTAGGGAACGACGCCTTTCTTTCAAATGTCCAAGTATATCTACGGTTGAATTGTGTTTCTGAGATCTTTTTTTTTTTTTTTTTTTAAACGGCATTAAAACTCGCTCTTCTTTTCCAGCAACAATTCATAATCACCGACAAACTCAGGACTAAATCTGTCAAATTTAATAAATTAAATGACTAAATGTATTCTATACAAATAAATCTAGGACTTAATTTGATCATTAGGTAATTACAAGACTAAAGGTACCAAAATTATAAAACTTACACAATCAAACTTGTTTTTTAAAAGATAAAGGATCAAAACTGCAGCAAACTTATACTTACACGACTAAAAATGAAAATGTGCCTTATTTTTCTCGGACTTTCCACGAAAACAATGAAAATGAAATGAAACAGAAAAACAAAGCAAACCTTAAAAAATACATTTTCAATTTTGCATAATCTCACTAATAAAACCAAGTATCCTTACAATCAAATTTGTCCAAATCAACTCTTCTTTTGCATCCAAATTTTCAAGAACTGTCACAGAACTTACCTGTTGCTACCACACCAACCCCATTGAAAAATTATAGGTCAGGTTTAAAACAATTTCTCAGTATCAATGCCCATGCATTCAAGGAGAGAATCAGTCTGGAAGGGCTTCAAGCGATAAACACGTTGCAAAACATTGCAGAGAAACTTGCGTTAGGCGCATTTGTATCATACACGAGTTCAAAGAACACAAGAATTATAAATGAATCACTAACTAAAAGTGGCTTGAGTTACTGTCCGGACCACTTCTGAATATGAAGTATTACGACATACCTTTTCCTTCCTGAGTGACAGGAAATGGGAATAGAATATACTGCATCTTTACATGGTGTTCGACAATATGTAAAGGTGAGACAAACACAACTACAAAATTGTCTTCTTCCCTTTGCACTGCTCGATTCTCCAAAAATGTGCACCAAAAAACCATCAGAAATCACGATAATACAAAAATAAAACAAAATCATGCAAGTGTGAGGAGTGAAATAAATTAAGCAACAATAAGAACAATGCCATCCCAAGTGCAGAAATCTTAGGCTGATTAATAAGATTTTGGGTTCAAACTGAAGTCTGCTATGCAGCAGCTACTAGTTCCTCTTCCAATTGACATTAGCTGACACAATCTGATGATGAGCACCTCTTTTATAGGTAAAGGGAAGGAAATTTCAAAATCTAGCCTTGTTCAATTTAGAAATTGTGCGTGGTATAATTTATTTTGTTTTGTCTTTGATCTATTCAATTACTTGAACCAAGGACTTTTCTTTTTCGGTCAATAACCAAGGACTTACTGCAGCTTGAATTTCTGGTTTTAACTATCACTATTCATATTTACGAATTACACACCTTTCAAATTAAATTTTCAACTCCTAAGGTGTTCTTCAACAAATTCGGAGTGTGTTCATGAACATGCCTCAATGTCCCCCATGCATGACTCCAGTATGCCATAAACAAGAAAAACAAAAACATATTTCACCAGCATGTCCCCTCATATCGAACAGGATAGCCAAGTCCATATGGATACCTATGCGGCTTATATCTGAAAATAGACCCACTAGCAAAACTGACCTTTCCAAATATGAAACCTATAGTCGAAAATAGTGTACATGATCCCCTTACCTTATCTTTCTGGAGAACTTTCGTAAAATCAGGAACCTCCTACCTGCAACAAAAGCCAAGGGGTTGAAAAATGCGATATTAGACAATAGAGTTTCAAAGAAAAGATGAAAAATAGAAAAACATGATTGTCAGAAACATAAAATGAAGTCATCATGACAAAAAATATAATAGCAAATTCTCAAGTAACACTAAAGTATGGCGTTGGATGTTGGTTAGTATAAAGTTTAACCTGATTGGACATGAAATCCTAGAAAACCCAGCACTACATTCATTAAAACCGAAACACAATCTATTTATTCCTGGACAACTCTCATTATACAGAATCATCTCCAACTCCTATTCTGACTATGTTGCACAAACTTAAAGTTATCTACCAACTGAGTTGGAGATGCAACATCAGCTTATGATTTGCGATTTGAGTTCATCTAAAAAGTTATGCCTGGTTTCCTTGCCCAATTCAAACAGCAGACCAATGACTGCATAAGTAGAACTTTAGCTAATATATCCTACATTGATAACACAAGGAAAAGTCCATACCAGCACTCATTCATAAAGTAAACCAGAAACTGCAAGATTAAACTATTACTGGAGAAGCTTTACACAGGTGCTTGCCTGAATGTCAGTTGAAAATAAAACCTATGATCTTAATATTTAAACAACTTCTACTCCATTATGCCTCAGTATATAAGTTAACTACAAAATAGAACAAGATGCCTGGGGTCAAAAAGTACATTAAACAAAAAATTGACTCCCCTTGGCCTTTACACTTCTACTTCTCACTATTTAGGACCTAGCTGAAACTATTTACTTAACATAAACCAAGTTCTAAGCACTATCTAAATGGATCACCTCATTTGATTTCAATACTGCTCGTCTCCCATCATCCCCTTCCTGTTTCTTGACAATCTAGGTCTTCAAAATATAAAGTGAAGGGAAAAGAACCAGGAAAACCAGCATGGTATGGCCATCTGGCACTGATCACACTCCACTTTTGAACTGTTAATTGCATCCAGCATAATGGCTAATGCTAAGCATGAAACTATACCAAATTAAAATATACAACTCAATCTAGCTAGTAGCAGTTCCTCAATAAAAGCAGGCAAGTTTGTGTGAGTGATAGGGGGAGGGTATAATCTACATCTGGAAGCACCTGAGCACAATACAAACAGAGAGATAAGTGACATGCTAGTCAGGATACAATACCTAGAGAACAGGATGACACTTGCCTATGAAATGAAGTCAGCCTTCACCATACAGCAGTCCACCTTCATCTTCTTTCCATCCTTCCACGATCATGTCAATGCATAGAGAACCTCACTTATGGAAAAGTGAGCCTGAACTACTTTATGATATAAAAGTATCCAGTGGAACACAAAAATTGAAGCTTAAAAAGGGGTTTACTTGACTGCAAGGAGATCCACAAAACTATGAACAGGTCAAAGTAGGCAGGAGTGCCAATGGTAATCTATTCCGATTATTAATCCAAAGTTATATCCATACTCCCATTGACAAGAAAATTTCAGAGATAGGGAACTCAGGTGAGCCTCTGCAAGAAAAGTGTAGCAAGCTTTTTGAAATCAGCCATATCAGCATATACACAGTAAATGGATAATTATTGCTCGCTGGCAGTCTACTCAATGAGCCTCCACTACACACTGACACCAGCATGTGGAATGGCTGAGAAAAGACCTATCCAATTTCCCAGCTTCTCAAATGTCACTAGACAAGCCTATGTACTTGCACTGCCATAGGATGCTAGCTATGCAACTCAAATAGATGGCTTACCACAAGATATTTCACTTGCCCAAACTACACCTTCCAGTGTCATCACTTCTTGAAACAGATTATCACAACCACAGATCATTATTTCTAAGTAGCAACCTTTGAAACTATATCATATAAACAAACCTCCTTTGAAGCAAATATCATCACCAACCAATAACAAGCTCAGGGATGAAATAATACAGAATGCATCAGAACTCAACCATAATCACAAAGAACAAGAGAAAACATGAAATCTTCCAGTAAATGTCAACTCTTTGATCCATGGCTTAAAGAATGTTTAAAAAAGATGATTTCCATCAAGCAACAGGGAGTATCTATTTTGGTAAAGAGATGTCAACAAATGCTAATAACTACTTTTATTCTAAGCAGATCAAATCCAGCAGCACGAGGAAAAATGCACAAAAGCGGATGACTGGTCCTGGAAACATTAATAGAAATTTCATCTCCATTAGTTTGATCTTCGTTGGATCATCTCAAAGCGCAGCATGCCAGGAAGCATTGTCCTTGCATTAAGGAGACATTCAAATCCAGCGAACTCCATAGATCTATCCAAGATCTCCATTAATTTGATCTTCCTCAGATCATTTAGAAGAATAGAATACAAGTCACCATTTTGTCCTTGCATGGGATGATATCCAAGTTCAAATCACTCTTAAGAATCATCACTTTTACCCATCAAAATGGACTGAGATCCCACGAAGTCTGATTGAAATCATATAAATCAAATAACTCGTGACCATCAGCCCTCACATAAATCGCAGTAAACCAAACATCAAGAAACAAAGTCTTCAGCAACTTCAAAACAACCACCTCCATTCAGATTTTGACGGTGACAATCAAATTCCTTCACAAAGATGGTACATCACAATCTATGACACATCCTCACCATCAAGAAAATCAGCACAGTGTTCACTGTGACAAGCAGTGGCTTGGAGAACCCATTCCACCAAAATATTCCTATTAGATCCATAGATTGCTTTAATTGGAGAACAAAGCCACCATGCAACTCCTTAGTCATACCTACCCTAAACATATGGTCTAGAACCCGACACCAGCTCCATAGATGATTTCAAGGAGCAACCAAATATGAAATCAACGGAGCACAGTACAAGAAGGTATAGAAAACATAGTGAAGATAGCATCGAATCTGCTAGAAAGTCATGATTATACTCAAGAAGACTAACAGAACCATAAGTTGACAGATAGTAACCAAAATCTCTCACACATGTATATAAGGTGACAAGCAGTACGTTAGCATTTAACTACAGGAAATCATACGCACAAATTCACGTAATTACTCTCTTGCCCTTTACTCTACGGAGTAGCAAATATACAGGACTTGCAACGTCTGCTCCCATGAGGTTTAATGCATATCCATCCAATCTCATCTGCGATTCATTAGTGGTTTTTCACGGTCACCCCACGAACCAGAACTTGGACCATATGGAGTCCCCTTATCTGTAGCACCCTGGAAGAATTAAAAGATTAGGTCAACCCAATGTGGGAACTCCTCAATACAGTATGGTCTAGTGATAATACAATACAATTATCAGATCCGTACCTGAGGAATCCCATATCCATCACCATAAGGGGGAGGAAAACTGGCATCAGGATTACTGAACCTCATCCCATAATCACCTTAGCAACCAGATAGTAAAAAGTCAAAACAGTAAAAAAAAAAGAATAGTGGCCAAGAATAAGATGAAGTTAGCAATAAGACAGGCTAGTAAGGAGGTAATTTTTTTCCATACAGTTTGACTTGGAAATAATTTGTAAAGAGGATTCTAGAAGACAAAAAATGAAGAAAAAGTCATAATGCGGTTGCCAAAACTTCAGCATATCAAGATTGGGAAAACCCTTCACTTCATTCCAAGACATGGCAATAGCAGATTTGGTTGGATTTGTATCATTTCAGGTGTTTGGCATGATTATATTAAAAAAAAATAAGATTTTATTTGACAGGCAAGACCTTAAATCAAATGAAATTCTGCAGAAAATGATAAAATGTAGATCCATGGTAATACTGTTTGATCTAAGAGCTAAAAGCAGAAACAGCCAATTAAAATTCTCCAGAAGTTACAACCCTAAAAACCATATTTCAAGATATGTTCCAGTTCAAATTTTCCTTTAAAATTTAAATCCTGTTCTTAAAAGATTCTAGACATTAAATCAGAATTAACCAAATCCGGAAGATATATTAACCCCATACCTCCGGTAATATAAAACAAATCCATCACAAGATAAGTAATATAATCTAAAACTAAAGAGGTAATTACTCCCCAACATAATAGATTAACATCAAGATGAACTAAATGAACACCAAAGCCATGACCAACAGGAGCGGGAACTTTCAGAGTTCGGCAAACTAACTGAAGTTAAGCAAAACTGGAAATTCAGTAGATATCAAAACCGAAACCAAAAGATTCTTTCCAGCATTCAGTTTCCATTTTATTACAATTTGTTACTCGATTCATTTCAGATTTTAGTAACAATTTACCAAAACATACTAATACCGAATTATTGTTTTTATATATTTACATCTATTTTTATTCCAATAGCATTTTGAACATTTTCGCTTACTCCGTATTATGTGTGGTATTATAGCACACTGAACTTTTGGTCTATCCGGAATTTGGTTCACATCAATTTGTTAAGATTTTACTGAATGAACACCATCAAACGAGTAAGAAAACCTTGATTTAGGTTCTGGGGCAAAGACCGAAACGATATCGGAGATGGACCTTTTCTGTATAACATATCTAATGTGGACCAAAATCAACAGAAAAAAGCATAAATTCATACTTAAACGTCAATTTATGACGTCAATAAGGAAATAAAGGAGTCAGAATATCTGTTATAATTCCGTTCTTCAAATGGATGTCATGCAATGGATAAATAAAGCCTTAAAAGAATATGAATGAAGAAAGCGACAACCTGCACTCCATGCTCTAGAGCTTGCGAGCTCAGAGCGAAGCTTTTCAACTTCTCGCGCCATTGACACCAAGTTCTTCTCCATTATCTGTCTTTGTTCCGTCAGCTCAATTTTCGCATTCTTTTCATAATCAATGGCAGGTCTGCAAGTAAGAAAAATCTTAGTGTAAGCAGATCCAGAGTTCCCTAAGGTAGCCATACAGAAGTTATTAGCCTAGCTCAGTGCACAAGTTTGATGGCAAGAGCAAACCTAGCTCGCAACAGCTCCTGATGGAGTCCATCAATTTCAGCCCTTAAAACAGGAATTTGCTGGTTATCATCCTGCAGCTTTGCAAGGTCTTGATTTAGGGTCTGAACCTGTCTGGATAGATCCTGCCTGATGGCGCTCAGCCTTTGAATTTCATTTTGAAGATATGCAGCCTCAGCTTTTAGAGGCTCCATTGCATGAAGGTCAGACTCCAGCTTCAAACCCCTTTCAATAAGCTCCCGAGTTTGGAGCTCTTGTTCAGAACGAATATCAGAAATGGCAAGATTCATACGACGTAACTCTTCGTTGGCAGCAGTTAGCTCTCGCTCCAAAGCAAGTCGATCCTCAACCAGTCTCCGATTGTCACCCAGAAGTCTGCGAAGCTCAACATGTTGAATTTCAAGTTCTTCCTCTAATACAGCAGGGTTAGGAGGTACAGGCCGGATAAAAGGACCTCGAGGAATAGGCCCTTCGGGGAGATAAGCACGTTGATGCCCAAAAGCTTCTGGAGGAATGCGATTTCTGCCTGCCATCTCAACTCAGCCTGAAAAGAAAGAACAATCATTCGCATAAGACCAAAACAATACAGGCCAGCTAGAGAAAAAGTTCCATGCAGCAGACTATGGCTTCATATAACTAAATGACGTTAGGATTAAAATCCAATACAACCTAGCATTAAATGCGGAGTTTCTAATTGGCTTTTGGCTTCCAAAAGGAAAGTAATCATCTTCATTGACAAGCAATAAAAGTATCAAACCTATTCAATAATGTTTTGGAACCTACGACGCCCTCAGAAGAAAGAGCTGCTGGAAAGGACTTAGTTTATTTCATTCCAGTGCATCAAAGTGGGGCTCAGGTCAAACAATGGTTATTCAATTTTCAATATCTGGACAGTAAAACCCCACACAGACGGAATCACGTACAACACACATGCAAACCATAAACACATTAACTGCATAAAAATTTAACAGCAACTCTCATCAGATTAATTCACTGGCAAGAAACCTAAAAATCCAGTTCAAAATTAAATGAAAACCTAGAAGTTACGAAATTCGAATCAAGATTGAAAAATCAAATAAAGCAAAAGCACATAAACCCAAATTCAATTTAATATCAGAACGCCAGAGAGAATCTAAAGCAGTAAGTAGAATCCCCATTATATGATTGTTACCACTCTATGTACTTACTCCTTCAAACAAACACTTCAAATAACGATTTCAGCTAGAACCAAAGCTCATTCCCTAAAAACGGCGGGAAAGAAAATCAACGGATCGCGACTAACCTAGCATTTCTACTCATCTAAGGCTAATTTTAACCCTAAATATATGAATGTTCAACGTAAAAACTAGAATTCCAGTGAACTTACAACCTTCTATACAGGGCAAGCAAGAACAAAATTGCTGTATGATGGTTGAAAACAAAATTGAATGACAATTTGGGTTTGAATGTGAGGAGAAGATCAGGGCCAAGACGACACCGTTTGGATGAATTAATTAATGTACAGTTGGTAAGTATATAAATTCCTCGTAATATCATTTAGGATAATTACGTTGACCTCCCATGTTATTATTATGAAAATATATAGATTCACTCATGTTATTATAAAAATTATATAAACTTACCTTGTTAGTTTATTACCATTACAAATCGGTCCATCTGTTAGTCAAACTAACAGTCAATGTTGATTTCAATTCAAATATTTATGTAACCTTTTTATTTTGGCCTTGGATAGGATTTTTATAAATTTACTGACAAAAATACCCTTGATGGTGAATTTGTTTGTGAGCCTTCAAAGTTTGAAAATCAGTAACGGCCACCGATGAAATTCACACCGTGGCTCTTGTGGAAGGGGGAATGGTTCTTGTGGTGTGAAAGAGAAGTTCGAATAAGAAGGAAGGTGAGGGGTCTTTTTCATTAAATTTCATTATTCAACCTTAGTCAGAGGGGTATGTTTGTAATTTTTATAATAAGAAGGGGGGATTTACATATTCCCATAATAATAGGGGAGGTCAATGTAATTATTCCTTTCATTTATGCATTTCTTCCCTTAATATGAGAAAAATAAAAGTTAAATAAGCATTAATAGAAGATAATTGCTTCTTTTTAACTCTATACTTAAATATTCAATTAAGGTTTAATTATTTATCAATTGATGTTGAGAATAATATTGAGAAACTATTGAATTAAATCATGACTAATTTTTTTAACTAAATAAGCTCATTGTTTTGTTTCGAAACTAATGCAATAGCAATTATCATCATTTGTATGATAAAATTTAGTAATTTTTTAAAAAATTGAGATAGTAAATGAATAAGGTGGAAACGATAACTAAACTTAGATGCTAATGCGAACAATTTTAGAAATATGAGAATCACCGACCGTGAAAATTGAGCTAATCAAAGCTGCATTTTCATTCAATCGGTGAAAAATAAATACTGTAGGACCATTTTTAATGGGGTAGGGCAAAAAAAAAAAAAAAAAAATCGTGATACTTGCAGTTGGATATTTCAATAACGGGATCGAAATGAAAGTGTCACGAGATTAACAGAGACTTAGGTCATGAAATTTATATGAAATAAGTTTGGGATCCTAAGGATTATGATATTGAACAACATGCCGCAATTTTAGGGGAAGAATATTGTCGTTTGGTGCATAGAAAAGCATTTCCAAGGAAAATTTTTATTGATAGGAAATCCCCAAGCGAATAGTGAAATTAAGGATGACCAACCAAATAGTAATGTAGAACTTGCATGCCAAGTTGGAGAGAGAAAAAATAGCTTAGATGGAAGAATTGCTAAGTGTACTATGGGCTCGTAGAACAGCCCTTAGGACTTCAACAGGGAAAATCTCATTTTGTATTGTGTATGGATAAGCAGTGATCTCTTTTGAAATTGGATTCATGACGATAACGAGGGTGAGAAACTATGACCCCAATCGATCGAAACAAATAATAGATATTGCTAGACGTTATGGCCATTGAGGAGAACGGGTAAAATGGCATGTTTGGAAACATTGTTGTATAAGAGCAGCATAATGAGGACTTATAACTTGTGCACAATTAATTTAATGTGCATGTTTGTAATTGGAAGGTTATCCTATTTCATGTTGCATGATGTACACAACATGAGATTTATTGATTGTGCCTTATTATGTAATACACTCATCATCAGTGAGTCTTGAAAATTGAAAAATAGAGCATTGATTAGGAAAGCCACTAGTATTGAACCTCAATCTTGCAAGGTCATCCTCTCTAACTCTTTAACTCTCGCTTGATGCTGCCAACATAACAAAGAGGTGGTTATGTGGCACAACATCATAGTCTACCATACCACACTCGAGCATAATCCAACTAGGCACAATTCTATGTGACTATATCCTAACACAATATATAGCTTGCCAATTCCACTAGCCACCACACTAAGCCTAGCATTCATCCTATGTAAGTTAGGGTACACTAAAAGGAACCTTAGGGTTAGAGTTATCTTCATGCTATCAATAAAGATTTCATCCGCTGTGGTCATCAAAAGAGTTCTCCTTGGGGTCAGGGTAATTTGTTTGGGTGTCACCGGCATAGTGGTGGTACATGTATGTAGTTTGCAAGGCATATTTTGTGAGATAGAACGTGAGAGCATGTTTCGTCTGTTCATCAGTATGTGTCTACTAAAGCACCCAAAACCCTACGTGGGATAGCCTGTCCCCTTGGGTCGATTAACACCAAACTTAGCCACCCAAAACATCATCAATGCAGCAAATCCCCTCAAGAAGTCTTCATCACCAGCCTCTAACACTCTTTTAGCAAGTTGAGAGAATTCTTGGAGATAAAACATCTGAACGATCACTTCCCGTTCGCCCTTGTCGCCTCTCCGACCACCTCTTTTGCCTGACCAGAATCCTCATTGCTGCCTGAGTCCATGTTTGGATTAGAATTTGCATGAAGATTGAAGAGAGGAGAAAGAATTAGTGAAAGAGTCGATTTTCTTTAAATTCTTTCCTATTATAAGAATATATTTATTTATACTATTTAAAAACTTGAAAGCGTTATTCTAATTAAGATGGATTACTTAGAGCCCATAAGAGGTTTTATAATTTTATCTCAAATACTTAATGCTATAAAATTTCATGCATTTAGTTGTGTAATTAAAATAGTATGAAAGGCAATTTTATTAAAAATAAAAGTTTGAACAATTATAAATATCAAGTGCTGTAAATCCCAAAATAACCATGCTTTTAACAGAAAGTAGAAACCCTCCTCTTCGCAAAATCACAATACTGCAGTTAAAAAAGGGCCTCCGGCGAGGTTTATGGCGCCGGTTGCTCTTCCAATAATCTCACTCTCCTGTGCCGTGAGAGCTTCAACGGTGGACATTCGAAATCCATCTCAGCCGCTTAAACCAAACTGGTAATAAGTTCATCGTTGTTATGTGTAAACTTTCTTTATGTGGTTATTAGTTAATGTTACTATAATTTCTGGTTTTGTGGTATCAATATGAGCTTGTGTTAGCTTATTTATTTGATTGCTCTGATTTGAAGTCCTTGCACAAGCTTTTAATATTCCATCTGGGAAACCAAAAATGACTGAAGGATGTGCTGTCGATGACTTTGAGACGAGTGACGATTTAAATGATGACTCTAATATTGGAAGGATTTCGAATCCGTCGTGATTATAAAAAAAGATAGCTCAAGATTTGTCTAAGTAGTTGAAATCTATAATAACTCAGCATTCCAATCAAGACGAACAAATTTATTCTCATGGATTTGAAATGATGGGATTTGTAACTCCTCCTGTAGATTGATTATTTTGTTTCACTACAAACTTGCTGATATCATGCAAAAAGCAGCCTGTTCCTGTGATGGTTTTTCAACATTGAAGCAAGAGTACAGAACAGTGGGTTAATGCATCTTGTATCCAAATATTGCTGCATCCTTCACATTATAGCACCATTCTAAATTTCTTGCTTTTTATCTATACAAGCAAAATTACAGTAAAGGTTTCGTATTAGTGCATTGCCTAAGTAGTTTCATTGTGGCTTGCAATCTGCCAATTTCCATCTCAGGTCAAAAGATACTTCATCAGCACAAGAAGTTTGTGCTGTCCTTGCAAAACTTCAATTTGCAAAAAGTTTTATCTCTAGTTCCACATTTGATGTAATTTCTATTTACAACAGAACATCTGTGGTAAGTTTCACTAATTAAATTAGTTTTCTTTTATTGTGACTATATTATAGACGTGTAGCGCGACATACAGTTGATCCCATTGCCTTCTGCATGACGACTCAATTATTTCCTTCAGGCTGGCAATTGAGATGGGCATATATTAACCCGGGATTTGCAACATGCTTGATCAGCAGACTACTGGACTCGTTGAATGGAAGCACTATAATATGCCTTGACCAATTAAAGAAAGCAAGCATCATGATGTTAGAGTCTCGCTTCAACCAGTTCAGCAGCTCAGCCTCAGCCTCCCAATTGCATATTGTTCGAGTCTCAATTTAACTGGCTAAGCTCTCTCATTTATATGGCCATTTATTCCCACCCCGTCGTTAGACTCTGAAGGGCACTGCCAGAAAAAAAAGGTTTTAACAGTGGTATTGATATACTTGTTAGAAATACTTTAATGTTGACATTGATTTCCATGTTTTATGCCTTTTCAATTACGACTTGCACGAGCAAGTGATAGGGATGGATGTTGAATTCTTTTGCAGCAGCCTCGAGGAATGCACTATAATATGCCTTGACCAATTAAAGAAAGCAAGCATCATGATGTTAGAGTCTCGCTTCAACCAGTTCAGCAGCTCAGCCTCAGCCTCCCAATTGCATATTGTTCGAGTCTCAATTTAACTGGCTAAGCTCTCTCATTTATATGGCCATTTATTCCCACCCTGTCGTTAGACTCTGAAGGGCACTGCCAGAAAAAAAAGGTTTTAACAGTGGTATTGATATACTTGTTAGAAATACTTTAATGGTGACATTGATTTCCATGTTTTATGCCTTTTCAATTACGACTTGCACGAGCAAGTGATAGGGATGGATGTTGAATTCTTTTGCAGCAGCCTCGAGGAATGCACTAATCATTGTTAGCGTCTTTACATCCACAGGAAGCTCTAGTAGATTGTATGGTGCTCAGAGTTCCTCAGCCAGAAATTTGTACAGTGTCTCCATCTCAAATGAGAACCCCCCAAAAGAACCGGCACACAAAAATTGCACTTTTCAATTGGATAAAGGTTCCCCATTGAAGGCCCACAGATGCATTTGGATATGTCTTTTGTCAAGACTTCAAGTTCGGTATGTGGCAAATCTATCCACTACCCAAAGGAAAATAATCAAGTATGTATACATGATTTGCTGATTCCACTATTTAATTTTCTACACAATTTGAACAATATTGGTCAGCCTTCTCCAGACACACAGCCCCCACGACATTGATGGATGAGAGTGAGATGCAAAAGGGCAAAAAGAGAAAAAAAGGGGCCCAAAATCCTAAAATGAGTAGGATGATAAGATCAAAAATTGTCTTAGTGACCCAGCGTAGTGTGATACATATATAACAATCTTGATAAGGATAACTGCTGATGCAGTCATGCTTGATAATTGAAGAGTAGTCGTAATTTAGTCATAACAATGTTAAAATATCTATTACACGTAAAAAATGCTTAGGTTTCGTGTGGTAATTTTAGTTTCCCATTTATAAGATGAAACTAAAATTTACTGAGGCATCGGCTAAGGTTTAAGCTTGTTATATATAGTTCAAGCTCATAAACAAGCCTCTTGAGAGTAGATGGTACCAATTGGAAGGTATGTGTGTAGTGAGATTTGGCACTGAGACGTGCTTGACTCTAGTTGAAAAAACTCATTAACAATGTGTTTGGATTTTGTACTAATTTCCGAATCAACTATATATATTGTCTAGATTAATTCAACATGTTTCCAGTCCTCATTTTGGGCAAGAAAGGGCCGAAGAGACCTTATTCAAGTGAGAAAATTTGGTAGAATACTCTATAGATGTAAAAATTATTGATTAATTACCTCACTTTAGAGTAGGAAATCAGTTTATGTTGCTCAAATGTTATATGTATCCTTTCATATAAATTTACTCAATCAATTCTCTCTTGATATACTAAATTATGTAATTGGATGTTTATCTGAATTTTTTGGATCAAACTCTAAAAGTGACAGTGATTGGAAATTTAAGGTCATGTATTAGGCAGCCATAGAGAAAGAGAATGCAAATCATGGATTGGGGCCTTGCATGTATTATTTAATGTAGTGGTCCAGGACACAAAGTGCTATTGTTTGGCCCCTATTCAGCCCCAATAGTCGGATAATATCTTACTCATTTTCCTCCATTAATTTCCTTCTCAGTTTTATGTGCTAAACTGAGAAGATATGTGGTACTTATAACAGTGAAAATTTGAGCATGTTGAGCTTTTCCGGTCCCATAAAAGCTAGCTGGTTCTGGTCCCATCCCAACCAACACAAAGAAATGAGGGTGGATATAGGTGACAATATGTAATGCATGCACCAAGATCATTACTAGGGTTGTTAGTAAGTAGTTAGTTGGATCCAGTTCGTGTTTGATTTTGATTGAACTTTTGGAATATTTGAATTTTAACAGAGTCTTTAAGCAGTTATTTTTTATTTGACTCCTTCATCTGTATTTAGTGATGTATGCATCGACGGATTGAGTTGTTGAATTTGGCCACACGAAAATATACTTAAATTCTCCATTGAGCTTTGTTCACATATAAAGTAATCCAAATCGGTAAATATCAAAGTGGATTATGACCATTGAATAATATAAAAAATGAGGGGAAGTAACATTTTGTCCCATATCTTAGGTTATTGTACCTTTTTTTTTTAATTGGTTACGGAATTTTTATTAATGATTCCATAAATTGTAAAAATCTCATTTTTTTAGTTATTTAATTAGATTTCGTAATATTTTGATGAAAAATGCCACTTGGCCGTTACCCAACTGAAGAATTAAACGCCATGTGGTCTTTTTTTTTTAAAAACTCAAAATACTAATGGAGTTTGACGAAATGATTAAAAGTAATCATTTTTTTAGTTTATGAGATGGTTGATGAGAATTCTGTAACAAATAAACCGAAGGAAAGGTCCAATATACCGGATGAAAAATAAAAAATTTCTAAAAAATGACGAATACTTTAAAAGAATTAGTAACATAACTATATATGATTCCCGACTCATTACGAAATACATATCTATTTGGCCAGCATGACACCAGCAGTTAAAATATGGTAATAATGACTATGCAACCGTCTTCTAAAGTACAAATTTACATTAAAAGAAAGTACAAAATGTAGAGTGGTCCTCATATTGTTAGGTAGGTAATTCACCAACAGCTAACATTGCAACTTTGCCAAACTGCAAGAGCAAGGAAATGGTACATAAATTTAGTACTAAGAAAACAAGACCACCTAAGCAAATTATAGTTTGGTTGAAGATGAGTTGGGCTGCTATTCTAATTATTACCTTTTGCCTCAAGGTTAGTTAGGGAAGTAGATTAGTGTAATTATGATTATTACAACCATTGCCTAATGATCAAGTCATTGTCTTGAAATCAAAATCCATTGCTTGCTTGCATGAAACTTGAAATAATATATAGTTGTTGGTCACTTGTCCCATCACAACTTTAATCTTGTATAAGTTAATATAACAAATTAATTATCATAATATTCAAGAAATTCAATAATTGTTCGATCACCCATGATTTAAAATTTTCATATGTTTTCATCGAAAACTATGCAACAATTTCCATTTTTACTTTATGGAAATGAAAATATATAGTAGCTTCGAAATTATCTGGTATCCTTTAACACACTGATTTTTATTTTTTATTTTTAATTTTCCTATGAAATCTTTGAATTGCCTCGGAAATTTTTTATTTTTCCTAATTTTTCAGCGAAATACTTATTTCACACTTTTAGATACGGATATATAAATTATTGTATATCCATAAATATTTCATGTGATTTTAATGAAACTAAATTAGTAATGTTATATGTGTGTATATATCAATGTAATAAAGATATTCTATAACACAATTGAAAAAGAAATCCTATAATATTTTAAAAATAAAATTATAATTGATACGTATGTTTCTTTACTTTTTCGATACTTCTGTAGTATTTTCGAAAAATTTATAATATTTATCAACTAAAAATATGTTGAAAACAAAATTTTAATCCATGCTATCATCATTTTAATATTTAAATTATATTTCTCAATGATGTGTATACCTATTTAAATAAATTGGAATACTTTAGTAAAAAAAATTACTAGACTGTGGTATTTTCCATGTAATTAAGAAGGAATAGAAACAATTTAATAATGTGAGTGTGGAGTAGGAAATAAGAGGATAGGATGGAGGTCTAATCTTGCTGACTAATTAATGTGAGTCTTCACATAATTTAGTGTATTTTAATGTGGTCATGAAAATGACTTCTTCATTACTCCTTTAACCGTCCAAGACTTAGTTAAGAAAAAAGATGTATTATAAAACGATTAGTGCCCTTTTAAAATTAAAGCTGATTTTTTGTACTTTTTCATGGTTGATTTATGCTTGTAATTATGCCCCAATTTATGGGTTAATTTAAGACCTATATGGCTATGATCAAAATAGGTTATACTATCTTATAGGCCCATTTCCTTTAACTTATAATGTGGTCATTAATTTTAGTGTAAATTACAAAGTGCCCCTTAATGTTTCGCATCATTACGAGTATTTTTTATTATTTTAAAAATTATCAATACTCCAAAATTAATTGATTGTCCAACTACTAGCCCAATTTGTGAAATTTATAGTGAATTGACCAGGTTATCCTTATAAATTATAAAGTATAATTTTATTATTTTTTAATTTTTTTTGATTTTTTTATGGACTAAGTGGTTCATTTTTTTATATATATAAATTTTCAATTTTTTTCATCCAGATGGTTCAATTTCTCCATAATTTTAAAGTTTTTTTTTTTAAATACAGCAAGGGTAAAGTTGACAATTCCATATACATATCCAAAGATTGCATAATTTTATTAAATATTTAAATATATTTGTAATTTCCAAACAACAGTGATGTAATCATAATTATGTCGAATTTTAGTAGAGTTTGTTGTAAGATATGTTGTGCTATTTTGTAAGAACAAAAAAAAAAAAATGTTTTCTATTTTTTATGCTAATATAAAATTATGTTGATGAATAATCTGCAAGCATAGTTATAAGTGACTTGTGATCTTTGAAGCATGTTCTAATTGGTACTGACAGTGATCGAAGTAGAAACAATTAAAATTTTGTTATTTTAAAAAAAAAAAAAGGCAGCCCACAAATTGTTATAAATGGATGAGGAATGGCCCACCAAATGCATGAACCAATAAATTAAATGGGGATGTCAATTTTCTTTGTTTTCAGTATTTTCTTGGTATTTTTGAATTAATAATTGAAAAATAATCCTCAACCTCATCTTTGATTGGATGAAAGTTGTGGAATATGTGGAGGTCTGAATTTCCACCAATTCCTCAGCAGCAAATTTTAATTGGGTGCTTTTTTGTCTTTGGGACCCATTTTTGTGTTGATGTGTCATCCTAATCTTCAAGCCCTAACTATGCTGACTTGTAATTCTCATCCTATCGTCAAGAATTTTTGAAAAGGGATCAACACAAACTTCACTATTCTTGATTTACATATATATTTAGATCAAGATGAGATTGGTTCAAATCCATACAATCATGCGTGTAGAGATTTAATGCATAAGTACACAACTGATTTTAAAGATTAAAAAAAAATGACAAATATATATTTCAGGTTGTAAATAGTTCGACAAATATATTTAAGAAATATATATTAGTATAAAACAACGAGATCTTGATACACAAATATGAATTCGTGGTTTAATAACAATTGTGATCCGTAACCTTACAAACACAAGGTTCTGGTCTAATAGTCGAGGTTGAAATAATAATTGTACAAATATGACATTTTGACCTAGCGGTTCATGAAGTAGAGGTTTCCTACCTAACCTTATAACTAGAGGTCATGTGTTGTATTTCAGTAGACATGTGTGTATTTTATCTCGCTTACATGAATTTATTTTTCATGATCTTTCTAATTATTGATGTAATAACAACGTACAATTATTATTTTTATGTGAATAGATAAAAACATACCAACATTTTTTTTTAATATTTTACAGGATTTTATGGTGATTAATTTATATTTGTGGCAAATTCTTGAAATTAATTACGATTAACAAATAATTCTACTAACTAAAATCAAGTAATAATGTGTTTTAGGTAATATGTTGAACTAATCAAGAAGGCTTCAAGTTGATCAAATCACAGAGTTGAGAAGAATCTTCTTGCTTTGTAATCAGAAAATTTTTCATAATCCTTGAGAAGAAAGATAGTTAGCTTTCATTTCATGTCTCTGTGCAAAGTTTGCTGAACAGCTGTGATAATTGAAAATGATAAGCTGTGGGGCTATAAAAGGTTCTCTTGTGGGCATTCACCACACATACCTTGCTAACCATAAACTCTTCTTTTTCTATTTATACAAATATTCAAATAAAGAAAAAATCATAAAAAAATATTATTTTTTATTAGCGATAGATACACTATTACGCGAGGTACTGCCCATTTTGATTGAAACTTGTCAGTTTTTATTCTAACAATGCATCTTGTTAAGGTGACGGGAGTTGATGTTCGTATGTTGTTCAAGTTCCTCATCGTTATTCGTATTGTGAAATAATAGCCTGGTTCCTACAACGATGCCAAATGATGTGTCGTGTATTTGTCCATCTTATCTGATCGAACACTCTTGCAAGAAGATGGCCAATATTCCTTTTATCATCCTTGATCTCAAATATATTAATTTGACATGAATTCACACACAATTATTGCAATTGTTTGCTTAGCTCGGATGGGCATAGAAATTTAGGACTCACACAAAATTAAGTCCATTATGACACTATTGACCATGAAAGCAACATTGTACACATTATGTGTCCCATGTCTACCTTGTTTGTTGGGAAAACAGCTTGATTCCATACACATCCAGCTATATTTAATTATGCCATATAATTATGAAGATTGATTAATAAATCATAATAAATTAACAATAAAAATCAAATTCAGGCTAAATATGATTTTCAATCAACCTTTTTTGCTAATATCAACAAATTTCACGACTTTTACATATGGGTCTATATATATATATTTGTGGGATGGAAACAAACGCCAAATGTATTATGTACAATTTTAAGAAACGAACAAAAAATTTACGTGTAATTACATTATCCATTACAAAAAAATAAATTCTTTATAAAATTTAAATGAATTTACCATCAACGTGGTATTTTTCGGTGACATTGTTGTCTTTTCTTATATTATTATGTTTAAGGATTCGATTAAACTCACATGTAAAAGGGTTTTTTATTTTTAAATTTTATTATTCTTAGTAAATAAGGAACAACAGTACAAATGCTTGCTAACCAAGATTAATATTTCTCAATGTGTAAAAATAAACTCCAATGAGAATGAAAATTATGACTAATTATATATATGTATTATTGAATGATATATTTTTTTGTTCTGTCACGATCTTCACACGGTTTTATTATTAACATTAATATTGCAAACGTATCATTATTATTAGAATAATTACATATAAAGTCGTCGTTACTAATAGTATGTGGTATGTACATAATTGAGAATCTTAGATGATCTTAGTGCGAATACATAGTCATTTATTTATTTTAGACATGACACGTATTTTGGGATCATTTTAAAATTTTCATAAATATAAAATTAAACGTGTCGATTTTTTTTTTAAATTCGGGACTATATTAAAATTTTCATAAAATCTAAAAAAACTAAAAGTATTTAACTCCCTTTTTTAAGGGACTAAAAGTATAATTTCACTAATATAGTATAAGGCAAGTTCGAAGTCATAATCTGAAACAGCTAACATGTTGACTTCCATTCCATCACGCATGCACGAACGTTGTTGCATGCAAAATAAAATAATAAAAAAATTAAAAAAACAAATCAATACTTATCTAAAAAATATATTTCTTAATATATTATCCATAATTTCCGCAAATTATGCAAAAATGTTTTCTTGTACATGTTTCTCGCAACAATCCTGCAGGTAATATATATTTTTTCCCTCCTATTAAATTTATTTGGAAAATAATTGGACTGAATTATTAAAATTGAATAAAAAAAGTCACCTCCACCCCTGGCCTGTTGAATAATTAAGGCCAAATATTTATTAATTATTATAGTAGTTAGTCAGCCAATAACATCATAGGGGGTCTATTATTGAATTGAATTGAAAATTTTCTATATAGGGGATGTGAATTTCAATAACTAATATTAGAGGATTAATCAAAAGTATATACATTCTTGATTTGGTTGTTAAAATTATATGGTATGATATGATTATTATTATTATTATTATTATTAATTAATTAGAAGATGGGATACGGGTGGGTGCACGCAATCGTGCAATTAGGGTAGTGGGAGAGGGATGGGTTGCACAAATTTCAGATGCAAAATTAATTTATTATTATTTTTATATATTTATATGTGAATCGATTATAATTATATTATACATTTTATTTATTAAATTTATATATTTATTAAAAGTTAATAAAAAAATAAGCGTAGATAATACATCTTCTTTAGTTATTTAGCGTTATCAAACTAAAAAATTTAATTTTACAAATAAAACAATATATTCTCAAAAATTCAAAGTGAAAACTGAAAATTTAAAACTATGGTAAAGAGGCCTAATTTATTGAAAATTCCATACTCATGAGGTCATGAATTTTAATTTTTAAAAACTGTAAGTTTGTAATGATACTTATAAATTGCTTCTAGATGCATAAATATAAAAAAATATAACAAAAAAGGGAATTACATTAACATTCTGCAACAGTTTGACATATATAATAATTTTTATTAATTTTAAAAATATATTATAGCATAGCAATAATATTTTACAGGCTTTTTTTTTTTTTGGTATATCCAACGACTATAATTTTTTTCTTTAGTGTATAAGATGATTTGACGAAGTGTCAATATCCCTTTACCAAATTAATAATTTTTTTTTATATGTATATACTGAATTTTTCACGAAACACGTGTATGATTTGTTTAAAATAAAATCAAATAAAATGTATCGTAATCATATATATATATGAAAATAAGGGTCGAACCTTAGTCAAAATGGTACGTCATTTTTTCAAATTTTAACTTATACCTTAATTGTAAATATTATTATTAGTGTGTGATGAAATAGCGATGGCGACTTTCAAACTAACTAGGGTTCATCCCCATAAAAAAAAGGGGAAATTATTGTTAGGGTTCATTTCGTCCCAAATCACCATGACACAATTAAACAATTAGAGGAAAGGACTTAACTTTACCTAATCCTAATTTAATTATATTTATAGCATTAATTCAATTTAAAGAAATTAAAATTAAAAATTTTATACCAGACTATATATCTCGTTATTTAAAATTTTTTAAATATTTATTTTAAATTAATAAAACATATAAGTTATAACAAGTACTAATTGATATTTGTAATTATGATAAATACAAAGGGAGTGTGTTGTAATTTATTCATAATTAAAAATAAAAAAATGAAAGGACGATTTGAACCCTAGCCCATGACAAAGACATGATTTCAAATTCTTGGAAAAGGTGATTAGTCATTAATTGACAAATAAAAAGCAACAAAAGCCACATTTAATTAATTGTTAATCAGAAATTTAAGATTAATTATGATGATGATACATTCACACGGGCTGTGATGGCGCGTCATCACACAGCCCAATCATAAATGCCGAATTTTCAAGCAATGATGATAACGCTCGACGAGACCGCGTTTGGGACGAGAAAACAGGAGCAAGCAAACACAGCTTATGGAGAGTTGAACCAACTTATTGGGATTGACCATAGACACAATCTTTGTGCACGAAGCGCTTTGGGAACAGCTTTTTAGAAATAGCCAAACAGGCCTTTACCATTCTTGTTCATTTTATCAGCCATTCCAACAAAATCTCTAATGGAAAAGAATTTCTTGAAAAAATATAAGATGAATTTGTAAAGTGGGGCCCTGTTTTGTGGGGGCCAAAAGAGTAGAAGGGCCCCACAATCACTTTCAAAACTTGCCATTTTTTCAGTCTTTAAAAGCAGCTGCAAAAGCTCCCAATTCTTGCAAGTTTCAAATTCCCACATTCACCACTACTCTACTACACACAACAAAAAACTAATATTACACACACAACCACGTTCACTGCGTGTGAAGTTTCTCACACACACATTTATTATAGAAAAAGAAAAACAAGAAAAAACTCAAGGCATGGCCTAACTGCTGTTTGCCTTATTTTCTTGACTCTGTTTTCTTAAAGTCTGTATCTTCTGTTACCATTTGCCAGTGTTACTGAGAAGAAGTAATAGAAAAAAGTGGAGGAGGGGAAGAAGAAACCAAGAAAATATAAGTGGGCTGGTGAAAAAAGCGCCATTGCTTTCTTAAAGTTAAAATCTTGAAGAGGGATTTGGCATTATGGGTTGGAAGATTGCAATGTGTAACGCATTTTGTGTTGTGGTGTTGGTTTTGTTGAGTTCATGGGTTTCTTGGGGGGAAGCTTCTGTTTCATATGACCATAAGGCCATTTCTGTGAATGGGCAGAGGAGGATTCTTATTTCTGGATCCATTCACTACCCCAGGAGCACACCTGAGGTATATTTAGTGCTAAATGTAGTTTCATGTATTTTCTTGTGTCTTGGCAATGGAGTCTTTTTGTTTTCTCACTCTTTGAACCTTTTAGTTTCCTGCTTTTGGTAAAGTGTATTTTGTCTTTAGAGAAAATGGGGTGAGTTTTCTTTTCTTTTTCATTCCGGTTACACCTTTTTTCTGTGGGTTATTGTAGATGTGGCCAGATCTTATTCAGAAGGCAAAAGAAGGTGGCTTGGATGTAATTCAGACTTATGTTTTTTGGAATGGGCATGAACCTGAACCTGGAAAGGTTAGTGGTGTTTTTTCATTTACTTTGGTCATTTTAGAACTCCTCTATATCCTTAATAATCTATATATGTTTTTCTGTGGCTGAAGTGATGTTTGGTTTTCGGTTTTTTGCAGTATTATTTTGAGGGCAGGTATGATTTGGTGAAGTTTATTAAGCTGGTGCATGAAGCAGGGCTTTATGTTAATCTCAGAATTGGTCCCTATGCTTGTGCTGAATGGAACTTTGGGTAATACGATAAAAAATGCAAGAGAATATTCTAAGAGCAGAAGACTCTAACTTTGACAGTGGTTCAAAATATTGAGCATTTTGTTGTTTCAATTTCAGGGGTTTCCCAGTTTGGCTGAAGTATGTTCCAGGCATTAGTTTCAGGACAAATAATGGGCCTTTTAAGGTCAGGCAACTGATGTTTTGACATATGAGTTCACATTCAGTTTATTTCTTTTTGTTATGGTCCATGAGCTAATTGTCATATGATTTGTGCTTCAACTTTTGGTGTCTGAAATGCTTTAACAAAAGGCTGCAATGCAAAAGTTCACAACCAAGATTGTGAATATGATGAAAGCTGAAAGGTTGTATGAAACTCAAGGTGGTCCAATCATATTGTCGCAGGTAGTAAAAATTGCTCTCTGTTTTATTCTTTTTTACCTTGTCTGGATCAGTATAAGCCCGTGCTTTTACTACGTACTCAAGGCATCCAGAAAAAAGGGAAGCAAACTGAAATTATACTACTTTGTCATTGATAGATTGAGAATGAGTATGGTCCCATGGAATATGAACTTGGTGCACCTGGACGAGCTTACACCGAATGGGCCGCCAAAATGGCTGTGGATCTTGGCACTGGTGTTCCCTGGATCATGTGCAAACAGGATGATGCCCCTGATCCAATTGTAAGTATTGCTGCTTTAACCAAAGCTGAATATCCATGTTGTGCTCCTTGGTCTAATAGTGGGGTTCTTATGGTATAGTGTCCTGTCCACATCTGTGGTTATCAAAATATTTACAAGTTTGTCACCCCTGCACATGGCTTGCCTTCTTCATTCTGTTTTTGCTTTGTCTGAACTAAATAGCCAGAGACCTCTGAATCTTGCCCTGACAATATTATTACACATCCCTATTTTAAAAATATCACGCTTCAGCTTTCAATTTCCACTTAACGCATTAAGCTTGCATCCAGATTCTTTTTTGCAGTTCTCTGGGGTTTTATTTCTCTAGTGAGAAGTATTTTCCTTTAGAAGATATTATTATGCAATTATTATTATTGGTGCCCACCTGTGACATGTGCTTTTATCATGCAGATTAATACCTGCAATGGTTTCTATTGCGATTACTTCTCTCCCAATAAGGCTTATAAACCGAAGATGTGGACTGAAGCCTGGACTGGATGGTAAATACTGGAACTGGTCTTATGATGACATGTTGTGTGATGAAATTTCATTATCTTCACACCATTCAGAAGGACGGACCTTTTGTGTTCATTTTCTGGGTATTCTCTTATGGTTTTGTACAGGTTTACTGAATTTGGTGGACCAGTTCCCTACCGACCAGCCGAAGATTTGGCGTTCTCTGTTGCAAGATTTATCCAGAAGGGGGGCTCTTTCATTAACTATTATATGGTAAATTCACGGTTAATGGAATTTGCTTGCTGAGTATAACCCGTAATGGATTTTGCTGAACATTTTTTTATGTTCTTTTTGGTCAGTATCATGGGGGAACAAACTTTGGCAGAACAGCTGGTGGCCCATTTATTGCAACTAGTTATGACTATGATGCACCTCTTGATGAGTATGGTATGTACGTTCGACCTCTAAGTAGTATTTTTGTCAAATTTATTTGCTTTTGGTATGGCGTGCAGCCATGCATGATACTGAAAATTCTGATAGTGATATCCAGTATATGTAAATTCAAAATCAGTTGAGCGGGAGTTGACGTGGTTATGGTTTAATAGTACATATATTGCTCGACCTTTTGGATAATAGAAAAAATACAAATACTGTGGCACAAGTAGCTTGCCACATCATTCCAGAGTGTGACCTGTCTCATTTGATGACAAATAAAAGACTCTCAACAAGATATTTGACTAACAATTATCACCCAGTTGTGGTGCTCTGTGATCATCATGCATGGATATCAAGGTCTTGTAGGGCATTTGAGGCAAAAGTTGGTACCAGCCCTGTACTTAATCGACTGCTGCATACCAGCCTTGTTTTTACATGACAGCCAAATTCCATGCTATCATGTTGATTTCACAAAGGCCTTATCTCCTAGTTTTTTACTACAAAGAATATCTGTGTGGAATTAGTAATTACTGTTCTTATCTCTATAAAATTCCTAAGCATCCAATCTTTCCTGTGTAAGTTTAAAATGTCATTGGAAGCCATGTATAATAGCACCCATCATATCAGCTCCACGGGATCATGTTTAAATGGGAGCATGCATATCATGATTTTTCCAAAGAAACTGAGCAAAAGTAATAACATCTTTTTCATATAGGACTATTGAGGCAACCCAAATGGGGACATCTGAAAGATCTGCACAGAGCAATAAAGCTCTGCGAGCCAGCTTTAGTATCTGGAGATCCCACTGTTATGTCACTTGGAAACTATCAGGAGGTTGGGAGTGGTTTCTGTTTGTTGTACTTACACTTCTTACGATGATAATGAACCTTAAACCACATATTCATTCTCACCATACAGGCTCATGTTTTCAAATCAAGATCTGGATCTTGTGCTGCTTTTCTTGCAAACTACGATCAGCATTCAGTTGCAAAGGTCTCTTTTTGGAATATGCATTACAACTTGCCTCCTTGGTCTATCAGCATCCTTCCTGATTGCAAGAACACTGTTTACAATACGGCAAGGGTAAGACAGAATTCTGAAGTTTTGTAACATATAGTTGGTCATGGAAAATGTAACTAATAACCATCTGAATTGTCATGTGAAGATTGGTGCTCAAAGTGCACAAATGAAGATGACCCCTGTTAGCAAAGGATTTGCTTGGCAGTCATACAATGAAGAACTGATGTCATACGAGGACAATTCATTTACAATGGTGGATTGCGTGAACAGGTTAATACAACCAGAGACAACACTGATTATTTGTGGTATACGACAGAGTAAGTATATTTGTAACTTTTTGAGATCATATGCATCTCAACATTACAAGAAATTACAGCCTTGAAACAAGTCATACATTGTTTTCCATCTCCTGACTTTTCTTGTTTGTTTGTATTATTTAGTGTGAAGATTGACCCTAGAGAAGGATTTTTAAGAGGTGGGAAGTGGCCAGTTCTTTCAGTTTTTTCTGCAGGCCATGCCTTGCACGTTTTCATCAATGGGCAGTTGTCAGGTGGGTAGTCTGATTTGCACTGATTTTCACGAATTATTATCTAGTTTGATAGAGAGCAAGGAGCTCTTCTCTTGATTTATCATTATATGGAGGACGAGCCAAGTGAATGCCCTGATGTTTAGATCTTATCTTTCTGTCCCCACATTTTCATGATCCCTTCAGAGGGAGAGCTAGGTGTTAAACCGATCTTTGTGTTTGTCCCCGTGATTCTACTACTTAAAATTCACCATATCATGTATGTATGAATTTCTTGCAGGAACTGCCTATGGAAGTCTAGAAAGCCCCAAAGTAACTTTCAGCAAAAGTGTGAATCTCAGATCTGGAGTTAACAAGATATCTCTGCTCAGCATTGCTGTTGGTCTCCCGGTTTGTTCTCTTTTCTTTTCTCTACACAAATGCCACGTGCACAGGCATCTTTCTAACAGAAGAATAGTTTAGTTAAGATATTAATTTCCAATTTTTCTTTCTTGTGCATGAGCTTAGAATGTTGGCCCGCATTTTGAAACATGGAATGCCGGTGTCCTCGGTCCAGTTTCCCTCAGTGGTCTGAACGAGGGAAAAAGAGACTTAACATGGCAAAAATGGACTTACAAGGTAGTTTGTGAACATTCAAAACCATCATTGTAAAAGTTACTCTTTTTAATTGTGCTGCTACTTGGTTCCAAACAGGTTGGTCTAAAGGGAGAATCTCTGAGTCTTCATTCACTCAGCGGAAGCTCTTCTGTTGAATGGGTTGAAGGTTCCTATATAGCTCAAAGACAACCACTGACATGGTACAAGGTGAGTAACCTCAGCTCAATTAGAGAATTTGGCACTCAGATGTAGATTACACAGAGTAGGTTTGTTCTAAGGAGGGTTGATTTCTCACAGATGAATCCAAATGTCTAGCAAGAAAATGTTTGTTCCAACTTTTTTTTTGCCCTTATTCTTCTAGATCTCTCCAATTTTAGGCGTTGATATTGGACAATTGCCATGTTTGACATATGTGCAACCCCTGGAAAAGAAAAAGAATATATGTTATATGAGAACAATGCCTATTGAGTTTCACACTCCATAAAAAATAGTAGTATGTGATACGACAGAGAAAATGAATGAAACTACTGATTAACCTAACCGATCAACCTGGTCAAATGCTTCTTAAAATTCTTCCAAATAGTGTAAATACGGTTGGATGGTGAATTACTACTATTTTAAGCGAATGAATTGGTAATACATCTGAACTCAAACTTGTATCTGCACATTTTGCCTCACCCAAAATATTGTGATTGTGATAGTTTATAATTGCTTTCCTTAAGAGTAAAAGCTAAGCTACCTGCTTTGTGTTCCCGCTTAATTTTCAGACTACTTTCAATGCTCCAAGTGGAAATGAGCCGTTGGCTTTAGATATGGATACCATGAGTAAAGGTCAAGTGTGGATAAATGGCCAAAGCATTGGACGATATTGGAATGAGTATAAAGCATCTGGGAACTGTGGTGCCTGCAACTATGCTGGTTGGTTCAATGAGAAGAAATGCCTAAGCAACTGCGGTCAAGCTTCTCAGAGATGGTAATACAATACTCCCCCGCTTCAAAATTCTCATCTTTGATACGAAATATGGCATTTTTTAACCAGAAACCATACTGCTCAGGTATCATGTTCCACGATCGTGGCTCCGTCCGACCGGAAATCTGTTGGTTGTATTCGAAGAATGGGGAGGAAATCCTTATGGAATCTCTCTAGTAAAACGGGAAGTAGCAAGTGTGTGTGCAGATATATACGAGTGGCAGCCGACCTTAGTGAATTGGCAGTTGCAAGCATCTGGGAAAGTCAACAAACCGTTAAGGCCTAAAGCTCACCTCTCGTGTGCTGCTGGTCAAAAGATTTCATCGATCAAATTTGCTAGTTTCGGGACTCCACAAGGGTCTTGTGGTAACTTCCATGAAGGAAATTGTCATGCATTTCACTCATATGATGTTTTTGAGAGGGTATTTTGCTATCCTTACTCAAAAGTAACTTCTTCTGGATTCAGGGTTTTGCTTGTTTCTAACTTCAGATACCGTCTCGTTTTGCAGTATTGCGTTGGGCAAGAATCTTGCACGGTACCCGTGACACCTGAAATCTTTGGAGGAGATCCATGTCCAAGTGTTATGAAGAAACTCTCTGTGGAGGCCGTTTGCAGTTAATGAACAGACAACATACGTGGCCTAGGAATAGAAATCTTTTTCAGTTTGCTGTCTTTGATACAGATGCTTGTCATTTTCTTACATTCGATATCGTACAGATCAATTGTTTTTTTGGGCTTTGCTCTGGTGAAGTTGTACATATATGCAACACACCATCAAGTCCAAAGCCTTGAAGATGATCATATATGTACATAGAACTAGCCTCTATTGTCCTTATTCATCCTGCAATTTTAAGACGATAAGTCTTTGCTCGAGTTAGAATGCACATTGAGACGACAAAAAGAGTCCATGTGCGTTCGACTCCAGTCGTTACAACAAAGGATTCAAGCTCTTGGCTTGCAAGATTTTAATTTCTATTTTTCATGTCAAGAAAGCAATCCTCCATTGCTTCATCATTGTAAGAAAATACTTTTTGAGTGTACTAATACATCAAGATCCATTTGATCAAGCCGTCTCTCCAATTTGACTACTGCCTTTATTTTCTGGTTTGACAAGCTAAGGTATGTTTGAATTTGGTTTTGGCCCATCTCCGAATCCAATATTTGGTTTTCACTTTTGCACACCTAAACTAGGTGTGCTTTTTTTTTTTTGTTCGGTTTTGAGCCCATTTTAGTTTTTTCATCCACATATTTATTATATTATATATATATAATATTATATATATTATATATATATAATTATATATATAATTTTATATTATATATATATTATAATAAATATATTATTATTTATATAATAATATAGTATTATAATATATATAATATAATATTAATTTTTATATTGCATCCTTTCATAAGTGATAGACTTGAGTTTTTTTTTAAATTATTTGTATTAAATATGTTATATAATATTTAATATATTATATGTTAAATCTAATAAATATAATAAACGAAAGAATAATTATGAACTTATGAAACCATTTATATTAAAGATATTTAATATCAATGCTACTGAGAAAAAATATTTAAAAAATTTATTCCTCATTGAAATACTTTTGTAATTTTGTATATTGAGGACAATATACTTGTAATATATACCTAATTCGTAATTATTATTATTGTAATTATCTATTTAAATTTATCACTTTGACTATAAAGTCTAACAAATGTATTTTCAACTTACACTATTTAAGTATATAATATGATATATATTGTATATATTATATATTAATATATAATATTATATTATCATATATAATAATATATATTACATATAATATATAATATGATATATAATATTTAATATATATATTATATGTATATTATCTCAAAACACAAATTCAAACATATCATCTATCTCAAGCACACACTTTTTCTCTCTATTTTCTCTCTCTGTCTCAAAAACACCAAAAAAAATACTCCAAAACCTAATTCAAACACTACCTAAGCTTCTCTGGTAAGATCAGTAATTTGAGACAGCAAAAGAACACTTTACTGTCTGTATTGACTTGCCAAATAAACCTATATTCCCAGAACCGAAAATTTTGTTCCCCTTTGTAGTGACAAGGCAAATTTACACTTTTAATCCCATAAAATAGGGTTCAACATGTTTAGTACTTCTATGTTTTATCTGATCTTTAAAATAGTTTCAAAATTAAAAAGACTCGACACATTTAGTTTTTTATTTTACATGATTTTCAAAATGGTCTCAAAATTAAAAAAGATTGATACATTTAATACTCTGTTTTACAGAATTTATGGGACTAAATACATCAAGCTTTCTTAATTTTGTGATCATTTTGAAAACCTTTATTAAATGTTTGTTGTATGTGAGTAAATTATAATTTAGCATAGTGATGAGCAATCCAATTGCAAGAATTGAAGAAAAAATGAGAGGGGAGTAGGAATAAGTATATATATGAAACTGATTGATTTTGATATGAGTGAGGAAATTTCAGTATAGTACAGAATAGTTGGATGAAATTTTGCACCAACTATTTATTTATGATAACTTACAAAAAGGGACCATTTAATACACCCTTTCAATCAAGATAGGCCTTTTAATTAATGAAAAAGAGTACAGCATTTATATATAAGGTCCAGTGATGAAGACCACATTGCTTTACCCTCAAGAGATCCTTTTATTTATCCCATTTAATAAGAAAATGACTTCTATAATAAATTTTTTTAGGCTTTGTTTGGTTCGATAAAATAAAAAAGGAGTGAAAAACGAGAGGAAAGTGAAAAAAAGTTTGATATGAGAAACGTATATTGGAAAAAGAAAGTTTTATTTTTTGTAATTTTTTTATAATTAACCCTTTCACTTTATTTTGTATTCGGAAATAAATAAGTTAATACTACATCTTAGGAGATTTTTAAGGGTTTAAAGATATTGAATTTTATTTTAAAAATAAAAATTTTAAAATGTCTGAATAAATAAGTATAATTAATTTTTCATACTGCAATAATGGCTGAGAAAATCATCGAACTATTAAAATTTAACTTGTACAAATAGATAATTTTGCTTTGAGAGAAAAATGTCAATTATATGAAGTGCAAAAAGTGAAATTTTAATTAAAATATGAGTGAATTTTTCTATTAGATATTAAAATTAAATAACTTATAAGACATTCAAAAAAAAGTTGGATGAAGTTGACTTTTTTTTAAAGAACTTATAATATTCAAAATTATTTTATTTTAGAATTTTATAAACTTTTTTTTTTAAATCTCGATTTTCAAATGTTTATAAGCTTTCGAACATCTAATAAAATATTTTAAAAAGCTTACAGGCTTTGCCAAACATCTTCTAAATAAAAATAAAATAAGTAATGCTTTGTCCTTTAGGCTTTATACTTTATTAAATTGGGTACAGACAAAATTAAACCCTGAAGGAATTTTATATATATATATATATATATATAAAATTTTATTCTCCCTGCATCTATTCTCTTTAATTAAACATGAAACTTCATCCTATACACGGCCTTTTACTTTTCACTTTTTTTCTTATATATCGATTTTGCACCCAACCAAACAAGCACTTAATTGAGATAATGCATGAACTAAAATGTTCTATAAAATATTTGTTTCTTCCATAGACTAATCAGAGTTGGCACTTTTCAATAAATTTTTTTTTTATAGGCAGTCAAAGTCAATTCCTTTTATCAATTTTGATCAGTATATATCCATTTTCTTTCAAACATTATAATATGCACATGCGCATCGAATGCTCCCACACTTGAAAACAAAACTAGTATGAAAAAAGATTAAAATCAACGGATAGATAAGAATATGATCCATTAAAGCTACAAGTGGATTGATGAGAGATCTGGGAAAAAGGTTTCAGTACAACTATGATTTGAATTCTGTGTCTTCTATCAGAAACTCTTCTAGATCTTATGGTCCAGGAAAATTATATTGATGAACAAAATCAAGACCGAGTAAAATACATGCTACACTAATAGAAAAAATTAAAAAAAGATTTTGCAGGTAGGGCAAATTTTACACAGTTTACAGCTCTTATCCTGCAAACATGGAGGTACCTGATTTGACTTCTCTATAATCCATCCATCCCAAAGGCATTCTGGAGAATCTACTATGTTTCATATCAATCGATCTTCACAGAGGAATAGATTTTCCGAACAAACCAGAAGCAAGCGTAGAAGCCAATTGTTCCGGTCAACACAAAGAAAGCATACGATGCAATCAACATATATCCGAAGTACAAAATGCCAGAAACCAGTTTCGTAATTTCCAACTTGGTGAAGAAGTAGAAAATTGAGTAGAAGAAGAGGTATAAAGCAGAGGACCCAGCCGTCAGGTAAGCTCTCCACCACCAATTATAGTCTTCACTGCACAACTGGAAGTAGCACAGAACGATTGTGATCTCTGCACACAGGTGATTATCAAGATCACAAAGACTATGAAGAGGAAGCCAAAGATGTAGTAGAACTGGTTCAGCCAGATGGAGGTCAAGATGAAGAACAATTCAATGAAAACAGCCCCGAAAGGAAGAATGCCTCCGATAAGTATCGAGAATACATGTACCAGGCCTGTTCAGGTATCTGTCTAGGGATCTTATTGGTCTTGACAGGATCTTCACCGACAGGCTTTTTGAAACCCAAATAACTACCAATAAATACCAATGGTACTGATATTCCAAACCACAGGCACACAAGAGCAAACATTGTTCCAAAGGGTACAGCTCCAGATGATTTTTCACCCCAGATCAGAGCATTCAGCACAAAGAAGACTGCGAAAAGAATACCAGGGAACATGAAAGCTGTTTTCAAGGTATTCCTCTTCCATTCTGTACCCTTGAACATTTTGTATAGACGAGCAGATGAGTAGCCAGCAAACAAGCCCATAAAAACCCATAACAGAACCATGGCAGTCATAAGTCCCCCGGTTGGAAGGTGAGAGAAAACCTAGCAATGCGAAGATCATTGTTACAAGTGTCATTCCAAAGATCTGAACCCCAGTTCCTAGATAAACACACAGCAATCCAGAATTTGCAGGCGCTCTGAAAACATCTCCATGGACAAGTTTCCATCCTGTTTCTTCTTGAGCTTCATCTTGGGTTCCAATTGATTATAGTTAGCAATATCTCTGTACAGAGTTCTCATCATTATCATGGCAACCATACCAGAAAGGAAGAGGACGATCATCAAAGAGTTGATGATTGAAAACCAGTGAATTTGATCATCATTCATGAGGAGGTAGGTGTCCCACCGTGACGCCCACTTAATATCACTTTCCTGCAACAGAGATTGTAGTGTAATTCTTGCAAAAGAAACAAAACAATAGGGCAAAGGGCAAGGGAAAACTAGGTTGCAAAAAAGAGTACCTTGAAAGTAACATCATAAGTAAATATGACCTCTTTGTCAGTATCCACTTCCTGTGGAACAGCGCCTCCCTGGATCATATTTTTGGTGTTTGGGTTGCATGTTGCCACCTTTGGATCCTTTTCATCCCACTCCTTGTACTCATGATTGATGCTGTTGGAAAGAATTTAGGTGAAAGCCCAATCAAGTCAGGCAAGATGAACTCTGTGACAGCCCAAACACCCTCAATGCTATCACATATAGGGTTTTAAATAGTAAAATGAAATTCTGTGCTCATTTTTAATAACACAAGAAAAAAATAATAATAGTAACAATACTCTAGATGTCCAAACTAAATGCAAACCATGGCAATTATTTCAGAAGTCAAATAACATAAAGAGCCAAACCTGATTGGAGACACTTCAAATCCAACAATTCGAGCAGAATCTGTTTCAGGATCACTATGATACATAACTCTGAAGCTTAAGTGATTATGGATAAAATATTTCTCCTCTTTGCTCTGCAAAAAAATGTACGTGGTATCTATTTAACAATTGTAGAAGACTAAAAATCTAAAGAAAAGACTGCAACCAACCCCAGCATAAGTTCCTTTGAATCCAACTCGAAAACCATGCTCATAAGTTGTCGATGGACTTCCATCTCGCCTTTGTCTAAGTACAGCTACTGGGAGATTGTCCAGAATCCTGCATGTAGTTTCAGATGTTTAGCACCTTCAAGTATTAGATAGACAAAATGATAGCACAACTCAAACATCAGAACAAGGTCAAAGGTGTAATGAAGTAAAAAGCCTGTGATCCACAACAATAATCAAAGTGAACTTGATTCGGCAGCTTACATATTGACTCTGTACTCATCATCAATTTTTTCTTTAAACTCCTTTGCCGCTTGAGCATCAAGACTAACTTTGCAACCCACTGTGCAGGATTTCTCATCCCTCATATGAAACTAGTATGAACCCACCAAAAAGACCCACATAAGGAAGGATACAGCAAAAGAACGAAACGAATTAAATGTCTGTGCCGCATAGAGTTAATAAAGTCGCCATGGATACTCACGGTGTAAACTGAATTCTCTATACGGTCGCCCCTAAGGACCTCTCCCAAGTTTTCAGCAACATTCTTGATTTTTTCTGGCTTGCAGTATTTCAAGTAATAGAAGTCATATGGAAGTTGTGTCTTCGTAGATGAAAGCTTGTTCACTTTGACTTGAAGCTCATCGCCCTGTTAAAAATGCAGAGCAATAATTACATGTGGAGACAAATAACAAAATATGCATAAACCAAATAAGCTCTTGCTATCTTTGGGAGGGAGAAAAAACTGGTTCCGCAAAAGAAAAGATAAATGACAAGTAGCTATTTACACCAATAGATATGTAATGCAGTCTAATGTCTATGCACACTTCCTACTATAATACCAAATCTGACGACAAAAACTAAACATATAAAATTGAAAAAATAATGATGTAGCTGTTGATCATTCCCCAGCAAAGATGTAGTGCCATAAAGAGCAGGGATTTGATAAAATCCTCTGACCATTTGTTATGTAGAATTATCAGCTAACTGATCAATGAGTTACAGATCTTCATTGGCTCAACAAAAGTCTGTTCTTACTTATCAAACACAGAACTAAAGAAGTATATACATGAAGTAGCACATGAAGAATGGCAAGATCATACAAAAAACTTTAGTCAGTGTTTGACTAGGATCCTTGTCCAATTCAAGTAGCTTTCTAACGCCAGTACTCAAATAGTTGATCTCATCTTTGTCGTCTCATTGCTTAAATAGGAGAACCAGAGATATCCCCACATCCCTACGTCAAGCACTACTACTCATGATCATGAAAACAGAACAGACATTCGCATAACCACGAGTCAAATATCTTGCAGCACCATGCAAATCCTTATAACTTCCACAATTACCAGACTAAAAATGCCGCAAACTTCACATTTGACATTGGATTAATAGTCTAAAAAATAATCAAAATGCATTCCAACATGCCAATAAACTACAAAACATGCCACAAATCAAATTCCGAAAACAACAAAAAATTTCAATCTATTTCACACTCAATGCATTAGCCCGAAATCGATTTAATCGCCAGTTAAAGTAACCAATAAAACCCCAGATCTTCAGCGACAACCAAAACAAAACAATCCAATCAAGAGAGAAAACCAACTCCAATACATCAAATGCGCCACTTAGATCCACTGCTCAAAAAGATTGCTACATTGAGCTCCAAATCAGAAACTATACAATAGAGAGAGCAAGAGAAAAAACTCAGTACTCTCATAAAATCGCGAGGCGCAACGCCGGGGAGGTAGAAGGAGTTCGCGGGTGAGATGACAAGAAGAAAGCAGAAAACAATGGCGGCGACCCGACCCGTTAGTGTACGACCCATTTTCTCGATCCGAATTCCCCACACTGAGTAGAAGAAAAGAAAGGGGAGGTGCGGAAAAAGGTCTGCTCAATCTGCGAAGGCGGATTATTTATTCCACAAGGCAAGTACTTGAAGTCGCGCTTCAGAAAGCGTGTTCTGGATATATTTTACTTGCTTTTCTCGTGCTTTTGTTTGCTTTTATTTTCTCTATCTAAAAATGGCTAAAAACATCTCAAATTTTTGTTTATATTCCAATTTTGATAGTTATAACTTTTTAATTATTTGAAAAATTATATATACTCTTGATTTTTAATATTAATTCAATGATTAGCATTATATGTTAGTCTTTGTTAAGCTTTTATTCATTTTATATATGGAACTGACTAAAATACTTATGGCATATAAATTAACTTTACTTATTTTTTAAAAGTTTTCTAATTTTTTTTTAATGAACTAACTAAAAGGGGAGTTTCACATGGTCGGAATTATCTTTCTGGCCAGCAATGAGAAAGTGGACATTTTATTGATTTAAGAATTATTTAATTTCATCAAATATTAAGAGATATTAATAAAATTCCCAAATAACAAGGAAAATATTGTTATTGTACTAAATATTAAAAGTACTCGTTGTAATTTATCTTATTGATTAAAAAAACAAGACAAACATTGTCGATATCCACATCACTCATTTTCTGTAGTATAAATTACAATGATTTTTTCTTATATTTAACATTATTATGAAAATACCTTCATTATTTTGAGAATTACCAAATACCCCTTATCTTAGAAAATGTACATTAACTAATTCAATCTATTGGTCTCCGTTAAATTGACATCCATTATTGTAATGTACTAACTAATATACCTTTAAAAACTATCAATTATAATTTGCTTTTCAAAAAACAAAAATTATGAATTCAATGAACAATTTTTTGAAAATTTTCACCCACATCGTCCAATTTTTTAAAAATTTCCAATCCTTTTTAAAAAAAAATACATAAAAAAAATTAATAGTTCCAAAACTTCATTCAAAAATTATATAATTTTATTAAACACCAAAAGTATTAATAATTTTTCAAACAACAAATAACATTCATAATTATACTTAATCTTCTTAAATCTAAGAAGAAATTGTTATAATTTACCTTTTTCCACGTCAGGGGATGTCTTTAACCATAATACAACTTCTTGTGCATGTAAGAAACAAGGCACGCATCACAACCGAATAATTATTGTTTTAGTTACAAATCATATTTCGTCTAATATATAAAATTTATGTAATTTATTTTATTTTAAAAATATTTTATGCACGTTACATATATGTGTGTGTGTGTTAAATACACTAAAAAATAAAATCTAAAATAATACATACGAAAATAGTACTCTTTTAAGGTTTGATCAGGCCAAGTTCCGGCCACCAAAGTGACATTCTTTAATGAGCACAAAATGCACATTAAAGAAGGATTCACGAAGCGAGTAGATGTCCCACAGAGAGAGGCATAGTTTAGCTGGTTTCTGAACACACAACTATTCAATAAGCAAGCATTTGAGGACAAGCGGATTAACCTCATGTTAAAATATATGTTAAGGGTCTTTACGGTTTAAGAGGACCATAAAGGTCCCTAGCTTCCGAAATGTTAAATCAAGAAGAAGAGCATGCCAGCAGATGCGACTTGAACTTATCGAGCTCAGCCACCACCTCCTCTTCTGGCCGGTAAATCAGGTCGATCATTCGCCATATCTGCACAGCCAGTCAGAGAGGGATATACATTAAGCAAGAACAGATAGCAGAGTCGTCCCTAATCCTTACATCAAGGAAAAATGTACATATAGCCAGGTCATATAAATCATTATGGTACTTTCAACATCATACAGGTATCCATGTCCATTTGTATATTGCAGAATCTATCCACATAATCACATATTACTAACAAAACATACATCACTAGTACCACGAGCGACATAAGGAATGGTTGGAGCATCAAATACTAGAAACTAGTTATTACCTGTAGGGTACCTCCCCCACCAGTCTTTTCTCCATCTTCAGACACACTAACGATTGTCCATGGATCGGCCGCATTCCAATGAAAGTCGACCACTTTATCCCTGTGATTTTATTCAGAGCAGCCATTATTTAGTAGGAGAAGAAAACAGAAGGATGTTTTTCGTGAATGCAAATGCCACAGATGGCAGATGATGAAGTACCTGTGCCCAGCATGTCGGAAGAACAAGCCTGGGGGATAACTTGAATCTCCTGCTTCAGCATAATTCTCCACCTTGCCAATCTGGGTCATTGACAATTTCGTTAAATTATTAGCTGAGAATAGATCATCAAGTAAACAATAGTTAAAACTCTTGGCAATCTTCATAAATGAGCGGGCATAAAGAGTCCTCCAAAAACCTTCTACGTATTTTAGAAACTCCATGAACTTTGCGATTAATTTAGTTTTACACAGAGACATTTTCAACACTGCAGAGAGGGAAGTAAAGAAAAGTCATAGAAATAGTCAAGCTTTCACCTTTCCGTGATCCCATATATTCAAGAGACCATCCTCGGCAGCACTGCCGAATACAGTTGCTTTAGCTGGTGACCACTGCAATATAACATGTCAACATCCGCTGCTACCTAAAACAGAAGTACAATCTCAATTGACAAGTTCATGTGACCAGGCGCCACTACCTGAACACACAGGACAGCAGCAGTATGCCCTTCAAATATGTGAACAGGGGATCCAACTCCTCCAGAAGTAAGATTGCGACGGTCAAACATGCGAACGGAATTATCGGCAGATCTAAAAGAAGCAGAGGACATTCAGTCACCAGATAGGACAGCAGGCAAAGTATAATTCAATCAAATCAAATAAAGACTACAGTAAGCAACATAGTGATAGCATCTACAATTGCTTTATCATTGATGTGATGATCTCACACTTTTATACTGTGAAAAAAAAGGTACCCTGTCAAAATTAGATTCACATCATTGGGATTCCAATCAACACAATGAAGATCAGCATTATGAGCCTTCTCAACCTGTGCTAGCCAAAACAAAGCAAATCAGAGGATACATCCAGTAAATGATACACCAGATGCAAAATTAGTGGATGCAATAGCACGGAAGTGAGATAAGTAACTACAACTTAATTGAAGACTAGCTATCGAAGCACATTTAATTTTTTTATTATCTTTATTTAATTATGAAATCGAACATTTTAAAATAAAAAAATAATCAAAACTATATTTTCTTAAACAACATTTCTCAATTTTAAATGCGCATGAATAAAATATTATTGATAGAGAAGTAGAAATTTAGCAAAATGGTCATTTTGTATAAGAATAAATATGCTTGGGTATTTTAGTCAATGTATGTTTTGTCGACCACAGGTGGTTATTGTAACCCCTCACTAACGAAAAACTAAAGCAAACATTGCAAAGACAGAATACATAAGGACAACAAAATGCAGAAGGTCAAAGCATTTTGCCAGAGTTTTACTTGAAGCAAAGCATCATTTAGAAACATAGAACAAGCATTGGTATAATAGGAAGACACCAAGTAAAACTTACAATGTTACTTTTCCGAGAGCAGTTAGGGGTAAAAATAATACCCTAAAATTGATGAAGACCCAAGTTAGAAACAAACCTTAACAACAGGGGACAAGCCAGTTCTTGCATCCCACAGTATAAGGCAAGAATCATCACCAACACTACAGAACTCCTGTGCGCTATATAACAAAAAGAAGCAAAAGTAAATACTTCATTCTACAGATGCTTCATCAAAAAGAAGATTTAGACACTTGAAAACAAGATTCTTCATCCAAAATGTCATGTCGCATCATCTCCAGCCTTAGCTAACATTCAATTAGCATGAGTGATGAGTCAGCAAAAAGATGGAATAATTTCCGTCTCAAAATCAACAACAGATCACTACCTTGATGGGTTAAACTGGACATCTTCAACAGTATCCTCATGCCCCTGGAAAACCCCTCGAGCTTGAACAGTGGAGCCATCTGCAGGTTTGCCATTGACTGCACCACCCTTAGATCCTGGTGACTTTGAAGCTCCCTGATCTGCTGCCAGAGATGATATATGGTCGTGGATGCTCCACAAAACCACAGACTTGTCCTTGCCTGCCAGAGTCTGTCATGGTTAACATGATGAACTAGGAACATTTCCACAAGTGAATAAAGATAGGTGGAAAGACAAGTTAAAGAACGAGATAGTTGAATTGAATGCAGCAAAGCTATGGCCCACTAATAGTTCAGTGAAAGTAATGGAGACAGAATATAATTACCTAGCAAATTGACCAACAGTGTCCCCAACAAAAAGCAACCAAATCTGCAGTGCTTTACACAAAATAAATACTCTTTGAACGAGTTTAAACAGTACCAGTTACAGCCTAATTCATGTTTAGCGTTGAATATATTAGGAAATGTGAAACCACATCCGGTTTTAAAGCTGTCCAAAAAGTGATAAACTTCCAACTCTCATCGCATCAATTAGGTAGAAGCATCTTTCCAAACCACATGCACATATGCCATATCCAACTCGGTCAACATTATCAAGAGCATGTAAATTAATCAAATCATCAATTATGTTTAAATATTCTTTCAAGTATGATTAACTCATCATAAACACATTCCATGAAATCTGCAAGTACAAACCGAAGCGCGCGCGCACTCACACACACAGAAGGGGGGTGGGGGGGGAGAAATTTAAGAGGGAACTTTTTTTTTAACCTCCAGAGAGCACAAATGGTTCTGTAGGACACATGGCTAGTGCAAATTCAGCATTGTCTTGATGTCCAGTTAGTACCTGCAATATAATTGGCATTAAGTTATAAGTACATCAAAGAAAATTGCTAGCTGGCTTCTTGGAGAAAATGAAAGACAAACAAAAAATTTCAGTGTCATAATGCAAACTTCAGCATCTAACCCTGGTTGAACATTAATGCTTCAACAGGCAATAACAGTTAAGAAGTCACAATATAGACATGCATCAAGTGGCTGGAAAACTACAAAGTCATAACTACAATATCACTGTTTCTTTGAGAGCATACCAGATCTGGCCGAGATGGTGTGGCACCTAAAACAGGTTGCCGATTAGATTGACTCTCAACATCCCAGATGAGAACCTAACCCCAATTCAAAGAATTAAGCCATATCAATTATATGCTGAATTTTGAATTCAAAACCAAGAGAAAGAACACAGTATATGTCTACATGAAAGATTGACAAATATGGAGGCTATGCATAAACATAAATGCTTACATCAGGACTGTCAGTGTGAGTGGCCACAATGTTGCTATTTTGCGGAAGTTCCCTGATTCGATTCACCTGCAACAAAAACCACATGTTACCAGACATTCCATGGTTCCATTTGTTTCCTGTTCGACATTTCATCATTCTTTGAGATATACTTCACAGAGGTGCCCTTCTTGCTCCCTATTTCAGGGTTAGAGAGAGTGCATTTACATTTCCATGAGCCTACAGTAGATAATATATACTAAGATGTCCACATGCAACGCAGAAATCTTGACAAGATAACCAAAAGGATACCACAAGCTGGAACCATGAAAAAGCAAGTTTCCTATATAAGACGAGAGGAAAAAATAGAGGCGTATTCAATTTGCATGGCAAAGAAATCATTGGAACTACAGCTGGAGTAGGTGCATGTGCTGATTCTCACCACGTATATTCATATTACCTCTTATGAAAATTAATTATGGGTTTCAATGTGAAACAGAAGACTACAAAAATCACATCAATCACCAGTCTATTTGATAGATAACCAACAGTATGATTTTTGACATATTTGCACCCAAAGCCTAACATAATCAAACCAAAATAAACTAGTATTTTAGAGCATCAATGATACCTCGCCAGGATGAATGATGGTCTTGCTCTTCTTCACGAAAGGCGAACGTGATTCTTCATTGAACTGAAATATTGACAAGCAAAATAGGGGATACAAGAAACATGCATCAGTACTGGCATAAATAGATAAAGGTATCACCTCTGAGAAAACATGCATTCAACTTTTGTCTGATCAAATCACCTGTGCTATGTGCTCTGCTGCTGCAACCCTACTCTTGACAACTTCAACATTTGCTATGACAAGTGTATTGGGAACACTGCCATCCGTCTACACGAGGAAAAGAGTAGGAGAAACAGGCAAATGAGAGATAATCAGGATTTGACAATTGAGGGCACACAGCTAGGAAAAAACATGCACTAGTAGCTTCAGCATCCTCATCCACACACCTAAAACAAACTACAATTGCTAAAATAGAAGTCCATGAATACCTCATGCACACACATTCATTTTTTTTAGACTGAAATGCAACAGATAAACCGGCATGCAACAGATAAAACAAACTACAATTGCTAAAATAGAAGTCCATGAATACATCATGAAGAACGCGAGGATGTATTGACCGGCATAGAGTTTCTCTCGTGCTATCTTATCTCGGTTTCTTTTTTCTTCCCCCACCCTTCCCCCCTTGATTTGTCTTTGATTCCCATCCACCGAAGCTGTTCGACAATACAATAGAAGCATAATAGTAAGAAGCCAAAGCCAACTGGACATATACAAACACAAATCTTGGACTACTCGTATATGCTGTAGTGCAGAAACAGGGACCCAATACAACCTCTCATAACAAACATTGACACTGGTCAAAGCTCCACCTCTACCCATCAAACTTTGTTCAATGAACTATAAGTTCTTGGCAAGTTGTCTGCCATCCAAGTTTTCTTAAACTTATTGCATATCTCAAGGAGGTAGTTCCGACCAACATATAACATAAATGCCAAACATGACTTTGAGAATCTACAAACTCACTTTCAAGGTCACTTTCTTGAAGAAGATGTTGAGATAAAGCAATGAGAATATGCAAAATCAAAAGGGGATATAACTTGCATAACCTCAGCCAATATGAGTCTGTGTTGTCCTTTTCTCTGTACAACTAAAATCCAAACATGACTCATTATCAAGCGAATACATGTCCAACATACACAATAGCCGTAAAGGCTCATAACAGGACTTCTCTCTTTTCAGTAGGTCAAGAATGTTTAACTGCCTCAATAATAGATATTAATCCTGAATATCATAGTTCAAGCATCTGAACCGTACCTGTTCAGAAAGGTATAGACGCTGGCGATTCTTGTAAGTTGCTTGCTCCACTTGTGGTCCCCACCTGAGATAAGGGAAAACTGAAAAGTGAATATGTGAAAATGCAATGTAATAATGTTCAATGACGGTGAAATTTTTGTATCTTTATTTTTCCTCTCCACAATGCAACCAAACCTGGCCAATTTATTAGCAAATAATGTGTGCATTTCGCACACCTTTATTTTCCATGCATTTATGAGTATCGAACACAACATAATGCAGCCAATATTTACTATGTATATCATACAAAATCCAGAACATCGTGTGTTGGTAAATCAAAAATTTTCATCAGAATTTCATAATTTCCAGGAAAATACCAACAAAACTTAAACATTCAGAAATAAACGTTAAAAGCATGACTCAGTGGAAAGACATGCATTTACATAAAAACACAAAATGTACTATCCACAGAGTAATGATGCCACTACTATTGGCCCTAAGTACTTGGATCAGGAAGTACCAAACTGATGGGAGCGTGGAAACGCTCAACCATATGCCACTCAAACCAAAATGGTACTCCACAGTCAAGTTGTGTCCTGAACCAGTATTTTGGCATTATGATCTAACATTCATCACAAGGTAAATAGGTGGTGACCTATCTGAACTTGACATCTTGAAGTTGATTATTTGTCAGATAGTTGATTAACCCGACATATCTCAGGGAGGCCGATATTGTCGAATAGTTGTTAAACCCAAAAATCTCATCCCATAACTCATAATGCACTTCCCCCAGATCACCCCACGGTCGCCGGAACATGCCAAAATTGGGGAAGACTCTCCTGCAGCTTAAACTCTAATATGGAAGGCACACTGCAGGACATCGAGGTAAGTCTTTCTATAGCCCAGAACAGGAGGATTTTCCAGCTCCTTAAAGTCGATTTCACTACTTCAATCTTATTCTAATTCACCCGTAGGAGGGGTTTCAAAGGAAACTCAAATCCTCTAACATGTGTTTTGTAGATCAAGGTGGCATCAATAGCAGCATTTTCCCGGATGGAAGATAATCAAATCTTAATGTTGATACACCAGTAATTATAATAGACCAAGTTACAGCCACGAGTAACCATCAGTCAAGACGCTCAAGCAAAAAAACTCATCATGCATTTTTAAATTAAAAAATTCCCATGCATCCTGACAATCTTCAGCAGAAAAGGTGAAATCAAAACCGCAAATTAACATAAACTTAACACCACACAGTGAAGCAACTCCACAGCACCATCGTCAACTAAGAGAGTCAAGCAAAACCTACGCCCCATGCACTCAAACAAATATTTCCTCATACATTTCCACAACTTCCAACAACCACCCCAAACAAATTATAACAGAATCAGCCAAAAACACAATACACAAACAACCCCCAAAGCTCAAAAAACAGAAAATAAGACCACAAACAACACACCGCACCCAAAACAAAACAAAACCCTAGAAGCATTTAAAATTGAACAGGCAACAGAGTACCTGCAAGAGAGGGAAGGCCAAACGAGGTTGTGATTGGCAAGCCAGTCGTAGAGGACTGGCACTAGTGACTTCCATTGTGTGTAGCGCTCCTCCACTGCGCGCTCTGCTGGCTTGTCCTTCATCTTTCCTCTCTTCCTGCCGCCTTAGAGTCTGTTGTGCGTGTTCTGGGTTTTGCCGCTTTAAATTGCGGTTAATGGGCTGAAGAGAGCGTAGGAGGCTGGGGGGTGGTACTCCTACTCTGCTGCCTCGTGTCCTGTCAATTTACACAGACGCAACACCAGGCGTGCAATATATAAATTAGGTTTAATTACACTTACACCCCACTTAAGATGCTAAATTATACTTTTTATACAAAAAAAAATTACACTTACACTTTTTTTGAAGTTTTTTAATTTACACCCTACCGCCGTCGGTTAGCTTTTAAACGAAAAATGCTAACATAAACAAAAAAATCATGTAAATTTTTTAAAATTTTCACTCAATTAACATTTTCAAGTATATTTTTATATTTATAAATGGTTAAACATAATATATATAGTGCGGTTAATATTATTATATTTTTCTTTATAAATACAAAATTATTACATATAAAATATTAAATGAGAGATAAAATAAAGAAAATTATACAATTCTTTTGTTAACGTCAACATTTTTTCCAGTCCAAATTCTAACAAAAAAAATGACTAGATGCACACAATAAACTTTTAGATGGGGTATAGTTGTAATTTCAAAATTATTTAGGGTAAAGTATAATTTCACATTTTTAGAGAAATTTTAAGTGTAATTAGCTTTATAAATTAAGCATATAGTAATTATTCAGATTTTCAATACACAAAGCAATTAGATATAAAATAATTATTACAATTTGTTCTTAAAATATGAATTGATGGCACTAATCATTTTTCTTAATTTAGGAGAATAATTTTGACTAGACTTCCAAAATATTTTCAAGTTAGTATAAAAATTCAATTTGAGATTTCACTTTTTACTAAAAAAAATAGAGAAATAAATGAAAATCTATAATAATTTAATAGGATTATTTGCATCTACCTTTTTAATATTTTAGTCAAAGATTCGAGTCTGTGATTTTATCATAATTGGTGCATTCCCATTTTTAATATTTTAATAAGTACTAAATCACAATTCAGATGTCAATTTAATGCTTCTTGATCTCATCCCATATAATAAGAAAAGTATGAAATGACAAATTCATATGTCCTAAGCAGAAAATTGCTTACCCTAATTCAATTGGCGAAAATAAGACTTATGATTTTAAAATTATGGGTTCAAATCTCGTCAATATTTTGAATATTTCTATTTTAATAGTACGTATAGTTTTCCCTTAATAGTGAAGGTTGATTGGATATAATTATATGATATCGATGAGAATAGTATATGATTGTTATTATTATGAGTATTTATTAGATATTAATACTTGATATTAATAATTATAATACTAATTTATCACTCTCACTAAAAAAAATACGAATATATTGTCATTAATGTATCTAAAATTTAATCCCTATGGATATATGCAGCACTAAAATCCCATATTTGGATATATTTTTTCTTTTATTTGGAAAATTTTTACTTCTATATCGATGGGTTTTAAAACTCTATCCTGTGCAATTTTTTTTTTTTAAATTAATGTTGTATCAAAAGAAAATTTGGATTAAAAAAAATGATAAAAATATAGCAGCACATATAAGATAAAATTCATAACTAAGCACAAATTCATCGTCTATATGTGAAATTAGAGAAGGGAGTAAAATAATTCACCTTGTTTCTTTAAGTGAAATTCGCTTTTATAAAAAATTGAGAAGGGTGTCGGCCAAATCACTCTTATATCATGAAATACTGACCTGAACATAGCAATCAAACACCAATGTGAAGAAATATTTCTAATAACAAATGACATTAAAAACAACAAATTGTAAAATTAGTGAAACTCAATACACTTATTGATAACAAATATTGAATGAACTTGTCTCGATATCAACTGGGTTTCTCCGCCTCAACGATTTCCCACAGAAAATGGTGGGTCTTCGTAGGGTTTAAGAATGACGAACATAAAATTTTGAAGAAAGACATGACGGCCCGAGGTAGTTCTAATTTGGAGGGAAGGTTGAAAATTTCCCAAAATTTGTTCGGATGCAAGTGAAATTAGGTCTTATGACAACGAAGCAAATATGTAGGATGACAATCACCTCTCATCCCTATTAATCATGGGCCGGCGTGATTATTTTAGATTTTCCATTTTGCAAGTAAACGAGTGACTGAGCCGAATATTCTAGAAATTTTGTCCAATTTGATCAAGTAAACGGGGCCTAAATGCATAACATGTATAATAAACTATTTTAGATGATTTTATTTCTTTTTATCTCGTTTTAGTCGAGCGATGGGATTATGCACAGTAGGATGTGGTGGGCTATGATAACACATAATAAGTAATTCAACGATACGCTACCCGATGTATAACTTGAAATTTGAACATATTCAATAAGTAATTCAATAATGTGTTACCGGTGTTTGATTGAAAATTTGAATATTGAATCACTAACCAGTGATATTTCATCTGTTTACTATTTTTTGCACTATGGTGAAAAAGTATGATTTTGATATCTAAATATTTATCAATCCCACTTATATATACAAATGAAATAATGTATCGCATTTATAAGGTGAGATACATAATTAAACATACCATATTAATAATATCATACCTTCAATTATTATGGTCGAATATACACTAAGGCCACATTTACTTTGAGTGATGTGATTAAAATGGGATATATTAAATTGTGATTACTATCATAAAAAAATCACATAATATATCATGCTTAAGGCACTAATCATAAACTAATCCAAAATGAAGTAAACAAAAAATAAATGGTGATTAGGCATGATATCATGGCTAATCACCAAAGTAAAGGTGCCCTAAGACTATGTTTACTACTACTATCTATGGTCAGTCATGTGCCTTTAGATGGTCCCACATTGAGTTCATTTTTAAGTTTAGCTCATGAACTTGTTTAGTTAAGGCCTGAATCAGGCACAGATTAGATGTGGATGTGTGTTTTTTTTTTATAGGTAATTGATGTTTTCTTTTGAACAATTCTTAAATTTATGATTGCATTATGAAATAAATAAATAATAATTTCGATCACTCAAAAATTTATAACGATAAAAAACAATAGTTAAAAGTATATAATAAACTTAAATAACAATTTGACTAACGAGCTTACAACAATATCCTTAAATTATAATAAATTAAAAAATTAAAATAAACTTTGAAAAAAACAAACAAGTAGTATTTAATTAAATAAAGTGCTAAAAAGTAAAAACTTACAAGCATAACAACAAAGATAAATGCTTTTAAAGTTTGGGCTAATTATTTTTTTATTATAAAAAAAAAGAAAAATAACGAAAAAAATATTTTTTTAATAAATTAACGTTTTTATGTCGAGTCGCGTTTTGAAATCGCGACTCGACAATAAATTTTTTTTTTAAAAAAAAATTTGCTCGAGTCGCGGTTTGCAACCGCGACTCGAGCAAAAGTTTCTTTTTTGCTTGTTTCAACTTTAAGGCTAACGGCCCAGCTTTTTGGCGGTCAGCCTTGTTTTTTTTCTTTTTCTATTTATAATTTTATTATATTATATATATTATATAATTATATATAATATTTTTAAATATTAATAAATTATTTAAATAAATACATTAATATAACAATGATAAAAATTAAAATAACGCATATAAAGTGAGATAATGTAAAATAAAAATTTAACTATATTATAATATATATATTACAATATTATAAAATAAATTGTAATTTTTAATAAATTTAATTTATAATTAAAAAAATATAAATTTATAATTAAATAATATTTGCTACAAATTATTTAGTTATTAATTTATTATTGTCATGATTTTTATTATATAAATATATTTATAATTTATAATTAATGGACACTCAGAAAATTTATTCGATGTAGTATCGGACATGTGTCGGGCTCGGACACGACATTGAAGTGTCCAAAAATCTAAAAAAGAAGGGGGAGGGGGGGGAAACGGTGTAGGAAACGCCATGGACATGGCTATTGACGTGTCCGACACGTTCCGAACACATTTTTAACTTTTATTTATAATTTTAAAAAAAATTTGGACTATTAAAAAAATAGGCTTAATAAAGAAGAAAAAGAATTAAATCACTCTTTTTAAACTAAAAGTATTAAGATAAAATTACTAAAAATTTGAGATATGTTCACGATTTAACTAATTTAAATTATTAAAAGTTTTCACTGATTTTGTATATTTTTAGAAAATTAGTCAAATCGTGAACATTTCTTAATTTTTTAGTAATTTTATCTTAATATATTTAGTTTAAAAAGAGTGAATTTTTTTTTTTATTAAGCCTAAATTTTCTTTTTTATAAAATAGTCCAATTTTTTTGAAATTATAGACAAAAATTGAAAATGTGTTCGAAACATGTCGGACACGTCGTGTCTGTAGCGTTTCCTACACCGAGTCCTCATTTTTTTTTTTTTAGATTTTTGGACACTTCGATGTTGTGTTCGAGCTCGACAAGTGTCCGATATATCATCGAATAATGTTTCAGAGTATCCGTGAATTATAAATTATAAATAATACTTATATAATACAAATCGTGATAATAATAAATTAATTTATAGCAAATATTATTTAATTATAAATTTATAGATATCTTAATTATAATCAATATTAAAAAATTATTAATTAAAAAATTACAATCAATTATTATAAATATGCAATAAATACAAATATTACAATATAGTTAAAATTTTATTTAAATTATCTCACTTTATATGCATTATTGTAATTTTATTATTGTTGTTCAGCCTTGAAATTTTCAAACAAGTAAATGAAGCTTTTGCTCGAGTAACCGCGACTCGAGAAATTTTTTTTTAAAAAAAAATTTTTATTGTCGAGTCGCGATTTCAAAACGCGACTCGACATAAAAACGTTAATTTATTAAAAAAAATATTTTTTTCGTTATTTTTCTTTTTTTATAATAAAAAAATAATTAGGTCTTTAAAGTTTCAAGAGTATAAGAAAAATATTATAATAGTCAATAAAAAGAATAAAATAAAAATTATATGTCACGTATTACTATAAAAAAAAAAAAAAGCCCTGTAAACTTTGCTTAGGCCCAGCCAAAATCATGTGATCCCGGGCCATCAGGTTGGGCTAATCCTATGTATCGATACTTGGGACCGGCCGATTCCAAACAAGTTTGAGCTAAACTAGTCTATTATTTTATTCATTCAAATATACTGGACCAAACTAGCCCACCTCAACTCACTGCACATTTTGATCTGGAGGATACAAGGAAGAGTGACAATGGAGGCAGCACAGTTGTAGTTGGCCATTTTTATGATATTTATTTTTATTTCTTCCCCCTCAAAAACTAAAGAAAAAGTAGAAAATGACTAAAGAAGTCCTAGGGAATTTGCTTAGAAGAAGAAGAAAAACTTGCTCAAAATTTACTTTTTTTTTTTTGGAAAATTGCTAACAGAGAGAATATTTTTTTTTGCAAATTTGGAACATTGCTGAAAAAATTATAAATAATAGCAATATTACAAATACTTAATTATATATCTATAGATTATTGTATTTGATATATACTTGTATATAATAAAAATTGACTATTAATTTAAAGGGGATGGCATAGAAGAATTTGAGGTGATATTTGATAAAAAAAAAATTATCTTATCTGCGGGTAAAATATAATTTTATATTTTAATCCCATTTATGTGTTATGACAATAGACATGCAAAATAGATAATGAAACAATTTATCTTGAAATAGTAATCATATTGCTAGTTGATCACACCCCAATATATCATCATATTAATCACAATTTAATTTTTTTCGCATAATCATTGAATCCCAAGAGTGAATATAGAGCCTAATCAAGCAAATTATTATGCAGAATAATAAATCAAATTCCGCATAATCAATCCAAAGAAACGTGCCTAGTTATTTTTAGAATGATATGTTGGTAAAGCAAATAATATCTAAATCTAAGAGACATTCTAGAAAATTTGCATTAAAAAAAAAAATCAAACATTCATTTTTCAACAATTTCTTCAAACATCAATTATTTTTTAATAATATTTTCAATTTCTCTAATATACAAATTATTAAAAAAAACCAAAATTATGCAGAAAGCGCCTTAAAGTATGTTATTAATCAAAAAAAAAAAAAAGAAAAATAAAAAGCTTGGGCTTAAAGCACAAAGGAGAGGTACTTAATTTGTTGAAAAATGTTGGAATATTGTGAGGCCAACTAGAGAGTAGGATATCCAACTCACATCACGCTATCCTCAGTCGCGTGGCTGTACACGCCCAACATCAGCCAGGGGATGGTGTCCTTTTTTTTTTTTTTTTTTTATTTGAATAAAATCTGGAAAAAAAAAAGTATTTTATTTTCCAGATTAGATCTGCCCTATTGTTCTTTGCTAAGCATGAAAGAGTAAGAGGGAGCTGGTACAACACTTCAACATTAAAATAATAATAATAATATCAAAATTTTAAGTCAATATATCAAAATAAATAAAAAAGGATTTATAATGCATGTCATTAAACTAATTCTGAATTATTTTATATTTCTTGAAAATACAGTAATAAATTTTCATAAGTTTACTTGATTTTGGTTGACTGTTTATACAAATTGTAGAATTTATGGAAAAAAATTCAATTGATTAAGTTTGGTTTTAATATACTAGTGAATGTTTTTAAAAAAAAATATTGTATATATTTAAATTTAAAAAATATATATATATGTATATAATAAAATTATTGTATATCGAAACTTCCCCCCCTCCCCCAACCCCACAATGTAGTTTAAGAAATATGGTACGAGTTTTTTAGTTAATGCTTGTTATACTTATTAATCCAATTCAAGACTAGGGACGTTTCATTGTAGACAAAAAAATAAATTTTAAATCGGCATTTTGTGTATTATTTATGTATGTAAAGTTGTAAATTATTTTTAAGCCGAGACTATACCGAGCTTCAAAAAAATATATCTGAATTTGATATTATTAGTGATCTAATATAGCTCAAACGAATTTTAAATTGATCAAACGAGTCAAGCTCAATCACTTTGATATTATTAAGTAAATATATACATTTTTTAATTTTTACACTAATTGATTCGAGTTTGAACGTTTAAATTTTAAATTATTTTATTCAAGCTTAGCAAATAGAGTACAAATGAGTTTGTATAAATTAATTTTAATTGAGGATTGAATAATTTTATTTATTTTTTAGTCATATCTATAAACATAAAGAATACTATAAACTTTCTAGGACGATTAGGTAATTAACTTTGATTAAATCTCATAAGATCTTCATAAATATGCACTCAATTCATTAAATAACGAGTGATTTTAGTCTGACCGCTTCTAATATTTAAATAATTGAATTTCAATAATAATGACTCATTTATATATTTTTAAAAATTTAAATTTTTGAAAAATATAATATATACGTCTAATGTAGAAGTACAATTTTCTTTTATATTTATAAATTTATAATCTATTTTATCATTCTGAGGTATTTTTATTATAAAATAGTAATATATATAATTAAATTTTAATATTTGAATGTATAAATTATATAATGAAATTACTTCTATATATATATAAAATAATAAAAAAAAAATCCATCCAATAGTTGAGTTGAGTCACATGGGATGCTCGTGCAGCCCACTTTTTAGTTTGTGGACTTTTATGGAAGTAGGAATCATTGGATCGTGTGACCACGCCCCACCAAGCGCATGGTGAAATTCTCGGCGTTTGCTCTTTTGCGAAAGATGGCGGTTTGGTGGGGCACCCCGTCGGTGCCGGCACTCCGCCGCCGCCGCCGCACTGATTCAATCGCCGCCACCTCATCATTCTTTCAACTATATTTATATGTGTACTTTGCCTCCGCTGGATTAGCTCTTCAGGAACTTTGAACTATGGTTGAAAGTTATTATTTCTATAAATTAATTATATTCTTTTACAATAAATTTGTCCAAAAATATTTAGTAATTGTGGTATGTGATTTAAAGAAATATTGTTGCCATATTTGGAATTTAATTTTTCCCAAAAATAAAAGAAGTATTAATTTTTGTATAAGGCTATATTTGGATTGTCGTTTGAATTTGAATAAATATTTGTGAAGATTCCATATAAAATAAATTTGAAATCTATTAATATTTAATTAAATATAGTTTAAAATTAAAATAATGATTTGAAGTAGTTTAAATTTAAAAATTGATTACACAGATCCAAAAAAAATATTTGAAGGATTTAAAAATTTATAATTTTAAATCTAAAGGGATAACCTTGCTGCTTACTTGCTATATCCCCGCGTCCTTGCACGGCTTGGCTCGTTCTTCGAGCCCTGCTTCTCCCTTCTCCCTATCCCCGTTCCTACCGTCCAAAACAGGCCTATGGAGTATAGCCAAGTGGTAAGGCATCGGTTTTTGGTACCGGCATGCAAAGGTTCGAATCCTTTTACTCCAGATTATGAACACCCGATCGGATATCAATTCAAATATATTTTTAAAGAAAGTTTCATTTTCAATAACCGCACTTTATTTAAAAAAAAGATTAAAAAAATATAATTATTAAAAAATAGAAACAAAGAAATACGCGTGACTCAAATAATAAGATGCTTATTGATATGATTTCTTGTGGGCATTATATATGTATATTTAGAAAAACAAATAAATGAAAAATATTATAATGAATTGCCAAATCAATTCATACACTCGACATTATAAAATCTCAAAATTTCACTTATTTGAATATCATTTTTACTTTCACATGTATATATTATATTTTCAGAAATAGTATTCGCAAAACAATTTCAACGACTCATGACAAAAAAGAATTCAATTATACCGTACCTATAACTACCTAATTTATAATCGACAAAATTTTCACTTTAATTATTTTTTAAGGAACTAATAATATATTAAAAGTATATTCAAATAAATAAACACTATAAATAAGACAATATATATATAAAACAAAGAATAATCAAAATGATTAAAAAACCCTTGTGTGTTAAATAAAATAGTAAAAAGTATTCATATCTCCTCGTGTACAATAGTGAAATTTATTTTTGCCTTTTAAAATGTCAAAATTACCCCCATCCTGGAAGGGGTCAAGTTTTAAATGATTCTCATTTTGGCTTTTTCAGTCTGTTTTTATTCTTTTTTCTAGCCCTGATATTTTGCAAACTTGTTTGAGTATGGTCTTTTTCTACCTAAATGGAGACTGTTTCAGGCTTAGGGGTAATGTTGTCATTTAAAAATTTGAGTAAACAAGTCAAACAATAAGTGCATCTACCCTACTACCATCAACAGAGGAGTTAATTACTATATTTTAAATTTTACATATATATATTTTAATTAACACAATAATTTTATTTCAACGTTTTACTTATCATAAAGTAAAATGCTTTAAACCCCTATAAAACAATGAAGACACACATAGCTCTCACTTGTGGAATAAATGTATGGACTGGACTTTGTTAGATAGAGACTCACATTTGATTAAATTAAAGTGGATGAACAATAAATTTTAAAATATGACTGACCAAATCAATGTCTGACTTGAGGAGGAAAATAAAAATAAAATTTAACAATGCTCTATAAAATATACTAATTAGAATTTATTTTTTTATGTTAATAGTATAAGAAGGAAATTTAACATATAAATATTTAATTTTTCATGATCTATTATTCTTAAATTGATTAAGATCGGAGGTTCTTGATTGTTATTTGGTATCATAATATAAATAATATAATTTTTACTGTTTTGTTTAATTTATGGGATGCAATTTATTTTTGAATGTTGTAAATTTAAAATTTCGACCGTTGTCATTATGCGTAACTATAAATAATAAATTTTAATTTATTTTTATTGCGATATGTTTTCTTCATAATGAATTTTTGAGATTAGTGTGAAGTTATGTCTACTGTATATTTTATTTTTAAAAATATTAATTTGATATAATTACTTTAAATTAACATGAGAAAGATGATACAAATATTTTTAGCTGAAAATATATATAGGCATAAATATTTTTGAATTTTTAAATAAATTAAAATAAAATTTAAATGTTAAAATTAAAAAAGTTAAGGCACAAACTTCTAAATTTCCTTTTTTTTTTATTTGTTATTCATTGTTGGACAGCCAATCTACTTTCCCTGAAAGAGAGCACATATATATAAATATACATACACTACAACATTTGTCCGAATTAACCCCCGTCTGAGAGCCTCTACTCCGATTCTCCATCTGCTTTTTCTCAACATATTCTCCGATCTCCCAACTCCGGGAGCCGCCGCCGCCGATCGAACTTCCTCAATTTCTCACACACATGGGTACGTCTCCGATCCGTTTGATTTGTGCCAATTGTTGAGTTTTTAGTGTACAATGGAACGCTCAATTGAGTGATCTGTTCTTATTAATTGGTAATGATTAGTTGGGGATAGACAATCAATATATGGGCGTAACGTATTTTTTTTTGTTAATTTTGGGTGCTTAACTGATTTTGAGTTTTGTGTTACTTGGTTTCAAAATAGGTCAAAACAGGCTGCTCTAGTTTTTGGGTGTATTGATTGTTGATGTTGATGTTTCAGTTTAAATTGATTTGATGTTGTTTCTGAACATTAGGGTTTTGGTGGGCTGATTTCTTGAATGAGTCTGTTTGAGTTCTTGTTTTATGGTGGGTTGGTAGTTGTTCCATTGACTATTTGTGCACTGTTTTAGTATGGTTCGAGCTCATGCATGGTGTTCACTTGGATTTAAAGTTTAGATGTTCTTGAACTGTTTTCATAGAATGAATCTTGAATTCCAAGATATGCTGGGAAGAAGTGGAATATCCGCCTTTTCTTGATTTTTTTCTTTTACGTGCTTATTCTCAATCACTGTTAGCTGGTTCAGCTTGAAATACTTATTTTCTTGTCTGTATTATGCTGAAGTGAACTTCGAGTAAACAAGATTTTTTTACTTGATTCTGCAAAAGTTAGTTCTATCTTCATACTAATACAACCGCTGTTCTGTTTATCCAGATACGAGAGACCATTGTTGTTCGACTCATCTCATAGATGGAGATGGTACTTTCAATGTTTCTGGAATTGATAATTTCATGAAGGAAGTTAAACTTGGAGAGTGTGGGCTTTCTTACGCCGTTGTTGCAATCATGGGCCCTCAGAGTAGTGGTATTATTCTCCACATTGTCTTTTTGGCTACTCAATGACCCCTGTTCTTGATTCTATGCACTACGGTATCGGTTATGTGCTAACGAGTGCTACCAACCACTGTCAATTAATATATAATAATATGTTCTATTATTTTGACAGGGAAGAGTACATTGTTGAACCACCTGTTTGGTACTAATTTCAAAGAAATGGATGCTTTTAAGGGCAGGCATGTACTCTTTGATTCCTTCTATAATTTCTTTCTTATTAAGTTGAAATAATACTGAACATCTCAATCTCATCAGGTCTCAAACCACAAAAGGCATCTGGATGGCGCACTGTGTTGGCATTGAACCTTGCACTCTTGTAATGGATTTAGAGGGTACTGATGGAAGAGAAAGAGGAGAGGTGTAATAGAATGTCTATTTATTGACTTAATACTTTTATGCTGAGTTGGCATTTAGTGGTTTATTCCCTGCATTGTAGGTATGTTTCTGAGAGTTATCTATGTTATTCTGTGCTCATCTTGACTCAGCCTGATAAGACCCTGCATTCACGAGTATCTCTAAGTTTTTGTGTTACATTAATCTTCGTCTATTCTTGTTGGTACTCTGCCTCTTCAGAGAACTCAGTTTCACCTGTCATTTGTTTGCAGATTTTGTCCCTATCAGCTAAATGTTAAGATTATACCTTTCCTGTTGTTTTATGTATTGTAAAATCTATATTTGTGAAAGACAATCTTGCTTTCTGGCATTTGACTTGTTTGTCAATATACTTATCTTGCAGCCTTAGCAACATGGTTTGGAACCTAACACCTATTCATTTCTATCTGCTTATTCTCTCTGAACTCTCCCTTTTTTTTTTTTTTTTTGAAAGAAATAAATTCAGTTATTAGAACTGATAGTTTTTTCTTACGTTTTTGCTTCTATTCAGGATGATACTGCATTCGAGAAGCAGAGTGCTCTTTTTGCCCTTGCTGTTTCTGATATAGTGCTGATAAACATGTAAGATAGTTGCATTACTGTGATAATGATCTAGTTGTTGTGTTATTTCAGTGTTTGGTTTTTCTGAGTTAAAATATTACGTTCAGGTGGTGTCATGATATTGGGCGTGAGCAGGCTGCAAATAAACCTCTTTAAAACTGTATTTCAGGTGATCATCTGTGTGCTCTGTGGACTCATTTTCTTTAAACGGCCCATACTTTGCTGATTTGGGGTTTATGATGAACAGGTTATGATGAGACTTTTTAGTCCTCGTAAGACAACCTTAATGTTTGTCATTCGTGATAAAACAAGGGTATGTTCTCCTTCTTGTTTATGAGTTGACGCTGCTGTTTGATACTTAAAAGATTATGATATTTGTTGCATTTGGTCCCTTGGAATAATTATGGAGCATTTATGCTTACTTCTGCGTTGCCATAGACACCTCTGGAAAACTTGGAACCAGTTTTAAGGGAAGACATTCAGAAGGTATGTTATATGAAGCCTTTGCTCATTTTTGATGGATCTTCTTTTCGTTGGTTCTAATGTTTTTCCTCTATTCTTGTTTTTCTTCACTCTCATTCAAGATATGGGATTCTGTTCCTAAGCCGCAAGCTCACAAGGAAACTCCATTGAGTGAATTTTTTAATGTAAGTTGTTGATAAATCTATCAGTTTTACCTTCTCTTGTATGTGTAGAAAATTTATAGTACTTGTGTCTTCAATGATTGAATGGCAGGTAGAAGTTGTGGCTCTCTCTAGTTATGAAGAGAAGGAAGAACTATTTAGGGAACAGGTGTGTGGTCTTGTTCGAAGTCCTCATTCTTCAAAGTTGTACTCGTGTTATTCAAATGGCTATCCTCATGAAGGAGCTTGTTCCATTCTTTGAATATACGTCGTCTTGGAGAAAGATGGACGATTATTTGTAGTGAAGACAGGAATCTTACTTTTGGTTATTTCGTGTTTTTGTTGAAGGTTGCAAGTCTCAGACAGCGATTCTTCCATTCTATTGCACCTGGTGGGCTTGCTGGGGATAGGCGTGGTGTAGTCCCTGCTTCAGGCTTTTCCTTCAGTGCACAACAGATATGGAAGATCATCAAGGAGAACAAGGACCTTGACCTGCCAGCTCACAAGGTTGTGAACTTAAATGTCTTCTTCAGATCCACGAGTGAAAGTTGAGAAGTTCTGATTGAAATATTTGTTGGTTTATTGACAGGTCATGGTTGCCACTGTACGTTGTGAAGAGATTGCTAATGAAAAATTTTCTTCTTTCAGTGCAAATGAGGTACTTGTATAATATGGATGAAAGATTTGCTTCGGAGTACTTTTAAATTTCTAAGAGCATGTTTTAATTGTTTGCTTCCATGTTTATTCAGGAATGGCGTCAATTAGAAGAGACTGTACAAACTGAGCCAGTCCCTGGGTTTGGGAGGAAGCTCACCTCCATTATCGATGCTTGTCTATCAGAGTAAGTCAAAGACTTATCTCCGTTTATATGTTTCTCGTACGAGAATGATAATTTTATTTATGCCATATGGATGATATTTCTGACTATTGAAGAAGTTCGCAATCTCCTGTGGAGTGACTTTGATGGATGTATCTGAGACATTCAATCATATGTTATTTTCTTTTAAATAATAGGTATGATGCAGAGGCCACATATTTTGATGAAGGTGTTAGATCTTCAAAGCGGAAACAATTGGAGGAGAAACTTTTGCAAGTAGCTTTCTACAGCTTTATTTTTAATATATTTCTCAGCCATTTGTCGAATTAGTTTTCTTGTACTCTTCCGTTACAGTTTACCATTTTTTTGTTACATTAGCTTGTCCAACCAGCATATCAATTCATGCTGGGACACTTACGCTCTGGAACCTTGGAGAGATTCAAAGAAGCATTTGATAGTGCCTTGAATGGTGGTAAAGGATTTGCTGCAGCTGCACGAGATTGCACCGAGTACTTTATGTCACAGTTTGATGAAGCATCTGCAGGTAAAGTTACATGCATATAACATGCCTTCCCAATTGTCAACTGGGGGGAGGAAATTTTTGTATGACATCTTAATGCAATTAACTTTTTGGGAGAACTCTCTGAATGAGCATCTCAATGGGCGCATTGCTGTTATTACTAGTGGCAATTTACAGTCCTCTATTCATCCTATACGTGTAAAATTATAGTTTTCCAGTGACCTCCTCTATGAGGCCATGAAACTCTTTAGTGTTGTGATAAATGAATACTTAACGCCATGTAGCTGCTTCATAGAATTGTGTGGTGTGAGTGACAGCATCTTGGTTTCACGATGAACTCTATGTTTCTCAGATGCGCACATTGACCAAGCGAATTGGGAGTCTTCTAAAGTAAGAGACAAGCTTAGGCGTGATATTGATGCTCATATTGCTGCCGTACGGGCTGCCAAACTCTCTGACCTTACAACCATGTATGAGGTATGGAATACTGCCTAGTCCAATCTAGAGTCCTTGGGTGGTAGTAAGATTGTTAATATCAGCTTATTGACCTTTATAAGCACGAGTAAAATAATATTGCTGCAACTTATTTCAAGGAAAACTGAAAATTTTAGTGTCTTCAAGGATATACCAATATAATTGATTAATTTTCGAATTTGGGGTGATAAATTCACAGCTGTACCTTCATCAGCACAATGCAAATTCGTTCTGGTTTATGTTATGTTGACCATGACACGAACTGTATTATGTTTATGTAAGTTTGTTCCCCACTGATATATTTCATTGGCAGACAAAGTTGAACGAAGCATTATCTGGACCTGTTGAGGCTTTGTTGGATGGAGCCAGCGATGATACATGGCCAGCAATAAGAAAACTTCTCCATCGTGAGACTGAAAAAGCCGTTAATGGGTTTTCTAGTGCACTTTCTGGATTTGAAATTGATGACATAACATTAGATAAAATGCTCTCGAGGTTGGAGGATCATGCAAGAGGAATAGTAGAAGTAAAGGCTAAAGAAGAAGCCGGAAGGGTCCTGATCCGCATGAAAGACAGGTATTTGCTATATTTGTACATTAATGTCATGACCTAGAATATAAAATAGTTGAATCTCCTGTTTACTGCTTCTAGCAATGGAAACTAACCAGAGTATTGTTGTCAGGTTTTCTACATTGTTTAGCCATGATTCTGACTCAATGCCACGCGTCTGGACTGGAAGGAAGATATTCGAGCTATCACCAAGACTGCTCGCTCTGCTGTATGATATTCTTTTACTGATATGTATTGTGTGAATGTTGGTTTTCTATGGGATATTATTATTATTATTTTAATTTTCTTTTTCTACCTTTTGTTTCTGGATGTAGTCTTTGAAGATACTTTCTGTTATGGCTGCTATCCGTCTGGATGATAGTGCTGATTCTATTGAGAATACATTGGCCCTTGCTCTTGTTGATCCCAAAAGCGGGACTACTGCTAACAGGAGTATATCAGGGGACCCTCTTGCCTCTAGCAGTTGGGATGAGGTAGCGCTATACTTTTTGATGTTTACCTTATGGAATTGAACAGCCTTTACTGAGTAAAAATTGTCCTTTGGATGTTTCTTCATGATTAATTGCGTGTATATTTATTATAAGTTTGTTTTTTTTTTTTAGTAAAATTCATTTTAGTTGTTGTATGATTGAGAATATGGTCAGTTTTAGGTGGTAGTCACCCTATTTCTTGCTAAATTATATTTTGTTGAAGAAAAAATGTTGTGTAAAATTGCACTTTGCTGTATATGAGAATAATATGTATGTAGAGATTTTGATTTTCCTTTCATGCGTAACATATTTATAGTCTTTTTTCTGCATGCTTCGGTCAAGAATATTTTATTTCTAAGAAATCGAGGAATTGGATACTTGATGTCTAAACTAAATATAATACTAGTTGTGATCTTTACATTTAAATATGTTATGTGTACTTTAGGGGCTTGAGTAGTTTCTTTTGGTTAAATCTGTTATTCTAGTAAAAGAGGACATTGGTTTACAAAATATATTTTCATATGCTGACAATTTAGTTACTTGAGAGGGAATGAGCTATACTTCTCTTATATAATATGCTCTGTTAGATAAAACCTAATTGGTTGAATTGGTCATTAATTTGAGTCTTTTTTTGTGGATGGAATCTAATCTCGTGCAACTTTGCTCGTGCTTATCTCTGTTTCACAGCGCCCTCATATCTTGCGTTTAGTATATTTTTACCCAGTTCATCATCAAACTTTGTTGACACAGTTCAGTTCTTGTGGAGGCAATTTAAATCTGAGACCGAATATACTGTTAGTCAAGCCATTGCTGCTCAGGTAATCTTGCATGCATAATGCTTCTGAAACTCTTGGTGCATAATGGATTCATTTTATATAGATCTAGGTTTCTCTTTACATCTGCATTCATTCATCAATCTGGATTTTAATTATTTGTGGTTACTTGATGTTCCTTGTTTATCAACTTTCAGGAGGCTAGCAAGCGAAATAACAATTAACCTCCATGGCAATCGTGGCATTAGTTGTTTTGGTTTTAATGAATTTATGACCCTTTTGAGGTATTTTTTTCTTTAATTTGTTTTTTATTGAGGAGGAGGGTGATTATCAGTAGTACTTAAAATGTTGAAATCTGTTTGTTGGTTCATTTTATGATTTCTTAAGGAGTTTCTTCCTGTTCTCTATTCTTTTCCATTCTTGGGTGGCTGTATGTCTACATGACTACTTCCCTTCTCAGCTACTATAGATTTTGCTCATGCTATGGTTTCTTTGGACAGAAATCCTTTGTATTTGGGTGTCATCTTTGTTGCGTTTCTGCTTATAAAAGCTCTTTGGGTGCAATTGGACATATCCGGTGAATCCGCAATGGAGCTGTAAGAAGTATTCATATTTTCTAGTTGACATCTGTGTTTTTCTCTGCTCCCTTGGTTTCCTGTGAAACATCTAATGCAGGCAGTACCTATTACGTCCCTTTTTTTTTAAATCATTTAATAAACTGTGGCTAGAAGCAAGTGAGTTGAGAATATTTCCAATGGAGCGGGAGATTTTCCTTGGACATTGCTCTATTTTTTCATTTTGTTTTGGACACGGATGCTTAGATCAATATGGAGCATAAAAATCTTTGTTGGTCATGGAGAAGCTAATGTTGAAGTTTATGGGGACCAAAATGTCAAGGTCTAACACCCTTTTCTCTTTCTCAATGCCTACAGCTACCTGGAATTCTCTCAATATCCACCAAATTTCTCCCTACCGTCATGAATCTTCTTAGGAAATTAGCCGAGGAGGGCCAAAGGCAGGCTAATCCTGGTCCTCAGCACAACCCTCCAGTTCCAGCAAAGACCTTACGGAGTGGTACAAATGATCATGATGATCATTCATCAAGTGCTTCCTCTGGAATTACGTCTTCTGAAAATGGAACAGAATATTCTAGTCCCTCGGCACACCAGAAAGCTCAGTAAGCTTTTATTCGTCTTGCTCTTGTTTCTCTGAGGCTTCCGGCTCTAATTATTTGAAGCATAATGCGGCACGCACTTGTGTGTTTTTGGGATTAATGTCTATCGGAAAGAAACGAACAGATGTTGGAGATTGATTTGCCGGTTTGCTTGTGGTTTACAGGGTCTGTGATTTGTCATGAAAATTGCCCCACCGATAGGTTTAGCTTTTCCCTGTTTCTTCCTCACCTTTTTATTTCTTGTCTGTGGTGGTAATCGACCAGGGCTTTTACTGGCCTGGTCTTGATTGTGATTGTTCTTCTTTACCTAAGTTTTGTATCATTAGAAGTTAAATCTAAGTATATATTTAATGACATTGGGAATTTTATGACCCATTTTGTATTTAAAGAGAAATGGGATTCTTCTGATTGATTCAGAACTGGAAACACAAGGTTTTGGATTTCGTGGGCGCAAGTTAACTAAGTTTTCTTCTTGTCAGTGTACTCGAGCATTTGAGTTGAGCTTGTGTTTGGCTCCATCAGTTGTATTTTAGTTTACCAGACATGTTTTTATTGTCATGTTTGCTGAAATAGTTGAATATCAACTCTTTCTTTTCTTTTTTTTGATAGGAAATATCAACTCTTTTCAAGGTAGAAAAACTTGGGATATTTTCATATGTGCAATACTCAATTATATTTGTTTAGCAACTATTGATTCTAACAAAAGATGGATTGAATGTTATTTACTTCTGTAAAGTCTTTATTTACAAGTGAAGTACATTAATGTTTCATGAAATGAAAACTGCCTACGCATCTGTCATATAATTATGAAAAAAAATATCCGCCTGGAACCGCGGAAGACAAATAAAAGCTTTAAATATTATTTTAGGGATAATTATATATCATTTCTTGAGATTTACATCAAATTATGCGTAAATTTTTTATTGTTTGAAAAATTATATTTATTAGTCTTTATGTTTGGTTTTTGTCTAATAAATAGATATCATATTATTTAGAATTTGTGGAATTTGCTGATATTAACACAATAAAAGAAAAGAATGAAAATTCATATGTATCCTAAATTAATTTGTTATTAATTTATTGCAGATTAAATAAATCTTTTAAAATAAAATTATCTTTATATATCTTGACACATTAAAGCATGCATGTGAGGAGGTACTTTTCCATACTAATAAGGGTAATTTGATTATAAAAGAGTTGTTTAACTTGCAATAATTTATTAATAAGTTAATTGAGGATAAATTCAAATTTTCATTCGATTTTTTTTTTTGTTGATATCAATAATTCGATAAATTTTGACTAACAGGAGAATTTATTTGTTGGACGTAAACAAATGTTAAGAGTATTATATATAATTTTTTAAATTACAGGAAGTTAATTAAGAATTACATCAAATTATAGAAGATGCGGTATAGTTATCCCTTTATTTTATTTCAACATCTGTAGGCAAAAGTGTTTTAATAACATTTATTTAGTCAAGTCCATTTCTTTTTAGATAAAGTTTCCGAAATTCAAAGCATAGTTTATTGTACACAATTAATTTAACGCATTATTAATGCGTAGTGAATTATAATTACTTAAGAAAATGATCTCTTTAATTGCTTTATCGACTAATTGGGTCCAAGGTTGGGTGAGGGACGAGGGAGCACACGAAAAGAATGCTAGTGAACGAAAGGAATAAAGTATGCTATCTCAAACTGTAAGGACATAATAAATTTCAATATTACACTTGAGGACAAAGAATGGACTCAAGTCAAGCCGCGAATTCCCTTGGGGGGTGGGGGTGAATTTGCAGCAGAGGCGATTAGAAATTCACCACAAGCTTGCTCGTTCGGACCAAACTTGTAGGCATTGGATGCGTAACTGCTTACCCTGCTTCTTGGGACCAAGAAGGCAACATACTGCTCTGATAATTGGAATTTATATCGAACCGAGAGGGAGGAATAGTATACGTGTTATGATGACTGTGCGTAAAATTTATGTGCATAGAGATTACGTGCTATGATGACTAATTGTTACTAATGACAAGGGCACTCTTCATCCGCAAATGTTACATTACATTTCATGATGAGTTTAGGAGTTGCTAATGATGTTATATAGGTAGAGTTTGGACATGTTCATGGAGTGGTCCACATATAGGTAATATTGATCATGGTAGGTAAATGGACTTTAATGTTTAACTATTTGTCAACTACCTCATAACTTGTTTCAACTACAACAATAGCACTAATATGAGATTGGTCCCATTTTGGACATTTCAATGTAATGAAACAAGTAGCAAACATATAATTGCTGCAAAAAGAGGAAAAAAATGTAATTCAATTCTTAGATTAACTTGGGCTAGCTAGCTAGCTAGATAGAACAATGAGCTTCAAACATTTATTACTTGTCACAAATATCTATATTAAAATAATCATTTTGATGTTGTTGAGTTTCGACAAATAAATAAATTCATCAATTCGTGTTTCCTTTTCTATTTTTAAATAACTTCCCTTTTATCACGTTAATTTTCTTAATTTGTCGAACATTCAAAATTTATCGTTTTTTTGCAAAGTTGCTACAAATTTACCAATTGGACCAAATGAAAATAATTTGAATATTGAAATAGATATGTTGAACAAATCGATGTCACATCCAAACATTCAATTTTCTCTTAAAATGTAAGATATTATATATATATGATAATAATATTCATATCTAATAATGTTAATTTCGTATACGTCTTCTACACAAACAAAACAAATGTCAAATATTAAACTTTCATGATGTCCCCATTTTAAACATTAACTAATTTGGACCCATAATTCGTAGAAAATTAGACGATTTAATTCTATAATAAATAGATCGTGTTCATATCATTTCATACATCTTTTCCACACTTAAATAAAAGATAGGAAACGAGTTGTGCATGGTGCACGCAAAAATTTCAACACAAAAAACACATTAATAATATATATGACTCGCTGAATAATATATTTATCGTTTTCGTAAAGGGTCCACACGTTATTTCTTCATAATTTATGGTAGGTCTCGACAAATAAGACATAAATAAACGCCCATCATAAAATATAGTTCAATAACGTGTGTTAAAATACAAGTAGATATGTTCAAATTTATTTATTTATTTTTATGTTGAAAACATTAGAAATTTCATCACAATTATTTAAAGTTGGGTAGATGGGAATTTTCATGTGCAGCCAAATGTGTGTTGTGGAGTGAATGTTGGCAGGTTACTGATATTGTTAGGGCACATGGTATTTAATGTGATCAAAAGCTTTAATAGGTAAAATATTGCAGGTCAAAATTGCATTTTCCGTCCCATGGGATAAGAGTACATACATTAATTTGTTATACTAGTATTTTTTATTTTTTGATTAATTTAATCTCGAGATTTATTTTTTGTCGAAAAATAACAGCCACATGGAGGTCACATTGATTTGCTGTCTATTTCTTGACGGAAATTGGATCGTGTGACTAAATTTATCGGGAGAAAAAAATAATAATTTTGAGACTATTTCAAAATTTGTGTAAAGCAAAGACTAAAGAGGAGACTCCTCTATTCTGTGGGACGAAAAATGCAATTTTATCGATTTTTTGGTATATATTGAAATGTGTTTTTTGCAATAATATTATGCAAGGGGGAGAAGGGAAATGTATATGTGGAAAAATGAAAATAAATGATTTGTCAAGAAAAGTAGGGTAATAACAAGAAAAAATATTTCTTTGTGGATTATTAAATATTGGGCATGCATCCATCAAATTATTATCTTGAGGTATTAAATAGTATAATTAATCGTATTTATATAGAAATTATGATAATTTAACTTATACAAAAATATTATTATATTAGGAATGATTGTACGGACGTTTTCTTTTTTATAATTGGTTTTTGGATATGATTACGGACCAATTAGCCACTCTATATATGAATTAATTGTTTAATTATAAATGTTAGTGATTATTGTACTTTTCTATGTCCCAAAAATTAATAAATAAATAATTGTACTATCAATTTATTGTTAACTTTTTGTCAATATATCAAATAATGCAAGTGGTGCAGACTCGATATTATAAGTAACTTACGATATAATTACACATTGTTTTGTTTGATAAAAGTTTGGGTAATTAAATTATATTTGGCTATCCGAATTATGCAATTTTTTATATTTTGTTATCATTTTTTTTATTTTGTCAACTTACTTGCACTTTGTTATATATGGTCGTTGATTTTTTAGTTAGAAAAACATCACATACTGTGCATATATATGTGAAAGTATCACATCACAAAACTTTTGAATATCGCATGTGAAATATATGTGATATTTAAAACTTGGTTGTAAAATAGTTATAAATGACAAAGTGCAAAATTTTATAAAGTTAAAATGGTAAGTTGATGCAAAAAGAAAAGAAAAAAAAGAGATGCTAAAATGTAAAAAGGATCGTAGTTTGATTAGTGCAAAATAAAATTAACCCTAGAAGTTATATAAGAGAGTGATTGATTTTGAGATGGATTTTATAATAAGGGAGGTTTATTATGTAATTTCATAATTGAAGATAAAATGAAATCACTAACTAAATTTAACACTTTATTCTAATTAATTCCTTTTTTGTTCAAAAAAAAAATATTATATATATATGAACAGTAATATAAAAAATTAGAAGCTTAGTGTTAAAATTTATAGCTGAGGGAATAATTCATTTTTTTAGTGGGTTTATTGGGATTTAATTAGTAGATATGTATATATAATTAACATATTAATCTATATATATAGACTAATAATTCACCAGAATTTCAAATGATTTTCTTAGAATTAAATAGCCGGCCGATTAATGTTGATGAGCTACAAAAGTACATCAACCAATGTAATAAATAATAATAATAATAATAATAATAATAATAATAATAATAATAATAATAATAATAATAATAATAATAATAATAATGTAAAAAAGTACATAAACTTATTGATAAAATAAAACATTTGTACGAAGAGCAGGAAGAAATTTAAAAATTGTTTGGCAAACCCTAAAATGACTAATAATATTTCTCACCTTTTTCACTACAATAATTATTTAGTACTAAATTGAAATAAAAGGGTACATCAATATATATGAGCAGTAACGAGGGTAAAATAGGCATTTCAATTCTTTGAAAGGAAACATGCTATCATCTGAACTCACATGAACTCCATTAAAGCAGCTGAACTGGGGCATGTGCCCACAAAAAAATGAAAAAACATATCTTATTAGTTGGATTAATTATGATAACGTGGCAACTGGTGACTAATGTACAAAAAGAAATTGCCATATCAGCAAAAATCAACCAGTAAAATATGCTCCGCAATTTTTAACCGGCTCATCCCACTCTGTGAAATTAATAAAAAGTGAGAAACCATTTCGCAACCCTAAATGGTACGTAAGTAAAATACCAAAATAATTGTATTAAATACAGAACTAAAAATACAACACATCCTATATAGATGTACACACATAAATAACTATGTTGGCTTGATATAAATGTTGCCTGCCATATATGAGTGTGTGAGCAGAAAATGCAGCTGGCTTTTGTAGGTGTCCACATGTACTTCCATCACACCATAGAATAAATTTAAAAAAAAAAAGAAGAAGATAAATATATATATATATATATATGTGTGTGTGTGTGGGAAGCATTTATCTTCTCACCAACTGCAACATTAAGTTGTACCATTAAATGCCATTTTTCCCAGTTGGGATTTCTGTGACATTAGCTATTACCACCTGCTGCAAAATTTAAATTAAAAAAAAAAAAAAAAAAGTTATATTTACAAAAGCACCCACCTAAAATTATTTTACACGCATTGTAATTACCCCTATGATGAATGCATGCATGCCATGGCCGAAGGGCATGCATGTAAATTCAGTCGGAATCTTCTATTATAAATTGATCGATACTGTGTACAACTCGTTATATATACACACAAGCACAGGTTGTGCGTGAAAGCCGTTTTCTTCCTCGTGCATGTTTGAAGAAAATGTTTTCCATACGTGATGTGTATATATAGCTAGGTGGGAGCAAATAGAAAGAAGGCAGTTGGGATTTGCAATAGAAAATTCAGTTCTCACCCTTATGGGAAATATATATAAATTTATATATGTGTGTGTGAGTGTGTGAAGATATATAGATATATGTGTATGTATATATGTAATATGGTTCTTACACACATGCACAGAGAACAAGGGACCAGTCAGTGGAAGCCACATAAAGATCAGAGAGATCCCTCCAGAGGGAGGGATTTGAACTAGCTAGTGTGTGTTGTGTGTTTTTTTTTTTCTTGAGGTTTTTTTGTGTGTGTGTGTGTGTGTGTGGCCAACAAATGGCTTCGGTTTGTAGTGGTGAATCTGCAGCTCTCTACTTGTATGTAGTTGTGTGGATCACCACTGTGCTCTCCTTCTGTCAAGGTTCTCTCTCTCTCTCTCTTCTTTCTCACTCCTTTTTTCATATATATATATGTGCGTGTGTGTATACGTATTCATATATCAATTCAAGAATGAATTTTTAGTTCTGCATGTTTTCCTCCCAACATTCCGACTATGTATGATATTGATCTTGGAGTGGACTGTGCAGGCTTGCAGGATGAACATCCGGCGGGATATTATCGCTACCCCTTCATCAGACCCGCCAGTTCATTCTCGCCCCCGCCGTCCTCCGCTGCGTGGCACGCCCAGCCCGGCGGAGAACGGGGATACGACTACATAGTAGTCGGCGGGGGCACAGCGGGGTGCCCCCTCGCCGCCACCCTCTCCCAGAACTACAGCGTTTTGCTGCTGGAGAGAGGGGGCACGCCGTTTGCGAACGCGAACGTTTCATTCATGCAGAACTTCCACATCTCGCTGGCGGACGTCTCGGAGACGTCGGCGTCGCAGATGTTCGTCTCCACCGACGGTGTGTTTAATTCCCGGGCTAGGGTGTTGGGCGGAGGTACTGCCATCAATGCTGGTTTCTACACCCGGGCGAGCACGAGGTACAACTCCCGTCAGTCGTTTGTCTTTTAATTATTATATTTATTATGTGATTGATTGGCGAAAAAGTTCAATATTTAAAGTTGTACCTTAGCTCCCCGTGAACCCTGCACCGATGTGACTTGTGAATTGTAACACACCTTTTTTTTTTTTTTATGTGAATTGTAACACTTGTGCTCAATTGATGGAATCCCTGGACCTGCAGTTACATCAAGAGCGTTGGTTGGGATGCTAAACTGGTGAACGAATCATATCCGTGGATCGAGAAGCAGATCGTGCACCAGCCACGGCTCATGCCGTGGCAGAAAGCAGTAAAAGACGGGCTGCTAGAAGTTGGGATTTCTCCATTCAATGGATTCACATATGATCACAAATTCGGAACGAAAGTTGGCGGAACGATCTTCGACAAGTTTGGACGTCGCCACACGGCTGCTGAGCTTTTAGCCTCTGCCAATCCCGATAACCTTCGTGTTTTAGTACACGCCACGGTTCAGAAAATCGAGTTTGACAAGTCCGGTAGGTCCGAAGAGATATGGGAAGTTACACAAATTTTGGCTTGTATGAGAATTCTTGGCAATGCTATATGTGACTGCTTTTTATCCTTGACAGGGAAAAGGCCCAAGGCTACTGGAGTTGTGTTCAAGGACGAAAACGGGATGACGCACAGAGCAGTTCTGTCGAAGAGGGCTGGGAGTGAAGTCATCGTGTCGTCGGGAGCAATTGGGAGTCCTCATCTGCTGCTGCTGAGTGGAATCGGCCCGAAGGCAGAGCTCGAGAAGTTCAACATCCCTATGGTGCTCGAGAATGAGTTTGTGGGGAGGGACATGGCTGATAACCCGCTCAACACAATTTTCGTGCCTACTAATGGGCCGATTGAGCAGTCGTTGATACAGACGGTGGGGATTACCAAGTTGGGAGTGTATATTGAGGCCAGCAGTGGTTTTGGACAATCGTCTGATAGCATTCGTTGGGATCATGGAATTGCTTCAGCTGAGGTGAGCTAAAAGGGCTAAAAACTGAAAGTTTGGATAATGGAACTACTTGTATTTTTTTTCATACTTGAATTCGGAAAATTCTTGTCCGGAAACTTGTTCTGCGATTGGTCACTTTTTCCAAATTGTACACCAATTCAATGGCAAGTGTATTGCACTTGCCATATAATTGATTCAGATTCGGCCGAATCAGGTCTGGACAAGAATTTTCCTTTGAATTCTTTCCCCAAGAACTATGAGGGATGTGATCAATGTTGCCCAAGTGGGCATATGCCCAACTCCTTGAACCGTTAAATCAGAGGTGTTATAATCTGATGTTGATATTAGTATATATGATCTAATGATTTTCAGGTGAGTTGGACAGTTGCATTGAATTAGCCAAGAATTAATGCTTACATGTTCTTGATTTGAATGTTTGTTATGTGAAACAGATAGGACAGCTTTCAACCATCCCTCCGAAGCAACGCACACACGCAGCGATCCACAACTACAGGCGAAGCAAACAAAACCTCCTGCATGAAGCATTCATGGGAGGTTTCATCCTAGAAAAGATAGCGAGGCCCCTGTCAAAAGGCCAAATCAGCCTAACAAACACAAACATCGACGACAACCCTTCCATCACCTTCAACTACTTCAGCCATCCGGCCGATGTGGCACAGTGTGTGGACGGTATACGCATCATAGAGAAGATCTTGAAGTCGAAACACTTCGCCAACTACACGAACATCGACAAGGAAACAACCGAGAAGTTGCTGAAAATGAGTGTTGAGGCCAATGTCAATCTCATACCAAAGCACACCAATGACACAAAGTCCCTTGAGCAGTTCTGCAAAGATACTGTCATTACTATATGGCACTACCATGGAGGGTGCCATGTCGGGAAGGTCGTCGGCCCGGACTACAGGGTTCTTGGAGTCGAGCAGCTGCGTGTGGTTGATGGATCGACGTTTTACGACTCCCCGGGGACTAATCCTCAGGCCACGGTGATGATGATGGGGCGGTACATGGGAGTGAAAATATTGAGGGAGAGATCAGACAAAGCAGGTGGAGTGTAGTGTAGAGGGGCAGCACTAATAACATGTAACTGTAGGCTGAGTTTGTGTTTTATTGTAGAGAAAATTGGTAGTAATTCTGATGTTGGTTTCATGAGATCGCCAGTTGAGGGATGTGAAATTGGCATCATCATCACTTCTCTTCATACTGCCCCATTTGTCATTCTTTCTTGGTTCATCAACTATTTCTAATTACTCGGAATTTGCTTCATGAATTTGTTTACATCCTATCTTCTATTTTATTTAATATATACACATCATTTGTATAATTTTTTTTAAATAAAAAAATAACTTTATACACATAAAATACATGTCCCATCAATCCAATCACAGAGTAAGTATAATACACTTATTCTGTAATTGGTTATTTTCCTCAAATTATATGTCAATCACATGCCAAATATATGCACTTGACATATGATTAATTTAGGTTCAATCGAATCAGTTTCAGATAAAAATTTCATCATTATACGCACAAACATGTATTGCATGCACGTCTACTTCCTATGTAGATGGGACCCCACAACATCGACAAAGCAATCCAACGGCTTCTAGCCAACAAGTTTAAATTGCCAGCCATGTTATAATTTTTCTTTAAATAAAATAAATAATGTAATTTTTATAAATACAAATATAAATTGCACGTGAACTGGCTTTGAAATGGAACCCACAACTTGGACAAAACAATCGAATGGCTCTTGAGCAAACAAGTCTAAATTGCCAGCCATCTTGCCGGTGGATTTGGATTTGAATTTTTTATTGCGAATTTATAATTTTCACCTTATATTATACATTTAATATACAGAATATATGTATAAAATTAGGAGTGTTTTATAGTTTGATAGGCCAATCGAAAATTCTGCACCTATTGAAAGGGAAATATTAGTTTGATATTCTATTTGTATTTTGGTTAAAAAGTTCGACATGAGTTCGATTTCGACTTTTAAGCCTTCTTTACTTGAAAGGACTGATTGTATATGATATTTTTGTCAATTAAGATATATTTTTTATTTATTTTATTTTTTCAAACTCGGTATTAATGTGGTTGGCTCATCAATTATTGTGATAAAGACATGACTGAGATCATGAAATTATCTATCTCACTTTAATTCCATCATATAAAATAAAAGAGCTCTTAGTAACGTACTTTATCATTTTATCAAGTCGTACCAAATATCGAAATATTATTATTTATTTATATATTTAATTTTATGTACATTTTTAGATTTATTAATCATTTTATACTATTTTTGTTATTTTACTTATTAGTTTTTTTTTCTTTCTAAAAAGTAAATAACACGAGCAATTGTTATTTTCGATATTTATTTTTATCGAATTCCAAACCAAAATATATATTTTCTTTTCTGTAACTATGAAAATCGAACCGATTAATTTTGTTTGATATTTATTAAATTTAACAAACCAAACTTTTAACAATTTTTTTGTTGAATAAACTTTCAAATTCGATTCGATTAGTCTAAAAAAATAATAGATATAATTGAAAATATCACATTACTCGAGTTCAAATCATGTTTGATCCAACTAAAACTCTTTTAAGTTCAATTAAATTAATAATCAAACTAAATTCAAACACAAATTTTGAAACTCGATAAGTTTGCACAATAATATATTCGGGTGGACTCAAATAATTTATAGCCCTATTACAGTATCATGTATTTATTTCGTTTTCCACAAATATTTGATTACAAATTCAGCGGTTTCGAGTATGAGTGAAGTTCAAGTCATTTTATATTCTCGCAAGACGTTTGGACTATAGATATTTAAGTATAATTTCAAATATGGAGCTCGAGTGGGAAAAATATTCAAGTAAAAAATAATATAAAACAACTCAGAATGATAAAGTTCATAAAAAAAATGGGTCAAAGGGTGGCAAAATGGGTTAAGACCCATGGATTCAACCCAACCCAATTAATTTTGGACCCGTTCGTTAAGACTCATTCTAGACCCGATTCATTTTGAATACGATTCATTTGGACTCGATCCAAACCGTCCATTTGCAACCCCTATAAAAAAAATTTCCCAAATATTGGAGTGAGCATTTTATAGAAAAGCTTAATTATGATTAATGTACTAATTAGGTGTGACTAACCAGTCCATGAGACAGAAATGAAAATCCAATTGGCCCATTTTATTTCATTCCACCAATAATTAATGTAAGTGCTTATCTATTTTTGTAATAAGTTATTATTTTTTTGTCTCGTCTAGATGTATTTCTTGATTTTAATTGTTAGTGTATTCAATCAATTTTTAAATTTGAATATATTAAATAATCAAGTGACTCACATACTAAAAAATGAAATAGTTACAACGAGCTCCCTTATATTTGTCATAATTACAAATATCCTATTTTTAAGAAAACATTTGTTAGAATATTTATAATTTTAAAATAATAAAAAAATATTTATAATTATAATACACTTCAAGTACCTCTTTGTAATTAATTACTCGAAAGGAAAACAACAACAAACAATCATGTGAATTAGGTGATAAATGGTGTGGGGTTCCTTTCCCCACTTCTTGATTTGCTGTGTGTCCAAACAGACAATATGGGAATATATCAAATAATGTAATGAATTATATTTAATAATTAAGAGGTTATAGAAAAATGAAAAAATAAAATGGAGGGAGGACTGAGGAGCAGCGGGCGGCAGGCAAATGGGCAATGGCAATGCTTGTCCACGTTGACAGCCTATAAATTAGTGAATACAGACATAGATACAAAGATAGATAGGCAGCGGGTGAGCTGGCAACATCTCTTTTTTACACGCAAAGAACATGGACTCACGTTTCTATTCCTATTTCTTTTCCTTTTATTTTTACTCTATTTTCAAAAATAAAAAAAAACTCATGTGTTATAATTATAAAAGACTTAACTATACTTACATTCTCCAATTTATTATCTATTTATATAAAATTATTATTATTTTTAAATAATTATAGAAACCATAACTGACGTCTAGCAAATAAAAGACAATTTATGAATTGATGCTAATATTTTTTATAGGTGTATGTGTAATTATTTAAAAGGTAAGGGTGATATATATGAGTATAAGTTAGGGAGTGGAAATATAATTATCCCTAATTACAATTAGAATTATTAGTGTTAAGCCTCATATATGTTTTACTTAAGAATGCATTTGGATAAGTAGAGGTGTTGTATTAATCGGGTTTGAAATTAATCACAATGTTACAAAATATAGTTCAAAATGAAAGTTCAATATTGAAGGATGCATTTGGATTGATAGATTTGGATTTAGAGAAAGGATTCAGAAAAAGAATTTCAAATGACTCAATATAATTTTTTTTTAAATTCATCAATTTTCAACAAAATATAATTCAGAAATAAAATTATCTATATAAATTCGAAAAAATTGTTATTAAGTATTTGAAATTCATAATTTTAAATTTCCAATCTAAATTATAATCTAAAATCTTTTGGTGGCATAAATTTGTATACAAATTTGATGAATTTGTTATTTACAGTTTAAAATTTTATAACCCAAATCTTTCAATCTATACACAATATACAAATATTTCTTGTATTTGATACTTAATGTCCTCACCATTGAATTTAGAGAATATTTTGATAATTACAAAATTTTTGAATTTTTTTTTGAAAATATTAAAAAAATTCATATGTTTGGTAAAGTATTTAATTTTAATATTTAATATTTGATGTTTTGCCAATGGGGCCTAATTTAGCTAGTGAAACTGAGCCCTCATGATCTTAAAGGTCATGGGTTCAAATTCCGTTAGGTGCGTGGATATTGTTGGTTGTATAGCAATAGTCGATCTACTACATATATTATGAGTTGTTGTCTATTATAATAAAATGTATTATTGAGTATGATATGATTATTATCATATTATTGTACTTGTAATCGATGTATTCAATTACACTCTTACCTCAATTTTTTTTATTTTAAAAAAAATATTTATAAGATTTATAAATTTAGTCAAATATCTTTTTATTTTAGTGATGATGTTATGTTAATGTTATCTCATTTTAAATTCGAATCCAGCAACGGTGGATCTAATTTTCTTTTCTTTAAATGTTGGCATTCATTAAATGACTAATGTGTTATTAGTACTGCCTAATCGTGATTAGGCGTTCAGTTCAAAAGTATTAGTCACTAATTGTAATTAAGCATTAGTTAAGCAGTTCTTGTCCATCTCTCATCACTCTAACCCCTTCATATATTCTTCCAAGACCTTCTCTTTCCTGTATTTCTCTCTCTAAAACCCCCCCCCCCCCCCCCCCATTTTCTCTCTCTACACATGACAGACAAAGTGTACCCATCAGCGAAGCCAACCGCCGATGGCGGCACCGCGGCACCGGCAGCAGTTAACGGCGGTGGTACTCCAGCATTCCCGCCAAATAAAGCGCAGCTTTACAATACCACTCGTCCAGCCTACCGTCCGCGTCCCCCGGTGCGGCGGAGCCACCGCCGAGGCTGCTGCTGCTCTTGCTGCCTCTGGACGACTCTAGTGATTCTTCTCCTTCTCCTGCTCGCCGCTATCGCCGGCGCGGTATTGTATGTGCTCTACCGTCCTTACCGACCTTCGTTCTCCGTGGCCTCTCTTCAGCTATCCAAATTCAACCTCACCGACACAGCTTTGACCTCCTCCTTCAACGTCACTCTCATCGCGCGTAACCGTAATAGCAAAATTACCTTCTTCTACGACCAAATCTCGGTGAAGATACTCTCCGGCGATGTTGACATCGGCGACGGATCTTTTCCTGGCTTCACACACGGTCGAAAGAACGTCACTAGCTTGAGAACCGTCATTTCGAGCTCCAACTCCCCGTTTCCCGACGGAACCGATATTTCGGCGCTGAAATCTAGCTTCAGGAGCAGGAATTTGCCGCTTCAGATTCAGTTGGAAACGAAAGTGAAGGCGCAAATCGGGAAAATCAAAACAAAGAAGCTCAAAATCAGGGTTACTTGCGACGGAATTAAGGTTTCAATCCCCACCGGCAAAACGGCGACAACTGCGACGACTTCCAACCTGAAGTGCAAGGTCGATCCCAGAATTAAGATCATCAATTGGACAGTTTGAGAAAAAATCATGCGAAAGGTGTGAGCATACATTTTTTTTTCTACAAAAAAAATTATTTCATTTTTTTTCCCTTCCTTTTTTAGTTTAATTTGAATTTTCTCTATTGGTTTTGGTATATGATTGTTATTAGGAAGCAATAGGAAAACTTAATTCTCGTATATATGAATTGGAATTCACTGTTGAAATTTGGATACAAAAATTTGATTCAATCGGTGAATATTTAGCATCATTTTCACCTTGATGGAAAATATCATCATATCATATAAGAATTCGAATTAGAATTTCTCAAAAAATTCGTTCATTTTTGGCAATCAAAGTCTTAATTAATACGATTTCCAAAGAAGATATGTTATTAATTTCAAGAACAGAAAAACCATTGAATAAGTAATCTTGGCCTACTCGTGGTTGACTTGCATATGCCATTAACTACACAAGTTTCCGCTTTTCATCACGTAATTAATTGGCGAGCCAAAATAGTTTGGCATATAATTATGACAATTAACACCGTTCGACCTATGGTTAATTTTCACAAGTTAACCCTAATTTTGAAAATGGATGTACACTTTAGTCAACATTATTAATAATTTTTTTATAAAATAATTATGCTTATATTTTAAACAATATTAATATAATTATACAAATTATTATTAATTTTTAACTGTCAGAAATAATTTTTATAATTATATAAAAAATAAGAATAATTTATATAAATAAACACGTATTTGGAGGGGTACTGTAAAAGAAAAAAAGACAAAAAAGATGTTGTAAAGGCGCGTCACATGTTAACTGTATTTACAGCTACTGAATGCAGCATTAGGTGAAGCGCGTGAAAAATGTGCATTGCGCGTCGGTGGAAAATCGAAAAAAGAGTTGCAATAATTTAATTGATCATTTTAAAGGAAAAGAAAAGAAAGCCTAACAATATTTAACAGAATGAATTTAATTCACTTTCCAGTTCTGCCCCTACAACACACCATATGTATGAACAGAGCATATGCAGAGGGAACATGTGAACAGCCTTTAATTTGTTAGCAGCAGAAAATTGAAACGAGAAAAAAAAAAAAAAAAACTCTATGCGTAAGCATTGTCAGAAATACAAAAGGAGAAGGTAAGAATTGGAAACAAACATGTATATTTTTTTAATCAAATTAATAATTTTAATATTTTTTTAATCACACAATTATATTTTCTCCTCTTAATTGCCCACCACTTCATATTTTTTTTCTACTTACTTTTTTATATCTATTATAATTTTTTTATTATATATATATATATATTTTTTTTTCTTATCATTTCAAGACTGGTGGCGAGTGCGAAGAAAAGAGAAGTAAAGTTGCGGCTATTTAAGGCTAAAATGCATAAAACCCCCCTGTGTTTTAAAAAGTCCGCTGAAAACCCCTTATGTTTTAAAAATAGGCTAAAAGCCCCCCTGTGTTTTCTTAAATATAACTCAATCGCCCCTTTCCGTTAAATGTAACTAACGGCGTTAACTTTTTTATAAAATGACCGTTATACCCTTATTTAATATATATTACCTCTTATTTTAGTAACCGTTGGATTTTTTTGATCAAATAATGACCATTAGATCTAATGAATTAATCTCAACCGTTAGATTTCAAAAAAATGAAAGGTTTGGATTCAACTAATTATTTAATTTATATTATATATAAATAATTTTATTAAATAATTAAAAAAAAAAAAAAAAAAAAACTATCTACCCAACCCCACCCCCACCCTCTGCTACCCACCCCCACCTCCTGCTACCTACCCCTCCCCAATCTCCCCCACCCCGCCGTCCACCCCACCTCGCCGCCCACCCCCACCCCGCCGCCTGCCTCCTCCCCGCCTCCCCCGCCTGCCTCCTCCTGCCGCGCCACCCCCCGACTGCGCCGTACCCCGCAGATGGGGGCGACGGAGCCGGGGCGGCGCCCCCGCAGATGGGGCGACGTCGCGCGTCGCCCAGATCTGATCTGGGCGACGACGACGTCGCCCAGATAATGACGAAGGGCGGCGGCCGCCGTCGCCCATGGTCTGGGCGGCGGCGACGTCGTCGCCCTACTGTGCGGGGCGGCGGCCGTCGCCGTCGCCCCCAAATTTTTTTTAATTTTTAGAATTAATTTAAATTATATATTAAATATTTTAGTTAATTAATTATATATTTAAATATAATTTAAATATATAATTAATTAAGAATAATTATTATTGTATTTAAATTTATTTAAATATATATTTTACTTAATTAAAAAGAATTTAAACATATAATTAATTAAGAATAAATTTTTTAATTTTAAAATAACTAAAACATCATATTAATTATAAAAGTAATTCATTGAAATATGTTTAAATATAATTAAAGGAAAGTTTTAATTTTTAGTTTTAATAATTATAATAATTATAATAATTATTTTAAATTTAAGTATAAATTAATTTAAATATTTTAATTAAATAATAATTTAAATTATTAATATTATATTATTTTTATAATTATTAATATTTGTATTTTTAGAGGAGAGAAAAATGCAAAAAAAATTAAATTTAAAAGTCATTTTGACTATAGTAATTTTAGATACAATATAAGGGTATTTTAGTCAGTTAAAGACTATAAAAATGTCAAAATTCGCAAAAAATCAAGCCCAAACGCACTTCAGGCGCGTGCATGTCACCTTCCGTTAATTTCTAACAGAATAGGGGTTTTTTGCTGAGTTTATTAAAACACAGGGGGGTTTTTAGCTATTTTTAAAACACAGGGGGCTTTTAGCTTTTTCAACAAAACACAGGGGGGTAAAATGCATTTTAGCCTATTTATTTTGAACAAAGTGTTTGTCTTATGAAAGCTGTCATGCGGTTGGATTCACGACCTTCTCTTCATCCCCCATTTCTAACATCCAAATCATCCACCTCATGATTACATTTGCCACCCTCAAAATATATCTTATATTGCAAAGCACCCCTCTAAAATTCGAAACATACTCATAAGGTTCACCTTACTCAAGCCCGTTAATAATTCCGTTAAACTGTAATTGATGTGGCGTTGGCGTGCTTTTTATGTTTGTTGAAGTGTCTGTTGGAACTTTCTGAATACTTTTACTCCCCTCAACACTTTAAAAAAAGAAATAATAAAGCAAAATTGCACCAAGAAGTTGAGGTCCACTGCACCATAAAATGTAGTAGATTCTTTTTTTAGATATAATTGTAAATTCACTTATTATTTGAACTAATATAAGTATGAAATAAAAATATGATATTGATATTTTACATTCTGATTGACACAATCTATAAATTTTTTTTTGGGATTATTTACTATCCAATATGTTTGAAACGCGGTCTCTTCTTCACATTTATATTTTGCCCCATAAAAATTTTCAACATAATACTTTGATTGTTGATATGATGTTTTGCGAATTTGAGCTATTATTAGAAATTTTCTAAAATGAGTAGCAAATTGATTGACTCACAACTATGGCCATTTTTGGTATCAAGCAACATACTCCGTGGCAATTATGTCACTTTAAATTGACATGAACACGTGTTGAGTATATAAGTGATATTCACGTACTCTTTATTCTTAAAAATTAGAGTGATTACACCAATGTAATATCAACTGAAAATAATGTTATATCACAAAACGTGTGGTCTTGAACACGTTTCTAACATACTTTTCACATTCGAACAACCTTGTGATTACAAAACTTCTTCCCTTCTTTTTCCTCTGCATACGCTTTCTTCCTTTAATGAGTCTTTACTAACACAACTTTGTATACATCTAATTATCTATATATATAAGTAGGAAAATTTTTAATTTGAATCAGGGATCGGATTCACTCAATTAATCATACTGAACCTGTAACTTTATTTGTTGCGTGATAAATCACCGTTCTTAAACTGTAATCCAAAGTGATTAAAACCTATGTACTTAGATCACCTGAACATATTTGAGTTAGAATTTTCCATATGCACAATTGGTTGCCAATAGAAAACGAGAAATGTGCCATTTTAATTTGTTATTTTCTATGCAAAAGACAAAGAAGAAAAAAATGAATGGAAAGAATGTTGAAAATTAAGAAGTAGCAAAAATAATGTACATGCATACATAGATGAGTACTACTCACTTGTCTACAAAACTTTGTGTTGAAAATGTTAAAAATCACAGTTTGTGAGGGTGAAGAATGTGGCTGCAGCCTTTAGATCGTGGTGATCTTGAATATATGATAAGGGTTCATCCTCTTCCTTGAATGTCGCGTTTTCCTCTGTCAGAATCGCATTTTTGCTGCACCAATCACATCAGTTTTGATTAATACGAGGTCAATTCTGAGAATGATTAACGAATCAATCATTTAGACATTATTTGGACATTCAAAAAACTTGGTAGAATATTGTTCCCATGCGAATCAAACTTGAACTCCTCATGTGTCCCATCATGATCATCACCCGACAAATGATCAAGAATGGCCTTCACATCATGATTGCATTCGTCGAACGAAAGGCTCCTCCGATGATGATCATGAGCTGCAAACGAAGAAGATGTAGACTCTGCATACCCGCTCGTATTTTCAGGCATGCAATTCCATAAATTCACATCATTTATCACCACCACCTCATCGTCATCGTTCTCTCCGCAATCTCCCCTCCATTTTGCCTCTTTATTGCACGACCCCGCAAGCTCCCCGCTAATGGACGACGGAGGCGTCGATGCCACCTGCCGTGCCGCAGCAACACGGCAGAGCGCTAGCTGGTGGAGCACGATCTCGAGCTCCGCCTTGACGAGGCTTATCTGTTGCTCAAGGTCACGTATAATCCGGTAACAGCCGCCAACGGGGTCGGTTGCGCGTGGTTCAGATTGGAAGATGATGGTCCGCATGGCGTGGTCCTTGGCCGGTGGGTCGAGGTGACGGATGATCTTGACGATGTTGCTAACGCCAAATAGGCGGTGGGCGTTCAAGAACTGGCGTTGGCGGGCGTGGGGGAAGTATGGGGCGAGGATGCAGTCGGAGGCGCACTTGCGGCGTTGGTACTTGCATGCGGCGCAGGCCTGGGTGGTTGAGGCGTGGCTGCGGTGGTGAGGAATGGTATTGATACTCGTATTACTATTATTATTGTTGTTGTTCTTTGAGGGTGTATAAGTGGTTGTTCTTTTGTTGTGATTATTGGGAATGATAATGTTGTTGGATTGCATGGCTATTTGATTCATATGGTGGTTTTGTTATGGTGAGTGTGTGAGATATCGGTGGCGGGTGCGGCGGAGATGGGGATGAGGATTTTGGTTTTTTGCGAGGGAGGGGGGTTGGTTTCTTGATTGAATTGAGTATTTTGTGTTTCTCCTTTCTTTTCTGGTTGTAAGAAAGTGAAAGGTTGAAAGGATATATGGTGTTGGTGGGGTTGGATAGAAATGAAAGGAGATGTACTCACAAGTGTTAGGATTGGAAAGTTGTGTTGTGTCAAGAAATGATTAAATCCGAATTATCCTTTATCAAAATTGTAATAGGCACATAGGCTATTTATTATTTTTTTTTTTGAAAAAAAAAGTTTAAAATATACCTTAACATAGGAAAATTCTTGCTCAAATCTGACTCGACCAAACCTGAATCAATTAAATGGCAAGTGCAATACACTTGTCATGTGATTGATGTACAATTTAGAAAAAATGACCAATCACATAACAAGTGTGATTGATTTAATTCGACCAAACTTGATTTGGATAAGAATTTTCCACGTAATATATGAAAAAACTCAAATTGTATGTAGTTGTTTGATTATTCACTTCTTTGGTGAATATCTATCGATACAATAATAGAATTAAAGAGGGCATTTTGGTGTCACGGTCTTGTAAAATTAATCTTTGATAGTTTTTTCTCATGTACCTTTTGCTTTTTTCAACATTATGTCATTATCTTCTTTTATAAAAAGAATATCATAAAAAATCATATATTTATAGTATCTTATCTTATTTTATATATGTATTTTCAGGTAATTTTTATGCACAAAAATTGAATAATACAATTTAATATAAATGTTCTATCTTAATAAATACATAAATATACGTATAATGTGGCACAACTTGGTAAGTATAAAGAATGTGGGCCTTGCAAATATGAGCATCAAATGTCTAAATAGTTAAATATTTATTATATTTTATTTGAAAAGAAAAAAAGAAAAAAAAATAGGATGACATCTTCTCATCTTAATGGGCTAATTTAATCTATGTGGGCCTTGAAGGCCCGCAGATGAAAGGAGCCCAATAACTGGGTCCAGAATCCAGTTAAATTCGGTCCATTTGGCCCAAAAGACCGTACGCCAACGTACTGTCAGTTAGCAACGGCTTCATTTCTCACCAACAGTCTGCCGCTCGATTCTAGGAACACAAATAGATATTCAAATCACACGCAGAAGCAGAAGGGATATATATAAATATATATGTAAATATATAATTCGAAGAAGAAGGTGTAGTGTGTGATTTCATTGATAGATTATTGAGCTTTGAGTTAAGGTATGATTTCTGCTTCTCAGTTTTCAGTTTTTGTTTTTTGAGTTATTTCCCTCCTTTTTCAATTGAATTCATTAGCTGATTGAATATGCCATGTATCTTTGGTATGGTGGCGTTGAATCTTGGGTTTTGATTTTTGTTCTTTAACTTTTAAGCGTGTGAATTGATTTTTTTTTATTTTTTATTTATGCTTTAATTCATTCGAGCACTGATTTGTGCCAGATTTTTGGTATTTTGATTTGCGTGCATTTGCTTTCTTGGGAATTGAGATTGTGGAGGATTGATGAATGTTGAAATATTGCTTTGATTTTTTTTTTCTGTAGAGGGAATTGTTTTTGTCTGATGAAGATAACTTATGAATGATATTTTGATGAGGTGTTGATTTGTTGGGTGTGAAGACGAGAAAGATATCGTGGTGGGAATTGGGATTGATACCTCTGTTTCCATATGCGTACAGAAAACTAGCACTGAATTAATTTAGGATGAAGGAGCTGGGAAAATTAGAATTGGTGAAGATGGATTTGGCTGTTTCTCTTAATAATTTGTAGTTATGGTTTGCCGTTGAGGGTACTATGTATTCGGTGTTGGAGAGCCACAATCGTTTTCTGCGAATTGGAGCTGCTTGTGTAGGGATTCTCTCAGATTGAGTAGCATGGTTGTTCAGTGTAATGTCCTTAAATAATGCCAACGTTTAGATTATGATTAGCCCAATTAATGAGCAAAGATCAATATACTCAAATTGTAAAAGGTCTAGTCTTTTTAATCAAAAGAGGATGAGAAAGTATGCAGTTGCTCCCTTTGAAGAATGCATGCTTATATAATTTTCTGTACTTCTCATCTTCTTGCTATAACCGCTTGTACAACCTCAGAAAAACAGACATTCTTTTGTGAGTTTCCTCAGCTACTTCGTTTATTTATTAATACTCTCCTTTTGAAAGTCGTTACGTTGGATCATATGTGTCCAGAAATGTAGTCATTGACACTCCCTCCATGCTATATTATTTTCTCCAACCATATTGTTGGCACCCCATAATTATTGTGGAGGTGGTCTGCGTGGATATTGTTGGCTTATATCCTATCAACTTCAATAAATCACAGCATAACATGAGTTTAGTTGGGTATATATTTATGAACATCTCGTCTTTCTGTCTTTACCATTATCTTTGAATTTCAGACTTAAAGTTGAACATTGCATTTCTGTTGAAATTTTTAATATTCTTGAGAAAATTCGGGTGCTGGTTTTTGTGCTTCTCTGGTTCTGCCGCATCCATGTTTACTAGCACTGAAGATGTTAAGGGAAATATTAAGATAGGCTGCTGAAATAGTTAAGTTTTATAAGTTGTCAAATTGATCACTGCCCTAAACTAGATATCTTGCTTCGGACAAAGGTGGTAACTAATCTTGTCTGGAACTTGTTCTTCTTTTATTCTGTTTGGAATATCTTGATCCACAAAACTGATATCCAGATGGGTATTGCAGATATCATGTCGGTAAAACCAACAGTTGCATTAAGAGCCATACTAGTAGGAGGAATTGCTGCATTTGCTAAAATTGGCGGTGCAATGAAAGCTGCCGGTGGAGCAAAGATTGGTGTTGCAGCTGCTGCTGTGACTGCTGCGGCAACCGCAGCCGTTTCAGGGCCAAAACAAGACCCAAAGACTGCTCCTCCACAATCTTCAAAATGAAATCTTAGTGCTGCAAATTGTCCCCCGTCTATTTTTGGGAAGAATGTGCTTGCTTGTGCATTTCTGCAATAAGATGTGTAACAATTAGTTAACCTTTGTAGCTTAACAGCTTTTGCCAGTCAAAGGATTAGATAGAACTGCAAGATCATGCTACGTGAGTACAATATACGTCCTACATTGTTGTGGCATGAATATCATCGTTTTGGTGTGAAAACCCCCAATGCACTAGTTTTTTTGTACATTGCAAGGTGAGTAGAATACAAGATTTGGGATTGAGGAATATTAGTGCTATGTTTTAGACTTTAATTTTTAGCAGACGAAAAATAAATTTGTAAAGGTTTAAGTGAGAAAAATATTTAAAATGTTTTGCTTAAAGTAAGATCTAGGATGTAGAGAAATAAAATTGTTCACCAATACAGGAAAACGTGAGAGCAAATAAGAACTACGTTTTAATAAGTCATAGAAGAAAGAGCGCGTTACAATATTTCCCTCCAACCAGAAAAGGAAAAGGCCCACCGCTTTTGCGACCAATTCTCGTGCTTTCTTCTCGTAAACCTCTCGGTTCTTCATCAATGGAAATAGTCGGTGCAGACGGGTCAAATATTCTAATCAAACCGGGTCAGACCCGGGAACTCGGGAGAGCCCACGGCCTGAATTCCTCTGATAAAACGATTTCTCGGCGCCACGTTTCCTTGTCCGTTCCCGCATTTTCCGACAATCAAGAAATCCGCCTCCAGTTTGAAGTTCTTGGAAGGAATCCCATTTACGTGAATAACAATAATAAAGTCAAGATAAGTCGGAGGTTCGAAAGGGGCGAAATGGAAGACGGCGATATGTTCTGCGTTTCTGCTAAGAATCCTGTTTGGTATACTTTGAGAATATTTGAAAGTGGCGGTCAAAGTGTTCGACAGAATGATTTGGAGAGCGAGTTGGCTGGCACTTTGGAGAGTGGGAGTGGGTTAGCAGGGTTTGAAGATTTGCAGCAAGAGAGTGTCGATATTTCGGATATAGATCCTGTTAAAGGTTTGTTTTTTCATAACTTTAATTGCTATAAGTAAAATTAGTTCAAAAAGTATATTTGAAGTAAAAATACATGCTAATTTTGGGTTGAAGTTGTTGATTGTTCAATTTCAGCTGTTCCATGAATGCCTATAAGTGTGAATTCTTTGCTGACTCAAATAATTGTTCGTTTCAGAATTTGGGTTGGTGGTAATAGGACATGAGTTTGATTTCTATCCCAAGAAAATGATACGGGACATCAAGAATTGGGACTGGTTTCTTGAGGAAGCAGGAAAAGATAGTGATATTGACAATGATGTGGAGAAGAAAGGAAGGCGGAGTGGGAGAAGGAAGAGGAAGAAAGGAGCAGAGAATGAGGACGAGGAGTGGACTGGAGAGAGTCAAGATGACAAAGTGTTAATTAGCAAGCCCAAGAAGCCTCAAAGGCCTAAATATATGACAAGGTCCAAGGATCGTAGCAAACCGATGAGCAAGAGCAAACGCACTGCAGCAAAGATAAACCGAGAAGTGGATGATGAAGAGGTTGAAGATGAGGATGAAGATGATGAGACGTTGGGAGGTTTCATTGTCGATGATGAAAACTTGGAAGAGGAGGAAGAAGTTAGTGATGAGGAGGAAGAGGAAGAAGAAGAATTAGCAGATGAATATGAAGATGAATGACAATCCCAAACTGGATTTTGCTTGGGATGTTTTGTAGGTGTGGAATGTAGTAGATATACCGCTATAACTTACCTGTATGTTGTAAGGATAATTAATCTAGCGTTTGGCCTGACCATAACTTCATGGTTGTAACTGTTTTCCTTTGTTTTCTTTTCTTATGGGGTAAACAAGTGGTTTCAATGTTCAATATGATCAAGGCAAATCAACTTGTTCACAAGCTGCTTCGCCATAATCGCACCATGGTACTTTTAAGGTTCTTTTGTAATGAGTACATGTTGTTACCATGATGGACAATTTCATACCGAATCAAATATGTCCAAAAATAACCAAAGTAACAGAAAAAACAAAAGAAGGGAGAAGGGAAGAAGGGAAAAAAACAAAAACAAGAAGTATAGTTGGATAGTCATAGTAGATACTGAATTCCAAAAACACCCTCAATAAAGTGTTTCCCTTTTCTAACAAAGTTATCCGGATTATTAACCTCCATACCGCAGCTGATAGCTCGATGAACGTCGTGTCCATGTTTCATCGGACTTCGTGCTTTTCCCATACAAATTTAATCTCTTCCAATTGCTAGGAATATACTGACTAACAAGACTTCATCTTGAAAAGAATGGCCAAGATTCTAACGGTGAAGCCCAGCTGCACTAACCATTATTATCTAGCCACTGCTGCAATTCTTTCACCCCCAAAAGCTGCACTTTCACTATCAAAATCCATGGCTGCGTGTTCAAGCTTTTGCCCCCAGAGACCACTCCAATATAGACGCAAGCCCATTTCTTGTCTTCCCATTAAACCCCAATTCTCCGTCCAAGTCAAGGCCTTTTCCTCTCAAGAATCGAGTGCACCTCCCAAAGGTACCTTTTTTTTGGGTCATTTTACATTCTTGTTTGATGGGCATTCCTGTTCTTACTTTATGATTCTTGCTTCTGTTGTATGTTGTGGAATGTGCGTTACTAATGTGTTATAGCTTGTTGGAGACCTATACGCTGTTAATTACATTGCATATAGGCACAATTCTTGTTCCAGCTTTATTTAAGAATCTCTGGAAGTTTTCTCTGTCTTTCGTTTATACTATTTTTTCTTCTATTAATCTCTGAAAACTGAAATATGGGTTTTTAAACTTTTAAAGGATGCGGGATAAGTAATCTTTGTATTTGAATTGGGTGCTGCTGCTTAATCATACGAAACTTCTTATTTCTTTTGTATCTGATTGAAAGTTTGTGATCAAGATGTTGAAAATCTGTCAAATTCTTGGACAAGGCTGGGGCATATGAAGAATCTTAATTTCAATTTCGTTTTCACTTTATGTTGCGAAATTCTTGTTCGTGTTGTGTGTTCCCAAGTTTAATTTGCTGATTTTTTTCTTTAACTTGTTATTGTCTGTTGAAAAGCTAGAATTGCCAACTCATTTTTTGGATGAAAACTTTAACCAACTTTATGTCTGCAAAACAGATGAGATTCCAGCTCGGATTGGCTTTCTTGGTCTTGGAATTATGGGCTCTCCAATGGCTCAAAATCTCATAAAAGCAGGGTACAAGTCCCTTCATTAGTATGTTGAGTTTAAATTGCTTCATATCCAACTTCCTTATCCACTCATTTTATCTTCGTCTACCTGTTCAAAATTTTCACAGCCTCTGTGCTGGCAACATAGGACATTGATATCCTTGGCAAAATATCTAGCTCCTTCTTCTTGAAATGATGAATTTGAAATTAATGTATGCAAGATATCATTTTTAAATATACTTATTTGTGCTATCCGCTTCATCAAGTTTGTCTTCTACAGTAGTGGAGTTGAAACTACAAATGCAGTGTACAGTTCTTTCTTGAATTTTTCAGGAAAGCAGAAAATGTCTCTGGTCTCTGAATAATTTTTGCCTTGTTAATTTATATTCTTATGATTCTTTGCTTTGGCCAAAGGTCTTGATGGGGTCTTGATACCGGGCAATACTTCAAATGTATATGTTTTAACTCTTCTCATCTATAACTTGCTACTGACCAATATATATATATATATATATATATATATTTTCTGTAGATGTGATGTTACTGTTTGGAATAGGACCAAAAGCAAATGCGACCCTCTTATCTCCTTGGGTGCAAAGTAAGTACATGGGTGAACTTACTCCAGCCATTATCTAAAAGTAACTAAACATCATTGCAAATAGTATCATACTTTAACCAGGCTGACAAGGTGTCAGTTTCTTTCATTGTGCCGTCTTCTTTTCAATTTTTCATAACGGGCACGTTAATGCAGATATAAATCCTCACCTGAGGAAGTAGCCGCCTCTTGCGATGTCACATTTGCAATGCTTGCTGATCCTGAAAGCGCAGTGAGTATAAACCTTCCTTTTGTGGATGTAGTTGCCTTGTCCTAGCAGTCTGAGTTCATTACATTTCATGTTTTCCAGGTGGATGTTGCATGCGGAAAGCACGGAGCTGCAGGTGGCATGAGTCCTGGAAAAGGGTATATTTCCCTGATTCACTCTTGCGATACTTTTTTACTAGCTTTTTCCTGCTGTCCCTTTGTCCCTCTCAAGTGTTTGAGCTTATAATAGTTCTTGTTGAACGGGCTGCATAGTTATGTAGATGTCTCCACTGTCGATGGGGAGACTTCCAAATTGATCAGCGCACATATCAAATCTACCGGCGCACTATTTCTGGAGGTTAACATTTGAGGTTTCTATCTCAATACAAACGTAAAGCACATGAAGGCAATTATCTCAATGAGAATGAAAAACATGCATTTTCCTTCGTATCAACAGGCTCCAGTTTCAGGCTCAAAAAAGCCAGCTGAAGATGGACAGTTAATTTTTCTTACTGCAGGTAGAAACAAGTTGGCTCAATTAACTAGTTAGAATTTGTAAAGCATGAAATTTATTAATATCGCTTGCATTTTTATCCTCATTCCAAGTTATGTTTTAATCTGTGACTGCTGCAAATTTCGCTCAGGTGACAAATCTCTATACGAAACTGCTGCTCCGCTTTTAGACATCATGGGAAAGGTGATTCCTCCACTTCTTTTCCTCTTCTCTTACCAAATGGTCCTGATCTTCCTTTTTATTTATTTTCACAATTCTTGTAGTCAAGATTTTACCTTGGAGATGTCGGAAATGGAGCTGCAATGAAACTCGTCGTCAATATGATAATGGGAAGGTTCTGTGGCTTCCTGTTCCATAACTCTTCTTCTTCTTTTTCCTTTTTTTGGGGTTTTAACTACTCCCTAAACCTAAGTTTTACTCGGTCCTTACATTCTGAACTATCGACGCAGTATGATGGCATCGTTTTCCGAAGGATTGCTTCTTAGCGAGAAAGTTGGTCTGGACCCAAAAGTGCTGGTCGAGGTATGCTCTTGAGAACTAATCCTTTTGTGTTATGAACTCCACATGTTGGCTGGAGACAACATCACAAAGTTTATAACTTTGCTTCCATTTTCAATTCTTGAAGTCGTGAAATATACAACTTTGATTTGCTTGCTTGTGCATGATAATTGCATGTCAAGAAATGAGACTCCTGCATTTTCTTTCTCCTTCTCTTGTTCTATTCATCCGCACTGCTAAAGCATCAATCTGTATTCTTTCATGAACTTGATTCATGCCACTTACACCGAAACAATTGTATGAAGAAAGATCATTACCATTTGACCTATTCTTGAATAAGAAATCACTGTATAAACAAGACTTTTGAAATAAACCCCATTTACACTATGTAACAATCGAGATTCCAAGCCCAACATTCTGATGCTCGACACTATAGGATGTGTAGAGGAACAAGTTCGTGGCAGAGTTAGCTGTAGAAGAATGACTATATGTGGTAGAACTCTGCAGTATATATATATATACGTTTTCATGCATTGTTAAATCTTGCAGGTTATCTCCCAGGGTGCAATCAGTGCACCAATGTACTCTATGAAAGGTCCTTCAATGGTTCAATCTCTCTACCCCACAGCATTTCCATTAAAGCATCAGCAGAAGGTATGCAATCTTCCAGCACGTAAACCTGAAAAGAAAAACTCAAAATACTCGATATTAATTGTTAAGAGCTTGTTTCAGTTTTTCCTATCAAACATAACAGCCAAGTTTTAATGTTTTTTCCCGTTCGGTATGGTTTGAAGTCCATCAGGAAAATATATGTGAAAAGACCAAGCTGACTAACACTGTTTCTCGAAACTCAATGAAATTTTAAATAAATTTGAACAGCAACGTGTTCAGCTTGACTCGATTCATTTACTGCATGCATGTGAGATTACAGAAAGCTTCTGACGGCAATTGTGTAACTTGTCAGGACCTTCGACTTGCTAGGACTAGCTGAATCGGTCCCCAGGCCACGCCGATAGCAGCAGCTGCAAACGAGCTCTATAAAGTAGCAAAAGCACACGGTCTAAGCGACAATGATTTCTCGGCTGTGATTGAGGCACTGAAAGTGAAACTGCAAGAAAGATCATAGAAATCCATCTTTGTAGAAATACTGTTCTTACTACATTTTTTACTGCAAGTCAAGTCTTAAACTGTCGTCGATGTTATGCGACACCACTAATTTTCAATCGACATTTCTCGAGACGAGATTATTTATAAATTTTTTTGGCAATTTCATTCATCCGTTCAAATTAAATACATAGATACATTAGAGTCGTAATTGTTGTCACACCACTCTCTCTCATTCTATACTTTATAAAGTTGCTACTCTAAAATTCTAAATCGTGTAGGTTTAGGACGAGGATACACAAAGTGTATTATTAGAATAACCTGTATTATAAGTCAGTGAAATGAGAGAGCAAGATGTCTGTATAGTTTCTATGGAGCTTTGCTGAGTAGGTGGGTAGGGATAGCATTGAGTAAAATTGAGGTATGTGGCACCATGTTGACCAGCCAGATCTACATCGCTCCAAATTCATGGGCTAGGTACCAATGCGTACGTTCCAAAACAACCCTCTTAACCATAAATTACTCTACTATAACAAGCCATGATTACTCGTGCGGAGCTGGCAGCCCCAAACAGCTGCGCCTCTTTTGGATTCCAAACCCTAAACTCAAAAAAAAAAAAAAAGACAAAAATGTGAATCGTTCATATACTCTCGTAGTAGTAGTTATAGTTGATGTCAATTAGCGCACAATTAGATGTAGTATTTCTTGATGATAAGTAGAACACCCACAATGGATACGTTAGAAACACAAAAGTCTTAGTCATAAATTACCAGAAAGTAAGGTCTCAACATGATTATGAAGTATAAATTGTACTAATGTATTTTGATGTATGAAGAAGAAAACAGCTTATTCATAATTATGGTTTGATGTATTCAAGTTGTTTATAATTTTTATATTATTCATAATTTTCCGTGTTGCATAGTGTATGCATTGGAGTTAAACATTTAAGCTTAAGGGGTATAATAAAATATGAGTTATGACAAAGGACATATGTTGTTAATTTTGAACTCATCAAATTAGTGGAGACATTTATGGTCACTTATGTAGTTGGATTGCATAAAGGCCAAGATGCTAATAGAAAGAAGAAAGAAAACCACACACCCACGCGCGCAGCTCTAAAAACCAAAACAAGAAACGTACAGTGAAAATAGCCCTTCTCTCCTTTCTGCCCAAAAGATGATGAAAACCCAATTCAGAAACTAATATATAATAGGTCGGGAATGATTGGAGCACGTGATCGTGGTACCCCGCCCCTCAATTGATTTTAAAATTAATTTAATTAATACAATTTTATGTTAAATTGTATAAACTGGAAAAATTATTAGGGACTGAAATTGATTACATTGAGAAAAATGTCCTACTTTTAGGAAAGGTATTATGAACAAAATTGTATACAAGAATTTAACCTTGCAAATTAATTTTTAATATGAATTTTTATTGTATTAAATGTATAAAATTTTTATTATTTGTAATATTTAAAAATAATTTATTTAAGAACTCGTTTTATATAAAAATATTCGAACATACAAATGACATAATAGAGTGATTAGAGGGCGAGCGTTGAATGTGACTAATCTTATTAAATAATTTTTTCGTTTTCCACTTAGAGTATTCGTAAAATCATTAAAACTGATACAATTGACTAGCAAAATCGAATTAACAAATCACTTCGGAATTTCATTTAGCAAAAGTCATCAGTACTTTTCATTATGTGCCTTTATTCTTTTCTCTGTTTTGGGCTCAGAAACATCAAGATTCAAAATGCTAAGGCATCAAAAGTCAATTTGCGTGAGAATTAAAAACTCTCGATATAAAATTTTCACTCCTGCAAAAGAACCTTATTATGTAATTTTAAATTAATAAAATATCTTAAAAGTACATATAAAGATCTGTATAATATCATGTTATTTGTGTTTTTAATTGTTCTTTCATTTTTTTAACTAGTAAATTATCAATATATGTCAAGATACTTGATATGTTAATTTATTAAAAACCAGATTAGTAATAAATATATTATATAATATTTCGAATTATACTATAATTGTGTATTAATTAATATTATATGACATCCGCGAATACTATAGTGCGAGTAAGAAATAGAATAAGGAAGAATCATAGTAAAATCAGCAAATGTAGTCAGTAAAATAAGCAGTGAGGCTAAAATCATATAAGTAGTGGAACTCAGTAAGCACGCTGTCTCTAGATGGTATGGAGGCCACACCTTCCACTCTATCTCGTGTTCCAATCTATAACTCTGCTCTACATAAACTCACTCTCGTAATACCATTCGTCCCACCTACTCATTTGGGAACTTACCTCGGGCCACTGCTCATCTAGACTATCAAAAATTAGCTGGTTTATGAGCTTTCTCCGTAACATCATATGTACTACTTTGTACTGCTATCCTTGTGTTCCCTCCTCTAACATTCGACCGATTCTTTTTACCTTCTTCACCATGTCATCATCATACCTTCAATTCGAAGATTTATCCGTAGCTTCGTCTCCTATGGCGTTTCACACTTCAAAAATGAGCATTAAAACGCCGTGCGCCTCAAAGGAAACAACTGTCTTGGCCACCCGGCGAGCTGGTGTCTCGTATTTCAACAACTATGCTTGGCGGCCTCTACTTACATGCCAGGCAGGAAATCGACGGCGCTGCTGTCCGAGAGCCCAAGTTATTGTGCTGATTGACGATTCGGCGCAGCCCCTCTTCTTCCTGCAGCAAGCCCCAGGTGAATGAGTCAACTGACGCATCCAACCCCTCAATCTTCTTACCCAACATTTGTTGCATGTTGACAATATATGGTCACCCTGTCTTTCCTATCTGTGAGTTCCAATGCTCATGTACGATACTCTACAATAAGAGACCAACTTTCAGTAGTCTCTAAAGATGTAGCATTGTTCCACTTCCGCATTTCAGCGAATGAACGGTCATAATGCTGCTCTAAGATCAATAAGTAATCCGATGATTATCACAGTAGAGTTTCTGAACCCTACAATATTTGTCTGTCATCATAACTTTTGTTCAGTCTTATGATCTTTAACAGGAGTTTGCTGTGTTTTTGTGTGTCAATTTGGATGTTTTCTATGTTAGTGATGACTTCGCAAACAAGTGAATGCGCAGTGTGATTACTGTAGACAGGACTCAGTTGATAATTATTTTTTTCTCTCCTGTACATCATAACGGTGGTCCCATAAGTGATATATATATATTTCTCTCATATTAATCTGTGAGAAATTGACCTTGATTTTGTCTTATCCTGCACGGAGAGTCCGCGTCACATGCACGTACATCGTAAGTGCTCCTTCTTAAACTACATCTAAAAGTTTCAGCTACATCCTTAATCTCGATCTTACCTCCGTATCCTCTTATATTTTGTTTAGTTAATTCTCTGCTTCTGTCCCCTTCGCATGTGATGTTCGATTTCCTTTTCTCATAGACGCTATACACCTCTTTGTGGTCGTTTTCGTACTTTGATTATGACTTCTGGCTACTTTGTTCTTATTCTCGAGCAGTCGTAGGCTCAGTGGCGTTCGCAAGGAGTATGCAAATTGGCTGCAAGTCGAGAGTCATGCTTGTTACAAGTAAATTCTACGTAAGTGAAAGGGGAGGTTAATGGTCTATCCTGAGCGCAGCATCGCCCCTCCACACATACATTCCCACTACCTAGGCCCCATCGCGCTGTTGGAGTCTAGTATCCGAAGAGTGGAGCGTATGACTCAGTTCTGACTCTCAATGCGTCGTCTTGTTAGCTCTCTGCTAATTTCCTGGTGCCATACATTTTCTTCCCTTTGCTTTGTTATGTCATCAGCAGTTGACCATATACAGATCTTTAGTGATGCTGACATTAATTGCATGTTTTCATTAGGCCTGCTTAAAGATGTGGATAGATGTAGATTGCATGATATCGTGACGTAGTATGTTGAATATTAGCTAATTGAGGACACGTGATCTCAAGACGAATGAGGGAAGTGTCCCTCCACAATAGACTGGAAGCACAATAGATTTGTTGGTCATCTCGTTATGCGTGTCACACGTACTTCTCTTTGAGAACTCCTGTGGATTGCGTCTAGGGTATTCTGTTAGCATTAGTCGGTGGACATCTGATTCATTCATGTTTCAAGCCTCTCTTGGTATGTTTTTAATGACTTCAACTAAATGCATTCTTTTTAATGATAGTGCTTGCTCCTGTGTTCTGTTCCAGGGAAGCTGTTGATGACCTCTCCATTCTCTCATTATGTGAGTGGTTACTGTGTGAGTAATTTTAGGTTATTACTATCAGTAATGCTGTTAAGTGCATATAAGGTTCAAGTGTATGACTGAGCTCATACTCTGCTATGAAGCTCTCGCCAACTGAAAGGACATTTGCTCCTCTGTTATCTCGGATTATAAATATAGTTAAATAAGATATTTATTTTTATTTAATAGTTCTTTATAGCAGGTTGGGGCACGTTAGCTAGCTACACTGCCCAGAGCAATGAACAGGACACTTATGCATTCAAGAAATCCAATGGGTTAATTATTTCGAGCGTTGTTGCTGGAGCCAGGGAAGCCTTAATCAATGGAGTGCCTTCTATGTCAATATCACTAAGCTGGTTTGGTTTCCTGACACTATTTAACAACCACAATTTGTTATTTGGGATGTGTTACATGTGTGTGATAAGTTGGTGTCTATTGGTTTGCAGGAAAAAGGATGGTAGTCAGGAAAGTGATTTCAAGGATGCTGTGACTGTGTGCTTACCATTAATAAATGCAGCCATGAGAGATATCGAGAAGGGGATTTCCCGAAAGGCCTTTCACTAAACGTAGAAGTTCCAACATCACCCTTGACAAACAAGGTCTGCTCAAATATCAAAACTTTTCTATTCAGGCAACGGTTGTCCATTTAGCGTGATAATATTTTCATCCGTATAGTTAACTCTATTGCTTTGTCCATTTACTCTCGTATAAGTAATTCGTAAAAGCAATAGTCAACAAAACGTTCATGCTCACGTATGCTGGGATGTGGGCGTCTTGTGGTTTAAGTCATGTAAATTACTCCGTCTATGACTTAGCATGAACTTTCTAAACTTTCTTTAGCTTACTACAACGTACCTGCTACAATACATGACATTCAACATTCATATATGCTTATGCTCGTGAGCCTTTGTAATATTTATATCCTATCTGTGTATCCTGCTTTGGCTGAAATGCTGTGTTTACTTTATTATCACTCCAACAACTTCATGAGTGGCAGATTGTCATGATATTCATTGGTCTACTTCTTATTCATGTTGTAACAGCTATCAGAATTGGGACTCTAGATGGAAAAATAAGAGGATGCCGTAAATTTTCTTCCATTCACCTGTTAATTCTGCATGGCATGTTGTGATGTTATTGTATTTCTAATAAATCATTTAGATAGAGCTTATTGACTCATCTCGCTTTCTATTTGCGTGTAACTAGGCTCAACAGAATATCCTGTGACTCTTTTTATATCATATTGTGTGACGAGGTATGTAATCCTAGTGTCAATAGACAAAAGTCCTTTGGAGATGATCTCTAGACTCTATAGCTGCGACAAGCATGTTGTCATGAACCCAAGGCGATTCAGTGGGCTTGATTCTCTATTCTTGCACATTGAGCAGCTCAACGCTGCACTTGCCTGTCGGCATGTCCGCGTTTGGCGCACCAAACACCTGCAGAGCCTGTATTGCTCTCTGAGCGAGGCCCTCTGTGAGCAGCAACTTATACATTGTTGCGTCTCTTTAGCTCGTACAATCTCACAACATGCAATACACCGCCGACAAAATAATGGCTATGTGAGACAACATATTAGTTATACTCTTGTCATCTATTCACAGAGTGTGAGTCATTCGTTCATCGTGTTACTCTGCATCATTTGATACATCACGCACCCCATAACTTGATGAGTGCTGTCTACTCGAGATCAGTTCTCAAAGGTGCTGTGCAGAGATCAAAGCTACTGATATTTATGTAGACGTGAATGAGTTATATTCAGGGTAGACGGTAAAACAAAGGATGTATAGCTCATCTACAGAGTCAATATGCCCGAAAAAAAGGATCTAATTGTGGCTTTGATAATTGACTACCTTCATATAACCGCACATAATTTTTCCCATTCCATTTCAAATGTTCATGTGTCTTTAAAGGAAAGAGTTATATGCTAGAATCTTAGAGATATTGTTATAATTTTATTTTCTTTCTAAAGTTTCCTCTTTCTCTGTGGACATGATAACTTACCAACAATTATTCTTTGTGATCCAGTATTTCTCTTTAAATTTTCTCTCTCTTCTTTTTACGATCGGAAGGGCCGCATCTCATTTTGCCCTCTTCGCTCCATATCGTGCTGATTGCTGGCATTGGTCAATTATTTTTGATAGATCCCAAGTTCAATTTCATTCAAATCAACTCATCATTTTGTTTGTCCTGTCGATTGTACTGCTCAAGATTAGAACGTAATACCAGATGCTCGACAAAGGGATCGAGAAAGATTGACTATATGAGGATCTGGATTCAGATCCCAAGCTTCTTCATCTCCACCGCCCGCGCCCCGTCCCCTCCCACTTCAGAGTCCAAAGGAATGCTCTTTGTCAGTGGATAGTCCATTAATTCCCTTTTTCTTTGAACTGTTAGTTTCGAGTATCCTCCATCACCCATTGGCTATGCATTATAATTCATTCTTCTGGACCCTTAGTCGTCCAGACGTTTATCATAGAATTGCTGATTTCCTATCTGCCAAGCAAATTTACGCGTTCTGTATTGAAGTATTCTTTTCCTTGACTAGTCCTCGAAAGATGCAATCTGGCCCCCCTCCCATCCGTTCACTTAGAACATTTGGCCTCTTGAACCAATCTCCTATGTCCTCTTGCCCACTTCTCTGGCGACGACAAGCTCTGAGGTCTCAGCTTTCCCTATCTCTACTCCCTCTATTCCTGCACTTTTCGTATTCAGAGACTGAGGCTGCTGCTCTGGACACTAGTGCGATATTCACTAGCCTGCACTCCAATGTGGTGCTTAGATCTCCACCATTACCCAGCACGCCTCCCATCTTGGGACTCCTACACGCGCGAGTAAATTCTTAGTGTTCAATTATGTTGAAGTTAAATGATACTTGTTAAGTGCTACTGATCAGCCACCTCAAGGCGATCTCTCTCCTTGTGTCTGTATTTTCAGAGACCATAACTGCTTGATACAATATACGTAATTGATTATTGGGCGCTTTCTTGGATAATCAGTTATTGATGTGCTCCTTCTGAGGCTACAATGCTACCCCCCTAGTACGATTCCGATAGCGCATAGTTCTATCACAATAGTCTCGGCATCGTGTCTTTGTTTATTTTGCCCATGTCGCATTTCGTCAAAGTTTCTTATGTCTCTTACATATATGACTGTAAAAGTGTGCGTAGGTTGGTTTGACCAGTTTTTTCCTTTTCCCTCCTTACTGGCTTTTTGTGTCCTGTTGAAGGTGAGCTTTTTGGCGGTTTGTAGGAGTTTGGTTGTGGAGTGCAAATGGAATTTGCTTAAGATAGGTTATTTTCGATGCTAAGGTGCATCGTAATATCAACGATTGTATTCTACTCTTGACAATCTTTCCTATCACTAGTATCTCAATGTTATTATTCGAATGTAAATAGCTTGTGATAATATCTTTGAACTATGTGAGACTGCATTATAATGCAGATGTTTATGTCGAGCTCGCTCTTCGCCATGCATTTTCGACCTCTCATTTTCACTTGGCGCATAATCATATCAGACAGTTGATACACAGCCACTATCAAGTAAACTTTTTATAGTCAACGTCAGCATGACTCCACCTAAATCATCACGAGTTAGCCTGTACAATCTGTATGCATTAGACAATATGTTGTCAAAGTTATATGTTATGCGCGTCGAGAGGAATGATGCTATCAAATTTAACAATTTGTGAGATGGTATATCGTCCATATATAGTCTATCTAATGTACTGCGTATATAGTCGTTATGAGAAAAAGCTCTATATTTGTTATTGTATATATTGTGTTTATTAACTCTCATCCTTAGACAATATTCTAATATAGATAACAATACAAGTTAAGATAGCTCGAATCTAACTCAAGTTATATGCCTGCTGATAGTCGCACAAATCCAGCCAATAGAAGGTAACCGGAGCGATCTGTCGTTTCCTCTCTCCAAGTATCAAAATTGCTTCTCCACTCCACAGTATAGCCTTCAGGCGTCTTAACAGCTATGTTGTGATCTAGCTCTCACATCCATTACCTCACCTTCTTTCATGCTCCTATAAATGGTCGTCTATTCTCGCAAAACCCTTCAATCCGCACCGGTGTGTGAATTGTTGTAATTCTGATCCCATAGTCATGTGACCGTATTCCTCTATGCTCGCGAGGACGACGTCCCCGATGCGCAACCCCATCCCGAGGTCTCTATACTGTACATACTCGAGTACTTCTCCGAATTGATCGCCCCGGCGAATATCGTTCTCCTCTTCTGAGGCTGCGATTCCGCAGTTCGACAAGGCGACGCTGGTGCAGTTTCCACAGCATCAAAGCGAGGTCGAACTGCAAAGAAACCTCTCCTCCCAAGGCTTCCTCTACCCCTCTGGCCTTCCTTCTCTCCCATTCTTCCTGCCCGAGGGTAATTTCCAATTTCTCGTTTTCTGGGACTTTGAGTTCCATTAACCAAGTCTTTTATCTCGATCCCGTCGTGTATTTTTTTCTCTCCTTTTTAGTAGTTTCATGTTGTTATATATATTATAAATTATTTTTACTTACCTTGTATGTTAGTTGTAATAGGATTTAATTATTTTTTTTATTAAAAGATGGTAATGTAATATTTATAACTTATCCATGTCCCTGTATTTGTCTGATTCTAAAATTTTGTCTATACTATGAATACAGTCTAAAAAACAAGTTACGCAACTGATCCACATTACAGATCAGTTCAATTCTTGAGTGCACACGAGATCCAACATAAAAGCACGTATGTGTCAAAAACACACATATTTCAGATTATTATACTTGGTGGCATTCAGCACACTTAGTTGTTATTTTCTATATCTAATTCTCCTGTTATGCTTGTCCTTGTTGTGCTATTTTGGATTTCATAATCTTGGTGTTATGTCTTATTAAGTATTACATCTGTGAGTTTGTGACTGTGTCTCAGTACTCACTGTGCACCCTGGATTGTGTCTTAAAGTCGCTATGTTGGCACAACGTTCTCGAAAGTATCGTACCTGTACACATGATAGTTTCATAGAGTAGGCTTCAAAAGGCGACTGACATTGAGGCTTCATTTATTCTTTCTCCCTAAGCTCTAAGACACACGTTTCCCGTTGATGGGACTTATTGCGTTGTCATGTTTTTATTATTCGACTTAGTGGTCGCCGTAAATTACTCTCAATCCTATAGTGATCATCTCAGAGTCTTGACTGCATACTTAGTTCTAGAATTTCCAGCTTCCCCTCGCCCCTCAAAGAGGACCTTTCTCATAGGGATCATCGAGACGTCTATAACGTATCTCCTGCTATGTGCAAGTTTGTAAGTAAAGAGAATACTGCTAATCTCAATGCTGTTGCGGTCCAGGGCGATACTCTGAAAACCACTCGTTTATATCAAATTTGTCTTGTACTATATAAAGATCTATTGTCACAGACACCCTGGTAGACCCTGTATTTGCAATCACACACCCAAACTATCATAATCGATTTGATCATACCCAAATGTTATATAGAGGTTCAATGCCACAAATTGAATAGTATATGATGGTGACTTTGGTTAGATTAGCTTTTGAAGGTCGTGAGTATGTTAGTTCTGATGGACCTCAAAAAAATGCTTAAAACCCCATTTTGAGCTCTAGAGGCGATGCACACACAGTAGATCACAAACTTAACACCATACAGCTTAAGGAAAAAAAGCACCCGAGAACCTTCCCCGAATTTATCTTTCAATCTTACTTCACCTATTTTAAATTCGACACCCTGCATCCAGTCTGTCCGGTAACAAGTCCTGCTTTGTGTAGCAAGTCAGTTTGACTACTGCAATGGAATTTCTAATTGCCGGAGTAAAAAATTAGTACCAAAGAAGAAACCACATTTCAAAATTACCAATCATGCAACAAAGGAAACTGAAGTAGATCCAATGGGTCTTGTTTCAAAAGGACCCCAACCTCGTCCGCACCAAGTTCATTAGGTCAAAATTCGATTACAGCTATATGTTGTGACGTGTTACGCTATTTTTGCCCCTTGTAACTAAATTGCACTTCTCCTCTTCTCAAAAATGCTTTGAAGTAGGAGATGTTTACAAAGTAGCTCGCGTCCTGTCACATTCATTGGCAGCTCAGGTTGCCTTAGGATTACATATCCAATATTATCCCTAAAGTTGGTTCATCTCACCGTAATATGCCTCCACTCCTTGGCATCTTCTATATGTGGTTCGAGCCAATCGCAAAGCTATAGGTAAGTACATAGCTACTATTGTTAACCTAATCCCATCTACTTCAGTATGAATTGTTGATGTTGTCGAAACTATAAGCATAGATTACTACAATTCTTAGTGATGGAGAGAAGGGCTGTCACCAGGTAATAACATTCGGTGTCTCTACATCAGTGTTAGACACTTTTCCGGGGCATTAGAAGTTTTAGGGTACTTTTGTGCTCCAGGTTGGCACTTATTTATAGGATTGGAGCCTGACAACTAAAGAGCTCACCTTTATGGTATTTTGTATTTTCTATTCTAAATGTAATTGGGTTAATGGGCAAATTAAAGTATTAGTGGACTGTCAGAGAGTAATGAAACACACGATCGTACACCTAATATCTTATACTATGAACGATTAAAAATACAAGGCGCTCTGCCTTTTCTAAAGCTTATACTGTGTTATTGAATAGTTTTGTATCAAAATTATCAAAAAATATTCAAATAATTTATCTTCTCCTTGTAGCTTTGGATGAATATATCATCTCTCAAGTTAGGTTGGTTTTGACGGATCCTTCCCCAATATACTTAATGTTTGTCCATATTGTGTAATGAGAAAAGCTGATCCTGTTAATCATAATACATTATTTCTCGGCTACATGCTCTTTTGTGTCCTATATCCAAACTAGCACTCTGGATAAAGTCAAATTTGTTGTTACATTTACACTGGATACTTATTTGACTGTTGTTAAATGTGGCGACTTATTGACTATGCCTAATATCTACTATATTCTTGAAATCACCATCCATTTATCTAAAATTCTGACAAGTTTTAACTGAGTGGGACCTTAAGTATGTCGTCGTTAACAACGTACCAAAGGGATGGATAAAAAGAGTAACCTGGTCATCGTGTTCAATCCCAGAACATCCAAATGTTATATGGACCAGTATCTAATTTGTACTTCACACAGATTAATATCATTGATTTCAACCCCATTACGGAATTGTCCTGCTCTATTAGGCAGGACTCTGTAGTTCTGGCAGTAAGATGGACAATGGATGAATACTCTTTCTCGAGGGCGCAAAACCCTATATTGGCATTTTGAGCAATCATCTAGGTCACCAGGTAAACACCTCAAGGAATACATAAAGCGAATCGTGAGTTCTATAATCTTGTTGTGATCTGAGAATTGAGATTAGTGCAATTATTTTACTAATTTACTTAGGTCCTCAACGTCATAGTAAGTTGACAATATTTTGCCGGTCTTGCTAATCCATGATCTCTTGATTCCAATAATGGCAGTATGTATGTCATCAATTCCCGTTGAATTGGAAACCAAGGAGTTAAAGTTGGCATTGTTTCTTTATATTTCTCAGTTATTACGTGGCAATTGATGTATGGTGTTTTCTTTTCGACTCCCCACAGGAGATGAGTCTTCATCAAGTGAGCCTATGATTTTATTTCCGAAACGGACATACCAACCAAGCAACATCAGGCGCAAAAGGACACATGGGTTCTTTGCTAGGTGACTACCTCTCTCTCTCTCACACACACACACACACGCACACATACACGACACATCACTCTCACAAACCCACACGGACGCCCACATGCTCTCGCGCGTGTTTGCACACTCACTTTTCTGCACGCCTTTGCACGTAGATTACATGCATGTGCTTGACCGCACATATGTCATACAGCTGTGAGCTCCCTTCAGGGTTTCAATCTTTTATGCCTCTCTCTTTGGTGTTCTCGTTGCAAGATCTTGGAACTATGAATCACTGATAAAAGTGAACATACAATTACCGTCATGATAATATTATGAGGAAGTTAGACAAGAAATAATTGCTTCTCGCTTGTACGACAACCGTTATTGTAGTGTCCTACTACCCTTCCCAAATCTTTACGTGAATATTACTACTTGAATAAAACTTGCTTTCTGGTGAAACTGCATCAGCCATGTATATCGCCATACTTAATAGAGCTAATGTTGATTACTGTTACGTTTTTCTATCCTGAACAGAAAGGCAACAAAAGGTGGCCGAAGAGTTATTGCTCGACGCATTGCAAAGGGTCGGGCTAGAATCACGGCATAATGACTCTTAGTGCAAGTTTCTGGGGAAGTCTAGTCCAAATGAAAAGTTGATCTGATCTGAAAAGTTTGAGAAAACTGATTAGTATTCACAATTTGGAGTCACCGATGTTTTGTAGGATGTTTATTGACATATACAGAGAAAGGCATTACTTGACATTGTTGCTTCAAGCTTTCAATCTTATATATATGGAGTTTCATATGCCAAATACTGAAATGATCTATGAAAATTTTAGTTGTGCAATAATTTGTTGGCTGTACTCTAGTTGTCTAGGATAGTGAATGTGATGCATTGTAAGTGCAGAATATATCAAAGAATAGAAGTTCTTATGCGGCATAATCTTTTTATTTTCTTTTATTCTCCGGCAAATTGAGAAATTCCATTCTCAGCCAAACTGATTAGTTCGATTAATATTGATTGAATAAATGTTCTTGGCTTTTTTCTTAGCTGTGGTGGTCAGTTTGGTTATATGTGTGCATTCCTGACTTTAACACACACACGAATTTTGCTTTACATTTTGTGTACTTATTATGCCTTGTGTTCATATCTCTTACATTTTAATGTACAAGAAAATTTTATAAGGGTTCACAAGTATGCCTGGACCCAACAAGCTATGACCTCTTTTACTTGCTGCGAGATAGTGCTTTTATTGTCCTTAAGGAAATGACATCATGTGTGTCTTTATCTATGCATATATGTACAAGAGCCTGGTACAGATATGCCTTCCCTTCTCTAGTGTCAACCAACATGTGCAATTTTTGCCTGAGAGACGCACCACAACCTACTTGTCAAATGCACACTGGCGCATGTGCGGGATTGGTTTTGTATAAACACTTGTGTGCCTGAAATGCACACGTATATATCTGAAATATGTGTGTTTTGACACATACGTGCTTTAATGTCAAGCATGCACTGATCTGCGTGTGCACTCAAGAATTGAACTGATCTGTATGTGGATCAGTTGCGTACTTGTTTTTTAGACTGTATTACATAAGTATATGACAAATTTTAGAATCAGACAAGATTACAGGACATGAAAGATGAAGTTATAAAAATGATTACATTACCCATCTTTTAATAATGATAATTTCTTTTCCCTCCATCAAGGTACGTAAATATTTTTATATATATATATAGAGAGAGAGAGAGATATAAACATCACTGAACTATACTTATTTAAGACTCGTTCAAAAAGACTCCCAAATATTTTTAAACATCTGACTCTCTTCCCTCATCGTCTGACATAACATGACTTGGGTCAATTACATATATAAATACACATATACATATATATGTGTGTATGTATAATTAGCATGTGAGGCGTTGTCTTTTCAGACACACGCCCGCCTTCGGTGTGTCAGTAATTATTTAGACCTCTTCGTACGTACATTAAATTGTTGAAAGAAACACAACCAATAATTTCACGTAGGAAAAAAGCTATGGACCGAACCACTCAAAATTGTTATTCTCTCATGAAACAAAACTGCACTGCAACAACTGCAGGCAATTAAGGGACTTTCTTGAAACTTGAGCACATACACACAGACATACACATAACTGGTAATTTTATATGATGACAGAGTTGTCATTCATCGCTCCCAATTAATGCTCAAATTCAGATCTCTGAAACTGAACTGACAGATTGAATAACTGAAAAAAATAAAAGAAGATGGACTTTGTGATAGATTGGTAAAAGTTGTTGCATACATTTATATATCAACATTCATTTATGACAAAGATCTGCTGAAAATACAAAACAAGAAAGTCTGAGGTTGTCTGATCATCATACATACATTAATACATTGACCTAATTATGGCTGAGGAGCCCAGATGGGAGCGGCGGTAGGGTTGACAAGAAAAGGGCTGTTGCATGCTAGAGGAGAGAAGGAGGAGACTGGTGGCGGTGGGGAGGCGGAGGCGGAAGAGGAGGAAGCGGCAGAGCCGTATGGTATTGGACATGGTGATGGAAATGAGGCTAAGAGAGCTTCAACGAAGTCCATTGGATTGATGGGAGAGACGGCGTCGCGTCGAGAGCAGATGAGAAGCTTGGGAAGCCAATAATTTCCTGGAGGAGTTGTTCTTGTGCAGCAGATGAAGAGGGCACCGCAAATTCAACAGCATTAGCAGTAGGGATGATGGGATGATCAAGAATCGATGGATCTTGATCATTAATATAAGCTTGACTTTCCAGCTTTGAGTTGTTGAAGACAACAAGTGGGGTGGGAGTATCAAAACCAAACATGAAACTATCAGCTTGTTTGAGGAACTGATGGTTCTGATTTTGTGGGGTGTACTGTGGATTCGGTGGCGCATTAGGCCAAGAAGGGTGCAGGTAGGGAAAGGGAGCAGAAGTGGGTAAATTTGCATGGAAATTACTCATCACCTGATCATCAAGTACTCTTGATTCAACAGGATCAAACCCTTGCAGGGCTGTGATTTGTGGGGTTGGGATGCAGATTTGATCCATTTGAGGATTTGGGATTATCAGACTAGTATTTTCTGAACTCAGCAAGTAGAGATTCTCAGAACTGCTGCCACTGGAGTTTGCAAGATTTGGAGATATTAATGTACTGGCAGCAGTGAGATGATGATCAGTGTGCAGGTTCTGATGATGATGATGATGATGGTGATGATGATGATGAGAAGAAACCAGTTTTTTCTTGATGCTCGAGTTCCAAAAATTCTTGACTTCATTGTCTGTTCTTCCTGGGAGGTGCTTGGCTATCTGTGCCCACCTGCATAAGAATATTTAATTTCTTTTAAAATAAAGAAAAATGTCATTTTGCATGCAAAAGTGTATACATTAATTCTAAGCATTATGATGAAATAATTCTACACAATTACATATTTGAGAGAATGGATCACAGCCCCTTAACAATAAATTAATTAGTATCACCTGTTTCCAAGAAGTCTGTGAAGCTCAATGATCAAATTTGCTTCATTGTGAGAGAAACCCCTCTCTTGAGATCCGGCCTCAGATAGTTTATCCATCTCAGTCTGCAACTCTTTCCACATCTTTGCAGCCCTGAAATGAATTACAAGAATCAGGCATATATATGTACATGCATGTGTGTGAAAGTGGCAAGAGAGAGAGAGAGAGAGAGAGAGAGACCAGCAAGTCTTGGAACTGAACTCCAACAGCCATGGCCATAGGTAGTAATGTAGTTGATGAGCTTCTCATCTTCCTCAGGAGACCATAACCCCTCTTCACTTTCTGTTTATTGCAGCAACTATGATGCCCCATTCAATTAGCTACCACACAGATCAGAACAAAGTACAGTACATATAATCAAGAGAAACAAGAAAGAGGTGAAGGTTGAAGGAAAGGGAGGGGAAGGGGATATCAATGGAGAGTAGTACAGTGAGATTGTGAATTTAATGTGAAGAGCTTACGATGACGGCATTGAGGGCCCTCTCCTGCAGGTGAAAAAATAAGGTGCAATTTTAATTTATATATATATATATATATATAGCCCTTTGGATGAGGGGGAGAATATTATCATCTTCTGCTTCTCACTTCATCAAAATGGCCCATCCATTGTTTGAGTCAACCATGCAACATATATACATTTGTAGGGTCACTCTCTCTCTCTCTCTCATCTCTTTCTTGCATTATGACTTCCTGATCAAGTGAAATTCTTATTTACATCGAATGTGGTTTCATTGTATCCATGTTGGAATCTGGAAACATACGTATGTAAGAGAGATGGATGGTTGTATGACTGCTGTAAAATCAAGAATGCATGCCGTATCTCTAGTAGGCGCACTGCATGCCCACTTTTAACTTTTAACTGCGCTATATCTTTGGTGCATGGTGAGGTAATATCTATGGCAGCTAGCAGTACCATATACATATGTACGCTATAAAGCATTTGATTCTTCCTCACGTAAGTGAACAACTGGATTTATGACATGATTTATTACATTAATTAAGAATGATGGGCTCCAATCAAAATATGAGTCATTACATTATCACTCTTAATTTACTGCTACAGCTGATGATCTCATGCTTCTCATCTACTTTATTTCCGACATATATATATATATATATATATATATATATATATATATACACGTTCTTGCATATATATATAACTAGAAAATGAGCAAACACAAATGATAACATGACTTTGTTTAAGATTATAAATAAAATCTGCAAGAGTGAAAATTAAGGTTTCGCTTTCCACATTACTTTCTGCCCAAAAACAGAGAAAGAAAGGCAAAAAATGAGCTGATCTTTAGCAATGAATTCGGTGTGTTGTGTGGTTTTGCAGACGTCAAAATCGGTGGAGTTTTGTCTTGTTGAATTCTATACACACACACATATATGTATATATATATATATTAGTTTCTGAATTGGGTTTCATCATCTTTTGGCAGAAAGGAGAGAAGGGCTATTTTCACTGTACGTTTCTTGTTTTTGGTTTTTAGAGCTGCGCGCGTGGTGTGTGTTTTCTTTCTTTCTTTCTATTAAGCACTCTTGGCCTTTATGCAATCCACTACTTTCCGTCATAAGTACCATAATGTCTTCCCACTAATTTGATGAGTTCAGACAAAAATCAACAACATATGTCTTTTCATAACTCATATTTATTATACCCCTTAGCTTAAATGTTTAACTCCACAATGCATACACTATGCAACCACGGAAAATTATGAAAATAATAATAAAAAATTAGTCAAACAACTTGAATACATCACAAAGCACATATATATGAATAAGCTGTTTCTCTTACATACATCAAAATATCAAATTAGTACAAATTTACTTCATATCAATTGTGAGACCTATACTTTACTGGTACAATTATGACTAAGACTATTTGGTGTTTCTGTACGTATTCCATTGTGTGTGTTCTACTTACATCAAGAACACACACTCAACAATATCTAATCACTTGTGCGCTAATTGACAATCAACTACTACTACTACTACGAGAGTATATGAAGATTCACATTTTTTGTCTTTTTTTTTTTTTTTGAGTTATTAGGGTTTGGAATCAAGACTTTGTAGTTCAGGGCTTAATTGTACTTTTAATCTTGTAATTATAGTCCTAAAATTACATGTTATTTTCCCCTCGACTTTGAAAATTCAGATCAATTGTGTCCTAAAATCACGAAATTAAAAAATGGATACTATTTACAGTCTTAATAAATTACAAGAGTAAAAGTATCAAATAATTAAAATTACAAGATTAAAAATACGATTAAGTTTTATAGATCATGAACATGGGAGCATACCACTTGAAAGGTATATCATGGTCCAATTTTTGTACTTAAGTAGGCAATGCAATGCAATGCTGCCTCTTTAAAGAGATTCTTAATATTTAAAGCAATATTTTTGGGGTTTTTAATTTCCTTTTAATATTTTTTCAAAATCATAAAATATAAAAAAGAAATAAGCATAATGTACGTATATATCATTCCACACAATACTACTAATATTAACAAGGAAATATTAATATAAAGTGAATAATTTCCCATAAAATGGTACGTAAATTGCTCATATACGTCATGACCTATCATTTTAAGTGGACTATTAATATAACAAAGACTATAAATAAAGTGGTTCCTATAAAATGGTAGATTGCGTTTACCTCACACTGATTATGCAATTATTGATGAGCTAAGGTATCGCTCGTAAAGTTTCTCGTTGTTTTTTTCGTATTCCAACATACAATTTTGTCGTTATCAATAAATGCTTTTTATATGTCTAATTTTCGCATTTTATTTCACCTTCGTTTTTTCTGCATATGTAACTTAAAACTAAGAGTGATTTCGTTCGCCCATCTAAAAATGAATTGCTAAAATTTGCATATCAAATGTGAATATTTCTCAAGGTGCATATATGGTTGTGTGCACATATATACTTAATTTCATTAGCATAACTGTTTATTATATTCACGTTTCTCTTACGTACTACGCATAAAACGAGTACTAATGGTACTATAAAATAATAATACAAAAAAATTATCACTAATGATTTATAGATATTAGGATACAGTAACTATTTTGTTTCACAATTATAATCATAATGACTTTTGCAAGCTAATGAATAGTATAACAAAACCTAGTGTTTGTGTTGTCACTATTAGAAATTACATAGTTATAGTACCTGTTTTATAAGTTTCACATTGTAGGTTCGTACAACATTGTCGATACATAAATTGTTATGATCATATCATTTTGTCATAAAATTTTCATTATTGTTACTGTTTAATTGTATAAAAAATTATTAACATCAACAACGTAAGCACAACTACGACATTGTTAAGATGGGAGAATCAATGATTTTTGTCTAATAAAACAAAATTTTACCACTTATAAATATACCTAATTAGTGACAAGTTTTATGTTATTGCTCAATGTATACATAACATACATCATTGAATAAAACCAAATTCATTATATTTAGGAAAAGCATTCTTAATTATGTTGCAGCTTAACTAAGAGAATGTAAATATTGTGTACGTACGTACGTAGTCTCATATCACTATAAAATAACCATTTATTTGTTACGAATTCTTGAAACATAAAATATTCATTTAATTTGAAATGAAATTTGCAACAAATTGTTTTTTGTAATATTATACAAACATTGAATTTATATATATATATATATAAAAGACTTCTTCCAATTGCAAGCATATTTACTAAAACTATAATAAACATTGGAAATGCATGAATATGTTGCAATAAAATAAAAAAAATAGAGAGAAAGAGGAAGAGTGTTTCTAAAAATGGAGGGTAATAATGCCAACACAAACCTTAATGATTAAATATAGTGGGATGCACCATCTTCATCTTCATCTTCATGTTTGAAAGTGAAGGTATGTGCATGTGTTGGTCCCCAATTTATCATATAAATCCAACATCTGCTTCTTTAATTTCTATGTACGGAGGAAATTTGTACCATCATATATACACACAAAATAAGTTAGTCTTAATGACATCAAATATATGAACTATTGCTAAACTCTAGACACCTATATATATATACACGGAAAATTGGGCAAATTTACACTTTTAGTCACATAAAATAGAATACTATTAAAAAATTGGATAAAATTACACTTTTAGCCTCTACAAAATTTTTAAAATGGTCTTAAACTTGTAAAAAGTCAACATTAGTCCTCTGCCAAAAGAGATTTTCAAAATGATCCCAAAATTTAGAAAACTCCACTACAAGAAATGACTAAATAACTAGGAAAAACATTAATGTTAAAATTAGCGTCAAGCTAATTATTTAGCAACTAAAATTTTCATTGCTAATTTATATAATTTAATATATATTTTAAACTATTCATTACTAATATTAGCAAGTGAATTTCTTGTGTTAAATAGTATATATTAGCAATGAGGATTTTACTTGTAATTAGCTCGACAGTAAAAAATTTTCGTTGTTATTGAGTTATTTTCTTGTAGTCCTCAACACATTTAATCACATGTCCAAGTTCCATCAAAAAATAGATGGCAAGGACATATGCAATGCGCGTGCTCATTAGTTTGGTTGTTAGCTTCACTTCTCACATAACTGATGGACATACACGTTGCATGTGTTCTTCTACTTTATTATTTTGTGAAAATATGGATGGGACTAAATGTGTCGAATTTTGGGATAATTTTGAAAATCTCATAAAGCAAAGGATTAAAATTATTAAACCCCATTTCCTATGGTACTAAAAGTGTATTTTCGTCGAAAAATTATATTTTTTGTCTTGTAACTTGTGGGTGGCATTTGTTCCTATACAGATTAATTTTTATAACTTAGTCCTATAAATTTATAATTTTAATAATTTTAGTAAATTGATCAGAAAATTGTATGTAACTTGCACATGACACAATAAAAATATATTTTAGTCCTGTAAATCAATTTATGTAAAATAAAAAATCATCCCCTAAAATATAGGATCAAAATTACATTCTTATATATATATATGCACATACACAAAGTGGACTTAGTAGTTCCAAAACCTTGATCAGTCCTTAATAATCACGAACGGGACGTCATGTCTCTAAATTCTATTTGAAACGACTAATGTCGGACTTATGTGGAAAAAAGAATATTTTCACATTAGTCGATTAATAAAGAAACTGACAGGACGTTTTATTCGCAAAAACACAAATCGTTTTTATGGTGTTAAATACAATTTACCCCTATATTAATAAAAATGTATAAAAAAGTTCTTGGGAAAAAAAATTACAATTTACCTCCATATAATTTAAAAATAATGTAATTTACCTTTCTCAGGAGCTAGGGGCTAAATTGCATTATTTTAGTTTATAGAGAGGGTAAATTGTTCTTTATTTTTCCACATGAACTTTTTTGCACTTTTCCATTAACACAGAGGTAAATTATATTAACCCCATTTTTATGTATAGTCCGTAGTCTAATATTCCTAGACATTATGTTTCTATTTTTTTTCTCGAAAAGTTCAATGCACGTATTGTGTAAAAAACTCGTGACAAGATTTTTTTAAAGTGAATTTGAATTATTGTTACTTCAAAGTGAGGTTATAAAGTACATTATCGTTAATTAGAATCACATAAAAAGAGATTAGGTTAGCAAAGTTATAGTTATTGCATGGAAGGCTGCTATTTATAAGTTTTTTCCCAATTGTACGATTTCAGGTGAACCACCAGACGCTAAAATGATCCAACGGCTGCTGTGAGTCCATACATATAGATAAGATATGTACTTATATTTCTGATTGATTTATTTGTCCAAGATTTGTTCTTCTCCTAAAGAAATTAAGCAAAGAGGTTATAAAAAACAGACAGATGCAACAGAGATTTCCATTCTGATGAAGCAATGATAGCATTCTTCCAACATCAAACTGGCAATTGTTTTTCTTGAGAACAAAACAGTTAGACAATTTCGTCATCTTCAACCTCAAACATTAAATGCAAGAGATCTCAAGACACAGATATTTCTACATAAGACACAAAAAATTTTCAAACCCTTTAATTTTTTGTAATGAAAAAATACATGATGTAAGAGAAAGGACCCTACCCCCCCCCCCCCAACCCCATTGTTCAAAATTGACAGATTACTTAATGTTGGAAATCTTGGTAAAGCAATACTTCTTTTGGTTTTATAACCAAACAGAAAATCAGATGTTGATATATTTTTTGGTTGGTTTAAGGTAAAGTAGTCAAAAACATATGCTTGTGATTGAAGGTAAAAAATTAAGATTGTTGATTTTAATTAATTAATAATGTTGCACATGCAATGAGAGGAGGCTCCATTGCTTGATTTGATGAGCCATAATGGGACAGAAGCTGAGGTTCAGTTTTGTTTTTTCCTAATTGATGGAGCGAGGGGGTCCAAACAGGTACGTACAAGGAAACAGATCGATCCATGTTCTTGTTCTTGAGAGGTAACTGCATGATTAATTTCTAGGAGTTGCTAAATTGAAACTGCAGATCATTCCCTATTTTTTTGAAAGAACATAAATAAAAATCAAACTCTTACATTTCTAAATGTGTAGAAGGCGATATTCAACTTTAGGTGTTGGTTCAATAACAAATCGTAGATCATGTTGAGATCAAGACTCGAGTTGTCGCCTTGTTCTTACATCCCACCTGGCTTCACTAGTTCATAATCTGCCCGGGTTTTATTGAATCTTTTATTACAATTCGTATCACATCTCGTTTCATACTCAACTTTTATATAGACTCTAGGGAAAAAAGATTTACTTTTAGTTTTATAAGGATGACAACTCTAGTTCAAAATTGAGTATCTGATATACTATTTTGGATACGTGAAGTTTTGGGTACCATCGAACTTTAAACCGGGATTAGGTAACTATTTCAGCTATATAAAATTTGAGGTACACCGTCCGAAACTACCTAAATTCGGCAATCCGCAATGCCCAATCCGATGCCTACCCCTATATAATTAAGTATGGGGAATAACAATTTTAGTCCTGTAGAAATCTATTTTTGATAATTTTATCATGTAATTTTAAATAACTCACGCATTGAGGACAAAAATAGGCAGAATTTGTCAAAATGGCTGAAAAAGTGCAGGCCACCAGCTTAATTAATGGGTGCACTTTTTTGGCCATTTTAGCGAATTCCGGTTATTATTTCCTCAATATGCTATATCTTTTAAAGTTACAGAACAAAATCGTCAAAATGAATTCGTACAGAAATAAAAATGGATTTATATACTTATACAACTAAAAATCACCATTTTTCCGAACTCCACGTCTAAAATACATTTTTAGTATATAGTGGGCGTGTATAATTAAAGTGTATATGAAGTACATTATAACTTACAACACCATTTTGTAATAGAAAATTCGAACTGTCAGTTTACCCCTAAAAAATATTTTGTTGGAATCTATATATGTGTATGTGCACGATCGCAAATGTATTTCATACAAAAAAAAAGATATTAACATTAAGAGATGGAAAACATTTTATTAATGTGTATTATATATTTGCATCAATAAATAACGTTATCCACATATTTCTTGTCTTAATTTAGGTGACAGGTCCTAAAATGAGTGGAAGGTATCACAATAAAGAGGAACAAGAGAGTAGTGAGTATTCCTAATAACATAATAATTATTGTTTTATCCTTAGATTCCAAGATTTTTCAATATCTCCAAAATTATGCAATACATGGAAGTTTACAATTTCTTATAATCAATGGCCCCATATATATAATCAACGGAAAAATACTATTATTTTCTATCGATTTTTTAATTTACGTAAAAAGAAAAAAAACAAAGATCGATTTGTACCATTTAATCACTAATAATGATTAAATTGATCATAATTGTTCAAAGTAAATTTGTAATCGTTGATTAATTCATGGTGATTGATACTTCTCATGTAGCGACGTACATAATTAATGAATTAACTCAAAATTTAAAGTAATATGAAATTATTGTTATGGTCCTTTAGGACATCATAAACACGAGAGTCTAGGACAAGTAAAGAATATTTCCATATTTGACAACCATTAAAGGCAAAAAACCTAGTACTTTCACAACCCTAACCCTCTCAAAATAGCAAAAACAAACTGTGTATTAGTCACTAATAAAGCAAATGGAGCTCTCAAATAATGAGAGACACGCTGTTCTGAAACCTAATCACTGGTCATAGTCAAGTTAAAAGGAACAAAAGAACAAAGGGATAATGATAATTTTTCCTTAAAAAGAGGTACTAAAACAAACACAATCATCACATCCTTCATAACGACGTGCAAGAAAAAAGGTTGTCCTTTCTTGATAACACCCCACCCTTGCCCTGCCTTCTTTTCAAGCCAAATCCGTTGAGAGGAAGTCTGCTAATCTACTCAAAACCAAGGAAAACTTGGCTTACCATCAAAACATTCAAGTCCCATCAAATGATCCCTTAAAATTTTCACAGCTCTAAGAGGGTATTTTTAATTTCTCACCCGGAAATTTATGGATCCATGCAGTAAAGAAACAAACAGATTTGACATTGTTATATTGAAAAATCAGATTAAGGTCTTTGTAAATAAATTTGAGTGATTGCTAATCGTAATGAACCAAATACGACATGATTCTTTTTACTGTCATGACTATTTATTAAACGGCTAAAATGCATAAAACCCCCCTGTGTTTTAAAAAGTCCGCTGAAAACCCCTCTTTTTAAAAATAGGCTAAAAGCCCCCTGTGTTTTCTTAAATATAACTCAATCGCCCCTTTCCGTTAAATGTAACTAACGGCGTTAACTTTTTTATAAAATGACCGTTATACCCTTATTCAATATATACCTCTTATTTTAGTAACCGTTGGATTTTTTTGATCAAATAATGACCATTAGATCTAATGAATTAATCTCAACCGTTAGATTTCAAAAAAATGAAAGGTTTGGATTCAACTAATTATTTAATTTATATTATATATAAATAATTTAAAATTATAAAAAATTATTTTTATTAAAAAAAAAAAAAATATCTACCCAACCCCCATCCCACCCCTGCTACCCCCCTCCCCAATCTCCCCACCGCCGTCCACCCCACATCGCCGCCCACCCCACCCGCCGCCTCCTCCTCCCCGCCTGGCTCCTCCTCCCGCGCCACCCCCGACTGCGCCGTACCCGCAGATGGGGCGACGAAGCGGGGGGCGGCGGCCGTCGCCCCCAAATCTGGGCGACGTTGCGCGTCGCCCAGATAATGACGAAGGGAGACGGCGCCGCCGTCGCCCATGGTCTGGGCGGCGGCGACGTCGTCGCCCTACTGTGCGGGGACGGCCGCCGCCCCCAATTTTTTTTTTAATTTTTAGAATTAATTTAAATTATATATTAAATATTTTAGTTAATTAAGAATAATTTAAATTATATTATAATAATTAATTAAGAATAATTATTATTGTATTTAAATTTATTTAAATATATATTTTACTTAATTAAAAAGAATTTAAACATATAATTAATTAAGAATAAATTTTTTAATTTTAAAAAACTAAAACATCATATTAATTATAAAAGTAATTCATTGAAATATGTTTAAATATAATTAAAGGAAAGTTTTAATTTTTAGTTTTAATAATTATAATAATTATTTTAAATTTAAGTATAAATTTATTTAAATATTTTAATTAAATAATAATTTAAATTATAATATTATATTATTTTATAATTATTAATATTTGTATTTTTAGAGAAAAAATGCAAAAAAAAATAAATTTAAAAGTTATTTTAACTATAGTAATTTTAGATACAATATAAGGGTATTTTAGTCAATTAAAGACTATAAAAATGTCAAAATCCGCAAAAAATCAAGTCCAAACGCACTTCAGGCGCGTGTATCTCACCTTCCGTTAATTTCTAACAGAATAGGGGTTTTTTGCTGAGTTTATTAAAACACAGGGGGGTTTTTAGCTATTTTTAAAACATAGGGGGCTTTTAGCTTTTTCAACAAAACACAGGGGGGTAAAATGCATTTTAGCCTTTATTAAACAAATCACTGTGAGAACCACATTGAAAAGACCCCGATTATAATTCTCTGATGCTTAAATCATGTAAAAATTTATAAAGGAAGGTCGTACGAATGCTAGGTTGGCAAATTATACTTGTTGCATGCATGGATGTAACTATTTATAAATTTCTCCCAATTATATGATTTCTCATAAACTACAAACACAAAAATGATTGGATGTTTAGGGGAGTCCATACATATTAAGGTTTAGGATCAACAGAGTCAAGTTGTAAACACGTTAAATTAATAAAACAAATCAAAAGCATGTCTAAAAATTGTAAATACATTATGGCGAGGTCTTGGTACGACCTTTATAAGATATATATACCTACATCAGACACCTTTCAACTACTTATATCAATCATGAACGTAAATGAATTTTTTCAAACTATATATGTAAATCTTGTATTTTCTAACTATCTTTCGTGTCATATATTTTTCACACGATCGATCACAATCAGACTAAAATTGATTCCTAATTGACAACTGAACCATCGCCTTCTTTTTGTTCAGTTTGGACTGTAGTTTCGCCTGCATGATAAGATGACAAGGTCTTGAATCCATGTAGGCTCATGATTCGCATCAATTTTGCTTTTAAGATAAAATCATGATGCTGTTCGTGGCACATCAAATTGCAAATGATATGATTGTGATGCATGTGGTCCTTGTTAAGAAAGAATTATTGCTTGTAAGAAGTTTGCATCAGTTTCATGTTGTGAGTACTATGATGTATTCAACATTTTCATACAACATAGTTTTCAATCTTTTTCATTCATATCAATGCAAGTAACAAAGATTGCTTAACTGAACAACTGATGTATAAGACAAATAAATAGTTCAGATAATTACACTAACATCCTCATACTTTCGAACACATCACAAAAGAACCCTCAATTTTAAAGGATTTACACAAACCAGTTGTAAACCAGGGAAATGTTGCGATAATTTGAACAACATCGACGTATCCAGTGACTTCAACTTTGATCTCTCAGTATCCATCTGCTGCTTCTTTCTGTACTGACAAACCAACCTTAACATACATGTCTTTGACTACGACAAGAAATCCAACACACCAGGGAAAAGAAAAAAGAAATGTAAGTACCAAGAACAACAAGTTGTTGAACTCATCAGGAAGACATCTTCCAAAGTACATAAAAGATTATGCAATTAGAAATCATTGCTTTACTTGTAATATCCTCGACCTCTTACCCCTTCGTAATCGGCCACATGCACAGGAGGGTAGAGATCCTTGCAGAAATCAACTGAATAAAGGTCAGTATCAGCACTCCTCCTACCGTTACCCTTGGAAAGCGGACTTGGTTTCCTACGGTAAGGTAAATCCTCGACTGAATGCCTCTGCATTGACTGATTGTGTGATGAATAAGTACACAGTTTCTGCTTAGCCTTGATCGACCTCGTCAGGTTCATGTAGCTAGGCTTAGTGCCGTTTTGGCCCACCAGAGTATCGCCTGATCCTGGAGTCTCGGAAGTTGTTGTTGACGAGTTTGAAGTTGTGCTCTCATCATATAAAGATTCAGGACATGGATCAGATGACGAGCGTAGAATTTGGCAACTTTTAGGTACTTCGGAGGATATTCGCGTAGAAACATTGTTGCGTCTTATACTCACTGAATCTTGGTCAGATGTACTAGAAAAAGATCCAACCATGTAACCATCGTATTTCATAGGACTTGCCAATATTTCTAATGAGTCAGTGTGGAATTCTTCCATCAACCTCGTCTCCCATGGCTTCGTTGCCATCCAACGTTCCAACCAGTTCAGTCCCACTCTGCTCTTCTCCACCCTAGTTGGGGTAGCTATCTTGTCCAATCTCAAATTAGGAGTTTTCTTTAATTGCTGAAGTTCAACAGCACCAGTTTATCAGCTCAAATCATGCATCAAATATTTGACAAAATCAAATCTTTTTGTCAAAAACATAATAAATTACCTGTTGGGACAGAGCATAGGCAATTGCTCTCTCCCTCTTGACGGCTCCTTCTTGCCTCATTTGCAACTTAGACCTCACTTCCTCAACCGTCCCACGGCTATCGCACCACCCACTCTGTAATTACATCCAGATACATATTAATCTCCATTTCTACAAACAGCACATGTCAAATTTCACACCATAGATTTTAACTGATCAAACCTCAGCCAGTTTTACAGGATCAGCTTCATTCCCATTTTCCAACTGCCCTCCGGCAGACGACTGATTGCACTGAGCTCTAACTCGGGCTTGGACTCGAACAAGAGCCTGCATGCACCTCAGAGTCACAGCAGCTTGCTTTCTAACAAGCCGTCCCCGAACTATAGCTTGTAGTCGAACTAATGCTTTCAATGCCCTTAAAGCACGTCTCGCCTTCAAACAATCATTTACAGAGCATTTAACAGAAATTGCTAATTAGATGAGGGGCAAACATCCAGCCAAAAAGCAGAATTTTGCTAATCCCACAAAAGAAAATCCATGGAACATGACGTGGATGTTATATCGAAAGCCTGATCATTCTTGTTCTTGACTTCATGAGCTTGAATGTTACACTTCAGACCAGGCAATTATTTTCACAGAATATATAAACAAGAATCTATAAACTATGACATCAATCAATCTTCATGCTTGAGTTTTGTAAATTAAAAGAATTGTACTCACTGATCTTGAATTGAACTAAGAAGCTAATTACAGACAAGAAAAAATGTTCAAGTTTAGAGATAGAGTTCCTAACAAAATGGCTCAACAAGAAGAGAATTACCAGAAAAGCACGAAAAATGGTCTGAATTCGGACAGCGGCCCACTCTCGGCGGACAGCCATGAAATCCTTGGGTGAAGCTTTGGCCAGAGCAGCCACGGCGGCTGCCATTTCACCGTCAAAAACATAAGAAGCACCCTCTGACCCCTCAGTCTCAGCAGCATCGCCATTGCCTTTTCCGCCCTTCGCCGCCGTAGCTCCCCTCAGATGCACTCCTCCATAGCCTCCATTTCTTACTCTTTCCACCCCCTTTTTCCTACACCAAGAATCCCAAAAACAACAAAATTTAAATTAAAAAAACAAATCCCACTCCTAAACATAAGGATAATTGCGGATCAATCGCATAAACCACCAAAAAAACAACATTTATCAGGAAATAAAAGTTTTCTTTTTTTCTGCCTGCATCAAAATCTATCAATATTTATTCTTTTCCAAACGGTTTCCTGCATCAAAATTCTCAGAAAATACCAAGAGAACAAGAATTTAGCAGAAAAAGAAAAATAGCATAATAATATTTTAACTTACGGTTCATTAACAGTGGGCTTTTTGAGACCGATCAGCGATTTAATCCACTTCCCTGAACCCCCCATCTCTCTCTCTGTCACCCTTTTTTTTCTTTTTTTTTCAAGAAATGTTTTCCGAAAATCTTGATACTCTGCTGGTGTGAAGACAAAATAGAAGAAGGGTATGCGAACAGAAAAGAACTGAGAATTTCAGCTTCGGACAAATGAAGAGAACGACGATTGGAATTCTCGAAATTCGAGTAATATTTAGAATTTAATGGAGGGGAGCGGAGTGTAGTTTTTGAATTTTGAAAGTTTGAAAGAAGACAAAAAAGGAAGAAATAGAAAGCTGTAACGGATAGTGAAGGCTTTATGGGTTTGAGGTTTGAAGTTTGAATTGGCGCATACGACGTAGTTTCCCGGGTTTGCTGTTTTCTCTTACCATCTTGGACTAAGACAAACTTCCATCACTTTTTATGGTTTTCCTAATAATTCTTTTTCCTGTTTAATTTTTAAAAGTAGTATGCATTCAAATTCTAAGGTAAAAAAGGGGTTGAAAATTAGGTATCCAAGTCATAAATTCAAACGTACAAATTCATGTGTGAATGGCATGGTGTGTGATGTCGGAATTAAAATTCAATTGTATCGAATTCTAACAAACATGAACGGATTATCTTCCTACTTGTTCGTTTACTATGTAATGGATGAATTTATCATTTTAGAATTATTGAAGAATATCAATTACTGCATTCTAATCTAAACCGTTTGAATTATAGTCTAATATTGTCATTAAATTACAAGAAAATATATTAAAAACAAATCAAATATGTTAGAAACACTGGGATCTCCCCCAACAAGCACACTCCACAAAAAAAAAAAGTTAGAGATATAATCAATAGTATACATAAATAAATAAAAGAGATTTAAGGTTCAATTATTCAACATACCTAAAAATCCATTTTCGGGCCATATTTATAGGTTTAAGCCATTTGTACCAACCAATCACTAGGGGCTTTCACAATTTAGCCGTGTATCGTCTTATCTAGGGTCCAAAAATCGGGTAGATGGGTCGGATTGACCCGAATCACAAAAATAACATGCAAGTCCAAGGATTAAGCTTAATATTTATGTTTTTTTATGGAAGAATACGAGAAAAAATATTTTTCTCACGTCACATTCACATGTGCTTTTATTAAAGTTTAGAAACTAAAGTAATTATCGGTAGTAGACATAATGTGAATTGATTAAAGTACCCTTCCTATACTTTATCATTTACAAATAACAATTCTCTTTGATTAATTTGATATTTTCTAATTATGTATATTTAAAGTTGCATTATTTTATCAAGTTTAATCAGTTATTTGTTTTATTTTAATCAATACATAATAAAAGTTTAAATTATACATACGTATTTAGTGTGTGTGTGTGTGTTGTAATTGAGAGTATTTTTGTATGTGAATCTAATAATAAAATATGAGTTGTAGTCGTTTAAATTGATATCATACAAAAATTTTCAAATGATTGAAGATGAATATAACTAATCTAATTTAAATTTTGGTGGGTCTTCAATCATTATTTTTTATTTTTCATATAATGTAATTTAATAAATAATGGTATATCAATTTTTTCTGTAATTCACATATCATATGAAAAATAGTTTTTTCCACATATTTGAATTAATATTTACTGTCACCCACTAAAAGAAACTGGCATTTAATTGGGCCATATCCAAAATGAGAAGTGGGCCGCCCATTGGGCCTGATTCAGAAGCCACTCCTCCACTGTGCGTTTCTTGCTAAAAAACTGCACTTTCAACTAAAATCCCAAGAGCTACTTTCGCTCACTAGTCGTGTTTCCAACTGCTGTAGAGGAAAAACTGACGGAGGAGCCGTATAATTGGGAAATTTAGCCGGATGAAATAATCAGAAAATTCCAACATGGCGGAAGGGAAAGGAATGGAGAGCCCAGTTTCTCAAGCTGGTATTTTGTTTAATAATTTTATTTCTTTCAATTTAATTTTCTGGTATTTCACACAATATGCCTATGTTTTCTTGGTTCTTGGTATCACTTATAAGTTTGTGGGCTGTAAATTTGCTTTCTTGACTATTTTTCTGCTTCAAATTCTTTAGTTTTTGTGGCTTCCCTTCTTTATAATTCTGTTTATCTATTTCTTGAACCGAAAAATTTAGAGGGTTTGGTTTGTAAGTGAAGAATTCTAGCTAAGATCAAATAGTTTAAGGAAAGAAGATATTGTGGGGTTGTGTGATATAAAGCATTTGCTGTTTTTCTTTATCTGGATAATTTTTATTTTTTAAGAAAAAGGGAAATTTATTGAAAAAAGAAAAGCAAAATGTTTAAATATATGAGTCTCAAAGTACAGAATTTGAAGCAAAGAAATTATTTTCTTAGTTATACACTAAAATTTAAGATCCAAACATGGCTTAAGATGAGGTGTGCTGGAATTCTTGAGAAAATTTGAGGTTCATACTTTCTTAAGGATTCCTAGCAAATGCTTAAAACTAGAGAACAGTTTTGAAATTAGAAATAGTAGTTCTGATTTTAGGAGTTAAATGTCGAATATATATATATATGTGGGGGGGGGGGGGTCATAAACTTGTACCAAACATAGTATTGTTGGATCAAGTGTTGTAGGAAGGTGTATTTGTTTCTTGGATTAGAGTAATTGTCATGTTTCGACGATGTAGTTTTTTTGTTATGAACAAGTTTTTGAAGTGGGATTTGGAGTTCATGTTGTATTCTTCTATTTGTGGATAGACAAAGGTATAAAATCGGCAAACTTGACCAATCGCGCAGAGGAGGAGAAAGAAGGGGTGATCCTCCTCAGTGGCAAATCGCCTCGCCACCACAAGGAAACACATGGGACAAGCGATGACATTGACCAGAGCACTCCGATTGATGAAGTCAAAGGACCTAGTGTTTTTCATCGTGTGAAGGAAGAGATTGAAGCTGTGGTTGAAGCAGTTCTTCCAAGAAATAGTTCTTTTGTGCTCTAGCTTCACTGTTAGTCATCAGAAGGTGTAGACAAGTTGGTCTCTTCATGTTAGAAAGGTCGATCATTGCTTTCTATTTCCTTAATGCTTTAAACATTTACTGGCTGTAGCCATCGGCCGAATACGTTCTTGGAAGTTCTGAGCTTTTCCTGTTGTTTTCTTGGAAGATTTTTATTATGTAAGTTTTGAAACATGGGTGCCGGTTTGATCGATTCTTGGTTCCCCCATGATATCTGCTACTCGGAGCAGGAGTTGTGAGTATTACATTTTGCTACAGATTTTGCGATGAACTGCATTAAAATTCAAGAAGTGAAAGACTGATATGCTGCTGAAGAAGCTAAAAGCATATTATTTCCTGTAAAAAGGATAAAAAGAAGAAGAGCAGGAAGGAGCAATTCGCTAGAGGAAGGGCTTGAACCTTCGACCTTGTGGTTAACAGCCACACGCTCTAACCAACTGAGCTACTCCAGCATGTTGCACGATTGTATTAGTAATAATTATTTGAATCATATATCTTGACAAAAGGTTAATGCAAGAAAAAATGAAATCTTTGAATCTTGTTGCCCATGTTTGTTTGTCTCATCAATTCACATGTACTTCCAATGCATTGGGCTTACTTTACTTTTAGCCCTCAGAATTGTGGGCTCGCGCGGTGCGAATGTGTTCAGCCCATCCCAAAATATGAATCCCGACGGTTGCCCACCATAACCAACCAATAAATTCAGCTCCAAAGCTATCATTAGATTCAGTGATTTTACTTGCCCAAAACCGAAATTCTTCTCTCAGAATTGGATTGCAATGGCCACCTTTCTCACTCAAGTGCGTTTCTCTGCATTCTTTTTCGTTTCTGGAGTTCTTCTTTTTTATTTTCGTATTTGCCTGATTGTCAAGATCCAATGTTTTCTGCATATTAGTTCCCAGCTGATTGAAGATCTGAGTTTTAAGCATTCTTGATAATTCCTTTGATCCCTGCAATTATCCAAGAACCTACAAAAAGAGTCCTTGTTTGTTTGCTTTTTTTTTTATATAAGATTGTGTTTAGCTTTTTGTGAAGAATCAAGCATTTTGATCGTAGCCCATTATTCTCATTTAACCCCACAGTGTGTAAAGTAGATGGGTTGTAGGATCTTCTTGCTAACAGAGTTTTGAATTTTGTGGTATTGGGAACGATGATGATTGTTGATTTAATATATGAGGAGCTTTTGTGTGTGTGAATCAGATGCATTATGATTTATGAGATGTCCATGTTCTCATGAATTTTCTTTTTATCAATGGTTATTGTGATATGTGTGATTGCTTGTATAGTTAGCAACTAGTTTTTGTGTGTGTGTCTGTGTGTATATACAAATGCATTCATGTGAATCAAAGCATTATGGTATATGCAAGTTCTCTATGTTTACGAAGATGGCTGTATTGTCAATGATGATATGATATTGATAATGTAATTTCGCATTGTGATGATTACATTAGTGAGTTCTTTACAGTGCTTTGTTGTTGTGCTTGGACTATGCAAATGTAGGAAGCTTGCCCAGCTATCAAGAACATACTTCTATTGGATTCTGAAGGGAAGCGTATCGCGGTTAGGTACTTCACCGATGAATGGCCAACAAATACTGGAAAGCTTGCTTTCGAGAAGTCCATTTTTACAAAAACTCAAAAGACAAGTGCTCGCAGTGAAGGTACATTTCGATACTGAACACTATTTGTGATAGTTGCTAGTTGGGACACGCTATGATTGCACTGTATATGGTAACATGAGTCTTATAAATAAAAATTTTATGTATTTGAGGCAGAAATTCTATTACTCACTGCCTTTATGCATATGAATTCACTTACTTGCTGCTTTGCTGAATGGCTAAATGTTCTTATGCGCAGCTGAGATAACAATGCTCGAAGACAACATTATCGTCTATAAGTTTGTTCAAGACCTGCACTTCTTCGTGACTGGGAGCATCACTGAAAATGAACTGATTCTAGCTACCGTTCTACAGGGCTTTTTTGATTCAGTCACCCTTCTCCTAAGGTTTTATTAATAAATGTGTTGAGTTGCCTGTTTTTTGTATCTTGACAATGTGATGATTTGATGATTAATTTTGATTAAATGTTCATATTTTTAGGAACAATGTGGACCAAAGGGAGGCACTTGAGAACTTGGATCTCATTCTTCTGTGCTTTGATGAGATTGTCGATAGAGGGTAAAGTTACAAACTCCTGCCATGGAGTTCACATATTCACAACTCATTATTTCTTAGCCAAAATAATCGATTTTATTATGCCTATCTCACTTTATGATTCAGTTTCTTCTCTAAATTCCTGGAAATTTCTTATTTTCGTTGCATGGGTCCTTAACAAGGATTTCTCTTTGTACACTTGTTAAATTCATTATCTGGCTTATTATGTGCAACTGAAATTCCGTTGCTTAGTTTCTCCTCATCCATTACCATGTTCATCAATCTATTTAATTTGTGTCTTGCAGTGTTGTTCTTGAAACAGATGCTAGTGTTATTGCTGGAAAAGTAGCCAACCACAGTATTGATGATGGATCAACACTGTCTGAGCAGGTAATGTCACTCAACATTTTCGGTCTTCTTTTACACGCATGTTGCTCGATTCTATCACAAATTCATATAAAGGCTCTAAGTTGATATTAGCCCTTTTTGCATAAACATAATGCATTATAAACCCGATTAACCGTTAATGCAGTCGTCAGTTTAGTCTGCTTCACAGGCTGGTTAGAACAAAAACCAGCATTTGGAGTAATACGCTAACAATCAAACAATACCAAATTCCCAAGAGAATTTCAATGATTCATTCCCGCTGATCATGTTGTCCGATCTTTATGGCAGACAATTTCCCAAGCTCTGGCCACAGCACGCGAGCATTTGACAAGATCACTTCTGGGATGAAACATCATCTACTTATACAGTACTTCCATTCGAAGCATTTATTCTTTTTCCTGATAATCTTTTGACAATATTCTTTTCTAAATACGAAACGGATCATGTTTGAATCTCCGGCCGCCTCTTGTTCCATTCAATAAATTCTTTAAACCATTCTTCCTACACTTTGGTCGACTGCAAAACTAAGGATACAATTCTTCGGGCTCAAGAATAGCCAGTACTGTCATATGTGTTTATATCTTTCGTTTGTTGAGTGAATGAGTTCTGCTTATTCAAGTTACACGAAGAATCAATTTCATTCTATTAATCTATTACGGGCTTACGGCCTCATTTAGTTTGTGTGATGAGATTAAGGTGGAATGAACTAGTGCAGGATAAAAATTGGAATACGTAGTAACAGGATTACGTAATACTTTGTTTACTTCGAGGTATTGGGCCAGAAAGAAAAATTAGTGTCCGGATTGTAATTCGTCCAAAATTGACCCAATTACAATCCTTGAAAGTTGAAATATCCTGATTTCAAATGAATAGGGGCAGTAGACGCAATTGCGGGCTGACTTCTACGAAGTAAACTTCCAATTGGGAGGGAGGGACTGAAGTCGGATATCTGACCCAATCCCAGAATAAGCATCAACATTTAATTACAATTTATAATGAACTAATACTTACTTATAAAATAGATAAATTATTACCATTAAAATAAAGTATAGTTTGTTAGTTGCTTGTGTTTGTGATTAACTTCTATAATGCACATGAATCATATGATTTATGATTGCTGGTGTCTCAAAGTTTCAATATAAATAAATACTTATATTTACATATAATACTCTTCTTAATTTTCAACTTTATGGGATGAGGGATAATTATAATTTTCTTTTTTGAGGTTTGGTGTAATTACACATAAATCTCTTATGGTTTGAAAAATTATATATAGCACCCTGATGTTTGTTTCCATCTAACAAATAAGTCATTTTGTTAGTCAACATTTGTCGAATTTGCTTACTAACAAACAAAATCGAAAAAAAAAATTATATTTACCTCCGATTGATATGCAATAAGCTACTCGATAGTAAACCTCGTTAGATATAATTTCTCAAATCATATGGGATTTACGTATAGTTACACTAAACCTTAGGAGATGGGGTTGTAATTATCCCAAAAATCAATTTTCTACTCATAATTGTCGAGGGTCCTCTTTTTCTTCTCTTTTTTATTTTTTTTAATTTTTTGCATATGTAATTATAAAGACTCCTAGCTTATATCCAAACTAGTACTGAAGTTTCCATTAATTACATTTTCTCCCCCAAAACTGTAGCTGATCCACATTATAGACCCATTCTAGATATTTCCCTCTCAAACGGTAAATTATTCAATTTTTTAAAATATTTTTTCCTTATTTATATCTCAAATTGACACTTTCAAACAATCACTAATCCTTTGACTTTAAATAGTATAACTTGCAGCAACCCAACTCTATTTTTTTCTCTATTTTATATATAAATAATTATTGCCGGCTTGAAATAATTGTAACTAATCCAAAATTTCTCATGATGATATGTTTTTCCTTAGTTTTTTTCCAGATTGATGGCTGAAAGTATTAGTGGTGTCCAAGTCTAAGCCAAGAAGTAAACCCCCTCTAGAAGTAATGACTTTGATAATTCCATCTCTCTCTATCTATCAACAAAACTTACAACTTACGACTCTTTATATCTCAAGTCTATGGACGAAACCGTCTTCGGTGGAAAACTCAATAATGATTTTCAGAATTTTGTAAGAGAAATTTTGTGTTTGAATTTATGTACGTTCGTGAGTTGGGTGTACGCGTTAAATATTTATATATATATAGCCGAAATCGATATGAAATTTATGTGTTAATTCTTGAATTATTAAAATAAATGATAAATGATAAAATTTTGAAATAATAACATAAGAAAAAGGGAATTATCTTTCGTTTTTCGTTATTTTGCATGACTGTCCGTTAATAAAAACTGAAGCAAACATTATCCATAGAAGTGAAAGAGTGTATATGGGCACTGTTTTTTTTTTTTTTTTTTTTCTTGTTATTACAAAAGCAAAAGGGAATTAGTTCCAAGAATGAATAATTAGGACATAAACGGGGGAGTAGATAAAGTGGTAAGTAAGTGGGTGTTATCTTATGTATGATTTTCCAAGCAACTTCCTTAAATATGTTGAGGGGTTGGCTGGCCGCTGTTTCAACTTTTTCGAGTGGGGTTGGGGCCCTACCTTTACAAATTCCAAGGTATCCAAACCTTTTTTTTTTCTTTCTTTACGTGACTAATTATAAAGGTAAAATTACAATAAAATTATTGTCAGATTTGATATAATTATTAATGTGTTTTTTTTTTTTTTGAGAAGTTATTAATGTCTCTAATATTAGATAAAATTATGACATTCATAGATGGAGGCTTAATTTGTTTTAATTGTATTTTTTTTTTTAAATGAACGAGTTGGGTGGAAAAATAAAAATTCAACTTAATCCATAAAGAATTAGATTTTTTTTTAAATAATTATAATTATAATGAATAGTTCGCAATAACATTTTGATCAATTCACTAAAAATTAAATAAAACCTAACGAATTTAGCTAGTTGTTTGACGGTTGTTAAAATAATGTATTGATAATTTTTTAAATAAGTGAGAAACTTGTAATTATTTAAAATAATAAATAATTCATAATATCCTTCCCCTCTCCAAACCCCACACTCAAAAAAAGAAAAAAAAAACCCTCCAACTTTAACTTTTTACTTTAATTTTCAAATACCTTCAACTTTTGTCACTGCTTGACATACAAATTTCTTTAATAATTTATTCACATCATAAATGTAAAAATTATTGCAAACACCTCAAAGATATTTAGAATAGTTGGAATTTAATTTATAATAGCAAATTTCATACTTAATAGAAGACTATGGTTGTCAATTTTGGTGCACAAAATATCCAGAAATGAGGATGTACTAGAACGGTGCATTGAATTAAATTATTTAAAAAAGGAAAAGTGCAATAAATAAACAGATATGGATATGAGAGGAATTTTTTTGTATATTAGGTTGGAATTATTTGTGTAGTACACCAATATAGAATTTAGCCATTAAACCTAAATATCTTCCTTTGTGCTTAATTATTTCTCCTTCATAAAATCACAACTCAAATTAGTGTATATTATTAAGAAGTTTATCACAATTTTTATATTTTTAAATAATTTATAAAATTATGTAATATTTTAACAGAGATTTTGAAATGTCCACTTTGATCAAATGGTACACCATAAAAAGTGAATTGAGACCAATGAAATGGACCAATTGTTGGACATGCCTTAAAATTAAGAGTATTGATATTTTTCAAATAATAAAAAATATTTATAATTATATTATATTAAAAAGAGGCCACTGTAATTTATGTATTAATTAATATATTGATTTTTAATTTTTTAAGAATCATTTATACGCATTAAATGCAAAAAGTATAAAATTATAAAGTTAAATTGTACAGTATCTAAACTCTAAAGTATATATATATGATAAATACTTGTCTCGTATAATATGGTAATTACTACTAATCTCATAATATTTAAATAGGAGAAAGATGCGAATTAGGGTAGGGGGAGGGGGGGAGGTCAATCGTCTCTTATATATATACTAGCCGTGGTGACACGCCGTTCCTGCGTGCATATAATAAATAATTTTTTATATTTTAAAATATATTATAATAAAAGCAAAATATACGAATTAATACATGACATTAAAAAATGAAAACTAATTTATTAGTTAATGTATAATTTAAAAAGTGGAATGAGTTAGTTATCTTGTTACTTGAAGGGCATTATTGACTTTACAAAAAATTGGTGCGGCGGTGTCACTAACCGCCGTTTGTGAGAGTAAAACCCATTTTCTTTTTATATTAGTATAGATATATATATATATATATATATTTCATAATTGGAATTTTTTTTTTTAATAAATTCTCATTATTATTCAATAATGAAACGTGGCATATAGTCAAAATGTGCCACTCTAGCACGTATTAAGTGACAATTTTAAATAAATTTTAATAAAAAATTATTAAAATGCAATCAACTTTTGTTTTTCAAAAATAAATAATTGCACATCTCTGCTAGTATTATCTTATTGCACCCTGCTACAAATAAAAAAATATACATAATTTGTAATCTTATATTTAATTAGGTAATATTTAAAAAATATTTGAACTATTTCGAATTTTAAGTTCAAAATAAAACTGAACCATATAATTCGAGTCATCCAGATCGTGTTAATATGAACGCAAAGGTATGCATTCCTATTTTTAAATTATTATATTACTTTTATTAAAATATAAAATTCTACAAACACGTAAAAGCAGGTCCTCGTGTTTTGCATCGACGTTTTCAGATGGAATTATGGGACGATACATTAATTTTAATTATTCTATTTTATTATAAGGAAATAAATGAAAAAAATTAAGCAATTAGATTTGAGAAGAACACCGACGTGATGAGATGAGTGGGAGGCAAGTGGACCCCAATTCCATCTCAAGATCAATCAATCAATCCCATCAATCAATTTTACTTTTATTATTAAAATTGACAAGTAGAGTATAATTTCCGTATCATAAATCACGGCTTTCTTTCCTGTTATTTCCATTATATTTTTCATTTTTTCTATAATAAATTAAAATCGTCTGTTTATAATTTAATATAATTATAAATACATTATTGTTGTTTAATATATTATAAATATTTTTTTTTAATATTGTTTAACGAGCTCCTTTTTTTAATGTTTGATATATTTTCGTCAATTTATATGGTAAATTGATCAAATCTCCTATTAGGCTTTGAGTTATAATTTTTTTAACTAATATACTTATAAATTATTTACTTTACTAATATAAGTGGTGTTTGTGAAAAAATATGTTTCTTAATAGTGCTTAATTTTAAAAGTTTCAATAAGTGACTATAACATAAAAATAAAGTGTTTGGAAATAATTCGACGAATGTGTTTGATTAAAAAATATGACGTCTTACCAGCTTTTTTGTGAAATTACATAATCACGTTGGATTTTTATTTAATAAGTTAGGTTCGTTTTACATTTAATCTCATTTATTATAGAATTAACTGTTTTAGTCCTATAATTTACAAAAAATCAATACTTTTTTTATCATAATATTTGTATTTTAAATGATCAAAAGTGTTAATTTAATAATAAATGAAATCAAAAGTTAAACAGATTTGACTTATGGGAAAAAAATTCTATTTCTCTATAGATAAATTTTAGCGAATGTAGTATTTTTGAAATATACAATATATATATATATATATTATATATAACAATAATAGTAAGGGATAATTACACTAACCTCCTTTCTTACTATGAGCATATACAAATTCCCCTATCTTACTATGAAAATTACATAAACTTACCTTCTTAGTTTATTACCATTATAAATTGGTCCCTCCACTAGTCAAAGTAACCTTTAAATGTACTTTCCACCAGTATTATCTGTTTGTGAGCCTCCAATGTCTTAAAATCAATCACGATCGATGGTGGAATTATCACGGTGGTTGTTGCACAAGGAGAAATAATTTTTGTGGTACGAATGGAATGTTTGAAGGAACAAGTAAGAGAAAGAATATAGGGAGTCTTATGCCAGGCGAGAAAAATTTAAGAGTGCTTTCGCCTTTTCAATTGTTTTTAATTTTGTCTAATTATTTATCTATATTTTTAATTTTTTAAGTGGAATAAAAGTGTAAATTTTAAAAATCCGCCAATCAACCTTAACCGTAGTTAGTCAGAGAGGTGTATTTGTAATTTTGAAAGTAAGAGGGAGAAATTTGTATATTCTCATACTAAAAGGGGAGGTCCATGTAATTATCCCTAATAATAATTAGCCCAAAAAAATCATAAAAAATTCAACATATTTTAGAAAAATGTCTTAAGTTGGAATAAAAATGCAGTCACCAATTTAAGACAAGCATAAGCAATAATTGTACACATTCATTTGGTTTTTTACAGACAAGCCTACATAATAGTAACATCTACTTTTTTTTTTTTTCAGTAAATATATATTTTTTAATATTTTTCAGTGTGCTCAAATATTGATTGATGTGTTAACAATTCTAAATAAAAAATGTATATAGACAGAAAATAATAAATAGTAAATTATTATAAAAATAGACTTATACTCACGTTAATATAACTTAAATTCACAAATATTTAATTGTGATACATAAATATTACTAATTGAAATAATTCAATAAATGAACATTAAATTTTCATAAAACTTTATATTTAAAAATGAAATAGAATGAATTAAAAACATATATATTGGAATAGTAGAAGAGCAATTATTAGCAATTGGACCAAATTGTGGAGTTATTAACCTAACTAATAAGAAATAAAAAGGTGGGACCCGCCACTCAGACAACAGTAGTGAGTAGCAATCGTACTTGGTCTTCCGGCGTTCGCCACGTCATCTGTCTGGGACCCACTTCGCCCCTTAGTGGTGTAACTCTACGTAAGAAGACTGCGTCTGCGTACATGGGATCATTGGGCTGGGAATGGGGCTGCTTCGCCAGCTTTCAATTTTTTATTTATTTATTTATATATTGAGAAATAAGTGCTTTATATATGTCCGTATTATTTTAAATAAAAAAACACCTATTATTTTAATATTATTTTTACATAAAATTGATGAAATCCTAAAAAATAATTAGCTATGTATTACGGAGTAATTCAAAATCCACTTAAGCTTTATATATATATATATATTATATTTGTTTTATATGTAAAACTTTGTTTTAAAAAATACGAATAGTTTTATGTAAATAGAATATATATATATGGGGTAATCCATGCTACTAAAGTTCAGTGTTTATTTTATTTTAATTATTGCCTTTTGTTTTTATTTTTTTCCGCTAAGAACAAATGGGTGGTTTATTGAAATAAATGTGTTCAACTATATTGAAAAACTAAATGAAAATGCTTGGGAATTGCAATTTATGCAAAGTTTTAGCTTAAAAAGCAGCACTTCATTTGTACCTTCTATTATTTTTCTATTCACATTTAATATATATATAATTAATTGACTTTATAGATAATCAAGAACCCTCGTATATTTTTACAATAATATAAAATAGTTAAATTATAATATTTTTGTACGTACATAATAATTATTTATTGCACAAGATTTGTCTCATCTGATTTTGTATAAATCTTGCATTTTTTATGTTTTAAAAACATATTAGATAATGTATATTGTTTACCTAATGAAAAATTTAAATTAATTAAGATGTTTGCAAAACTAAAAATATAAAGATCTCATAAAAGTCTTCTTGCAATAAGACCTAGTCTAGGCAAGTTGATATATATATATATATATATATATACATATTTAAATAAAATTTGAAAATTTGAAAATGGAATAATTTTTAAATAAAATGAGGAAATTAAGAAAGGAGTGGGAGCGTGAAACACTGGTATTGTTTCGGACTTCGACCAGAGAGAATACTCTAAATCGATCTCCCTCCCTCTCTCTCTCTCGGACCCATTCACTTTTCTCCTTCATTCTTCCTTTCTCTCTCCTCCATTGCGATCTCCGAGCTGAAATTTCATCTGGGCTGCTATCCAATTCTCATTTTTAAAAAGATATCTGATCGGGTCAAACGGAAAGAGTAAAAGGATCATCTGTTTTTGTCGTCTGCGGGTACGTTTGCGTTCCCGATTTGCGTATTTATGAATGTGGGTTTTTTTTTTTTGGGGTGGTGAATTGGGAGGAGATTCGGAGCAGTTTTTGCGTGTTTTTAAGTGCTGTTGTTTAGAAGTTCCCGAGAAATTTGAGCTGCATTTGTATGATGCATCTGTTACAACATTTGTAATGTTCTTGATGCTGTCGGTGCTCTGATTTGTTGTTTCTTTGGAGGATTTTAATGCGTGTTAGTGTTGGAGGAAGTGATGATTTCTTTTGCTGTCAATTATGTGCTTTGGAGCTTAACATTTGTTATGGTCAATTTGAATTTGCTTGAGATGATTTTTGGCCTTGATTGCGGTTTTTTTAGCTTGATTTTCTGTGGAGTAATGTTTTCTCCTGGCTGTAACTGACTTGAATTTGTTAAAGATCTCGAAATCTGGATACTGATCGTGAGAGCAAGTGCAGTATCTTGTATGAACTTGAATTGCACATTAACAAATAATTTATATAAATCTTTTTGTTATAATTTCTTTCCAGGTGGTAGGCTATAAAATTACTTCCATCCGGAATGGTTAATGTGGTCTTTATGTGGGCATGTAAATTTAGCTATGGGAAATAGACGTTATCTAAGCAAGCGATTTGCTTGCACAGTGGAGGCAAGTGCTGGGGGTTTTTGTTCATAATTCTGTGAGGCAGCAAAGTAAGTTTGAGCTTCAAAACCTTGTCAAATGGCTCGGGGCAGGATAAGGGCAAGGATCCGGAGGAGTCATCTCTACACCTTTGCTTGTGGCCGCCCACGGACTTCGGAAGAAGAGAGGCCTCATGAATTCGAAGGTCCTGGTTTCTCTAGAATAGTTCACTGCAACCAGCCTGATATGCATACAAAAAAACCTCTCAAATATTGCTCAAACTACATTTCCACAACGAAGTACAATATCATTACGTTCCTCCCAAAGGCCATATTTGAACAATTCAGGCGTGTGGCCAACTTGTACTTTCTTCTAGCTGCAGTCTTATCTCTAACTCCTATATCACCATTCTCTGCCGTGAGTATGATTGCTCCGTTGGCGTTTGTGGTTGGATTGAGTATGGCTAAAGAAGCCATGGAAGATTGGCGTCGATTTATCCAGGATATGAAAGTTAATCTGCGAAAAGCTAATGTACATAAAACAGATGGCGTGTTTAATCAAAAACCCTGGATGAAGCTTAGGGTCGGAGATGTAGTGAAGGTAGAAAAGGATAAATTCTTTCCTGCTGATTTGCTTCTTTTATCTTCCAGTTATGAAGACGGAATTTGCTATGTTGAAACTATGAACTTAGACGGGGAGACTAACTTGAAGGTGAAACGCGCCCTCGAGACAACGTTATCCCTGGATGACGAAGAAAGTTTCAAGGACTTTAGTGGAATCATAAAATGTGAGGATCCCAACCCCAGCCTTTACACTTTTGTGGGTAATTTTGAATATGAACGCCAGATCTATCCCCTTGATCCTAGTCAAATTCTTCTCCGAGATTCAAAGCTTCGCAACACAGCCTATATTTATGGAGTGGTCATATTCACTGGTTTCGATAGCAAAGTTATGCAAAATTCTACAAAGTCCCCTTCTAAAAGGAGTAGGATTGAAAAACAAATGGACAAAATAATATACATCCTTTTCACCCTCCTGGTGTTCATCTCATGCATCAGCTCTATAGGTTTCATTGTGAAAACTAAATATAATTTGCCAGATTGGTGGTATTTACAGGTTCCGGATAAGGAGGGTCTGTATGATCCTGGGAAACCATGGGTATCGGGGTTCTATCATCTAATTACTGCTCTTATCCTGTATGGCTATCTGATACCAATATCCCTCTATGTGTCGATTGAGGTTGTAAAAGTCCTCCAAGCATTATTCATAAACCATGATATTCATATGTACGATCACGAGACTGGAACTCCCGCTCAGGCGCGGACCTCAAACTTAAATGAGGAACTAGGACAGGTTGATACAATCCTCTCTGATAAAACTGGAACCTTGACGTGCAACCAAATGGACTTTCTCAAGTGCTCCATTGCTGGTACTCCATATGGCATGCGTGCTAGTGATGTAGAACTTGCTGCTGCGAAGCAGATGGCCATGGAGATGGATAACCAGAGCCAAAATGGAACACCTCGTTCGTGGCGGAAAAGTGAATTCACAGAATCAGAAATAGAACTGGAAACTGTCATTACTTCAAACGATGGCGATGTCCGTAAACCTGCTATAAAGGGGTTTGGCTTTGAGGATAACCGTCTGATGAATGGCAATTGGTTTAAAGAACCCAATGCAGATGTTATGTTATTATTTTTCAGGATATTATCAATTTGTCACACTGCGATTCCGGAGCTAAATGAAGAGACAGGCATATTTACTTATGAAGCAGAATCACCAGATGAGGGCTCATTTCTTGTTGCTGCTAGAGAATTTGGTTTTGAGTTCTGCAGAAGAACACAGTCCAGCATAGTCGTTCGTGAGAGATATCCTTCCTATGATGAGCCTATTGAAAGGTGAGATCATGAAGATATAGTTTTCTTAGCTGCTAGTACAATTACTTTACCTTGGAGCAGTCATGTGATGTATTTCTATTAATTCAGGAGTACAAACTTCTCAATTTGTTGGATTTCACTAGCAAAAGGAAGAGAATGTCTGTTATCATTCGGGACGAGAGCGGCCAGATCTTTCTCCTGTGCAAAGGAGCTGATAGGTATGCCGATGATCATATGTGTTTGAGTTCTAACAGAATCCCCCTGCCAAAAAGTGGAAATACAAAACGAAAAGGAGAAAAAGGATCTAATATCTATAGAAAGCAAATTGGCCACTAGCAGTTATTCCATTAGCAAATGATTCTTTTAGTATTTTCTATTTGCGTTCAGTGAACCTTATTCCCCTTGTATGATAGCATGTGATTGAGCTATCAGGTTAAGGGCAGGTCAAAAACTTTATCTATTAATTGTTTTTTGGCATCTCTATTTTCGTCTTTGTGTTTTGGCTGCTGCTCCTGAGCTGTACTGACTGATTTTGCATTTTATGCGTCCTTTGCTCTACAGCATCATCTTTGATAGGCTATCGAGAAATGGGAGAATGTATGAGGAAGCAACAACCAAACATTTGAATGATTATGGGGAGGCTGGGTTGCGAACACTAGCACTTGCTTACAAGAAACTTGACGAGGATAAATATTCTGCTTGGAATGAAGAGTTTGTTAAAGCAAAAACCTCAATTGGTGGTGACAGAGATGCAATGCTCGAGCGGGTTTCTGATATGATGGAAAGGGACTTGATACTTGTTGGTGCGACAGCTGTGGAAGACAAATTACAGAATGGAGTATGTCTTTATGAATGCTTCAAAGCTACCTCTCTGCTTTAGCTGCCTCCATAATTATCTCATTTCTCATAATTACTTCTCCATAGGTGCCTCAATGCATAGACAAACTGGCACAAGCTGGTCTAAAGATCTGGGTTCTGACAGGTGATAAGATGGAAACCGCAATAAACATAGGGTCTGTTCTCACCAGCAGAATGCAGATTTTAACTATTTTACCATCATATAGAATCTGAATCAAAGTTTTTTAGACGCTAACAAAGTCTTGTTATCTTGCAGATTTGCTTGTAGTTTGCTTCGACAGGGCATGAAGCAGATATGTATAACAACAATGAACACAGATGCAATAGTGCAAGATCCTAAACAGGTAAGTACCTGTAGGACAGAAATTTGGAATAATATTTGGTGAATTAATTTAATTTGTGAAAGTCTTTGTTTTTCCTTCTTCTTCCCTTTTTAATTTATTTATTTTTAACTGAGTAGGCTGTAAAGGAGAATATCTTAAATCAAATTACCAATGCAACACAAATGATCAAGCTAGAAAAGGATCCCCATGCTGCCTTTGCTTTGATAATTGATGGGAAAACTCTAACTTATACTCTGGAGGATGACATGAAGCATCAATTTCTAAATTTGGCAATTGGTTGTGCTTCTGTCATATGCTGCCGAGTCTCACCGAAACAGAAAGCTCTGGTGAGAGACATCTTTATTCGTCCTTGCAAAGGATTTGTTGTCTGTGTCTTCTGCTATTCATTGATAAACCTGCTCTGTCTGATATATATGATGCAAGTTACCATTCCCTAAGTTTCACAGTTATGTTTCATGGGAACTAGGTAACAAGATTAGTAAAAGAAGGAACTGGGAAAATCACATTAGCAATTGGTGATGGTGCAAATGATGTTGGCATGATTCAAGAAGCAGATATTGGTGTTGGCATCAGTGGCTGTGAAGGAATGCAGGTTGGTTGTAAATATGTCCCACTAGAAATTCCAAATCATGAAACCAGAATTTTGTCCTTTTCACAATCTTTAGTACAGTTTTTCTACTGTAAATTCAAGAAAAATGAAACATATGTGCTTGTTTCTGCTTATTCTGAATGTTCAATCAATTCAGAAGGCTGGTAGTTGACGACTCTCCCACTGAGTACCAGCTTTATATGGTGCCACAGACATCGTCCTTCATTTAATTTTCTTGAAAATGCCGTGACTTAGAGTGACATAGAGGTTAAGTGTCATTAGAGCATTAACCCAGGACATAGATGTGTTCCCGCCAAGTTTATCTGTTTACAGTGCCTGTCTGGCACTGTCTAACTGGATTAAGAGGGTTCACTGACCACCACCTATAGGTAGTGAGCGGTTTTATCCAATACTGAACTCTCTGGATAGAATGATCATCTGTTTCATCTTATCTTAGCATATTTTCGAAATTTGTGATTATTTATATTTGTGTATATACCTGAACTAGTTCTGATAAGATGCGTCCAAGTTAGAATGTGGATCAATTCTTGTACCAAAGAGATATCATTGAATACCTCTTCCATATCAACCATGTTTTGGCTTCTTTTACGTTTGATAGATTTGATTTAGACTTCTTAATAGGTTGGACTTTGTTACTTTATCCACTAAAATGGAATAGTGTTGTTCTCTGCCAAGGAGTGCAGAGGGAAGCACAAAGTTTTCTGTCATTGCATCTTGCTGGTAAAAGAAGTTATTGTGCCAAGTACAAAACCTTGTAATTCTGACAAACCAGGCTTTTGAAGTGCTATTTCCTCCTATGTAGCTGTGGCTCTTGTTAATTTAATTTCTTTGCATCACTTAAATAGCCAAGAAAAAATCATCTTTCTCTCGTGTCTTCACATCATCCAAAACTGGCTGACTTAATATCAGCTTTCTGCAGGCTGTGATGGCTAGTGACTTTGCTATTGCACAGTTTCGATTTCTGGAGAGGCTTCTGGTCGTACATGGTCATTGGTGTTATAAACGAATCGCCCAGATGGTAAGCATTATGAGTAAACTGTCTTCCAGTTATCTTAAATTAGAATAGTAATTTGAGCTGTGATCTTCCAACTGCAGATTTGTTATTTCTTCTACAAAAACATTGCATTTGGGCTCACAATCTTCTACTTCGAGGCTTTTGCTGGCTTTTCTGGACAGTCGGTGTACGTTGACTGGTACATGCTGCTATTTAATGTTGTTCTTACTTCATTGCCCGTCATTTCGCTGGGAGTGTTTGAACAGGATGTAGATTCTGAAGTATGCTTGGAGGTTAGTTGTTTTGGTGCCATGTAGATTTTCGTTCGTTAAACTTTCCCTTCCCTTCACCCATTGCCTGAAGCATACTGTTTTGCATGATGCAGTTTCCTTCCTTGTATCAGCAAGGCCCAAAAAATCTGTTCTTCGACTGGTACAGAATATTTGGGTGGATGGGAAATGGTCTCTACACTTCCGTCATTGTATTCTTCCTCAACATCATTATCTTTTATGACCAAGCTTTCCGTGCTGGAGGCCAGATCGCTGATATGACTGCAGTTGGGACGGCCATGTTTACAGGCATTATCTGGGCTGTCAATTGCCAGATCGCTTTAACGATGAGCCATTTCACATGGATACAACACTTCTTTATTTGGGGCAGTATTGCGTTCTGGTACCTATTTCTTCTAGTCTACGGTGAGCTGTCTTATGCTCTGAACGTGAACGCCTTCAGAATCCTCACAGAAGTTCTGGCTCCGGCTCCAATTTACTGGACGACCACCCTATTAGTAACGATTGCATGCAATCTCCCTTACCTTGCTCACATCTCATTCCAAAGATCATTCAATCCACTGGATCATCACGTCATTCAAGAGATCAAATACTACAAGAAAGACATCGAGGATCGGCATATGTGGAGGGCAGAAAAGAAGAAAGCACGACATAAGGCGAAAATCGGGTTCACTGCCAGAGTCGACGCAAAGATTAGGCACTTAAAGGGGAGACTGCATAAGAAATATTCAATTGCAAATAACATTAGTATACCACAAACATAGTTTTGCATACAATGTAGCGGTTTCATAATTTTTTTTTCCCCAAATCTTGATAGTTAGGTTTGAGTGGTTGGGACTCAATTTTGATTCATTCTTGGTGTAGTTTGTGCCTAGTGTGTAGCCAGTTGTCAGTGAGGTTAATTTGTGAAGCCAAAGCTCTTAGCTTCAAGGCTGTTGTATGTAAAATATTTGTATGATCATCATTAAAGCTTGTGAAAAGAGTAGGTACATATATTTGCTTCATGTCACCTTCTCAAGTCCAATTAGTCCACACAGGAACCTCCATCAGCACAATGTGAGAATGAGGTTTAAGGAGCATACCTGCATGGTTCCCATCTCGGCCTGTTGTCCTTGAAACAGCCACGGCCCACCCTCAATGTATAACCTCTTGCACCCCCCTGCATTGTAGATTACACAAAGGATGGTTCTTCCCAAGAAAGTACGTACTCTCAAGTGGACGCATCAATCATGCACGCCACTTCCTCCATCGCTCATCTGCCGTTATTTCATTCTGCAATTCAGAAAATATCTATATAAGAGTTCCCATATATCCTTCTTCGATATAGCTCCCACTTCATCACACGCACGCTCGCTTAGCCAGTTTCAGATCAACTCCCTATTCATCAAAACATTAACATCATACTACAAATTAGAATTTTCAATGTACTCATCAATACTTGTTTTTCAAAATTTTAAATTATAAAAATATACGTAATTTGTCAATTTTTTAATTGTAGAATTATTTTTTTACAATCTAATATATTTGTTGGATTAATTTACAACAAGTGAAGAAAAATAAATTAAAATAAAATAAAATAATATATTAGAACCTTAGATGTGGAATATTGAGAGAAACGACACATGAAAATGTGACAAGAAAAAATACAAAATAAAAGAAAAATAAACGTGCTATTTTAAACAATACTTTTCTCAATATATTAAAAATTAGTGAATTATATCGAGCTCTTTGAAGGTTTATATATATCATAAACATCATTCATTATTTGAAAAAATTATCGAGATCCCTAGATAAAAATAATGCCCGTCCAATAATTAGCCCATTTTGATAGGATTTCATTCAAATTTTATATTGAATTATCTGAAATGTCCTTTTGAATCTTGAATATTATTTTATATTTTTTTAAAGAATTAATAATTTATATAATAAAGTCTATCCAACATTGATTTTTACATTTTTTTATAATAACTTTGGTCTAAATAATATTTTTTCTATTTTTTTTCAAAAATTAATATTTTAGCAGGAATAAAGTTGATATTGCGTTTTATAGTAAATGGGTGTATTTATAATTATGTCACACATAAAAAACAATAATTTTTTTTATAACTATAACAATTTTGAGGAAAGTTGGATGTAGACAAACGAGTAAGGCCACGTATGACGATGTTTTATTTACATATATTTTATTATTTAAGAAAAAACAGAGAAAATAGGAAATAAAAATAAAGGGGAAAAAAAAGGGAAAAAGAAGAAGAGTATGGTAATTATTGTTGTTGGTGGTGGTACCTAGGCTTTGTGTAAAGCGACCAAAAAAATCTGCGAGTTATCGATTAGATCGAAGCAGAAGGCGCCACTGATGAATCCTCGGTGCTTCATATGAAATGCCGATTCGATATTCTTCCTCTCCCTCTCTCTCGCTCCCCAATTCTGCAGTTTTCTGCTTGATTTGATTTAATTTAATCTCGAGGGTGGGAAATTGGGGTTTTGAATTTGATTCGAGGGATTGAATGGAGCCGCGTGTGGGGAATAAGTTCCGGCTAGGCCGGAAAATTGGGAGCGGCTCGTTTGGAGAGATCTATTTAGGTATGATAGTTGAATCGTATATTTTCTGTTGAATACTTTTTTTGGTTTTTCTTATCTTGTTTGAATTTGATGTTTTTCTGATTTGGGTGGCTGGTAATTTGCAATTGTTTGTGTTTATTGTGTTTCGCAGGCACTAATATTCAGACGAATGAGGAGGTTGCTATTAAGCTTGTAAGTGATTGAAAGTTTTCGCTCTATTTTTTGTTTGCTGTTTCTTCGAGGGGTCTGGTTCGTTGTAATTGTTATTTTTGTTTTTTTGATACTAAAATTGTGATTTGTCATCAGTTTTGTCAGTATTTATTGTAATTATTGTTGCAAAATGAATATCTGCTTCATAATTCCAGTGAAAAGATTAAGCATCTGAGCATGTGTTAGTTTTGTGTATAAACATGGGTTTTCATGGTTTGGCTTATGTTGATTTTTTGAACATTCACGAGTTGTTACGGATGAGCAACATGTGTGGCCTAATATCTCTTTTGAGCATGTATGTAAAGACTAGTCTTCTACTCTCTGCTATCCCTTTGTTTCTTGGGGTCATCTGCTCTGCTCTTTCTGGAATAATGTAAAACGTACTTGGAGATTTGCAATGTCGAAATGATCATTAGTTACCTGTCAGTCATACATTTTCTCATGTATTCTGGGTTTCACATGTATAATGATCAAAGGAATCAAAGCTGCAGGAAATGTCATAATGTTCAGATTTCACCCACAAATTTCGCCAGAGACGCGTGCCACTCAAGAATCCTGATTTTAATTATTATCTTAACGTTTTTATGATGTTATGCACTATTTCATATAATTCCTTAGACAATGTGTTCTTTTTACACTTGTTGCCATACACTTATGTCTTTTAGAATTGTTTTGTTGCTCACTTTTCTTATAATGCAATTCAATCGTGTTCAGGAAAATGTGAAGACAAAACATCCACAATTACTCTACGAGTCAAAGTTGTACAAATTACTCCAAGGAGGAAGTAATAATCTTTTTTGTTGTTTTAGTTGCTGGGAATTTTTTGCTTTTACTTTTTTATTTCTATCAGTGTTCTTACTGGTTGGCGATTTTTCAATTCTGGAAGCTGGAATTCCAAATGTCAGATGGTTTGGGGTTGAAGGAGACTATAATGTTCTTGTGATGGATTTATTGGGACCTAGTCTTGAAGACTTGTTTAACTTCTGTAGTCGGAAGCTGTCTCTAAAGACTGTTCTCATGCTGGCAGATCAGATGGTATGATGTTCTGTTCACTTCTGTTTGCTCAAGGATTTAGACAATTTCATATTTTAACATATCCTTGGAAATTTCAACTTTTTTTATTCAGATTAATCGAGTTGAGTTTATTCACTCTAAATCTTTCCTACATCGGGATATTAAGCCTGACAATTTTCTCATGGGCTTGGGGAGGCGTGCAAATCAGGTACTCCTTTTTCCTTATTTTGAAGTTTGCCCTATTTTATTAGCCTTTTTTCGTTGATAATTTTTTGGAAATCATAACTCAATCAATTCACTTGCAGGTTTATGCCATTGATTTTGGACTTGCCAAGAAATATAGAGACTCCTCAACCCATCAACATATTCCGTATAGGTAAGATCTCAATTTAAAGATATCCATACCTATTCATATGTATTTTTCTTAAGCATTATCTCATTTCTACGTCATCTTGTTATTTGGCCAATATAATTGGGCAAATTATACTGTCTGATGCAGAGAAAATAAGAATTTGACTGGAACGGCCAGATATGCTAGCATGAATACGCATCTTGGCATTGGTATGCAATTGGCAATGCCATTTCTTTTACCTCTCTCATCTTTGAGGTAGAGTATACCTGATTAAATGTTGGTCTCATGTTTGATTATGTTCTACTGCATGGACCAATGCATAGAACAAAGTCGCAGGGATGATCTCGAATCGCTTGGATATGTTCTCATGTACTTCTTAAGAGGAAGGTGTGTGCATGGACCTGCCTTGTTAATTTTCTCTACGTTTAGTTGTTGTGATATTTCTACTGACCTCTCAAAAATATGTAGCCTTCCCTGGCAGGGACTGAAAGCTGGAAACAAGAAACAGAAATATGAAAAAATTAGTGAGAAAAAAGTTTCAACCTCTATAGAGGTAACTAAAAATTTATTATGCTTCTGATTTCTAGTATATTTACTGTTACCTGCGGTTGACTCGGAAGTTTAATATTTTTATAGGCTTTATGTCGTGGCTATCCCACTGAGTTTGCTTCATACTTCCATTATTGTCGTTCACTAAGATTCGATGATAAACCAGATTATGCTTATCTGAAGAGAATTTTCCGTGACCTCTTTATTCGCGAAGGTTTTGGCATCTACCTGACCCGTCCAACATACTCTTATTTTTGTTCAAATTTTATCCTATCACTCTCATTATATGCTTCTCTCTTTACTCGGCCCTGGCAGGTTTTCAGTTTGACTACGTTTTTGATTGGACTATTTTGAAATATCAGCAATCGCAGCTTGCCAATCATCCATCTCGTGCCCTTGTAAGTAATTTCAATGTTTAGGCTTACCTGCTCTAGCCCCCAAGACGGAACCTGATGAATTGTGGGACAGGGTACTGCTGCTGGAACAAGTTCGGGGATGCCACATGCTACTGCTGACAGACAATCAGGTGATTTTTCACTCTGCAGCATCTATTCATGACACATCATAGTGGGTTGCACCTCTTGGTTCCCTACGTGCAGCTATTAATTCTACAAACTAGCTGTGTCCTTCTGGAGCCTAAGTCATTTTTGTACAGGAGCTTTTACTCTTCTGCTGTGGCATTCAGCTTGGTATCATCTATAGCCTCATAGTCAAATGGATTTCTACAACTTTTATGCAGGTGGTGAGGAAGGCAAAGCCCCTGGTGGGTCTGGAACTGCAACTCGTGGCAGAAACTTTCTAAATTCTGGAAACTTGTCTAGGCAGAAAGGTCCAGCTGCAAATGATGCTTCCGTCTCTAAAGAAGTAAGGCTAACCCCACCTCTCCCTCACAACCCTGTCTCTAACGATGCTTCCCTTTCCTTAAATGCTAACATTACTTATTTGGCAGTTGCACGATATGGCTTTAGCTTATTGGTTCTATTTGTCCTGCTCACAATTACTTTGGGGGTTGCATGATCTAACTGTCATCTCACTGATTTCTGTTTCTTCAGTTATCTAGTTCTAACATTTTCCGGCAAATTGGATCATCAAGGCGGCCTACTGTCCTTAGTACCCGAGATGCAGAGGCTTCTGGCAATGATGACCCTTCACGTGCTCGTACCTCAGACGCACTCCACAGAAACTCCAGTTCCGCCCAAAGAAGTTCACCAGTAGTATCATCGGATCATAAGCGCACTTTATCTTCTACTAGAAACCCAACAAACATAAAAAATTTTGACGCCACCCTCAAGGGCATTGAGGGCCTGAACTTTGGCAATAATGATGAGAGGGTGCACTCTTAGCCGGATTTTTCTAGCTGCTGTTTCTCAATTATTCCCCATGTAAATATCAGAATGCTATACCTATTAGCAGCCAGGGGAATCTGTTACTGTATCCGGCAAAAAATGCTGCTTAAGCAAATCGGGATCAGTACATGATGCAGATTGAGCAAAAAGCACACGTAATAAAGAAGAGATTGCTGAACTCGAGATCACCCAACTGGAGATTCATTTTGTTGTATCAGCAGTTTTAAGAGACTCTGGTGTAGTTTCACTTAGATAATGCTTTTATATCTGTTTTTCTTCCTCTCTTAATGAGTTAATGTTGTACTCAAACATTCTTTTGATCTGCCAACATGATGTCCTGTGGTTATGGAATTCTTTCACTCTATTAAGCTGTTGCTTAGAACTTAATGTCGAATAAGGTCATCTTTGATGCTTGTGTAGTGCCTAAAATTAGCTTGTTAGCTCGCTCGCTCTCTCTCTCTCTCTCTCTCTCTCTCTCTATATCGTAGGCATGTTATTTTGTTTCACCGTAACAAATCTATCTTGATTGAATAGACCACCATGCAGTAATTGCACTAGTCATTGCATAGGCCATTTTCAGTCAAAGGATTCAATAAGTTGTCTGTGAGGTAGGTTATTGTACATGTGCGGACATTAATGCATGTTTTGACGGTACTAAAGAAATGTCTTTAAATGTTCCCATGTGCAATGCTTTTAATGTTTGTGGAAAATGTGTTCATTCAGTCAGATACACAGTGCTAACGGAATTGTACACATGCATTAGTTAATGTCCGCACAAACTTTAAGAATAAATGAACTTCTCTTCTTGGTTAATGTGCCTGTTTCCTAACACAACACACAGTGAACTTCTCTTACAAAGCATTCTTCACTCTCCTCACATCATTTTTACTCTTGAAATAAAATCACAAACTCATTACCAGAAAGATTATATACAATCAAAACACAGAATTTTGGTTTCTCAGAAGCTAAATCCACGCGCTCAGGAATCCTTGATCATCGTCATCAACACTTGATGATCATCAAGAAACAGATGATGTATTCAACTGCCTCATTTCATTACAACCCAAAAATCATCAGTATCCCATAGTACAATACTTTCTCAAGATTTCCAAATTTCAAGACATCCTCGACATCATCCTTGCATGCTGCACTGCAGCAAAGCTGCATATAACCAGAAGAAACCCTGAACCGCCCGGGAAAAAAACCAAGAAAAGAGGAAATTACAATAATACCCACCCCATAGCCAAGATCACAAAGACAGACAAAACAAATCACCAGAATCCATGAACAAGATGGTTGCAAGTATCCTTGATCCACCTAAAGCTCTTCCTGAAAGAACCCTTCATTCTCCCCTCCACTGCATATGCCTTATACCCAGCAACTCTCTTCTTCCTCTGCAGTTCTGGGTCAGCACTCAAACTCCAATTCCTCTTTGAAGATGATAACCCTCTCTTCTTGATCTTCACCTCCTTAAAGTCGTCCTCACGATTTTGAGAAGGGCTATACCCAGAAGTGCTGTAACTCCTCAGCTCATGCATGGTTCTTGGCTCTACTGATCCAGCTGGACCTTCTCTGCTTGATTTGGATCTTGAGAATTTCTCCATGTCTGAGAACTGAGAAGAAAGAAATGGAAAACACACACAACACACACTGAGAAAGAGAGAGACAGAGAGAGAGAGAGGCAAAAGGGTTTCTTCGAGGAGTTGTTTCCTTAAACAATTTTCAAAGTCGTTTTCTCCTTTTCTTCATGTTGTTGCATGAGGCTGGTGATGTGTGCCACGTGTGGGGCCTTGACCGTTGAATATACATTCACGTATAAATTTAATCATATTAGATTTTCTATTACAAATTTTATTGTATATTTTATTTTATTTTATGTACACACTGTATTTATAGAACAGCTTTATGTATTTTATTTAAAGAAAATTCACACATAATATATATAGTAACTCAAATAGAAAATGTAACACAATTCAAAATGAAAAACATGGAAAGTATTTAAAAAAGATAAAAGAAGTGGTAGAAATTAAAGCTTAATATTTTAAGATTTTGAGATTAAAATTGTCAGGTTAATGCAGTGTCATTTAGGATTGAAAAATAAATTAAATTATTTAATACGATAAAAATTTCTTTTCGAATTTGATTTATTGGACTTAACAAATTAAACTTGAAACAAATTTTTTTGTTTGATGTATAAGCTTTCACGTTTAGTTTGATCTTGATTTGATCAGTGAAAAAATAATAAAATATATTTAAAAATATCATTATTCGAAGCTCAATTCATATCGAATTGAATTAAAACTCATTTGTGTATAATTAAATTAATAATGATATCAAATACAAACATAAATTTTCAAGTCCACAAATAATTCAAACGAATTTGGATATTCGAATAATTTAGGGCGCATGTCAACTTGTGACGGTGTAAAGTGTGGATGATATAATTTACAAGTCAACATTGTCAGCCTGGATCATTGACCTCACCTAACATTAATTTGACTGCATTTATTTCTCTTATTTTCAGTAATTATACATGTATATATATATATAGAAAAAAACAGGGTGAAAATGGAATGAATTACACTATTATATAAATGGTGATAGTGCACAAGCATAGGTTTAATTTTTGCACCATAATATACCAAAAGCACTTAATTGAAATAGATAAAATATTTGATAAAAACTGAAATTATAAAAAATTTAATTAAAGAGATTGGTTATTTTTTTAATAAAAAAAAGAAATTAGTATATGTAGGAGTATTTCAGTCAATTCCCATTCTATCAAATAAAGTTAATTATTCTAAGTGGGCTGAATGTGAGCCCATAATCATGGGCCTGCACAAAAGGAATGGGCTTATTGGCCCATCGGACCTCTAAATTACTACTAAGTCCTTACCATTTTCTAGCTCTAAAATACCTCATAATTTGAATTGCAAGTTGCAACGATATGTTTGTGAGTTTATAAGATATCTTTGAGTTTCGTGACGAAATATAATATTTAAATGACAATCAACGTACTAACAGCTACTTAAGACATTACCTTTTTAGTCAAAATCGTGTCTGTATATTCTGTTTTTTTAAATAAGATGTAATATTTCTTCCGGAAAATCATGGTAGAACATCCTCAATCTACAATAAGAACATCTTTTGAACTTCAATTGCTCTTTACATCAAAAGAAAGTGTTTTGAGTGGTTTAAAAGTAAAATATTGATATCATCGTTGATAGTGTAACTAAGTATCTACACCCCAAAGTAGCAAAATGAAGATTGGAGTATGGTATATTATTTGGTCTGATTTTCTAACAAATGTGCTTAAAAAGGAAAAAACTGCAAGAATTTGAGATAAACTTCATTTAGAATTAAATGAAATTTTGGGCAAAAGAATTGAGTACGTTACAGAAATCCTAACTAGAGATAAAATTGCAAAGGGTTTTATTACCAGGCTTCAATTTCATCAGGCGGTAACAAACAACCTTTGCAGAATAATGACAATAACCAAAAAAGAAAAACCATAGTAACTAGCAATAAGAAAAAAGAATGAAGGGAGCCCTTTACTGAAATAAAACCCAAAAAGAACCACCTCAAAGAAGATCGGCAACGTTGGATGGAAGTTCTTCGATAACCACGTTGTAGAACTTCTGGATGTCTTGGAGCATTCTCTCGTCGTCCTTCGTCAAGAAGTTGATGGAAACTCCTTTTCTCCCAAACCGTCCACTTCTTCCGATACGGTGCAGATAGTTTTCTGGCTGTGTGGGAGATCATAGTTTATGACAAGAGATACTTGCTGAACATCGATACCACGAGCCAAGAGATCAGTGGTGATGAGAACACGAGATGAGCCAGAGCGGAATTCGCGCATGATGATGTCTCGAGTGTTCTGGTCCATGTCTCCATGTGTGGCTGAGACGGTATGGTCCCGACTTCGCATTTTGTCGGTCAGCCAGTCAACCTTCCGTCTGGTGTTCACGAAGATGACGCTCTGTGTGATGGCTAGTGTCTCATAAAGGTCACAGAGAGTCTCCAACTTCCACTCTTCCTTTTCGACGTTGACATAGAATTGCTTAATACCCTCAAGAGTTAGTTCATCTCGCTTAACCAAGATCCTTACGGGTTTGTTCATGAACTTTCGGGTGATTTCTAGGGCTTCTGGAGGCATTGTAGCAGAGAAAACCCCGACTTGAACTTTAGTTGGAAGCAACTGGAAGATATCATAAATCTGACAAAAATAATGTCCCATTACATTAGTACAGTCTAAGAAAAATGAAAAGGACTACGTCCATGAATAATGAAGTGGCAGCTCGTCTTGCAATAACAAAGAAGAGTCGTATTCAGTGCATATGTTACACACACATGTTGCAGAATGTATCACGAAAAAGCAATCAGAGAAAGTGATGTACCTGATCCTTAAAACCTCGTGACAACATTTCATCTGCCTCATCCAAGACAAACATTCTGATGTAATCAGCACGAAGTGACTGTCTCCGTAACATGTCAAAAACACGACCTGGGGTGCCAACAACAACATGAACCCCAGCTGAAAGAATTCGCTGATCTTCACGGACGCTGGTTCCACCAACGCAAGCATGAACCTTAACACCAAGGTAGTCGCCCAGAGCTCGCATAACTTTCTCAATCTGTTGAGCTAGTTCTCTAGTAGGTGCCAAAACCAACGCCTGGCACTGTGTTAAACCATAATCAAGCTGCTGCAAGATGCCAGAACAGAAGGTAGCAGTTTTCCCAGTTCCAGATTGAGCCTGCTGAATAACGTCAAGGCCCTTGCAGAATGGAACAATGCCCCTTTGCTGGATGGCAGAGGGCTTCTCAAAGCCTGTGTAGAAACAAAACATCAAAACATTATTGAGGAGCATGTTACTTCACATGAAACAAAAGGATAACTAGGGAGAAAAAGGCTAATGGTAGCATTCATCTGAATAGAACGTATCGGCATAACTCCACAACCATAGCATATAAAATAATCCATCTTTTTGATAAATATAACGAGCACCAATGCAATTACTCTAAAACCAAAACCAAGGTGTCGCAGACATACCATAAGCATAGATGCCTCTAAGGAGGTTCTCTTGAAGACCCATAGCATCAAAACTATCATAAACCTCATCATAAGATGTGAAGAATTCTTGTCCATCAGATTGAAGCCTGCACCAGAAGATTAAAATGACATAAACATCTCTATTTGCCATTACAAATATTTCAAAATAAAGGTTGGGAATATAATCATAGAGGAAACTCACAATTCATTCATCTTTGTATCATAGTGACGAGTATCAAACTGTGATCCTTCTGGTGCCAAACCTGCCATAACTGGATTTTTCTTGAAATATCAGTAAATCTACATAGGAAGAACTGGAAAGTCAATCAAGAAAAGAGCAGAACACTTCAGACAATTCACTGCTAGTACATCATTTGGAGGAACAGTGACACACATCCGACTACAAATAGAAGAAAAGACAACTAAAAGTTTTTTGAGCCAACATAAGCCAGATATTTCTCATTTTCGAATAAAACTTTACCAGAAGAGCCAAACTTGCAGGCCATACAACATGGATTACAAGCATTAAACTTCCGTTTTCATGTTTGGGGACGATATTCATAGAAGAAAGGGCTATCATACGACAGGGAATAAATCCCCAGAAATGGTAGCCCTTTTACCTTCTCCCCACAAATTCATCCCCTGAGCACACATTCATTCAGAAATCGTAATAACACAAACAGCTGCAACAGAATCCCTGACGCTCGCTAGGGAAATTTTCAATCATAGAACAAAAAACCTTCATACCCAATTTTAACCATAAACAAGCACAATTCACCCAATGTTTGGAAGACTATACTCCACATCATGCAAAATCAATCTGTCAACCCAAAAAAGGAAATTACCAAACAAAGTACACATGTGAATGACACCTTAATTTAAAAGCTTCTACTCTTAGAGATTAATTAATGTCTCTACTATGCCAGTCACACACATGAAAAAGACTTTCTTAGGCTAGCACATTGGACGTATCTTTTTCATTTTATTAGTAAATGGGATGCACGGTGGCAATGAGATTCAAACCAGAACTAGAATAAATCACATTCCATTGGTTAAGTCTGATACTATATTGCTCTCATCCAAAAGCTTATGCCCGAAAGACAGAAACAATATGAAACATTTAACATCTCTAACAATAGATCTTATTCCATTCCCAATCTCACCCGATGTTAATCAGCCATCCAGAGAGCTTAAACTACGTACATAACTAGCACATTACAATCACTGATCTTTGGCTCCCAAATCAAAACCAAAGAATCAAAGGCACTTAAATTCATGGGCAATAAACAGATCTTAACAAAGGTTTAAAAAAGAAAAAGATTCACAGATTATACATATTAATCTCAAGATCCCAATAAATAAAACAAAACCAGGATATCCCCCCACCCGTAAAAAACAAACAATACGAACACAAAAAGAAAAACAGATTCATCATAAAAAAATGTCCCCTTTTACCAAGAACACACATTACATATCAAAAGCTGCCTACATTGACACAAACAAAAGAATTAAACGTCGCTAGACAGAGTAGAAACCAAAAAAAAAAAAAAAAAAAAAAACAGATCTAACCTTTGAATCAGAAAAAGGAAAATCGTGGGAATGGTTGGTATGTGTGTGATTGGCCAAAGTGGTGAATTACTCCTCGGATCTGCGCCGCGGAGTGGGAGAAGAGAGACGAGACGTTGCAAGAAGAGAGAGGTGGTTTTGTTGTTTGCAAAAATTGTGGGGTGGCTTCAAGAGCTGCCCTTTTTTATATAATGGGCTTTGCCCTTTGCCTTCTCCCTTGGCCTATTGCAATTCTACATCCTCTTTTTGCTACTTTTCACTTTCCTCAATTGCCCTTGCCCTTGCCCTTGCCCATCGTACCAAATAAGAAATAATATTTAAAATTTCCTCATCTTCCAATCATATCAAATAACTTGAAGAAAAATTATTATTTCCTCCACTTTATTCCACTTTTATTTTCCATGCATTTGAACTAAACAAATTCTTAAATTTGATAAAATAAAAAAAAATCAAATAACTTCATATTTAATAATTTTGAAATCCATAATAATTTGGTATGTATAAAAAAGAGTTGAAGTAATGTATACCATAAAATTAACCTAACTAATATACTGTTTCTAACTATAAATCTAAACTGTTCGGTTCTAAAAAAATAAATAAATCAAATCTATAATTATTAGAGTTTGAATAAAAGGGTACTACTTACTATTGTCAAAGCAATTTTCCGAATTCCAAGTCTCACTGACGGCGAATGTCGAAAATGCCCATGGATGTAGGGTTCATGAAGTAAAGCAATATTCCACTGCTGTAGCGCAATATTCCATCATGATTTCCATCTCTACGTTTCTCGTCGTCCCCAATGCCCAACCCTTTTTCTCTCTCTAACTAATCTCTCTGCTTATAAACTCTATTGCAATCTCCGCATCGAATTTGTCATCTGCGAACACTCTAGATCTTCATTGCCCTCGCGGAAGAATCCCCTGTCGAAGTTGAGGTAGCAACTAATCTGAGTTCTTATGTCCCGATTCATCGTAAGCTTGATATGCTGTGAACTTTGCTGATTCAGATCTTATAATCAGTTGTATTTGTTTTTTAATTGATTTTGAGCCTGTATTTGGTTGTTAGCTGGTTGTTAGTGAGTGTGAAATTCAAGTGAATCAGGCAGTGGGTTACGGATAGTTTGTTTGAATTTTGATCTGGGTTTGTTTGAAAGATGTGTGATTTAGCTGAAAATTGATTTCTGCATGACTATTGAATCAGGTTATATGATTCGGATATATGAAAGTAGGTGATTTTTTGTCTGTTAAATACACTAATATATAGTAGCACATTTTTGTGCTCGCCCATTGGTCAGCTTTGAGAACTAAGTGCAAAGTGTATAATTATGTTGATAGTTCCCTCACTTTGATCTGGGTTCATCAAGAATGTTAATTTCAAATTTAGTATATCTATGAGCTGTTGTGCATAAATCCTTTTTAGCACATTTCATCTTTCATTATTGATAATGAGATGGATAAAATATGTGAAAGGAATCAAGCACTTATCTGGTAATTTAGCTGCTAGTCTTCGGCTTATGTATCAGAATTCTGTGATATGAATGTGCTTTTGTCTATTATGTCTGCTTCAATTGTAATTGATGTTGTTGTCTTAATAATGCCAGAGCAAGTCTTTTAAGAATGGCTGATGACAATGCGCCAAGTGAAAACCACATCAACTCTGGTGATAATACTGTTCCCTCAGAAAACGAGAATGAAATATCCATTGATGCCTTGGCAAAAAAGGTCCAAGAGTCTCTTTCACTTGCAAAGAGGCATAAGTTTTGGGAAACCCAACCTGTTGGACAGTTCAAGGATCTAGGGATACAAGTTTGCCTGAAGGCCCAATAGAGCCACCAACACCAGTGTCTGAAGTGAAACAAGAGCCTTATAATCTTCCAGCTCCTTATGAGTGGATTACATGTGATATAGACTCTGAAGAGGTGTGCTCCGAGGTATACAGCTTGTTGACCAATAACTATGTTGAGGATGATGAGAATATGTTCAGGTTCAATTACTCGAAAGAGTTTCTCCGCTGGGCACTTCGCCCTCCTGGTTATTATAGGAGCTGGCATATTGGAGTGAGGGTGAAGAGTTCAAAAAAGTTGGTTGCCTTCATCACTGGTGTCCCTGCCAGAATCCGTGTTCGTGATGCTGTTGTCTTGATGGCGGAGGTAAACTTTCTCTGTGTTCATAAGAAACTTCGATCAAAAAGGCTTGCTCCAGTCATGATTAAAGAGGTTACTCGGAGGGTTCACTTGGAGAATATCTGGCAAGCAGCTTATACTGCTGGTGTTGTCCTTCCTACACCCATAACAACCTGTCAGTATTGGCACAGATCTTTGAATCCAAAGAAGCTTATTGATGTTGGGTTTTCTAGGCTAGGTGCAAGAATGACAATGAGCCGGACTATAAAGTTGTACAAGTTGCCAGATCAGACGGCAACCCCCGGATTCAGAAAGATGGAACCACATGATGTTCCTGCAGTTACTCGTTTGCTTAGGAATTACCTGAAGCAATTTGTCGTTGCACCAGATTTTGACGAGGATGATGTGGAGCACTGGCTGCTACCAAAGGAAGATGTCGTTGATAGTTACTTGGTTGAAAGTCCTGAAACTCATGAAATCACCGACTTCTGCAGTTTTTACACCCTTCCCTCTTCAATACTGGGTAGCCAGACCCATTCTATTTTGAAGGCTGCTTATTCTTATTATAATGTGTCCACCAAGACTCCCTTACTTCAACTGATGAACGACGCCCTCATTGTTGCCAAGAAGAAGGATTTTGATGTTTTCAATGCTTTGGATGTCATGCATAATGAAACCTTCTTGAAGGAACTGAAATTTGGACCGGGAGATGGGAAACTTCACTATTATCTCTACAACTATCGACTGAAGCATGTTTTGAGATCATCCGAACTTGGGCTTGTGCTTTTATAGATTGGGATTCGGTCAAAGATTCCTGGGCATTTTTGTAACTTATGTGAACTCCTCTTTTCATGGCTAAAACAGCTGCCTCCTTATAATTCCTGCATGCATGATTAGCATTTCAACTTAATGTGAAACCAAAAAATAGATGAATTTTGCAACTGAGCATTTGTACTAGTTTTGTGTTTAATTACTATTGTTGGATAAATATTGCCTCCGTTCAGGTGTTTATTTTCTTTGGTTTTATCTGCTCAAATTTGCCGGCAGGCTGATTTTCAGGCAATAATTGCAGGTACTTCGCCATTTTTTAATCTGGTTCGGAAAATTTTCTGTTGGCAGGTTCTGGTAGCGGTAATTTTCTTGATGCTTTAACCTCTCACTAATATGATTTGCTCTTCTGGTGGCAATACTCTAAGTTTCTTCACCACTTAGTATTTTATGCCTTGAACTTCTTTTTCAAACCGGTTGTGCTGTACAAGTGATCGAGAACCAGCAGAAAGCTACCCCAAGTGCACTAAAAAATAATGTAAAAGAACAAACTGATCGAGAAACTTATAGACAGAAAGTGACTGATGAAGCACGAACTGGAATACATAATAACATTTGTAAGAGCTGTCATCCAACAACCAATATTACAAAGTTAGAACCCTAGAAGAGAGTTAACGGGATGGACAGACGTCAACTTTTTCAGTTACAACGGACAGCTTTGCCATTGATATCCAATGAGATATCAATTGTTCCTCAACTTTTCATGACTTGCATAGATTCATGACTATAGAAGCACTAGCGAGTTGACTTCTAGCTAATGAAAGTTAGTCTCCATCTGGTATGGAAAAATGGAGTATCTCCTTGCTCACTAGATCTTATGTACAGCAAATAAATTAGTATTTGTATCCAACAGAATAACTAATCCGCGACGACGACTGTAACTCCTGAACCTGAAAATGAAAACGCATGAACAAAGAAACAATATTTGGTTGAGTTATCCTATGTGATAGAAGGTATTGTAGTGCTTACTTTTAGAATTTGTGTTGTCTTTCGTTGTCTTCCCCTGATATACCAAACATAATTGAACAAATCTTCCTTAGATCAAGACTGAAATAGTAGATTGGCTTACAACAAACACAGACACAAAAAACAAACACACACGAGAGAGAGCCTAACTTACATTGTTCAAGAACCTCTTTTAAATGCATAAGCAACGCATCTGCATCTTCAGCCATTCTTGAGACCCTTTCAGACTCTTTAACTGCTTCAGCTGCCACAAATGATTTATTTTCAGCCTCAGCAATCTTGTCAGCAGCTGTTTTAGCTGCATCTTCCACTGTTTCAGCTGAGATGGTCAACCTAGACTTTTGTAGTGGCGTTGAATTAACACCTTTTGTTTCTGTGTAGGCGTCTTAGTGCCTGTTGCAGCAAGTCTAATCTTGTACCGTTTTTGAACCTGTCAAATATTGCAGGACCATGACGCATTACTAAATATAGAAAATACTATCCTGAATTCCACTAGGGATGGAGGTGGATACTTATTGGCAATTCCACTCCATGTGGGCCTCTTATTAAGTATGGTAATTGTTTGCTATGTTGATTTGTTGGTTGTGCTAATTGTATTTTAGTATCATATTCCAACTTGGGGCAATCCAAGTATACAGAACGAAGCACATACAAGGGATTATGGTTCAACTTACTATTTCATATGCAATGTATAATATATTCTCTCTCTGCATATCAACACCAGGACGATTCTGGCACAAATCAAGAGGTGATTGTATAGTTTGGTGCTACAGGGCAATTACCTTACGTCTATGATATGTCAAGCAAGTGGATTGATTTTAATCGATGACAGATGCAGTTCAAAACGGAAAACATAACAGGCATTTAATTACATGCAAACAGTAGAGCATCAAAATTTAGGTTAAAATACAGTAAACTTTAAAGTGAATTAAACAATAACTGGAATCTCTTTGAAGTTCAAAGACCTTATAGCTGATATAACCATGCTTGAAAACTTGCTGAAGGCTTAATATTATCTGATTCACGGGGAAGTTCATATACCTTCTCAAGAGTGCCTTGCAAAACAAGTCTCCTTAGTTTTGAACTCAGTAACCTTCTAAAGCTTTGTTGCACCTCGTACTTTTTCTGTCAAAGATAAGTCTATTGACAGTCAAACGTTGATACACAGTCATGTAACTGGAGAATAGCAATAACAGCCATATGGTTTTGTTGCCTTAATCCAGAAGCCAGCAGAGCAAACCGGATAACAAATAAATTGGCACTTCAGCCAGGAGCTCATCCTTTCCTCAAAAGCAAAAGGTACTAGAAACCATATGCATGTTTGAAAAGTCTTAGCCGGAATACAACTAACTCCACACCCAGCATGAATACTTTTTTCCTTTCAAGTTTACAAATGTCCTTTTCAAGGTCCAGTTCAAGAAACACATCCAATTTTCTAAATAATTTTATTATCCCTAAAATGATACGTCATTTTTCATTAGATAAATTTAAAAAATATAGTGCACTGTATCTAGCGGGTAGTTTCAAGAGCACATGAAAACATAAATGTATGAAAGAGGGATAGATTTGGATCTCCAGAACACTTAAAAGAGGTCCTTTCTAGTTTGATGCATTAATTGCTTCTAAATTCCTACCTAGATTTTTTAATTTGCCAGGATTCACTTTCAAAAGAATAGATTGTTAAACTGAAATAGCAACCAAAATGGTGCTGAAGCCATAAATTTAGGCAAATGTTTTCATGTGGCTCCTTCTTACTAACCAATGGGAGTATGTACAGAAGATGAAGAATATCCATCTGACCTCAATGAACCTCATGATTGCACCAAAATCAGATCCATTGCGGTCCTTGATGGATGAAAGTGCTTCAAGTATCATCGCATTGTATCTGAAATACGATAGAGAAGTGTCAAATCAAATTTCAATAGGGCATCATATGCATATGATTACAATCAGCAAGACAACACTAGCAGAGCAGTGGTCAACAAGGGTGTGAACCTCCAATAATTCTGCATCATACGTATAGCAAACCAATAAAATAATAATCAACTGAAAGTTGAGAGGATAGACAGACAAAACCTGAAGTTTCAGCAAAAGAAAATGGTTTTTCCGGTCATCTTAGGAGCATTTAATTAAGAACAAATTATATTAAAAAGGTATAAGCTGGATCCCAACCACAGCTCAGTATAACACACACAGTGGGGTTTCACGAACAGTAGTAATATCTGAGAATACATGAGGAAATCACTAAACCATATAAATGCAGAACATACTTTGGGACACATTTAGCGGTCTGTGGACCCTGAGAAAGCTTTTCATTAACATTGTCTTTAGAAACGAAAGCAGAAGAAGAAGTTTGAGTTCTGGGTCGCACAGCACTGGCTGCAGTTGCTTTTCCTTTTGGAGTCATAGCATTGTCTCCAGAGCCTTGTTCATAGTTAGCACCCATATTCCGCCATTTGTCCTGATTAGAAGAATGAAAAGGGGCCAATGAATGTGTCAAGCAACAAATAAGAAGGAATATTAAACTTGCCCAACCAATTTCCAGGTGGTCAGAGGTCTATTACTATTTAATTCAGGCAATGCCATAGGAAACAGCCCCTTGTCAAAAGTATTCTGTTACATGACCTACAGATTGCATTTTCTTTTTAATAAGCATGCTGTCATCATCATATAGTATCCTTAAGTAGCATAATGACACAGATAGCTCGAGGGACTTGGACAAGAATAATTCAATTTACTAACACCCAAATCTTCTGTATTAGTCCCCTTTTGTAAAAAGTTTGAACTATCAGCATCTAGGATGACTAAATGCAAAGAAAATGTCTTAATGGAAAATTGCAGAGGAAAATATTAATGGGCAACCCTGACTATATCTGTATGAACCAGACAGCATATGTGGAATTCCTAAGAAGATTATTCACCTATTTTTTTGTTTCATAACCAAATTCTTCTCTTCTTTCCCAGGTTATTTTCGAATTGTTCTCAAAACCACTTCCAGTAAACTACAACACAAAGAACCTACAACGCTATAGTAAAAAGTACAGCAGATATATTTCAAAAATCATAGACAAGGCTACAAAATACATAAAAAAGAGAACACGATCACATAAACTAGAAAACAAATTCACAAATATAGTGAATTCCACGAACCAAAATGCTATTTCACAAAAATAGAAACGAGAGACAAAGAGCAGCTATAAAATCTGAAAATTTTACAACAGTTTCAGATATTGACTTTCACCTACAGAACAACTTCAACACCAACACAAGCCAAAAGGAAAAAAGCAAAGCATACAAATGAAGTGCGTAGAAAATGCAAAACCTTAAGGTCAACATTTGACCGGCTGGCGAGCTTGTGCGCGAACTCAGAATCTACGAGAATATTCTTCCACTTCCCCGGACCGTGCTTGGCCACCCCCGCCATCAGCGCCGCCTCCTCCTCCGTCGTCCACTTCAACTTCTGATTCCCCATTTTACCCCTTCTCCTCCGACCGAATTAGTCCACCGTACTACCAGTGGTGGACTGGCAGTGCCAGAGTATCTAATTTCTGGCTCTCCCGCTCGGTCCCGCTCGGTGGACCTCAATGCTGGGCCACTTTATACCATGGATAAAATCCCTCTTTTTCTTTTTCTTTTTTGGGTTCCCGTTTCCTTACAGGCAATACGGTGTTGTTTAACGTGGATGATTTATTTGCATAATAAGATAAATTATTATAAAGGGATAATTATACTCCCCTTTCCGAAATTTGTTATAATTACACATAAATTCTTTGTGATTTGACATCCTTAAAGTTTGTCTATATCTAACAAATAAGTTCACCCATTAGTCAAAATTCACCAAATTAATTGATATTAACAAAAAAATTAGAAATAAATCTATATTAACCATTAATTGACTTATTACATGTTAACTAATTTTTTTTGAATTAAATTACCCTTATAACAATAAATATGTACATCTTCAGATACATTAACGCGTGAAGACGTACGAGGTTAATTTGGTTATAAAAAAATTTTATTTAACTTACTATAAATCAGTAATAAGTCAATTATGGGTTAATGTAAAAAAATTTCTGATTTTTTTATTCATGTCAGTTAATTTGGTGAATTTTGACCAATAGTGGGACTTACTTATTAGATGAAGCAAACATCAAGGGTGCTAAATATAATTTCTCAAACTATCTGGAATTTATGTGTAATTACATTAAATCTCAAAGAAGGGGAGTGTAATTATCCCAATTATAAAAATATGTGATAAAAAATCTTGAGATTAATTATAGATAATTTACTTGAATTGAATTGATTGTTTTGGTGAGAATTATTCAATTTTTTTTTTTTTTTTTTATTTGGATGTATAATATGAAGAATAACTTAGAATTATTTCATCCTCATTTATATATGACAAATAACATAATAAAAATTAATTGTATAAAATGAAAATGCTGAATTTCATGCTGTAATTTTCTCAACAGAAAAAAAGTTGTATAATTTGGGAAACACTCTTTTGCATTGTATAGTGGATGTTGAAAGAAAGCTAGCTTTGGGGGTTTGATGGCGGTTTAAGGAAGTCAGACAGGGCGGGGGAGCAGCAGCGGAGTGACGAAAAGGAATAAAGAATAAGGCGTGGCGACGAGGAAATAGACCGACGACTTCGACTGCGACGAAGAAAATGGGGGACAAGGTAGGGGCGGCACAAGCACAGGCACAGGCTCATTGTGAATTGGTGGGTTGGCTAATGCAATCATAACAGTGAATTGAACCTCAGCCGAGGCCCCCCATACATGTGTGTAATAAAAGTAAACATGTGACTAGTTTCTATTAATTAATTCAATTGACCACACCAACCTAGTAAAGCAAAATAAACACCACCTAATAGACTCAATAATCTCAAATAGGATATATTCTGTATTTTACAATCGGTTCGCTTTGGTGTTCTTAAAAAAACAATAAAGTGTTGTTTAGCGGTCAAGTTGAGGCCACATGTTTAATAAGTTCAATAAAAATGTAAATTTTGAATTTCATGTATGTAGATATATTTAAATGATATTATCATTTTAATCGTTACCGACATATGTGCTACGCATTTTGAGAAATTAGGATTGATTATTCTTAAATTCCCTTTAAGTTTTCATTTTTTTTTCAAAATTATACTTACACCCCTTTTTTAAAATTTCTGATCTAAACGAAAAATATTGATTTCAAGAGAAATAAACTTCAATTGGGCTAAATATGATTTTTAATCTAACAAAAATATATTTATCATTGTACCAACCTCAGTGGTGTGAGTGTTATTCACCCTTGATTTTTTTTGTAAACATGGAAGGGCATTTTGTTCTTTTTTAAAAATTTAATAATACTAATAATATTTTTTTTTTATTAATTTTTTTGGGTAGCTGCAAAGACATGAGAGCATTATTGTACTTGTGCATTTTTCCAGCAAGTAATAGAAAAATTTTCAAGACTCAGATGGTATAATTGTGGACAAACTCAGAGAATGGATGTAATTTAGCCTTTCTTTTGGCCTGAGAGTAGACATTTGCAAGAACCAACCCATGGTATGATGCAATCATCTTGCAAGTGCAAGAGAGGGATGTGCATCATTACTAAAGAAACTTCTGAAACTCAAATGCACAAACTACTGGGCAGAAGACTAGTCAAGAATGCAAGAGGAGGTAGAGGATTACATGCCTAGTGAAACCATTTGGACTCCACAGTACAGTATGCTAGGGGTACCAACAATCCTTCAAATCAAATATCAGATACCTTTCACTTATTGAATCCACAGCAAGAATTCTATAGCAAAACCAAGACGGCTTGCTTAAATTTCTCTTTTCTCCTTGGAGCATCAACTTCAGTTTGAAAACAGAAAAGTTCATTGCTTCATAAGTACATAAATCAACCAGACAACTTAAAACCAGGGAGGATATCAGATTCACGGTAAGTAATTCTGCTGACTAATGCTCAAATTCAGTGCGTGAAAGCTGCAAAGCAATATGCAAACTGCAGCTGCATATCAGAAAATTTTTGTCATGCAATTAGATCAGAACTAAGCTAATTATCCTTATGTCTACCCACACATAACATGAATCCGTTTGACTGAACTCAACTATTATTACAAACTTATCCTGAAACTATAATCTATGCAACACTCACATTGTAGCTAGCTATTATAATCCATACGATACTCTCATTGTAAGCTCGATTCATATGCACAAAAATGCAAAAAAGAAGTTGGCAGAGGCAACACATAGTGCTCAGGAACATACTAGAGATAACTAGCTCTGTTTGAAGATCAACAAGCAGCATAACACAGTGGTGCTTATAGATCACAGAACCCACCAGGCCACCAGCCAGAAAAGATGAACACAAACACAAGGACAACAGGACAGAATTCATCAATTGAACAAACGGAGCACCATTCAAAAGAACAGTAAAAAATGACAGACAATTGGAAGTATAATTCTTTAAACAAAAATCAAGAGTGCAGTGATCAAGGTTTTGCTGAAATTATTGGGAAATCTACGTCTTCTACTAAACTACGTGAGAATTACATTCCACCAGATAACCTTGTAGGAGTATTGATATTATATACTAACAGACAGCAAAGCACGAAACTCTCATGCCTACACACTACAAACTCAAGTTTCAGCGCCACAGCAGCTAAACAATCATCAAAATTGCACGTCCAATGATCGTAACATTGTTAATTCATTGACAAATGGATCAGCAGAAAACCAATGAAACGCAAAATCAAAATCCAAGAAGTTACTCAAATCGGCACATATCGTTTCAAAACTTGTTTGCCAGTGACTGCAAGCCCCACAAGCACCCCGCCAATCGCCCCCGCCACCGCGGCGGATCTCGGACCCGCCGCCGCCTTATAAAGAGCTCCAGTCCCCAACCCAGCCACCACGCTGTTGATGACGTCATCCGTATCCCTAACAGCAACCATGCCGCTCTCGAGGCCCGCGTACATCAACCCAATCACCCCGCACCGGTTACCGATCTGTCGGCCCCAGTGCCCCGACCCGTTGAGGATTCGATTGATTTTTAGCTTCAGCGTGTCGGTCGGCTCAATAGACTTGATGCCGGTGGCAAAACCCTTGGCGGCGCCGGCCGTCGCGCCGGCAAGGTAGCCAATCCCTGTATAATAGGTCAAGTTCTCGCCCCAAGATCGGCGCTGCGCGAGGGATTCCTCCTGGAAGAGGAACTCCGGGGAGGTCGGCAGATTGTACAGAGTTTGTGTGGGAAGATTCAAGTCTTGGTAGGGATTGTAGAGGCGTCGATTCCGGCTATTCTCATCGGTGGCGCTGCTGTGATCCGGAGCTCGAGGTTGGTATGCCATGGCAGATTCCCGGGTTCGGGGTTTGGAGGTGACCCGAAGAAGAAGAGAGAGAGTGTGTGTGTCGTGGAGGCTCCGTTAGGTTTCTTGGCTTTTCTGCATCGGGGTGGCTTTTGAATGGAGCAAGAGAAAAGATCGGGCCGGATGAGAGATTAAGGCGGTCTAAACGGACCGGCCCGGGTGAATGGGGTGGGTATTAGCAGGGTTCTAGGGTTAGGAGTGGCATTTTAAGATCTTTCTCGTGTACTACTTTCTTTTGGGGTATTGCTTAGTTAGTCCTCAACCTTATAAGATCTTTCTCGTGTAAAAATATACTCTTGAAATATTCGACATTTCATTTTTATTTACACTCCTAGCTTTTACAAATTTATTTAAAAGAATTGCCTTTTTTATATCATATTGTAAGACACTTTGTGCAGTTGGCACCATGCTGTCCACTTTGACCAATAAGGTCTCATTTTTGGACAATTGAGCATAGTACCAACTACTCCTAGTGCCTCATATTATGATATTAAAGATGCAATTATCTCAAATATATTTTCCCGTAGTAGGATGATGTTTCGATCAGGATGTAAACAATTGTCCATATTTGATTTGAATAAGAATTTTCTTTGTAAACGGGCCCAAACGTATTTCCTGCAACGTTATATTGGATCCCTTTGGAGCCTCAAATCAGCATCTGCTGAACAAATTTACATGGAAATTTGTTGTTCATTTTGGCAGTTTCTGCAGGTTTATGCAAGATTCCATGTCTATAGATGTTCTCTATGGTAAATGAATGGGCCCAAACGTATTATCGTGAATGTTATATCTGTTGATGCAAATTTACACTTCTATTTGAAAGCTTTTCTTAATATGATTTATTTAATGTATTATTAAATGCATAATGAATGTTTTCTTATTATCATTACTAGTGAACTTTTTTTTTGGGTATAAATGCATGCTTGAGATTAATTTTCTTTATCAAATTTTATTCTTAAACTTCTTAATATATACTAATCAGTAGTACTTTATATTGATGATATTTGATATTGTAATTTTCCAAAAGTTTTAGAGCTTTTTAGCATCTATAATGCATTTTTATGGTATCGCTCGATGATATCCCAATACGCCGCATAGCGACGCCTACCAATATGATCGCGTATACCGCTATTTTGAACTATGCATAGAACTAATAGCTTTTACATTGACTGCTGAAAGAAAATGAACATCTAAGTAGACTTTGAGTGAGAAGCTTGAAAAAACCCACTCATCAACTCACTTTGATGTTTTATTTTATCATCTGCTTCTGTCCTTTGAAGAACTATCCGAGGCCGAGGTAACCGTGCTGCCATCATATCCAGACTCCTTCTTGCTTTGATTTTCCGTTTTTATTTCAGAGTTGTTCCTCGTGTTCTGTATGAATCATGAGTATACACTTTGTTAATGCGTTGAGACGTCAAAAGAGATATGTAGATAAGATGAAGTTTCTGACTTACCTGACTTGATGATGAGCTTGCTAGAGAAGTTGGACCTTGTAAGTGCATGTAGTAAGCTCTCCCTTCTGGTTTGATTTGTGATCCCAGGTCTCTCAGCCGTTCAAGCTCGGGTAGTATCACAGTGTCAAGATCCGGTCGGTCCCTCCTCCTCAGTTCACAGCACTTTAAGGCCAGTTTAGCAAAGGACAAAGCCTCCTCAATTGGCCAGTCTTTAATGTTTTGGTCAAGTATCTCTGGAAAGCGCCCTGTTTCTATTGCACACTCGACTTGATGTGTTAAGCCCATTGGAGATTTCGCGGTGATGATTTGCAGCAAGAGTATGCCGAATGAGTATATGTCTGATTTTGTTCCCAGCATTCCTGTTTGTTGGTACTCTGGATCGATGTAACAGAACGTGCCTGCTGCTGCTGTCATGTGGTACTGAGTAACAGAATCGGCTACAGATGGGGGGACGAGCCTGGATAGGCCGACGTCACTGATCTTGCTGACAAAGTTCTTGTCCAAGAGAATGTTGGCAGGTTTTAGGTCACGGTGCACGAGTGGCTCAGGTTTAGTATTGTGAAGGAAGTTCAGGGCCGTGGCGATATCTGCAGCTATTTGGAAACGGGTTGTCCATGGTAACGGTGGAGTGCCGTCTTTGCAGAAAAGCCTGTCATCTAAGCAGCCGTTTTCCATGTACTCGTACACGAGGCAACCGTACTCAGGACAAGCTCCTAAGAGGATAACCATATTGGGATGTCTCATCCTGCTCAAGACCTCAACCTGTGCAATATTCAGAGTGGAGGAATCATGAAGATTCTTGGACAGGTATGATGATAGTGAGATCTTTGTTCTTATAAGTATTGTTACAATGTTAAATATAAGTACCTCTTGCTGGAACTGCTTCAGGCCTTCTGTTTCTTTTGATTTCAGAACCTTAATGGCGACAGCCGTGTGATCCATAGTAGCTTTATAAACAGGTCCATACCCCCCTTCACCAATCTTGTTTGAACTGGAGAAGTAGTTGGTTGCAACTTCAATTTCTTCAATCGCGTACATTCTATATCTAACCACACTGTTTGCTAATTCAGTCATCGCTTTCTGCTTCTCTTCCGACTCTTGCTTGAACTTCAACTCTGCACGTTTTCTCTTCTCTGTCTCCAGTTCTGCTATCCGTTGTGCCTTTTGTGCTATTTCAAGTGCAGCCTTACACTTCTGCTTCTCCCTCTCTATGATCGCCAATGCAGCCTCACGAGAGTGTTTGGCCTCTTCTATCCTAGTCGCCTCTTCTGTTCTCCACTGGATTAAGTCTCTTACCTTTTCTTTGGCAGTTTCAGCTTCTTGGCAAGCTGCACTGTACCTCTCTGTGGTCTGCTTCAGCTCTAGTTTCATTCTTCTCAATTCCTCCTCTAACTCCTGGAACATAAATTCTTGCACTCATGAAAATACTAGAAAGAAGTGTCGTCCCGTGGATCATGAATAAGGTTTCGACTTACCGCTGCTACTGATGAGGTAGAACTCCTAGACGAATCCGACATTCTGTCCATAAGTTCATAGGAGATGTCAGACTGGAAACTCTGCATGTCAGAACGTTCACTCGATACAGATGAAAAGTCAGGCAGACTTTCCAGAGTTCGGCCCCGGAGATTCACACGGTTAGCAGATTGTTGGAAGGGCGTCATCTTGCCGCCTGGCAGCCGTCTTAGTGGAGTCATGCGCCCAGAATCAAAGTCGCCGGTCCCTACATTATCCCCTGAGTTGCTGCTGTTAAAGGAAGCAGTCTCAAAGCTAACGTTTTCTGTTCCCATCGGTGAACGGCTCTTACTCCCTGGCCGTTTTCCCCATGGAAGCATGGGAAGCGAATCATTGCTGCTCACTGAGTGTGGAGGTGAAGTACTCTTGCTGCTTTCTGGCGATCCTCTCTGCCCGTCCGAGACTGATCTGTCGGAGGCCGTTCTCCAGCTCCCCTGTCTAAAATCAGACACCGAAAATCAAGAAACCTAAGCATTTTAGGCTCATGACATTAGGAGGAAAATTCTTGTCCAAATCAAATTTGGTCAAACCAAACTAATCACAGAGCAAGTATATCACACTTGTTATGAGATTTGTCACTTTTCCTGAATTATACACCAATCACATGACAAGTATATTGTACTTGTCATTTAATTAGTTCAATTCGACCGAACCAGGTTCTTGCAAGAGAACAAATCCCGTGATTGCTCAAGTTTTCTTATTTGGACAAGATTTTGTTCAGACATGAACTGTACACGTGTACGTACTCGACAGCATGTAAAACATGGTAAAATTACAATTGATTACTTACACAAGAACTTTTGGAGGGATATCGCAGGAGAATGAAGTATTCTGGGGCATGGAAGTGGTTGGAGTGATGGGAAAGGGAGATTCCTTGGCACATTTAATCTTGAGTGCTTTTCCCTTAGATACGCAAAATACTGAACAAAAATCAGGTGCATATCTCCCTACAGAGGTAGGAATATCTGTATTCTTAAATGCCCTGAAACAAAAATCAATCATAAAGAAAAACATAGGTAAATATAAGGTTTAGACTCTGTGACATTTAAGGTTTATATTTCCATTAATTAAAATAGAAGTAATGGTAAGTCTGTACTATCATTTCATATCCAACAGCATATAAGCCCAAAAATTTTAATGAGACTTGCTAGAAATATGTACTGCGACGTATGTGTATGTGTAAATATATACCTCGCTATAGCGCCTCGGCTTGAAGCCCCGAGGACAATGGTATTGATGCAGTTAGCACTTATAAACTCACACAAAGCGGTTGCGACGTCTGTGGCATGCAGAATCACTTCCTTTGCACGAATCTAAAATCATGAAAATAAATAAATTTTTCCTTTTCCTTTTCCTTTTTAATCTAAAAAATCCCTTAAAATTAGTGATCAGTTCTTATTTCTGTACATGCTAATTGTGATGGAGAACTATTTAGTGTATGTATGTGATTGTATAAAGTAATGAAAACTGTTATAACATTTACCCCTTTACGAGCACAAAATCCACGATAAGGAAGGAACAACTGTTGCAGTTCAACTTGAGTTAGAGCTCGTGTCTCGCTATCTTCTGCACCAACAACAACAAATAACAAATAGTAAAAAAATAAAAATAAAAATACACAAATATATATATATATTATAAAACATATACGTAATTTTTTTTAAAAAAAAAAGAAACTGATCGTCTTGTCATATCTGAATATGTCACATAACACAAAATGAATACAGTAATTGTACGTATAACATTGGTAGAAATACATCGTATAAAGATAGAACAAGAATACCCTACGCGGACGCAAATTTTGTTGGGTGCAAACATATACGAGGATGATTTGCCGGTTGGTCATCCTGAAATTCTCGACGGCCCACCTGACGGCGAACTGGCTGTTCTTGTCTCTATCGACGGCCACGACCGTCGAAGGTGTGCCTTCCTCCGACAAATTTTCCAGCTCGCAATTCGCCATTTCCACGCTGTGGTCGTGGTCGTCGTCGTCGTCGTCGTCCTCGTGGTGGTGGCTGATTAATCAGCGCTGCAGGGGTAGCTCCGCCATGCAATGCATGCAAGGACGTGGAGCTCCACCCCCGGAGGATTAGTGTAATTGACGAAATTTGTGAAGTTGTGTGTGATTAGTGTAATTGATCAGTTTATCTTCGTTGGTGTGCGTTTTTTGGGCAATATTTTGGGGGTTCAATTCTAGAGGACCCTATTGCATGCCCCACAAATTTAGTCACTCATTTTTTCATATATATATATTATAGATTTTAATTATCACAAATTAAGAAGTTTCAAGAAAATGTTATAATTTTAGTATTTTAAGTTTATTCATCTCTTTCTCTAATTATTTAAAATGAATACATGATTTTCTATTTATAGACCACCAAAATATCGTTGCCAACCATACCATTAAAAGTATAAATTAATTACAAACATAATGTGAGGAATTAATATTAAGAGGAGGTATGCATTCATAATAATTTTACGCATCTCCCTTGAGTGTACCCCTCTTATTGTACACATATACCTCATTAAAATCTTGTTTCAAAAAACTAATAGGACAAAAATCAAAATTAGGACAAAGAGTTTAGACTGTACGGTTGTATAATCTCCTTCTTAGACAGATATCTTTCGAACATCGTCTATCAATATTATGCACGATTTGTTCGACATTTCTGTTGTTAATGACTTCGTAAATAAACGTCGTGAATCCTAACTTGATTGAATCTATTTAAATCTGTTTAACATTTACTTTGCCTTTCACTTGAAACTCATGAGCGGAGAAAATTTTTGATGCTATGTGTTTGTAACTGTTGTAAGCATGCACAAATTATTGTCAATTATATATGGACATGTGCAATATATTTTTCCATCGATTTAATATTTTTATAAAATAAAATACTAATTGATGGATAAAATCTAAGATCGTCATGTATGAATTGAAGTATCAAGACAATTTAAATCTTGTTTTGCCAACAAAAAAAGCAAATATCAATGATTTGATAATTTTATATCACATCTTGTGATAAAGGAAATAAATCATAAAAAGGCCAATCATATCGCGCAATATCATAAAGTAAATATAGCAAAGTCTTCCACCCTATAATTATAAACGTTATCAAGAAGAATACATACCTACGAGTATTATGGGAAATACTAATTAAGTAGAGGTAACATTCATACATAAATATATGTATTAGTTATAACAAAGATAAGTGTTTCAATTGTCATGATCATCCTCTTCCATGTTCATATATAATTAATAATTTAAATATTTGGCTACACTACTGATGCGGATGTGGTTTTAACTAAGGATTAAATAAAAAATTATCTCGACACAATGATAATACTATGCCTCGACTTTCTGTTTAATGAGATAATTTTTTAAAAATATGGAATGTCAAATCAATGAATAGTAGTCCCTTTTAAAATATTATTTTTTTGATATTTATAGTGGGGTAAGTAACGTTACGGTGTATTTTAAGTGAAAAAATTACAAATATACCCTTAGTAATCATTTGATATTACCAATATATCTATCAACTACTAAAAATGAGAAATTTAGCAACAAAATAATCAAGCAATGATTTTACATTGTGATATTTTTATGTATTAAATGACAATAATTTTGATTTTTCCACAATATTGAATCTCATAATTTTAATAGTGCTAGTTATTTTGTAAAAATTGTCACTAGCTAATATTAGTGATAAAAAATTGTATATAAAGTTACTATTAAAAGAATAAGTGGTACATATATAGTAACAATTTAAAAATAATAAATAATTATTATCACTATATATATATATATTGTCACTGTGTGTCAAAAATAATTTATAGTGATTAATTTTATAAAATTTCTTGTCATTAATAATTAGACGATGATAAAATTAAATTAATGTCACTTATAATATACTTTTAGTGACATATTTTAAAATTATTACTTAATATTTTATAACTAATATTACCTCATGTTGCTATGCTGATGGATACTTTAAATTTTTTGAATTTACGTGGATGAAAGTGTGTAAATGAACAATAATTATATGTATGCATATATATATTTATTTAAGTCAACTCATAATGGTTTGGTGGGGCATATATGACATATTATTAATATATTGATTGAGAGATGGATGTAGCAAGGGAAGTCACCATGTAATTATTGTTTCTCCTTCAAACATGATGATCAAATGCAGTGATGTCCCTATGTGATGCAAAATATTTTTTTGGTAAATTACATTTTGGTCCCTCTATTTTCTTGATAAAATTAGCATGATAGTCCTTTGAATCTTGAATTATAATTTGGTGTCTTGATTTACATTAATTATATGTGGACTAAAGTAATTATTTTATTTATAGGTCAAAGTAATTTGGGAAAATGAAGTCTATTTTTAAAAACCCTAGTGAACTATGAATCTATTTCAAATTATTGTCTAATTTTTTGGTAGAAATTATATTTATACATTAGGTTCAATATATACAAAAAGTAAAATTATGTATAATTTCAAAAAAGATTTAAAAATCTAGAGGCCAATATATATATATATATATATATATATATATATACACTTTATGAACAATTCTTTAAAACATTACAAAATCAGGCCCCCTGAATCCATCGTCGCTTTATATACACAACACGTTCACATAATAATAGTTAATTTCATGATACATACAATCTGGATTTTATACATATATACGTCTACACATAAAGTATAATATGAACTATTTCGATAAAAGATCCAAACTAGTGGTTTTTTTTTCAAGAAATAAATAAATGGAGTTTAGTAGCTAATTTTTGGTATATTTGTCCCAAGAAAATGGGGAAGAATTGTAATTAGTTGCAACAAAAAGGTTGGTGTGCCTAATCCACGTGATGAGAGGGCGAACATCTACACCATCCACAATTCTTATAATGTTTGCCAAACTCCATAATTGCTGCACTTTTGATGTAAATCATACACATACTTACATTAGGTTTTCACAAATATTTATTTTAAAATATTTTAATTTATTATAAGCATAGGTTATAGTAACTTTCGGAGAGTTAGGAACGACAACTTTTATTTAAATTAAAGGAAACTTGTTTAATTACACGGAGAAAGTCAAACAAATTCTTTCAATTGAATTTTTCGATTAATTATTTTTGAGTTTCCTAAATGTTCTTCCTATTTATTTTTCTCTTGAGATGTATTAATAGAATTTATATTTTAAAATGAACTATAAATTTGAAAGAAATTATATATACTATATTTGGGGACTAGTTTTATAATTTATATCTAAAAAAATTATTTATATTTTTTAAATATTTACCCCCAAAAATCTCAGGATGGAATCAAAATGAATTTAGAATTTGTTAGTAGAAATATATAAAAAAATATGGTCCATGTGCAGTGCATTATAACACACACATGACCCACTACCAATGCTTTGTTGTTAAAATGCTATTGGTACAAGTAACATCCACATTGTGTACATGATTGACTTGCCAAAGTTTCAATTGCAACATGTAGCACGGCACTATAAAGTTTGTACTTAAAGCCAAATAACCCAATCCCATTGGACCACCTAACAATTTCACCCCCCCCCCCCCCCCCCCCCCCCCCACCCCACTCGAAAGAGTTTATCCAAACACCCCCTTCCCCCCACCCCACCCCACCCACCCCACCTCACCTCACCTCAATAACAAAGATAAAATAAACCATACATATATCATCCAAATACTCCCCCCCCCCCCCCCCCCCCCCCTTAAAATTTTGATTTATGTAAGTATAAAAATGATAGATGCAAACTGGGAATCATAAAAGGAAATTTTTTTTTTTTTTTTGCAAGAAATCATGTAAATTATGTGATAACTATGTATGCTTATCATGACCTTATTACAAGTTCTTGCAAAACAAGTACTTGGAAGAATGTGCATGTATGGAACTTCATCTTTTCCCATTTAAACCCAACCATACATGTAATGTAAGATGATTGTTGTCATTCAAGTTTCTCTTTAAGACTTGGTGGCCTCTCTCTTTCACACAAGGACACGTGGTCTTCTTGAACTCTGTCTCATGAAAAGTCCATGATTCCTTTTCAATTTGTAAGAACAATCCTAAGTCTGATTGTTTTCTTTTTTATTATTTAATACAAATTTCTTTTTGTAATTATTATTATTTTTTGGGGGTTGAGAAGCATTGATTGGAGTTAGATAATCGAATCTACACGTGTCCCATGAAGATGCAATACATTAGCAAAAAGCTTTTCCACAGACTTCTCTTTCTCTTGCAAGCTCTGAAACGAAAGGGGCGACAGAAAAAAAACAAAAAAACAAAAAAAAATCTTAATCTTGGGAGGTGGGCATTAATAATACTGAGAAAACTTTGAGCCCTTTTCAGTTCTTGGCTTGTTTGTGGTGTTTCAATCCAATTCTTGGTAAGAACCTTCAATTTTCTTCTCTTTGATCATCCAATTCCACTGTGAAAAATTGGTTCTTTGATGTTGTAAAAATAGAAAGTAATGATCTTTTCGCTGTGTAAGTGTTGGGGTTTGGTGTTGTATCAAGAGTTTGTTGTTGAGGAATGAATCTTGATTGGAAGTTGTTGGAGAAAAGGGGGATTTTTTTAGGGTAATTAAGAAACCCATATTTTCAAGAGGCTGAGAAGGGTTGCCTTAGATCCATGAAACCCATACTCCATGTGGCAAAAAAGTTAGCATCTATAAGGGTTTCCTTGTGAATCTTGGGGGGGTTGGTTTGCCCTTTTCTCCGAGGTTCTTTCAATGACTTTTCTCTTCTAACAGCAGTTATGGATAAGGGTTTGATTTTGTCCTTTTTCTCCATTGTCCCAAGTATATAAGGGTTGGTGGTGGGGTTGAGATTTGCTATTCTTGGGGTTAATTCTTTTCTAGAAGGGAAGAGTATGGGAAATATTTAGATACCATGTTTTAATGTTTATGTTTTCTATTTCTGGAAGTGTAAATCCTATATTTGACATCCAGATCTGATTCCCCCAAGATCCCTGTTTCATTTCCAGATGTTTTACTTTGACTGTTGAATCCAGTTTCTTGTATTTCTTGTTTTGCATCTTGTTCCACCTCTGTTTACTTCTTTCGTCAACTGCGCCGTGGTTGGGGTATTGTCTTTTAGTCGTTGAATTCGTACATTATCGATCCCTTTGTATGCATCGAAGAATCTCCTTTGATGTTTGTTGCTTGAAGGGAAAGAGTGACTGAACAAAAAGATCGACCTTCCGAGTCTGCATAGATTTACCAAGCTTTTGTCTTTCTTGCTTTAAAGAACAAGAATGATGGAAGAGATTTCTCCGGCAGTTGCAGTTACGCTTAGCTTAGCTAATCCTGTGTGTGAAAATTCTGGGATTTCAAACCACATGGAAATCGCTCGTCTCAAACTAGTGACAGAAACGGTGACGTTGCTGTCGGATCCAGCACTGATGCTGGATGATAATTCCGGTTATGGTTGGGATGCCGGTTATAGTTCTATAAGGCAAGTAACTAATGAAACCCCTTCTTCAGTGCTGGGGAGAAGCAAAGCTGATCTTCACATACTAAAGACAGCAGGGATCACTGGAAACGGTCCGTTAGTTCACGATGTTCAGGAAAACGAAGAAGATGGGATTCTCTCGGTTGCAGAAGACCCTAGCTTGATAAGTAGCTTGGGTTTACTACCCTTAGATCCTACTTCAGATATAAGCGTGCCTCTAGATGCTGCTTCGGAGATCAGCGTGCCAATAGCTGTTGAAATTGAGGGCACTGAGAACGGCCAAATAGTCGCGAAGGTCATCAGTGTGGAGGAAAGAAGCGTGCGACAGAGAGTGTCGGATGATGCCGTGGCAGTATCTAGTAAACTGAATGAAGAATGTTCCAATGGACCTACAATAAAAGCATCTGTAATTGCTGTTCAGTTGTCGAGCGAGAAGGAGCAGAGCAAAGGTGGTGTGAAGAGCGTGTATGAATTGGACTGCGTTCCACTTTGGGGTTCGGTCTCGATCTGTGGGAATAGGCCGGAGATGGAAGATGCTGTTATGGCCGCACCTCATTTCATGAGAATTCCTATTAAGATGTTTATTGGCGATCGAGGAATCGATGGGATAAATCAGACTTTAAGTCAACTGACTTCTCATTTTTTCGGGGTTTATGACGGTCATGGTGGATCTCAGGTACGCTGATCTCTGCTCATCAGGGGCTAATTCTGACTTGGGTTTTAGTTATTCTCGATTGTTAATTAGGTTGAAAATTTATGTATTTTTTGTTTCCTAAGTTGATCTTTATGTCTATTAGGATTTAGGAGTCATACATTTTTGACAATTAATTTATTTTCCACATGTTAACTCATTATTGCACCACTCCATTTTGTAGGTTGCAAATTACTGTCGGGATAGTGTCCATCTGGCTTTGGTGGAGGAGTTAAACAATTGTAACAATGATATGATGAACGGGACTGCCCTAGACACGAGGCAGGTGCAGTGGGAAAAGGTCTTCACCAGTTGCTTTGCAAAGGTTGACGAAGAAGTCGGGGGCAATGTGAGCACTGTTGAACCCATTGCCCCGGAAACGGTTGGATCGACTGCTGTGGTTGCAGTGGTTTCATCGTCCCACATAATAGTTGGCAATTGTGGAGATTCAAGGGCTGTCCTTTACCGTGGCAAAGAAGCAATCGCGTTGTCCATTGATCACAAAGTAAGCTGATCTTTATTACCTTCTCTTGCCCTTGCTCCATCGATCAGCTTCATAGCTCGTCTTAGCAAATAACCTCCTTATTTATATTTCTAATTGATTCTTTCAGCCAAACCGCGAGGATGAATATGCTAGAATTGAAGCATCTGGAGGCAAGGTCATACAATGGAATGGACCGTGTTTTCGGCGTTCTTGCAATGTCGAGGTCTATTGGTATGTCTATTCTATTCCCACTATGTCATGTCATTTACTATGTTCATGCACGTGTACAAATGCTACGTGTTGTGTTCTTAGCATTGATTTGTCAGTTGTCGTGTTTTCTTATCAATGCGTTCTACCTATTGTGGCTTCCCTGTGAGAAAGAAGTTATCTAGTCCCGTTGTGGTTATTCAACCTTACATTTCTCACTTGTCCGCATCTCAGGTGACAGATACTTGAAGCCATGGATCATCCCAGAACCAGAAGTCATGTTTGTGCCTCGAGCTAGAGAAGATGAGTGTCTTGTTCTTGCCAGCGATGGCTTGTGGGACGTCATGACAAACGAGGAAGTATGCGAAGTGGCTAGAAAACGGATTCTAATCTGGCACAAGAAGAATGGAACTAACCCGTTAGCAAACAGAGGCCAAGGTGTCGACCCGGCCGCTCAAGCGGCAGCCGAGTACCTCTCCAACCTTGCGATTCAGAGAGGGAGCAAGGATAATATATCCATAATTGTAGTGGACCTGAAAGCTCAGAGGAAGTTCAAGAGCAAGTCTTGAATACGCCCTGTTGACAACAACTACTGTTCTGATATAGTTTTATACAGGTATTAAGGAAGCACCTCATTATTACATAACTGGTCCATAAATTTTTCACATGGGCTTGAAGTGTGTATGAGGATTAGCTGTCCCATGATGTAATATATAAACAAATGAGGAATTACCTGTTGTACTAATTTTGGCTATGCACCATGGCAATTCAAAGCTATGTAAATTGGATATATGTTGTGTTATGGTAGAATAGGTGGTGGAATTTTAGATCATGTCACCGTGCATGCTGATGGGTGGATCGACGACACCCTCCCAACAAGGGTTGTCTGTCGTTGGATCATACATATACATGCAATGGCAACATTCAACTCTCCCGACAAGGGTTGTCAAATCGTTGGATCATACATGCAATGGCAACATTCGACTCTCCCGACAAGGGTTGTCAATCGTTGGATCATACATGCAATGGCAACATTTTCCTTAATGAGCTTGATAATAGCTTTGAATTTTCAGCAATACATACAGAGGATGTTTTACCTCAGCCTCAGGCCCTGCATTTTCAGAGTGCCTTTCGACCTAATATCCTTTATATGGGGGTGAATTCCATATTATCTATGTGATATTCAAAATATTTTTTTTAAAAATATCACACAACTCTTTATGTATTTTCTAAAAAGGTGGACGTTGTTTCCTGATGCATTTGACACGAGTCTTGAGAAGCAATAAAAAAATGCTCTTTTTGAATCAACAATTTAAATTTGTGGCTCAAATTTAATTACTTTTATAAAAAACAAATATATTATTTTATATATGAACAATTATATATTTTTTGAATATGTAGATATGTTTATATTTTTGTATGTATATGTATATATCTATATCTGGTTTTCTTCTCCTCTTCCCGTATCTCCACCGTCCTGCCACCTCTCGACGCAAGCCTACCACCTTTGAAAAACCCGTCCGAAGGTGAGCATTTTAACACCTCATCGCCAATCTTTTAGCCTTCGGCGAGTTATCTCCATTTTATCGTTCAAGAAATCTTAATTCGCGTCCCCATCTTCCAGCGCTTTTTTCTCCATCGTTCGCCGCACTTTGAGTCCCGATCGACCACCGTCTGGAAACCCAGCTTGAGGCGGTTATTCTGCACCATCACCCACCTTCAGTCTCCCGTCTTCCAGCGACTTCTCCTCCTTTTTCCGTCGAAAGTCATCGTTCAGCTTTTCTTTCAGAAGTAAATTGAATTACATTTATTATATTATATTTTAAAAATATGTATAATTTAAAATAAATATAAAATATATTATAATTAGAGTTTTAGAATTATATTAAAAAGTCAAGGGTAGTTTGGTCTTTGTAGTGGTGAAAATCTTACCCATGTGCATGTGAGGTGCACTTCTAAAGGGGAGGGGACAATTTGCTCATATTTAAAAAACATCAGAGATAAAATGATATTTTATTTTAAAAAGAACTTATTCCAACATTTTGGTTAATATTTACCCTTCATATATGGATGGATATATTTTGTGATTATTTCAAGAGTGTTTTTCTTTTATTCACATGCAACCACTGACTATATATACCAAATCTTGGTTCCTTCTGATATTATTTTGTGTGCCGTAAGTTGTAGAATCAAAAATCTTAAACACCTCCCTTTGAAACTGTTGCAGATCATATCCCGTCGGGGGAGGGGGAGTTTCTGTAACGTAATCCTGCAACGTAGTCCTAGTCTTTCCTCTGTCAACTTGCTTCATTTTCTCGTTGATTCATAGTACAGGCTTTGATTTGATTTTTACTTTAGTAGTTTTGATTATGGCATTCTGCACTGCCCCTTTTCATCTCTTTGCATCTCAATATAGATTCATGTGGATAAAGTTGCTGGATTATATATATGTGCAAATCAATGTTGGATGAGTACTTGGGCGCGACCGTGTCCGTGTATCAGCAGTACCAGAAAAGATTACCTTATTCCAAAAATGTTTTGGGGAGCATAAGATGGAGTGTTCTGATATGGCATTAGTGGAGGTATATATTACAGATCAGTGACAATTTAATTAGCTCGAGATCATGTTTGTGGTTCTTGGCGAGATAATTAATAGGCGATAAACCTCTGGTAAGTTGACCACATCGATCTAGGATCCAGATATATAACATAGGATTAACTACATAGACATCTTCCAAGACTTGGACATATTATAAGGAAAAACCGAAACACCCTACAATCATGGTTTTATATCATGTTTTCCTCAAAACTCCGCAGTTTTAAGGGGAAATTTTATGTAGAAAACATGACTACAGGGGTACAAATTAGATTTCAAGACAAAGGGTGGAAAGGAATCGGCTTATTCCAATCAAATACATAAAGTTGTAGTAGTACTTGAGAATTAAAACATCATGAGCTCAACAGGATTGACTATATATGTTGCATGGTGCCATGCACACAGGTCATGAGGGTCCTGGTTCATGCCTAGCAATGAGCAGGATGAGGGAGCTTGCACTTATCAGGAAGTTGGATGGCGAGGTTTGGGTCAATCCCAAGGGAAGGCAACAGCTTCGAGTTCTTGTAGGTGCAAAGGCAGCGAATATCAGCATGTGCTAAGGCCGAGCAGCATCTCCCAGATGGCGGTGGTGGATGAGGCAGCGTCACTGCTGGCTTGCAGGCCATCAGATCCTCTCCTGACATACCACAAACAGTTTGAGCATAGGTCACATGAATACTAATGTTGCCGATGATAATTGGCAGCAATATTGCCAGGATTGCTACCTTCTGAAACAGAGGTATCTGCATTTTTTTTCTTCCCTGCCTCTATTAAGTTTATGTTTCCATTAGTTGAGGGATTATTATGGTGCTTATATAGGAATCGTTGGCAGCACTGTGAGGCTTGTGAGATAATGTAGAAAGCTGATACATTGTAACTTCTGTCGTTATTTCTTTGAGTGTTGAAATTTGCGAGTCACAAGAGTGAATTCCTGTACGTTCACATTATTTGCAGTTTAGCTTTGGTGAATTGGTTGGAGTACGTAAGGTTGACTTCAGGTCTTCTATGACGATCTCAACCCTTAACCACATATATCTTTTTCATGGACGTCATGTCTCAAAGTCGAAAAAATTAAACATATATATATATATATATATAGGATAAATTATAACGAGCTCTCGTGAAATTTGTCATAATTATAAGTACTTTCTCATTATTTGAAGAATTACAAATACACTCCTGAAAACGGTTGTCTAACAAATATCCCCTATAATGGACTGTCATACGGCCAATAATTTTAGAAGGGTATTTGTAATTTTTCAAACGAACAATATTTTTGTAATTATAGCAGATTTTAGGGAGCCCATTGTAATTTACCGTGATGAAAATTCTTGTTGTTAGACTTGAAGAAAGAGAACAATTACATGTGAACTCTTAACATTTTAACTTTTAGATATCAATATTTGAGTAGCAGGCCAGCAAAATATTCTGTGTTTGGGCTCATATTTACTGTAAAACGGCACTTACAATAATGCCAGAAAAGAAAAAGGGAAATTAGTTGATCAAATGTTTGGAATTATAGGTTTAGTAGTGTCTGAGTTGGCTTGACTTTCAAGTCTTCCTAGGTGGGGATGGGTGATGGAGGCAGCAATCAACTAGAAAGGGTCATCAACTACAATAAATTCTGCAACCACATACACAGCTTAGAATGTTTAAGTCATTTAAATTGAATTGCTACCTTAATGCAAATTCCATGCACCTTCTTGGATCCAATAATTCAAAATATATGGAGCTTTATTTCAAACCATCCATCATTCTAACTGATGTGACTTGTGTCAAGAAATTTCAATTAGGGAAAAATGATCGTCCGCTTGATTGAGGGCAGATGGAGGACACAAGCAGCAATTCATATCAGGTGGCAAAATGACTTTCCAGTCATTGCATATGAATTTCTTTGTTCTTGATTACCCTCATTTTCACTTTAAAATGGAAATCTTATGTTGATAAGAGTAGTGTCAAAATTTCAGAGCAGGAAAGAGGTCAGATGGAACATCCACTACTTACTGGCTAGTAATAATGCCTTGTGATTATCTTTGTGCTGAGCCTTTATTTGCGAAATATGCTATGCCCGGATTATTTGTTTCCAGAAAATAATACGGGAAAATAGTTTTCGGTTAACTTTTATGTACGAAGATACCATTAATTACAATTGTATAGGTGTCACTAAATTCAGGCAAACAGAAAAAGTTAAATCTCACATGAATCAGAAGAAAGAAACCATCACAGAGAGCCTGGTTGAAAAGAAATGCAGCACACAGGAAGAGCTTTCTGGGAGAAGATGAAAAACTTAAATCCTATTGAGAAGAAGCAAAGAAGTTTGAGTAAGTCTGCTGAACTACTTGTGACACTACAACAAAAAAATACTGTACGCCACGGAGACCGAAATCCAGAAGTGCACATTCACAGGTTAACACTAAATTTAGCACTTGGACAAGAAAGGATCTAACTGAAACTAGAGTTTTTGGAAAGTACAGAGCTAGAGATTCACCACATTTTATGCTACGGGCGAGCTCTCTTGTTACTGCATGAGGGACACTTGTACTGCTTGATATGCTCAGCCCTAGCAGGAGTAATCTTGACACACTTTCCATGAAACCATTTCTCACATACGTCACAGCATATCCAGAATTCGTCCGATGCATAGTTCTCTCCACAGGCACCACACAAGGTCTCTCCATGCTCATCTTCTTCTTCCTCATCCAAACCCTCTTCATCATCCTTTGGTTGTGCCTTCGAATATTTTCCCTGAGTTTCAGGTGGCCGCTGTCACCAAAACGAGCACATTAGGATTACTACTGAGAAGGTGTTCAAGAAGATTGACAATACTGTATTGCCATGGAAATATTTCTGTTGGACTACATGACATCTAGACTGCCAGTCAACAACTGCTAGACAAAACAGCCTAAAAATTGCCGTCCCGCAAGCAACATGACAAAGGAAAATAGGGATCAATATGGGTAAGGAAGCAGTCAAGACCCAGTGAATAATAGTCAAATTTTGACTATCACTACTAAGTAGAAAATCATGTGAAAATAGACAAATGGAAAATGTAGCAGCAGAAATAAAGTAGCAAACTTAGAACCCTTTGCCTACCGATTTAGAGTTTGACTTGGACTTGTTGCTACTATGATTTGAGACTGAAGATTTCTCTTTCTTTGTTTCTTTGCAGCACCTGTAACAACTTCAAATACAGTGGGGAGATCATTGATCATGTTGAATAGCCGCTTCCTGCATCAAGAAGTGGCAAAAGTCATCATACAAGCACAACCTTTACCAAAGGTTTAAGCAAGCTACACGGCAAAGAGGTCAATATATCAGAAGAAAGAGCACAAGACAATATGCAACTGCATAGTTGGTTTCTATGAGCATCACATCCCAACCAACTTCCCCTACCATAACCAAAAACATGTTCATCCAAATTTAAGGTGGACCCAATTTCCTCCAGTGACCGAAGGTTTGCATAAACTAGCTTGCTATAACCATGCAGAGCCTCTATAACAAAGATAAAGATAACAACTACATATTAATACAGACTAGGGAAGGATTGGCATCACTTCTACGGCTTTTTGTGTAAAAATGTTCAATAATAACAATATGCTATAACACCACTCAGAAAGAATAAATAGCACTAGACCTACCTGTCAGCTTTATCAAATCCAAATCGAGCACCAAAAGAATGCAACAGCAAGCAGCCAGGCATCACTGTGGACAGCAACTAGAGATAGCCAATCTTTTCTTGCATCCCGTCCCTAGCAAAGTTGATGCCCAGAGCAGGCTCGGGACTTCAGGAGGTACTTCTTCAGCGGGCAAATTGACCTCCCATTGCTCACTAGGAAACCCATACAAGCACAAATTCTCCTTATCTGTAGTGCAAAGCATGAATAATTCAATACTACAAGATGGCTTCCTAAAACACAAAAGTCAGAAGCTTCAAGATACGGCACCAAAAAAGAAGTAATTGGATGAACGCAATAATTTACCCAGTACCGAGGTTCCACTGATAATAGTTTGCAATAACCAACATAATGCCTTGCCATTTCAAGGTACATTATAGTCGATAAGCTCAAAACCCGATTTGCAGACACACACAAGAAATCGAATTCCTTATGAAGGAACTATTTATTGAAGAATTTTACTCATTTAAGTAGCAGAGCCACCCAGATAACGTAATGAACGCACAAAAACAATATCCAGAAAATTACATGCATCCACTTAAAACTCACAAATCTCAACCAAGCCCAATCAACCTAAGTATACAGAAAAACACATTTCCGCTCAACGGATTCATGAAAAACAGAGCCATTCTTCCATAAAGACAAGCACATAAACAAATTAACAGCAGTAAAAGACAACGGAAAACTGAAAAGAGCTAAAAAAGAAAAGGGAATAATATAAAATATACAAAAACGCAAAACACGTACCAGGATCACACTGCTGGAAAAATTCCTCGACATCTGCAAAATAACACCCCGCATCAAAAAAAAAAAGTCCCAGAATTATGACACACGAAGAAAGCGTGAAAAAGGAACAAGAACCTGTGGTAAGGGCCTTGATAAGTCCAGCTCTTCGACCTTTAAAATCCCTAAAAACTTCCTCAACAGTACGAGGATTGTAGCCCGCCTCCATTCTCGAGCACAAGGTTGCAGCAAGGAGACAGAAAAAAGGGGGAAATTCAGAAGAAGTGTGTGTGAATTAAGAATGGAGAATTAAAATTAGAAAGGAGAGAAAAGAGAAAAGAGAAATGGGGAATGGGATGGGGCGGATTTGAATCTAATGAAGGCGGAGGGGTTTAACTATATTTGAGAGTGAGCTCAGGTGTCCGACTCCCACTCCCCCTCCCCTCCCCATTTTCTATTTTCCCTGAATTTCGAATTTAATTTTGGATTTTAACGGCTCTCACTGTTACTAATTATTTATGTATTAGATGAAGTAATCCTTTTTTTTTTCATTATAAATATATTGAGGGATTAAACAAAAATACACGGACACCCCTACCCCTGGCTTTTGCGAATTTATAACTAGACTTTTGAGAAATGTTAATTTAATATTTTTCAAAGAGTGTTTTATTTATGAAAATGGAGTATAATTTATATTTACAACTATAAAATCATTCTTTTTTTTTTTTTTTTCTCCATTCAGACGTGGCTTGAGAGATTAAAACAAAAAGAGACATTTAATTTGACTTTTATTTATAATATTATTCATAAACACAACGTTAGGGAAAAATAAAAAATAAATTAACTATTTGGAAAAATTGGAAATAATAATTTGGGATAATTACATTTACACCCCTCATCTATTGTCATTTTACACAAACCATCCTTATCTTTTCAAAAATTATAGAAATTACCCCTGATAGCCTTTAAAACCCAAAAATGCTCCTATTAACTTGATCAAACTTTAATTTAATTTTTCAATAATAAAATACCTCAAGGGTGTTTTGTAATTACCCCTCCACCTTTTAGTAATTACAAAACACACCTGAGGACATTTTATTATTAAAAAATTAAATTAAAATTTGAGCAAATCAACATTGGGCGTTTTGGGATTTTAAAGGCTATCAAGAGTGATTTCTATAATTTTTGAAAAAACAAGAGTGATTTATATAAAATAATAATAGATAAGGAGGTGTAAATGTAATTATCCCTAATAATTTCCTCACTTCCGGTGTGATTTTAATTATACAAAACAAGATAAAGTACTTAAAAATGCATTTACCATTGCATCAATACCCAATCATTCAAGAAAAAAATAATTACCATATTTTCCAAGGTAATTAGGGTCGCTCTACACGTTTACTCTCATCGGACCAAACAAAACCCCATCATTATTCCCTAATAACAGCATTTATCTATATTTAAAATGATTGTTTATGTACCATGATGATGATCCGTTCGTGCATGCATCATTAGACAGTGTCGTCTAACATGATATTTCGTCATCAGTCATCCACTACCTTATTCTAAGATTTCGTCGAAATTTGTAACTTGACACCAATATGATTATGATGTAAGATACTGTTGGTGTTTCTTTCTTATGCTTAAACATCAATTGCATTAAAAAATGAGATCATTGCCCACGCCAACAACGAGTTACTTAATCAAAGACACATAATATTAGTGTCAACCAACACGTAATAATGTTCCACTGGAAGCATAGGTTCATGCACCTAAGCTTAAAGAACCATGAACACCACAATAATGAAGCTATAAAATATAATCAGAAGAGAAAAGGCTGGTGGTTGATGATCCAAAATGAAGCTATAAAATGTAAACCGAACTATCTGTCATCCATCAAAGCTATCGGTTTCTGGAGAGAATGAGATGAGAGACATCTCCCGATTGAGATGGCAGTGGCGCAAAACTATGCAAGAGCTTGTTAACATGCACATGAAGATCGATGGAGCTACATTTTGCCCAAGAACTCAAACATCGCACTCCCAAACTAGCACACATAAAGTAAAACCAAATGGGAATCGGGGACCAGGGAGTTGATGGAGATGGGGTGTTTTATTTACAAACCAAAAATAAACTTAATTGATAAATCATAATAATCCATATCTTAAGCCAAAATAAAAAATATATATATATCCAAAAAAAAAAAAAAAAAATTTAGTACTCCATGTTAGAACATCAAGAGACTCCAGAATATGGTTAATGTCCCGACTTATATATTTATGTTACCACATCCTTAAAGAACAAATCTGGTTGGCGCAGAAGGTCTCAGAGCTGTTGCATTTTTCATCAGCTGCTGAGCTTCATCCTAAAATCATTTCCAAGTGGTCTTCTGTCAGAATTTTTTTTATTTTCCACGATCAGAGAACCATAGTTGCAGTTTGCCAGAATTGGTCAAAACTCCCTTCCCTTGAATGGCATTTCCTGCACAAATATATCAAGGAACAAAGAATACAACCAGAAAGTTATTAACCCGGTTGACCCACTGAGAAAGCAAATCAAGAAGGGATGAATCAGGAACTCTCTTTCAGAACATCAAAAACTGAGGATGTTTCATTGTATGGTGAAGTGGTTGATTTAGATGTTAGAATACTTACAAGCTCCTGAAGGCTCAAGCTACTAAAAACAGTACGGAGGTCGGGTCATTTTCTACCAACTAGATTCACTTTCATCATCTATAGGTACTTGGAAGTAAGTCATATAAGCGTCAGACAGGATTAAGATAGCAACAAAATTGAGGATTTCTTGATAGCGGGAGCTTCTTGGGGAGGGCCATTATGGAATAATCATATATCAAATGATACTCATTCGTTCTGCCTTATTTTGTTTTACCCTTCTCTTGTATGCTCTTTAACCTGCTTCTCATTTTTTCTATTACAGCGGCATGCTAACAACATAGCCAACCTCTCTACCACCATTTTCCCAATCTTCTTTCTGTTTTCTCCTTTAGATTTTCTTCCCTTTGTTTGTTTACCTGGAGCATCTCAGTATGGTCAATCGACACTGGCATGCAGGCACAACAGTTTACAAGTGCTTACTTTTGAGCCGGCATGCATGCAGGGACAATAGTCTCAGTATGATCAATTGACACTTGCATGCATGCAGGCACAACAGTCTACTTTTGAGCTTACAGGCCAGATAGAAGCAAAGGACTCCAAGTGCTTTTTCCATAATGATGCAACAATGATCCAGTTAATACTAGGAGCAATATTGTACAGAGAATAGAAGAACAGAACAGCACAATAACATAAGATGTAATTATCTTACCGCAGGATATGCTGGCATGTATAGAACTGGCCTAGGCTGTCCCATCATCACCTGCTGCCCATACTGCATTGGTATCCAGTTAGACACCCATAGTACAACAAAAACAGTCAGAATATTATGGGTAGAGCCAGACTACAGAACACAACAAACCTGCGGCCCATTTGGATGATAATATGGTTGTGGCATTGGTGCAGCCTGTGGATTGAATATAACAGGTTGCTGTGCGGCAAACGAAGGTCCAATCTGTAAAATAAATGATTAGGTACCAAAAAAATAAAGCCAGTTTGAGAATAGTAAATGCAACAAATAATCACTATAGTGATATTTATTAGGATGCGATGGATTTATGAATCCTTAGTTCTCATTCTGTTACCATTTATAAAGGTCTGTTAATAAGTTTTTTCTACAAAGAGGGAACCAGCAATGTTTTCAAGTACTGATTTAAGAATGAAAGTAGAATCTATAAATATTACATCATATACCACCATTTGGTTTCTATAAATGCAAGGAATTAAAAATCGTATTATTCACAGTGAACAAAGGCCACACTTCTGCACCAAATAAGAAGAATGAAAATCAGACAGCAACAGAAAACTTCATACTTACCCCAATACCAACGGGCATTCCAGGCATCTGCGGCAAAGATGCCATATTAGCAGGATAGTAGAAGGGACTATCAGCAACTGGGGAAGAAGGCCGCAAAGGTGTCTGAGATGGGATGAAACTCTTGGCGTTTGGGTTTAATCTAAATTCCTGCCAGACAATTCAAGTGCAGCAAGAGATTAGCATAATATACTATAGGCAGGTGGCAGAGATATGACACAATAATGAATAATCCATAAATTCATTGTTCATGCACGTAATTTGATTGATTAATAGGAGGTGGTGTGCATAACTGCCAAAGTCACTAATAAAAAGAAACTTTGGGTGTCTATCATCCCACCTTAGCATGAGGATTCAGAGTTGACTTCTCTGAGGACAATGAACTGACAGACGAACTCGACGATAACCCACGGCCAGCAGAAGTTGAAGTTGCACCTCCACGATCAGAAGTAGATGAAGCAGAACTACCGGGTCGTGCAACAGAACTTGCTGTCCCTTGAGTTTTGGGAGGTATTGCACCCTCTGATAGCTCACCAGAGGCACTTGCCTTCTCTGGACCTTTCAGTGATGCCTGTGATGGATCAAATGCTGTAGCATTTGCAGACAATGCAATCTTATCAGAGCTTGCTTTCTTTAATTTCAGCAATGAATCTGAATCTGTGAACAGAATAATATTAATGTTAAACTAAATGTATCCTAACAGATGAATAAAGTGGCACAAGGAAGATAGAGTCTATAGAACCCACAAATGCCAAAGAAAACGAATAAAAGTGATGCAGAACAGGCCCACCGTATTGAGCCAATCAAAGATTCAGAACACATACCAATAAATCTTAGGGATAATTACATTTACACACCTGACCTATGAGCTATGGTCTATTTACACAAACAAACTACACCTGCTTCTTGCATAGTTACAAAAACCACCCCTATCATATGAGTCACGAATAGTTTGGTGTAATGATGTTGTCGTTTTTGGGGGGTGTGCATGTAATTTTCCAAAAGAAAGGGTGGTTTGCGTAAGTAATGTAGTGGGGTATGTGTAATTATCCAAAAGGTAGGTTGAGTAAACACATCAGGGGGTCTAAATGTATTATCCATAAACTTTAAAGAACTCAAGACTCCTACAAGTCAGCTGCATAAGAACAAGGTGCTTGGTTTTCTTTTATTGCTTGTACACAATCCAATCAAAGGAAATTCATTCTAAATTTTATGCAAGCACCACTGTAGAAGAGGAGGATACCAGATATTAGGACAAGTTTTAGCAATAGAGAATGAGAACTTGTCAATAGGCTTGGCAAAATTTTTTTAGACAAGGAGCGAGCTTACAAACAAAGTTATCTTAACATTTCTAAAGAAAAGGAAGGCAACAGCCCAGGTCCATCAAGCAACTCTCAGCAAAAGCTCACTGAAGGACACACACAAAACTAAGCAGTCTTCACCACTTCCAAAACTCTGGCAAACCTCCTCTCAGAGGAAAAACAGACACAAAACTCTTCTTTATCAGCCCCCTCACTCCAATTAGAAAAGAGAATGAATAGTCACCTCTGAGATATTACTTTGATAAATCAAAAACTACTATCAGGAACAATTTTAGCCAGCATAAATAGGAAAAGTCACTCACCCTCAGCTTTTGATGCTCGACTCTGATCAAGCACCTGTAGGGAAAAGGAAATGTGTGAGGAAGTACTCACCATATTTTAACACTGAAACAGAAACCCAACTTCAGAGAAGTCAATAAACACTAACCAGTTGCTTATCTTTATCCTCCTTTGCACAACTACTTTCAGCATGACCAAGAAGTTGGTTCCCCTGAACCTGAATGAAAATAGCACCCCTTAGCCATTAGGAATTTCTTCAATACAAGATGTGGTAATTAAGCTGAAGGAAAATATCATCATCCAACAATTCATGTTTTCATTCAAGATAACACGAGTCTTCGTGTTAATTTATGCATTAAGTTGAACCAAACCACAATTATTAGATATCAGAAGAGAGTAAACAGACCTGGCTGCATCAACCGCAGCGAAATCTTTAGAAAGCCCTTCAGCTAACAGTTCTTGACCTTGATCCTCAGAACCTGAATGATACACATCCCTGCTCATAGCAGTCAGAGATTGCATTTCTTCCTGCAGCAAGAAAAGCAAATATTGAGGAAAACATAAGGTGAACGGTATCCAATAAAGGACGGTACAAAAATTAGTCCATTTAAATGACCCCTTGCAACAGAAGAAATGCAAATAAAAGAATACAGAAAAATTATGGACAATGGAGAAAGTCTCTCTGTTTCTACAACAGTGCAGTCTATAGTTTCAACAAAAGAGAAGCAGGCGAAGAGCGTGGGGTAAAAGATGAGGAAAACGAGGAAAGAAAATACTGTAGAGAATTTCAGCCAAACATGCATGTTAAACCCGCCACCCCTCCCCCCCCCACACCACCAAAAAAAAATAAAATTGAGGGATTAGTCACAGGTTGTTGCACTTCTTTTGCCCAATGGACCATGCAAATTGCATTGTACTCCTTGAACAATCTAACGCATTCATTAAAAAAGATCGGGGAAGTAAATTAAAAAACAGTACACCTCCAATCTTGGTACAAGAATGAAGAAAAGCTATTTCCTGTAGTTTAAGTACCAGTGATGAAGATCTTGACGACACGCGAGTGCCATCACTAGCTTTCCCACTATGCATGTCCATCAGAGGTTTGCCAATAACAGAACTGGAGACACCTCCAAATGTTTCATCATTTCGTGCATCCAATAGTATGTCCTCAATCTCATCAAATCCACTGTCATCAACTCCCCGGTAAACAGACGAAAATCGCGTTTCTTCATCAATTTCAAGATTTCCATCTAGCTGAATACCTCTCTCCTACGGAAACAATATGATGGGGATGAAGGAAAGCGGAAACTAAAAGGTTAAGAGAAAGCAAAAAAATAGTTAGTCAAGTCCTAACCTCTGCTAGATGAAGATCATGGGTTTCTTCACCCTCAATCTCTCTTGCTAGCCGTGAAGCCTCTCTTTCCAATTCTCGCATCTGAGGGCCTCTCTCAAGCTTTGTTGTGTAAAGTTCCTCATTGAAGGTGCTCTTGACTCCAAATAAAGTTGCATTTGCTTCAAACTGATCCCAGCCTCTGATACACCAATAAGAAGCATTGCATCAGTCAAACATCAGAAGCAGCACATAAATGTGGATTTTCACAATCACCTCTTGGAACCTTGCCATGAAAGATATGATGCTTTAACAGATAAACAGCAAAATAATAACTTAATCCACGGTTCTAAAAGGACATCATACCGACCAAAACATGGTTACTTTAAAATTACAAATAAAGGCAGTAAAAAGAAATGCAATTTATAAGAGCTCAGCCAAATAGAAATTTCAGGTGTTGTCTAACTGGTCATGTATAATAAGAAACATTATCCAAAATTTCAGAAAAGAAATGTGATTCCCAAACCTATTCCAAGGGCCATCAAAGATATTCTCCAGTTCAGGATAGGCAGGATCATTTTCATCAGGGACCCAACGCTCCAGTTCTCTCCCCACCTCCACATGCCGGGACTGTGATATGCAGGAATCAGTCAAAAGCTCTTGCTGCTTTTCATGCTGGAGCTCATTTGTTAAGCCATCCTTTGTTACAGGCAGACCCTATTCCAGTGCAACCATAAAGCTGGTTCACTTCATAACTTCCAGTAACAGATATATATCATCAAATTAGAACTAAGAAACTACTGCTTGGTAAAGCCCTAACAAAATACTGCTACAAAACCATCTAGCAACAGTATTTTGCATTATTGTTGATTTAGCAGTGGAAACCTGGAATCAGTAATACAAGTTACAAACAGGACAGGAGACACAATATAACCTTTGCTATCACTTGTACAAGATCCTTAGCTGGTATGATCAGAGTCCGAGCAGGAGGCTTGCTTGGAATATCTGAAATATTTTTCTGTCCTCGAGAGCGATCTTTAATTAAGTGAGCCATTTTAAGAACAATTCCTGCACCATAAGAATGTATTTGTCAAAGAAATTGCAATCTTATTCTCCATGCATAGTTCAAAATTAGGCTTCATTAAGCAAGTCCTCTTATCATTAAACTAGTGGAACTATATTTTGACATACCAAAATCCTCTGCATTTGTCGCGTGAAATATTCCAGAAAATATAGATCCATCCAGCACTTGGACTTCCACTTGGTCCAATGAGGCATGTAGTTAAATATATTAGTCGATCCCGTGATGGTGATTCAAGTCCCCTCCTTTACCTATAATTACTTGAATTAGAATAAAGGAAGTTATTAGATTTATAGACTGAATAGAAGAAGAACTCTTACCAAAACTAGTCCTGCCAGAATTTGTTTTTCCAGTCTGAAATTTATTATCAAACCTAGTTGCAGCATCTCTCTCAACTTTACGGCGGCCATATCCATTAGAAGAAGATCTAGGCTGCACGACTTGCTGCATATTCATCTTGAAAGGATGAGTTCAAGTCTATGCAGATTACCTAGGCCCTGGTTCAGAAAATGACTAGAAATGTGACAAACGGTTTCACAAAAAAGTCTCTGACAAAGTTATAGGTAAAGATCAATTGCAAAGAGAATGATGTAAAACTGAATGTCTGATGTCAGCCCACAATTTAGTACAAGAAATCTTATCATGTTAACACTTAATACAAAAGATAACAATGAGATATCAGCAGTTGTCCAGCCATAAAATCAGATGCCTGAGAACAAATGGAATCCACTGTCTCTATCCTCGCGTGCTTTAGTTTGTAGGAAGGTAGATTTAGATGATGGTTTTTGGTATCTTTGCAATGTTGATAACCCATGGAAAAGTTGTAAGTACATCATCAATTTACTGCACCAAGGAACAGAAACCTGTGTATTTACTTTTGGGGTTGGAGATCGGAGAATTTTTCACAAGGCCCAAAACTCAATCAACTCTAGCCATGGAAAAAGGGATGATATATCACAGCACATCTATAAAATTGTCCAAAGGTTACAACCCAAAATATCAGTGACGCGACTTCACTTTAAAACACACACAATTATGTTAAGACCAACCAAGATAGTATAATGTCAGAAGTAAATCCCAAGTGCTTCCTCACGCAATTAGTATTACAAGGGACAGCAATTCCTATCGACCTGCTGCCGATGGTGTTTCAAGATGTCAAGGTGCAAGGTAATTCCTTATCAATATTTACATTTGTTTAGACCATACTTCAGGGCAATGCTTCTACATAATAACCTGTGCATTAATGAAAATGGCCCATATTTCCTAGGGATCCATCACCCATTTAGGAAGTTATAAGTGTGGTGAACATGATTATCCAGCATCTTGTTCAGTTAGATCTAACCAAAAATAGCAGAAGTAATTCCTAGACCAAAATTGGGCTCAGAATTCAGAGAAACTGCCAAAGCCTATCGCCATAAACATAATGTACTCAATGCCAAAGCCACAAAAAACGCATGAAACACGTACTTTAAATCTAATAAGCAATGGATGCCATTTCTTGTAGCGACCAACTAAAGCCAAACTGAGTTTTTTCTGTCAAATGATAACAAGGAACTGTTCCTAGGTAATAATCCATCATACTGGGCAATCCTAAAATACACGCAAGAATGACAAACATATCAAGTAGACTGTCTTTGATACAAGTATCAGACAACATTAGATCCCTCGGAAAGCTGGCATAAGATTGCATTTATATGAAAATGCAATTCTATGAAAATGTCCTATGTGATTTAGCACTCAAAACTCTCCAGAATGTAATCCAATCATATTCATTAATCAAATTTAGGAGTTCAACCGTTCATGGCTGAAAAGTATCAGAACAAAAAGGAAGCATCAGGGCCACCTGCATCAACTTTTTAATGTCCAATAACTACCCATACTGCTGCACTTAGAGCAATATCCTTGCTACTTCAAGTCAATAAAAACATCTACAAGTAATTATTAACACCAAGCAAAACAGGAAAGAAGAATGAACAATTTCCAGGCCACCCTGAAGCCCAACCATCTATATAAGCAAAAAAAAAAAAAAAAATCAAAAGAACAGACAAACTACTCGAGTATTGCGCATAGCCCAAACACATATGAATGTCTTACACCCAATTTCATTTTTCTTGTATTCGATTATTGTATTTGTCCAAGAGTAACCAATAGTAAAAAAGAAAAAAGAACCCTAGAAATCGTCCCCGAAAACCCTATGATCCAACCATTAAATCAATACAAAAAAAACCTACAAATTGCATGCAGGAATGTGGAAAGATGCTCACGAGGGAAATAGGGGGAGCGAGAGAGGAGTCGATCCGGGAGAAGGGTTGGATCAGAGAGGAAACGGTGTCGTTCCGTGGTTTTTGGGGTTACCGCCACGCGAAAGCCGGACCCGAATCAGAAAAGAGCTAATGAAATAATGATCGGCGCTAATACGTGTGCTGCGTTTTATTCCGGACGTCATGACCCGAATACCCGACCCATTTATATTTGTGTTTGGCAAGGGAAAGCGATTCTGGAATACAACATGAGGTGGAAATAATTATTATTTTTTTAACCTTAAATTAGATATTTTATTTTAATTTAGATCTTTAAAAATTTTAAATGCATCAATCCAAAACTGAATATTACTTTTTTTATACTTGGCATTGAGCATGATTTTCCTCCTCAAATACACTTATCGATAAAATAAAATAAAATTCCGTCTCTTATTTTAAAATTTTATAGAGTTAATTATATTTAAACCTTCTTTAAAAATAAGAAAATATACTTTTCTTTTAAAAAAATCCAAAAGTACACTTACACCCCGTTTAAAAATTTATTGTTTACATCTGACCCCTTTTTATCAAAATTTGGATGAAAATATTGGCGTTCGCAAAATTTGAATTTTCATTCTCCCCCTAGATTTAACTTTTTAATATAATTATGTACTTATAATGTTAAACTCACTCCATATATATTATTATTATTTATCCATTATAAGTATACAAATGTAAACGAGAATGATAAATGAAGGGTAAAATTAAAAAAAAATGCTTACATCAGCATTTTCGTTCAAACATTGGCGGAAGAGGGTTAAGTATAAATGGAGACTTTTAGGAAGGAGCGTAAGCATAATTCTAGAAAATAAAAATAAAAAACAAAAAATAAAACTAAAGTGTAATTTTGCAATTGAGATGGGGGACATTTGTTAAAAAATTCAAAATTAAAAAATATTTATCTATATTTTGTGTTATTAATTTATTACATTCAATCATTGTCCGAATAAAGTAAACAAAATAGACTTGAGGCGTCGACAATATTTTTCTTAAAGTGTTAATTGTCCCATTATAAATTTGCTATCAAATCTATATGACAATTCACGTTTAGAATAATAAATTTTTTGAAGTCTACGAATAGCAATTTAGAAAACATACCTCAAGAACATACGTACAACTAAATTTATGTGAATACAAAATATTTTAGGAATGAATTACGCCAGCTGACACGGAATACTATGGGAATTTCGCATTTTTCTCGAAGTATTTGCTATGTTTAAATTAAAATTGTTTAGCAATGGTTGCAATGTTTCAAATTATGCAGTTATTAATTCAAAAAGGCTACATAACTTTTTAAAAGAAAGGTTTCAGTCGTATCTCTTCAGTTTTGCTGGAAATTCTAATTTTCAACTTCTAAAAATTTATAAAACTTAATTTCAAATTAAATAAATAAAATTACTTATTTCATTTGAAGCACATGCCAACTACATATATATGTATATTTATTTTTTGTATTCCCTTTATTTTATTTTTTAAAATTCTATTTTAAAATTGAAAGAAATGTATCTCATTATTAATCCTTTTTTATTTTTTTATTCTTTCAATATGAAAGATAAGATATATCCATATTTATATATTTGACTATATCAAAGTCTAGTTTTGAAGGTAATGTATCAGTCTAACTTCCATCTTTAGCTATTTAAAAAAAGCAAAAAATTATGTTAAAATCAAGTAGGTTGTATTTGTTATCTGACTATACTATGAATCAAGTTTTGAAGTAAAATTAGACTCGAGTTTTAAAAATGGTCCTCAATATTTAAGGTTACGCTGACATTTGTAGTAGTTTTTTTTTAACTAATAATCTATCAATATAATAGTGATGTAGGCAAGCGTTCCATATTGATTGCAAATGAAGAGTTTGAATGGTATATAAAGCCCAAGACCTTCTCTACCTAGCGAAATGCCTTTTCAGGACTAACTCGTAAGGTATCGTCTGTGGGAACGAGGTTATGTACCTCTTCCAAGTCCCTCGTCGGGGGGCGGGGGGGGGGGGGGGGTAATGATGTAGGCAAAATGTACATATTGGTTGTAGACAAGAAGTTTGAATGTCTCTTGTACTCTTCGTCTCCAATCAATACGGAACGTTATTCAAACTCCTTATTTGCAACTAATGTGGGACGTTTGTCTACATAAATATTGAAAGTATAAATATAATTGAATTACTATTGTTAAGCCTATCACGTTTATCCTCACAAAAAATTGTCATTTTATTGTGGTTGCATCTGATCAACCTTTTTATCATTAAAAAAGGTAATGCATTACAATTTAGTGGTGATTATTTCATCAAAATAATCACAACCATCCTTGAAATTACACAAATATGGAAGAATTAAACTATGAACTCTAATTTGAATAAACAATGCAATGTCGAAGAGCGAAGAGCTCCAGAAAGGAAGTTTCACTGCAATTAGCTACACAATGGATAAATTACAATCTGCTCCTTAAAAAATTTTCATAATTATAAATACTTTTTTATTAATTAAAAATTATAAATATTTTTTAGAATTATCGACCGTCTAGTAAATACTCTTGACAATGGGTTGTCACGAGGGGGTATTAATTGTTAGACGATTGTTGATACCAAAAGATTATTTATAATTTTTCAAATAACGAGAAGGTAATTATAATTATGACAAACTTTAGAAAAGTCTGTTATAGTTTGCCCACCATCCAAAATAAATAGGAGTCATCATCTAGCATATGCACTAGTTGCGCTAAGTTCACTCATGTTGTTTGTTAGAAGATCACCTTCATAACTTCACCTATCGACTCTAAACTTATAATTCTAACTTAATTTTCTCCGACCACTTGAAGATGTCTGAATATACATGATCACCCCCAAATCGTCTCGGTAGCACCTGTAGCAACCCTCATAATGTCCTCAATCAAAGCAAAATTTCCCATTATATCAACATGAGCACCGCTCTGTGTGCCGCGGACTTCAAGAAAATTAGACGGAGGAGCATGCTCGTATTCCCTTACATAATTTTTTATTCCTGAAGGATTAAATCTAGTTTTTCCACGCCAACCTTTTGCACTCATGAAGCCCGTACTTAAAACAGGCACAGTTTCATCCCATCCACTGTAAAGACACCATCTCTCAAGCACATATCTCCATCTTCTTCACTTGCCGACGTATCAATCTGAAAAGGAATATAGCATTCTGCATATGGACTCTGTCTATAGACATAAGCTCTTTCAGTTGGAATGCCAACTCCATACATTGAGAAGATCTCCATGTCAGTAGCATTTGGCAACCTGCAAAACAACGTTGTTCTCAAAAGCTATAGTAAGTAAATTATAATAGACTCTTTTAAAATTTACTATAATTACAAATATCCCTTTTTTATTTGAAAAATTACAAACAACCCCTCAAATCAACGACTATCTAACAAACCTACGATGAGAATCAAAGATAAAAGTTTAAACACTTACTTGGTTTCCAATGGATTTGACCAATATTTGTAATGAGCATACTTGGGATCATCCAAATTAGAAGCTATGCCATACGAAAAATGAGCACTACCACGTGCCATCATTTTTGGGGCAACATAATTTAGCAGATCCACAATATCTCCGGCAGTATATGCTTTATATTCAGCTACAGCATTAATGCCACTAAAACCCATGTCATGATACTCTGTCCACACATCACCACACCCATTGTTTGCAATATTGTTACCCTTTATAGAACCCTGTAGGTATAACCAGGACTTGACCCTATTAATACAATTCATATTAAATCACGATGAAATTTGCAATTTGCTATATATGAATGTTTTTTTTTTTTTTTATTGATTAATAATCATAAAAAAAGAAAGAAAGATTTACCCGAAAGTCAATTCTCTGAATTTGAGAAGAATGAGCTCTTGTTATATCTTTCCCAAAAGATATTATTCTTCCGTAATGGACATGATTTGTTTTTGATTTGGTATTTTGATCCTTAGTATGATCATCAATATCATCGAATGTACTAATTTTCTTTCTTGTATTAGGAACATAGCCTTCCTCAGGCGACCAATCAAGACCTCCCCAAATAGTGGTTCCGCCTTTTGGTATCATCGACATGGTTGAATCCCACGTCCTCGTCATCTTCATTATGTGTTGTAGAGTTTGAATCCGGAATAAATCCTTATCTAGAACACCCGGTGCTATGGCTCTGACGACAGCAACATCCTTTGCTTCTTCAGAAAAAAGCCCAGAAATAGCTTTCGGAACACCTAAAAGTGGCCCGGCAATGTTCATCACAGCTTTGATGTGCCTAGCACACCAATCCGGTCCACCACCTCCGCCCATCGGAGCCGGTGTCTCCACCCATTTCATAAAATGCAAGAAATATACAACACCCATCGAATGCGGAACGATCACCGCCTTATTGCCACCATTTGTGGAAACCATTAGTTCTATGTTACTTTTTATTCTACTCATTGTTTGGTCTCTTACCTGACATAAACTTACTATTATCAGAATTTAAAACATATATACATACATATATATATATATATATATATATATATCTTATTTAATAGACTTTAATTACATAAATATGAGAAATACCTACTTCTGTATTCTGAAATGAAAGTCTCCAATCATATGAAGCCATATACATGGTTTTCTCCTCATATCCAATTTGAGCAAGATTAGCAATTAGAACTGCCCAAACAAAATACCCTAGGGCAAAGTAGTCTGCAGCAACAAGACCTGTCACAGGTCTCACCCTTATGCCAATAGGATCCAAACCAGTTTCATTGTCCAATGACATATGCTCCATCCAACATAAAGGACTACAAAACAATCCATCCCAAGAAACCTTAAAATTTTCAATGAAAATTAACAAATAAAATTAACTAATTCAAATTAAAACTAAAAAAATAATATTGTTAAACTCGGACAAGACAGGCCAATCCAACTGATGTAACTGCAAACCGGAAGCTAGGTTGGCCGGCCAGTCACATCTTCAAAACGGGTAGCATTTTAACCCTGCACATGCCGGCTAGAACAAGTGGAACCGACAACTCGGTCCAACTGCGGACCGTTGGTTCTAATTCTTGACAAATTAATATTAAAATGAGCAAGACATAGATAGATGGTTACCTCTTATAGAGTTTTCCGAAAGTCCCTCCCCATAATCTCTTTCTAAATAACTTGTCTGCACATTGATGTCCCTCCCATAACTCCAATCCTCCGGTCACGATTCCAGGAACAAAAACCACAGGATGCTTAGCCCTCAACCCCTCTTTCTTCAACTTCAAGCCAGGGGGATCAGGCGGACGACCCCTTATCACCTCACTCATGTAGTCGGGAAAAGAAGAAGGTATCATATTGTACAAAAACAAAAACGTCCAACACATAACACATACACACCCAATCAACCAGCAGCAATTGTCCATGCAAGACCACTTGCTCATCATAATCATTCCTTTTTGGTTTTAATCGTTCATCAGGATCATGATCAATAATTCTTGTTGATTCATCTTCTTCTTGGATCTTCTCCTTCTTAGCACAGACATCTTGAAGTTGTTTTTTTCTTGAAGATATGAATGAGTAAAAGATAATGGTTGACCTGCATGTACCCTTTCAAGATCACCACGGCGGCACGGCGGCGGACGGAGGAGTGGCAAATTGCTTCTGAGAAATTAAGGACGGTGAAGAGCGATTATGGGCCCATGCATACAGGATGGAGTGTAATGAATGTCGTGTGATGTGGCTTGAATTTAGCAGTCGAATAACATTGTTAGCATTTATATATGCCTTTTTTAGTATATAACGGATGAAATGCCTTGTCTCGACCAATCATACTCACACACATGGACATATATGTACGTGTAGCGGAAATAGCACTTTTCGTCACCTGACTCTCAATTTTTGAACTTTTGGTTATGAAATTATCACTTTTGACTCTATAACTTTTGAAATATATCATTTTTTTTTGTTAGATATAAAAGATAAAAATTAAGTGACATAAGACAAGATAAAAAATGATTCGTGGTGGAAATTTTTTTAGTTTGATCGAATCAAACTAATTACTAAGCAAATGTATCATTCGTTATCCATTGGTAATCCAATTCAAAAAATTGGACAAGTTTACGACATCTGTCAATGATCGTCACTAAACTAACGGCTATTTCCCAATGCCTAGTACTGCACGTTGCACAATTTCGTGTTGCAAAGTTATTCGTTTTCAGGGGAACAAGAAAATGTGGTGGGAATAAGATCTGTTGTCGCAAATTTTGTTAGAAATATCGTCTAGACTGATTTTGTTCATTGGGTTTATTATGAAATTCAAGACAACTAAGATGTTAGTAGTTTAAGCATATCTAAACTAAATTTTTTTTTTTTTCTTTTTTTGTTTAAATTATTAAAAAAACATAGCATATCTAAACTAAATGGGTCACGTAATGTCACAGGCTAGGGTTGAGGATTGACTATTCTACAAAGAGAGAAAGACTGCAGAAAGCCCCCTTTCCCACATTACTTGGAATACTTAAAGCATACAATATTTATTTAACAAGTTTAAAAATAATAATTATAAAGGATAAATTGCATAATACCCCTGTGTTATAATGAAATAATGTCGAATCACCGTGTATTATTTTATAATCAAAAGATCCCCTGTATAATACTAAATACAACACGAAATTCTCTATTTCGTTAGAAACTGATTGGGGGTAACGCACACGCCCAAACTACGGGTGCGCTTCTTTTTTTATATTTTTTGTATTATTTTATGTTTTCAAAAAGCTATTTTGCCCAGTTTTTGACATAGAAGAGAAAATAATGTTTTGGGTTAAATGTGTTTTAATAAATTATACATAATTAATTAAATAATATTATTATTTAGTTTAAATATATTCTAATAAATTATATGTATATATAAAATATAATAATTAAATATATATACATAATTCAAATTTAAATAAGTATATGCAATGATGCATATAAATGGCTGGGGCTAATTTGAATAGCATCCATATTTCTGTTCTATTATATATAGATTTAACATCGCATTATTTATCAACTTTTTTTTTTTTTACTTTTACCTCATATCAATACATTAAAAAACATAATACCCAAATTTTAATATGGACACCTATACAAATTAGTCTTGTACATATTAAAAGTCAAAATTTATTATGGACTTTAATTTAGAATTCAATTTATTTTGAAATTTGAATTAATAATTTATTTCAAAATTTTAATATCAACACAAATAATAATAGATAAGAGAACCCAATCATGCATTACACAATTTATAAAATTAAATTAAATTAAATAATGAGCTCAAAATTAAATAAGATGGAGAAGACAATAATATGGTTGCAAGTCACAACCTGGATAAAAGTACAATAATCATATGTTAATAAATGCAAAAAAATTATTGATGTGGTGTTTATTTTGAAGTTTCCCCATAAGCGTAAATGCGCCTTTATTTCTGCTCACGCTTTGTTGGTGAGGGATGGTAACGTAGCAGGCTCAAAACCTCCAACCCTTGTCTTGTTCACTTTCATTTTCAACTCGTGCGTGTGCCACGTTCAAATTTCTGAAGATGTAATTATTATATTTTAATTAATTAAATAAAAAATATTATAAAAATAAAGGTTGTGAGTAGTTATTTAGAAAAAAAACGGTGAAGAAAAAATATGAAAGTTGAGAGAGAACAAAAAAATGGACATAAAAAAAAAAAAAACTGCTGAAATAATTATAAAAAATAAAAAAATGACAGACAAAAAAGAAAGATACCCCAATTAGGTACTCTCCGTTAATATAAAGCTATAGAATTTTGAAAAGAAAATATGATATTAATAATAAAATATTTAAATATTAAATTTGAAGTTATTACAAAAAATATATATTAAATGATAACAATTTTTATCTTGTTAATTTATAATTATTGTACAGATATTGTGTATAAAGTTGTCACGAAATACAATTAATGACATATCTATAACGAAAACACTAGGTCGTTATTGTACATGTGTCCTTAATTGTATATAATGACAACTTTATACGTATTCTTTGTCACTAATTGTTGTTAAGAATAATTTATTAAAAATAATCATAATTATTAAAATTATTAAATTTATTATTGTGACAAAATAAATATTTTGATCGCTAAGTATATAATTAATATTGTCACGTGATTTTTTTTTATCACTAATCGTTTTTTTTTTCTTTATAGTGAATGAAAACATATTTATTTATACGTGGTCTCCTTCGAAATATTTACTATCATTCCCATCTCAATCATTATTTTTTATATATTTACACATATATTATTAAAATTTTAAACTAATAATGTATATTTAGAAGATTTATATTTACTCCGGATCTATGATCTATTTATACAAATTATCTATTCCTTTCGAAAAGTTAAACATTACCATAAAAATGTCAATTTTATTAACACAAAGCACCAATATTTTCTGAAAAATTACACATATATCCCCCAAAACATTAATACCATCATACAAATTACCCTTGTTCTTTTGTTGTCATGGGTGGTTTTTGCAATTACACAAAAAATACGAGTAATCCGTATAAATAGATCATAATATAGGTGGTGTGAAATGTGAATGTCATTATTCCTTTTATTCCATAATAATTTAATATAATGTCACTGAAAAATCCAAATCAATAAAAAAATATAATTGTCAACGAGGTCTAACTCAGCTGACGAAGTTGAGACATCATGATTTTAGAGGTCATGGGTTCGAATTCGCCTTATGTATGGAATATTGTATCTATTGAATAGTAGGTGCGTTGTGTCCACTATTGAAGCAATAATAATTCAAATATATTTAAACAATGATGCGTTTGATTCAACGGCGCTAATTATAATGGATGGGTTTTTTTTTTTAAACTATTTAATTTCAATTATATTAATTACTGAAATTTTATAAGTTGTATAATTTTAATACGCGGAGACATTTTTCAAGAACTTTTTGGTTAAGAAAAATAAAATTATTACAGATATTTAATGTGTTGGAAAAGTGCGTAATTAAGGTGGCCATAAAAATACTATAAATTCCGGCAAACCATTCATAATGACACACTTTATTTTGACATGTCTTGATGGGAACAATTGTGCTTGCTTTTAGGGAGTCGGACGTCTTAGAGCAAGGTATAGGCCGGCGCACATACACCCGAAATCCAAACAAACGCATCATCCACCTTTTTTATTTATGGATAATATACTATTTATTATATTAATTAATATTTTTTAACTTAATAATTAATTTAATATATAAAACATTTAAATTAATGAATGCATTCAATCCACACAAATCAATAAAAAAAACTATCATAAAAATAGCCATATTCCCGATTTTGTGGGATCAAACATATAATTTTTTTAATTATGATGCATCAGCCTTGTCAATTGAACAAGACATCATCCATAGTGCACAATGCGCATTTGCTCCTATAAAAGAACGGGTTGTGAATTTTAATTCGAGAAGAGAATTGAAAAATTCAATTTTGATCCTTCTTTAATATATATATGTGTATATAAATATTGTGTCATTTATTTTGATAAATATTTTAGTTACTATCATTAATACATATGCACGAGTTTAACGAGTCACGATCCGTCTGAATATATATTTGCTTGAGTGACATCAGACATGCTGAGATGAACTTCTCATTTTATAGAGACGGAAATTTTATAACCAATAATGTCTTTAGTTCAATACTTATGATTGAGGTTTCGTGAATAAATTCGAGGTTATGAGTTCGAGGTTCATCAGACATGTGAGTATTTGTCTCGTTTAATATTAGTTTATAATATACTTATTATTTTGTCACACTTTATGCAAATATTTTTTTTTATAAATTATTTTTTTAATACGAGTTTTTTTATATTACTTAATTTATTAACATCAACATAATTCTTTAATCACGACTCTTATAAAAAAAGAAAAGAGTTAAAAATTGATAAAGATTTATTTGAGATATTTAGTCTTATTTTTGGGTGACCTATTTTGAGGGTCAAATAATATATATACGTTGGACGGGCTTAATTGGTTAATTACGGTATTTGTCAAATTTATAATGGTCTCTCTCTCTATTTAGTTGAAATTGTACCTCGATTAGACATAAAATGTGAAATCTATTTCGTAATTGGCCCCAGATCTTGTAATTTTAAAATTTAAATATAAATTTAATCGATTCACTAAAAGAATTCAGAGTGAATTAATCTTTTTGAACCTGCATTTTAATTATGAAGATTTGGAAGGGAAATTTATTGCAATTTAAAGAAAATATAGGAATATAGTCTGTAATTACATTAAATTTGAAGGGAAATTATTGTAATTAAAATAATAATAAAAACAAATAAGGTTTGATGGGTACTACAATTATTGAGAATATTGATAATTTGTAGGTGAGAAGTGATTTTCATTAGAGTTGTAGTGATTATAATTGAATTGATTTATTATTAAAATGAGATTAAAAGCAAGCAAAAAATCACACTTGACACTCCCCACTCCCCTCCTGCCATCTTCTAGACCCTACAAATCTCAACGGCTTCTCTGATCCGCTGATCCTATGTATTCAAGTACAATTACAGACATGGTTACTGTGTGTTGTGTTTGAGAATGGATGAGGAGATGGAGATGGAGATGGAGTTGAAGAGAGAGATAGTCAGAGAGAATGGCGAGAAAGAGTGTGCTTTTAGCTCACTCTTTTTCCAACTGACTTGAAGAGAGGGGATGGAATCAATAATCTTCTATGCTGATTTGTTTTCTTTTTCTGAATCCTTTCGAAACTATGCTATGTGAAGTTGTGCTTCCGCCATTGATGCCGCCTCCGTTGTTCTTGCTCTTCATCTGTTTTCTTTCACTTCTGTCGCCCGCTTCTCCCGGTGTGGACGGATTTTCCTGCTGACAAAATGCCCCACTTGATGAATGAACTGCTTCTTCCTCTGTTTTTTCTTATAATTTCGACTTTGTAAATTTGGGTGATCCTTCGATTTGGCTTTTATTTCTTTGTTTTAGCTATAGTATGTTGACTTGTATAGCTTGTTCGAAGGAGCTAAACGCCGCCGGATCTATTCGAGACCCGCCGGAAGATGGTGGAGACGCCGCTACTCCTTCCACCAAGCAAGCCATCAAATCCCTCACTGCCCAAGTAAATATATAGTAGCAGTGTTCATTCTCCTCTATATTCATCGTTTTTCTTTTGCTTTTGATTTTCTCGAATGCCGTTTGTGTTTCGCAAACATATCTATCCGTATCTGAAAGTTTTCTGGAACATAAATTTGAGTTATATTAATTTGCCGCATTATTTCTTGGTTTTTTTGTTTGTTTAGATCAAGGACATGGCAGTAAAGGCATCGGGTGCATACAAGAACTGCAAGCCTTGTTCGGGCTCGTCAGGCCACGACCGGAGCCGGGCCTATGTGGACTCGGATGCCGGTTCGGTGTCGGAGAGGTTCTACTGCTCGTACCAGAGGACGGGCATCTCAAATTCCAAGCCACGGCTTAGGGGAAAGGAACTGGAAGCCAAGCTGAAGGCCCTTTCGAGTGGCTCGGCCACCCCCGCTTCGGTTAGCAGTAGAAGTGAGTCTGTTTTGTTCATGGAGGAAGATGAGCCGAAAGAATGGGTTGCACAGGTTGAGCCGGGGGTGTTAATCACATTTGTTTCATTGCCACAGGGCGGAAATGATCTCAAGAGGATTCGGTTCAGGTAACAAAATCTTGGTTCGGTTATTATTCGCTTTGTCCTCAGTCGATTTTCTTAGTCTTTAGGAGTAATAGTATTAGTTTTCATTGTTTTAGCTCTATTTCAATTTGAATGCTTCTTTTGTTTGCCAAAAATCGTAGAAGATGTATTTAAGGAAAAAAAAATGGTTTTGGTTGAATAATTGTCTAGAATTCGAGACGTAAATTTTGCTGGCAGCTTAGGATTGACGTCTCAGCTGCATATTGTTCAATATCAGTTCATGATTTTGGATGGAGTTTACATGGTTGCGGATTTGGAAGCTAACTCTGTAGTCTGTACCAAACAAAAGTTTCTCTTGCAAAATCCCTTTTGATCTGAAATCTGAAAGCTATAATTTGTTTGTGAGTGGTGAAAAGTTTGCTGTAGCATGTTGATTTTGATGGGTTGTTTGTCTTGATTCATTGGGGGGATTTCAGTCTTTTTAATGGTACAGTAATGGGGTTGCATTGAATGGGGCATGTGAAGCCACTCTGTGTTGCACTAGCCCCCAAAATTATGAAGGTGGCCCCTCATAAAAAGTGGTGGGTCTTTGGGACAATTGGCTTCTTGACTGCTTGTTTGTAAAAGTCCCTTCAGCTTAGTCACTGTCCACATGAAACCACATCTCAGGTAATTGAAGATATTTTGGATGGGGATATGTGTTTAGTCAGTTATGGGAATTGAAAATAAAAATAAGAAACAATTTTAAGGTTGGAAAAGGAAAGAAATAAAGAAATGTCATTCAAAAAGGAAAGAAAAAAGAAATGCCATGGACAACCAAATTCTGGTGGTCCTAATTTTCATTTTTGGTGTTTTCCCCTTCCTCCTTAGTTTAATTACTAGCATTAATAACTAAGGATAGGTATTTTTCTTGGGACCTTGAATTCTGAGAGAGAATATCTGAAGACAGTGACTATATTTTAGCAGGGCCATAACTAGGAACCAATCCAAGAGGTTTATCTTTTTTTACTTGTGGTGTTGCTGTTTTCGTATGCTTTTTCCAATCTGGACCAGCAATTGTACAAAGCATATATATTCTTTCTTTTGCTTGTACCTGAGATGTTAATGCCAGATTGGAAAGATTTGATTGACAGCGAAATAAATCTCCATTCCTTCACATTTTTTCACTTGAATTCTATTTTATTACGTTCAGGTTATCTTGTTTGATCATTTTACCATCTGTTGACGATCCTGAATGAATTCACGGTACAATGCTTATGAAACCTCCAAAGTCAAAAAGTGACCAATTACTTAGTACTTCTTGTAGTTCTTCAGGGGTATACACAAATTTTCAATTTCAATGCGTTATGTCATAGTAAGGTACTGGTTAGTTAACAATTTTGATTATAGGCTTTGAGCTGCAACTATTTAGTTGATTGCCCCATTCCGCTTCGTTCCTTATCATGCTTTTCCTGCAAATTTAATAGCTGCTGTCTAGTCTAACAAGGGTGGAAGTTTTATCCCAATCAGCACCTTTTCTTATCCTTTTTTGCAACAAATATTCTTTTACTGGTATATCCCAGCTTTCAGTATCATTTACGAACGCCATTTGCATCTCATGAACTAGTGGAGGTCAACTATACACAAACTCATAACACATTGCCTTCCTAGTCCATGGCTTATTGATTTCAGAAGCTGGAAATCTTGCACCAATTTCCATTGGTTTTTCTTCCCTCCTTTGCTACAAAGAGAAAGCAATACACTATGAAACCTTAGTAAGAGTTAAATTTTCTGGTAGATTACAATTGTTGGTCCTGTAATTTGAGGGCCGTATTAATCAGCAGGTCTCCTGTGCCTTCGTTTGATACTGCTTCTCCCTGTTGTATGATCACATCAAGCAATTCTATGGAACTCTGATTTATAGTTTTCTCACACGCAGCAATCTGCTTCTGAACAGATTCTGGATAATTGTTTTAGATGATCTAATTTCTCACTTCTTATGGATGGTTTTACAGCCGAGAGATCTTTAACAAGTGGCAAGCTCAGCGGTGGTGGGCGGATAACTATGACAAAGTAATAGAATTATACAACGTCCAGAGGTTCAATCGTCATGCAGTGCCGCTACCAACTCCACCACGATCTGAAGATGAGGTAAACTAGGTCATGCTTATGGTGCCATGGATGATGGGTAGTCATGGATTTTAACTGCTTCAACCTGCCATTTTTTAAAATTTCTTCTTTAGTTTAATACTTGCAGTCTTTGGATGCTGGTGATCTAAATTGACTAGAGACCCGAACAAAGTTTTCTTGTGTGATGCACCGTGAAACTATTTTTCTGTGGGATTTGCAAATAGTTAACTAAGTGATCCTTTTCTCTTAGAACTCAAAACTTGAATCAGCTGAGGACAGCCCTCCTGTGACACCTCCATTGAGCAAGGAGCGCCTTCCTCGGAATTTCCATCGCCCAACTGGAGTTGGCTACTCATCATCAGACTCGCTTGAACATCGTCCAATGCAATCTCGTCACTACTATGACTCAGGTGGTCTTAATTCAACACCAAAACTCTCCAGCATCAGTGCTGCAAAAACTGAGACATCATCCATTGATGCTTCTGCCCGGTCAAGTTCTTCAAGGGAGATTGACCACTCTGGAGAGCTTTCAGTGAGCAATGCTAGTGATTTAGAAACTGAGTGGGTTGAGCAAGATGAGCCTGGAGTCTACATTACTGTCAGAGCATTGCCAGGGGGTGCTCGGGAGCTTAGAAGAGTGCGGTTCAGGTGAGTGATTCTTTCTAGTATTGTTGTTTTACTCATACTTGTATTGTATAGAACCTATTAGCTGCTCCGCATTTACTGGAGGCTCAGAACAACTTTTTAAACCACCAGAAGGCAACTTGAAACCATTGTTCGTTAACTCTTTCTGTCATTACCATCTTAAGAATTACTTGTGATGGCATTTCAATCTTGAAAGCAAGTCAGACATGGAGACTAGTGTTTCCCACTTTCATGTCAGTTTTCTTATTTCTGCGACTACGTATAACGGTGTAAGTGCTCTAAGCCCTCAGAGGAGGCCCTTCCAAGACTACAAAATCTACCCTGCCTCTTAAAATATGCATCTCTGTAGCCTTTTTTTGGGACGTACAACCTGCACTGTAATTTTGGTTCATTTTACTGTTCATTGAGTGAAAAGGAAAAAATGAAAAAAAGGCAAGTCAAGTCACACTAGAGCATGGTCTCTGAATTTGGTTCTTCTAACACTGAATTGTTTTTAGTAACACTCAGAATTTCTACCCATACAGTCTGTTTAAGTTTCCATAATTCGAGACACTATTTCTCGAGTCTGACTTGGAAATGATGAATGCAGCCGAGAAAGGTTTGGAGAAATGCAAGCAAGGTTGTGGTGGGAAGAGAACAGGGCAAGGATTCAACAACAGTACTTGTAATTTTGGCAACCTAAGTAGGGAAAAGACCTCCACCATTCTCTTGAATTCGTTTACAAGGAGCCTGCTATTAATGATCCATGCTGCTGCATTTTCTCAACATTTCTGTCTGAAAGTTTCACCCGCTAGTCAGTTAGGCTTGTCAGCTTCCCTGGTAATTTCTTACAATCTGCCTTTCTTTCCGTCACTATTAAATGTGAAGAATGCTGCCTTTTCCAATCAATGCATTAAGTTTTGTTGCAATATGTCTACTATATTTATCTCAATGCAGATATCTTAGTACTTGGGGTTGCTGGTATTCCTCCCACCATATACAAATTTCGAATGTTTTTGTTCATGTCTAGATACAATATATCAAAGTTCGCGGAAGTTTATAGACAGAACTTAACAAGGGTAGTCTCTGTTCACCACTTAAGAAACATTGCAAAGGAAAAGCAAAGGCTAAAAAGCCAATGGATAAGCTGGGGATAAGAAATGAGAACAGCGCTTTTGTCACTTTAGAACAAGAAACATGCAAGCCAACTGTTGGCCATTGGATCACACCCACCTGGTTCGGCTTTTGTTTCTATATTTAGACTCTTGTACTGTTCCCTTGATCGATCATCTCTTTACTTTATTGTTCTTCTCTCAAAAAGCCGTTGTTGGCGTGTGAACAGTACAACCGCCTTGCTGTTTAGGTTCCCTTTTGTCAGAGGACAAAAATAAAGAGGCTGTCTTTGATTGTAGTGCTGATTTGCATGGATCATTCTCTACTTGTGCACTTTGAACATGCATGCAGTTGAAGGTGGTCACAAAATTCCTTCTTGGGATTGCCGAAACCCCCACTATTTTCTGTGATTTTACATGATTCCCTTTGCCATTTGCCTTTCTATGTCTCTTTAACTCCAACTAAAGCTCTCTCTCTCTCTCTCTCTCTCTCTCTCTCTGGGTGTGTGTGAACTAAGAGGCTGATCTTGAAGGAGTTGATGATTGGTTAAGCTATGGTGGTTAGATGGATTTTCATTCCACACATAAATCTAAGTGAACCCAAAATCTCATAACTAATTGAAGCTACTTGTCTTGCACTTGGAGGAGCGATAGTTTCTACAGAGGTTTGAATTTTACAATGCTAAAAATTAGTGAGAAACAAAGACAAGCTAGACCAAAAATGACGTTTAAGAGTAGTCTATTTTATTAATAACATATATTTTAACCTTTAAGTATTTAAAACGTGTTTTCAATAAACTAAAAGATAACCCAAAACAGTTAGGAATATTTTTTTATTCTATTTTGGTTTTTGGCTAAAAAATGATATATTTCTTTTCAAGTAGAAGCTGAAAAAAGGTGTTTTTGTTTTTATTCCCCTTCCTCTATCTCCTGAAATTGGTCAACGGTCACTTTTGCTCCAGTTGATGTTAGAAAATAAAAATAAAATAAAAAAACAAAAAGGTGAATGAATAACATGATATGATTTGCAAATCATGTTTTGGGAATCACTTTTCTTAAATAATATTTTGACCCTTTATCATATGCCATGGGATTACACAAAATTTGTTAAGGGATAAGATGCAGAAAAATGTTTTCTTTCCTGGCTGTGGAAGAGAAAACCAAAATTTTCTTCTATGTCTCCAAACGTATATGAAGTTATATATATAAATAGTCCAAAACCATAGAGGTGACAAGCAGTTAAAATTGCTTGAAATCGCTCTGAACGGTTATGTCCTAGCTAAGAGCAGTTGCGGGAGGTTCTTTGAACGGTTATGTCAAAGTGTATCTTTTCAGGCCATGTGACTATGTTTAGGTTGTAATTTTAATTAATGGGACCACTCATTGACTGGACCACTCAATATCCTATGTATCTCTGAGCGGAACCCCAGCCAGGGGCACTACCCCTTGGACCCCGCTAGGGGCGTCACCCCTAGGACCCCACAAGGGGGCGCAACCCCCTTGACCCTCGCTCGATTTTGGACCCAACAAGTCTAAATTCTAAATAAGTATGCACTCTGTACCTCCTAATCTGTTTAGGATTTAACACGCTCAATTACACTAAATAGCTAACAGTTAAAAATTACTTGAATTGGGTGGCAGTGGGATAGATACCACACATATGAATGAATGAATGAATGAATTATTATTATTATTATTAATAAAAAGGTTGGAAAGGGACTAACCAAATTAAGCTTCGTGGCATTCGTTAGCCCACCTCATCATATATGTGCATATCATTATTCATCATTTTCAACCATGTTCTTCCCCGCCACTTTGTGGGACAAACCCCCCTCACTCTCACTCTAAATATGACACCCACCATCCTTTTCAAAATTACAAATATACTTATTGAGATTCAGAAGCAAAAACTTATATAAATACCTTTTAAAAAATATTACATTAACACACATCAGAGAATATATTTATAATTTTGTGAACGACGACATAAAAGATTAATATATTTGGGACATAATCTAAAAAATATCAATATAATTTATCTTTAAAGAAATTATTCTTTTCTTGATCACTAGGTATGTGTGTGTTTTGTATGCTATCATTCTTAGGCCGGCTTAGGTGGCAATCACATTGCATTACATTATTTCCCACCACATACATAAATATATACATTAGTGAATATTTAGTGTAATCTCATCACAACTCACTTTTTTCCCACATTTTTTTAACTTTTATTTCGTTCATGGATTCCATCAAATCAAACCCCCATTTTCATATATATATATATATATATAATATTATAATATATATATATATATAATATATATATGTATAATAATAATAATTATCCTTTCTTTTATATATGCATGCGTGCGCACACATATATACATACACGCTCACACATACATGTGTATATAATATACGTATCTATAATATATACATTAAACTAATTAATCACAAAGTACATATTAATTCATATACACCTAAATGGGTGTAGTCATTTCGTTTACATCACTACATCTTGTGCACGTGCATGCGCACTACTTCTCATTTATGAACTATTATTCTTTTTGGGAATATTTGTTTGGTAATTTCATTATAATTATCATTCATTCTATATATATTTGTATTATTATAATTATTTCCTTTACTTGAAATGCAAGATGATACTTACTAATAATAAACGATTAATTTCTCAATTCAATCTTGTCTTAATAGTAAAGTTGAGTCTCCGTCGACACTTTCGATTTAAAAAAATCTTAGATTTGAATTTCACTTATCGCTATTTTTTTTCTCTACTTTAACAATAATTTCTAATTAATTGTATCTTTATATATATATATATATATATGTATGAAATTATCAATATACGAAAAAAATTAAGATAAAATAATTATCACTATATACAAGAAATTATATATATATATATATATATATGTGTATGAAATTATCAATATACGAAAAAAATTAAGATGAAATAATTATCACTATATACAAGAAATTTGTATATATATATATATATATGCACATTAAACATAATTATTGTCACTAATTCTCTGTCATCTCGGAGTTTATGGATAATTATGTCTCTGATCATGTCGGTAAATCCTTACAAGGGATTCACACATAGGAGTCTTTTTGGATAAAAGAAGTATGATCTTTTTAACTTAAAGTTAGGTTAGAAATATTTTATACTGAGATATGTATCAATTATTTAACTCAATATATTCTATATATATCTCAGTATAAAGTATCTCTAATTTAACTCTACGTTTAAAAAGATTATACTTTTTTTTAATAAATAATATTCACATGTAATTAGCTTGATTTTATTATAAAATAATAATATTTTTGTAATTTATTCAATATATATAAGATTTTTTTGAAATATATAAATAATATGAATTTTATACATAATTATTTAAAAGACCTAACATCCAACACTGTCAACTAATTTGAAAGTTACATAGAATGATAGAATATCTCCATTGGAGAAAGGGATAAATACAGTTTCACATGATCTATACTTATAATCGGATTCATCAATGGTCCGCTACTTATATATGTTTGTTAATTACAATTATTCCCCTATAAAAAGAAAATTGAATTATTATAATTTTTTAATTAAAATAAATCTTGTTCCAAAAGTATAATTTTTATAATTAGTGAAGAAACTTATAGGAACTCTATAAGTTTATAGTCCTTATATTTTTTTATATGATTATAAAAAAAATATATATTTTTATATTTTTTGTTGTTATATATCTAGACACTTATATCTGTATAACTTCTTTATAAAATATTGCGAATGCTATTTTAAAATTAGATTAGCTTATATATATTATATATATATATATATATATAATATATATATGTGTTGTTGTAAAATATACAGAATTATAAATTTAAAATATTCAATAATTTTATGAGTAACGGTATTAATGCGAGCAAAAAAATGATACTCAAGTCTAGTTGGGGTAGATAGAAATGAAATAAAGTATTACAAAATAAAAGAGTGGAAATTGAATGAAATTTATAAGAATGTTATTCCTCGTTTTTCTATACAATAGAGAGATTGACATTTAAGTTCAACATGCAAAACTCTAAGTATGAAAGTAAAGTGTTCCTCTAAGTTAAAGTTATAACAAGAAAGTAAAAATTTATAGTACCAAGGTCAAAACATGTCTTCTCTCACTGGGGGCTCTCTATTTATAGACAATCATAAGCCGATTGGATAAAATCCAATTTCCCACAAATTTGATGGATAATTATCTCAAAATGGTTAGATAAAGTTAAATCTCAATTGGATTTGGTGGAGGCTATCTCCAAGCGGTTGGAGGATCAACGATCTTCGGAGATGGTTGAAAAGACAGTTTCTCCTAGTTGAGGTCCAAATTTTTAGGATTTAAAAGTTATTTTCGATTGGGGGTGTCATGTGACCCCACTGAGTGGTGGGTCCTTATCTGACTATATGAGGTACACCCTAAGAGATTCTATATGTAGTTACAACATAGGTCACTTGTGGATAATAGACACCATGTGATATGTGCTTTGACTATGATTGAAAGATTCCAAATTTTAAACTTTTTTGTGGGCCTGTTAAACTCTCTTGGATTTGAGCTGATTAAATTTCTTTGGCCAATTTCTTTCGTGGGAGCACCTCCTGCTGGATTCCTAGCGCTCTATTTGAATTGGGCTTCTTGGGGGTACCTTGGCTTTCTAAGGGCAATTTAATCTTGCATTCCTTTAAATTCTTACAAATTTTTTTTTCTTGGAATCATTTGAGTCTCTATAGACCATCCCGATCTTAGAAAAATCAACTAGTCATATAACTGAATGTAAAACACATAATTTTAAATAACATAAAGTTTTATTTTATAAAATTCTGCATGAGTCACGTAATATTTACACATATTTATGTATATTTTTAAATTGTCAATTAAAGTGATAATACATACATACACTCACACTACTGTGCGAGACGAACGTGTACAGACAATCAATTACATAGAATTGTCGACTGCAGCCGCAGCCAACCCTAATATAAAGCACAACCCCAGCGCACAAAACAACATGAAATCCCCTCTCTCTCTCTTACGGAGGCCGGAGGCGTGCTTTCTTGCTTTCATTACCGCCCTTCTCTGCCATAATCAGAAGCAGCTCCCCACACTAAATGAGTACTAATGTCTCTCACTCATGCCAAGAAAACATGCACAGCAACACATCCCCTGACTCTGACACCTACTCCATCATCATCATCATCATCTCTGTTCCTCCTGCTCTCTTGACCCTCTCAAACCAGACACTAAAGCTTTCCTAGTATCATTCCTTGTCTTCCCAAATCCCCCCACCCTGTTCTACTATAAGTACACACAACAATGGTGAATCATGATACAAGGTGTAGTACTGAACACCACCACCATCCTTCCCGCTTCAGCTCCACCTCCACCTCCACCTCCACCCAGCCCTCCTTCTCCTCCACCCTGCTTGATGCGATTTATCGCTCCATTGACAGGGGAGATCAAGAAGATATGGGATTTTGCAGGGAGCCCACGAGGAAGATTCGGCATGATGTTAACGTGCGCGCTGTGTTCGGAAGTGAGGAGGAAATGGCGAGCTTCCAGCGGGCTTGCATGGTCGACAAATGGATGGAGAAGAAGCTGACTGAAAAACTCGCCGTTGGGAGAAAATCGGCCGCTGATGTGCCGGTGAAGAAGTCGCGGAGAGATCGGGAGAATTTGAGCTCCAGCTCGTCGGATTCCAGCGCTGGCGGTTTCTTCTCCTCCTCGGAGGTGGAATCGTTCCCGATTCAGAGGCCGAAGCCGGTTCGCACTGGAGGGTCTGGGTTTGAAAAGGAGAAGTACGGGGAAAACCGTCGCGATTCCGAAGCTAATCGTCGAGATGGGCGAGGTTTTGGCGATCAATTAGAGGAGAAGGAGAAGCGGGAAGGCGGATTCCTGAAGAAGAAATCGCGAGCACTGAAAATCTACGGCGATTTGAAGAGAGTAAAGCAGCCGATTTCTCCCGGCGGCAAGCTGGCCGGATTTCTGAACTCTCTTTTCACGGCCGGGAACTTGAAGAAACCCAAAGTCCCCGCTGGCGGAGGCGATGATTCTCCGTCGACGCGGAAATCCACCAACGCATCGACGTGTTCATCGGCTTCCTCGTTCTCGCGGTCGTGCCTCAGCAAAGCGCCGTCGTGCAGGGGAAAATCCTCCGGCGGAGCTAAGAGGTCGGTGAGGTTTTTCCCGGTAAGCGTGATAGTCGACGAAGACTGCCAGCCATGTGGGCACAAATACTTACACCAAGAAAACGAAAACAACAACATTCATAGCATGAAAACCGCCATTAACGAAGACCTTATGCGCCATATACTGGAGAAGAATCGTCGAGCGGAGGATGCCGCCAGAGATTTTCTGATGAATTATCAGAACAAACGTGAATTAGAACTGCCATTTGATCATTTGAGGAAAACCCACGTCGAAAATCAAGGGTTTGATCAGGATTTCGATGAAGAAGACGATGATTTCGATGCAACAAGCGACGCAAGTTCAGATTTGTTTGAGTTGGATAATCTTTCGGCCATTGGAATGGAAAGGTATAGAGAAGAATTGCCGGTGTATGAAACTACCTACCTTGATACTAATCGTTTGATTTTGTAATAATTCAACAAAAACTAATCAAATAAATAAATAAAATTAGTGTGTATTTGTAATTTTTTCAAAAACTTATTGATTTGGGGTTTAGATAAATTTTTTAAATCTTTTCATTTTGCAATTATTTCTTAGTCATTGTAATGTTCTTATAGATAGTAAGATTATTGGGTGTCAATTTAAATGCAGAGAGTGTTGTCCTTGTTATATAACTAGAAGCACAAATTAAATAAGAAATCTACATCAATTATTTATTTTTTTAATTATTACAAATTAATATTGCATTCATGTATTCTGTATTTGATATATAATAAATATTATTGCATAAGTCACCAGAATTTTATACACATAGTACGGATAAATATAGTGTAATATAAGATAGGGTAAAATACACTTTGTCCCTTCAACTATTCTATATGTAACGATTATCTCCTTAAATTAATAAATGCAATACTTATCCCATACAATTAAATTTTTTAAACAATATTGTCCTTATATTATTATATATATATATATTTACTTTTTTTTTTATAGTAATTTTGCATTTTAAGTTTAATTAAAATTTTCTTAATTAAAAAAAATATTTTTTATCTATAATAAAATAAAATAAAATTAGTGAGTTAAATAGTTCAAATTTTAATTTTTTACAGCCTCAAAATTAACTGAAAAATGATTAGAATAAATACCCAAAAAAAAATATGAATTTTTTTTATTAATTTGATGATAAAATTAAGGTATTAACTAGTGATTCTTTTAGATAAAAATGAATAGTTACATATCGATTTTCTTAACATATTTTCTTTAAGAAATATGATAATATATATATATATATATATATATATATATATATATATATTCTAAAATTAATATTTAACTTTTGGTTAAACATATATATATTTGTCAATTTCTTTTAGAAGCATATATGAGCTGTTGGTTATATTATACCCATTGTGTATATATTAATTTATACTTTATTATTAATTTAAATTCTTTATTTATTAAAAATTTAATTAAAAAAATAATTTGGTGATGATTTAATGTGAAAAATACTAAAATATATTAAAAATAATATATTGTTCAAGGTATGAGAGACATTTTTGTCCAACCAAGGAGGTAAGTGTCACATTTATTAGTATAGGAGGGTAAATATTAATGACAAATAATTTAAGGGAGCAAGGTGTATTTTACCCTTTAAGATATTACATTATATATATATGTACTATTATTATTTAAATTAAGACCTCAGAATAACTACTTTAGTAGACAAAATGTAGATTTTCTATGATACCCTTATTTTACTATTTTTTCCCCTAACACAATTGTCTTAAGTAATTAATTAGTAGTATATATTAATATTTTATTCATACACATTTCAAAATTGATATATTTTATATATCAATATTAATTAATTATTATTATCTTACTCAATTAAAGAAATATAATAAATATTTAAATTATGCATACACATTGAGACTGCTATAATACTAGTTTATAATAAAATATTTGAATTGGCAAGATATTAACTAAAAAAAAGGGGGTTAATTTTGTAAAATCCCTCTTTCTATGATTTATCTGCAAAAAATCTCCTATGTTATTTTTATAGCAAAAGAATCGCCAATGATTAATTTACAGAATAAGGTAGACTCGCATTTCCATCCATCAACCTTATCAACATTAATTTTTTTTAGAAAATTATCCATTATACCCTTATATATTATGTAAAAATGATTGTATGATGATATTCATTAAAATTGTACCTCCAACTATTTTATTTTCATTGAATATGGGAAGAGGATATGTGAATTAAAAAAAATAAAAAAAAATAAAAGAAAGAAGAAGAAGGAGAATGATGAAACGTAGGGGAAAAAGTTAAAGGTAAAGATTGTGAATGTGAAAGTATGATGATGAGGTGAAATCAAAGCAAAGGCCAAATCTATCTCCCTCTCAACTCATCAATCCAATCAACCCTTTGCTCTTTCTTGAATTCATAAATTGTAGGGTCCTTTTTTTTTTTTTTTTTATAAATATTGTGTGGTACATTTTTAATTTCACCATAAATATCTGCCAAAGGAGTTGGCATTTTACAGTGAACCCATTGATTTATTGTACAATTAGTGGTGCCACCTATTCAAGTTCAATTAATTGCATTTATTTCTTTTCAAATTCAATAAATACAATATATAATATATATATATATATATATATAATTAGACTCTTCTTCTCTGAGATTTGATGTAATAATACGTAAATTCTCTATAGTTTGAGAAATCATTTACTACATTTGAAGTTTGCTTCTATTTAACGAATAAATTCTCCCATTAGTCAAAATTCATCAAATTTGCCGATATAATAAAAATCTAAATAAAAAATTGATATTTATCCCCAATTGACTTATGCTGATTTATTGTAGGTCAAATAATTTTTTTTTCGATTAAACTACCCTTACAACGGTGAAGGTATACGAGAGTAATTTGATCATAAAATATTTATATGACCTGCAATAAAACAATCATAAGTCAATTGGAGGTAAACATAGATTTTTTTTAATGTTATTGTCAATATCAGCAAATTCGATGAATTTTTACTGACAGAAGAAACTTATTTGTTAGGCAAAAAACAAATATCAGGGATGATAGATGTAATATTTCAAATCACATACAATTTACATGTGATTATACCAAATTTAAGGGGAGGGGAGTATAATTATCACAAAAAAATATTAAATTTAGAGACGATATACAATTATTATTTTATTTATCTTATTTTTTGAATGACTTGATTATAATTGTATTATGGATTTCAATAAGAATAAGTATATAAATGAACATGTCAATTATCAATTTTATTTATACGTGGATATTAGTTTATGTTAATAATAGTTGCTTGGTTATTGTAATATATTTACTGATTAAATTTATAAAATAATTTCAGGATTTTTATCTATCTTTTAGTGGTGGTAAAAGAAGGTCAAATAAGGAATTTTACTTAAGGTAATAAAGAAGGAATTAAATAAAGAAATAATTGATTTTGGTCCCCAAAAGCATGGGACATGAAATCTATGGTCAGATCTCTTTTGTTGGTTGGGCAAATTAGTTAGTAGATGATGACAATTATAGTGCTAAAGGGTAATTGGAAACAGATACCAATACCATCACTCTCTTTTTTTTTTTTTATAATTTAATCGAAACGATAAATATATTATTGTATTAAATTTTAATAAATTAAATAATATATTGATTTAAAGAGCACGTCAATATAATTATAAAAAAAAACTATTAAATTAATAAATTTATATAAAATAAAATAATATCCATACATTTAGTGATGAACTCGAACCATAACATGATTTGCTTGTTCACATACTTTGCTATATAGCATTTGGTTGTCTGTCAGACTTAAACTAGACCTTATTAGTAATAATATCCTTTTCTGAACAAGTGTCTTCCTTGATACAACAAGTCTTTATTGTAGTTTTGATCCTATAACTATAGGTGTTTCTCATTTTTTATTTTTTAAGAAATAGAATTTATTATTTGGTCCATCAATTCTGTAAAATTTGGGATTTGACGACACATTTTGCTAGAAACATTCTAAACTTGCCATAAATTAGTATGTGCGAGTCATGTGCTAGCTTAAATCTGAAGACACACGCGACTTGCAGGTTTTTTTTAGTTTTAAGCCAATAGATACGTCATGAAATCCACTAGCATTATTAGTACTTTTTGTTAATTTGTTAATAACTCACTATCATTCTCCTACTCTATATATATCGAGCTTATAATTTATCAACTAATTCATTTTTTATCTTATAATATACAATAACTCTTATCCTCAAACGTTTCATATATAGTGTTATGTCGTTATCCATAATCACACACACTATAGCCGATTACGCGTTTGCAATGCTCTAATATTTTCTTCAATTTCAAGAATGACGAATGACAACTTTCTTTAGTAGAAATTTCCCATCAATTACGGATAATTAATTCAAAAATTCCATCATACTCCAAGTAATTTGTCTTATTTCACTCATAAAAAAAGTGAATAAGCAACCCAAAATGAAATGAGGGCCACATGAGAATAAAACTAGAGTTGAAATTAATAATTTAGTTATGACAACTAACATATGTTATTAATAATGGTAATGTAGATCCTAAGATCATAAAAGGTTGTACTAAGTCTTGAAGTAAATGAAAAGAAAAGGCTATGCGTCCTATGTTCTAAAGTCTCGTATAGGCTTAATTGGAATTGTCCCAAAGTGAAGGACCAAAGTTGGGTGGCTGTAGGTCATGTCAAAAGTTCTAACTACTCTATGTTATAAATAACTCAAAGCATACCTATAATTAATGTACAAAAGTTAGTAATATTTTGTTAGGTTCATCGCTCTGACATTAATGTAATTAGCTAGGTATCTAGTCTAGTTGCAATCAAAAATAATGTGTATATATGTTGGTGTGGGTCTAGTATTTTAATTTTGAATTTATGTGAAAGCTTCAAAAAATTTAAAAAAATATATATGAATATCAAGAATTTGCACTTTTTTATCATGAAAGGTTCACTTGAATCTAAACAAATTCATACAATTGTTGATTCGTAAATCAAATTATTATTACATAAAATTGATACAGTTAGTTGGTCCAAAGAGAAGATACCATCAAGAATGTGATTGTCATTAAGAGATGGTGACAATCAGTGGATATATGGGTGGGAATGGGATGGCTACATAGCTACTACCACCCAAGAGAGAGAAAAAAAAGGCCTTTTGTCCTATTATACTTTATTTTCGTGGGGGTGTGTTAATGGTTTTTATGAACCTCATCCTCCAAAATGTCATTGTACAAGAAGGGATCAATCTCCACACTGTTGCATCTGATTCATGCTCACCATTTTGATCACATCTTTTCTTGGTGATTTGGTTAATCTTCTGTTTTGTCTTTTTATAGTCCCAAGAGTTGTTGGGAGGGGACATTTTCTTTTTGTGTTTATGGTGACGTCTTTTCTTCTACCACAATTCACCAACCACATTTAATATCTCTTCTCTCTCTCTCTCTCTTTCGAGAAAAAAACTTGTGAGAAAATGGTATCAAGCTTTGAGTCATGATCCACTCAAAAGAAAGAACCAATTTGATCTTGAATTATATTACAAGCATTGTAGAACTTGAAAGAAGGTTTTGGAGGGAATATAAATAAATTAAGTTCAATTGGCAGTATGGGCCCAAATAGGGTATGCAGGCCCACCCATGACCTGCCACTTTCAAACGATAAACTATTTAAGGCCCATATACATTGGGTAACATATAATGTCCGAGGCCTGCTGGGGAATACGCGTTTGAAGCCTAATGGGCCCTACCCTCATTAAGTAAACCTTGCCCCAAAACTCACTGGCAAACCCCCCACACATCTCCCATTCAAACGTGTGGTAGCCCTACCGTTTCCACTAAACTCTTTCCACTCTATATACTAGACATTGTAACACGTTGTATTTGTGTGCATAATTTCTTTAATATTTTTAATATTTAAAATTTATAATTAATTTGTTCTTGTATATTAAAATTTATCATTGCCTTACAATCTCACATGCAAAAACTACTTATTACTTTTTTAATGCATTAATCAACATAAACTAAAAATTAAAACTTTGTACAATATATATTATAGTAGCAATGATTATATTTACATGCAAAATAAATACTAATATATTATTATTAATTTAATTAATAATAAAATTAAACAAAAATGAGTAAATTTAATTTATGGGTGTAGTAATTGCAGGAATTAATTTTCTTAAGGGATGTGATTGAATAATTAAGTCATTGGAAAGTTAAATAGGCTCCATCAACAGAAGGGTATTTTTGAAATTTATAAAATTTGGTGTAAATGGTATGATAATTACCTTTTTGTATTTACTAGATGTTGTGGCAAGTCATCCTGCGTGCATATAATAAATAATTTTTCACACTTTAAAATATATTATGAGTAAAATATATAAACTAAATATATTAAAATTTTAAAAAAAATTATCACTTAAAATTTAAAAATTTAAATAAGTTATATTATTAGTTCAATGACATTTTTAACTTTATAAAAATCAATACGACGGTATAAATAACTGCCGTTTGTGAGTAAAAATAATCATTCCTTTTTTATATATTATAGATAATAATATAGATTATCCTTGCAACATTTCCACTCTAAACTCTCCCAGATTGGATAGGACTAAATCCAGGCTCATATCAATATTTTGTTTTAGGGTAAAGTATATTGAGTTACATGATATTTGATATAATTATAAATAATTTTTGTTATTTAAAAAATTATTGATGCTTAAATATGTAACATAATTATGTAACTCTTAAATGATAAGATGAAAATATTAATTTTACCCTTGTTGAAATTTTATTTTTTTTTTAAAATATCAAAATATATATGATGTTGGAGGAACATTATAAAAAATATAAAAATCTTATGGAGGGAAGTTATTATAAAAATTAAAAAAAAAATTATTGATGTTTAGTTAACACATTTGGGACAAAACAAGTGACAACTTATCAATTTCCAAAATTATCCTCACCTTAAAACTCATTCCCAACAAATCTGATAATGCCACAATTGACCTCCAAAATATTACAAGAAATTTATTCTCCCAGATTATTGAAGAGAAGAAAATAAAGAAAAACAAATAGAGGATGAAGGGTCATTACAGCAATCCCTCCCTCGTATTTCGAGACTAAAAGCACTCGATCTCACCTTTGATGTGAAATTAAGCATGAACTTCAATCCTAGCAAGAGCTGGCTCATCAGATTTATATCCAACTAGCATCACAAGAAACAAGAGCACAGTCCAATTATGTGTGGTACAGAATGTAAGAAAATCCCATTAAAATCTGCATAATCTGGTTGAATTTCTTTTACAATGGAAGATAAAAACTCAAATAGCTATGACTCACCAATGCTTCCCTGCCATCAGTGTGGACAGTTGATCAAAGGTTACTGAAAAATGTAACATGGGAGGAGAAATATCGATCTTGAGGAAGCTTCTGCAGGGGACCATCAAGAAATCTTTGGCTATTTCCTCTTCTCGTACTTGTTCCAGCAGCAAAACACGACGACAAATAAGCCAAGAGCTTTGTAACGATTATGCACCATCACACTTTATGTCTTCAAAGGAGCCTTCTTTTCTCTGTCAGAAATTCGAGCAGGAGTATTGGAGTGTGATTTAAACCGGCCTCTACCTCCATCTTCTTTCTCCTGCAAGAAAGGTTGCCACAGAAGAATGTCCAAAAATAAATAAAGCAGCATGGAAGTCACTAGTTTTAACTCTTACCCTCAACTATAATATAGACCAATTTATAAAGTTCAATCAGGCTCTAAACCACAGAGCTGCTCTGGGCTGGATTAAAAATTCTCAATTGCTTTCTCACATTTGGCATTGCAATCAGGAGTTTAATCACAACAAAGAAAATCTTATAAAAGTTGCACTGAAACTGTATCAAATCAATACCAGACATCACATAAAATGATACAAGGACACAGCATAAATTTCTCATCAAGCAGTCGACTCCAGTCAGAACAATCTACAATACACTACAGTGGCAAATCTTGGTTTCAGACATTATGGAAAAGGTCAATAGCAAACTCCAAAACTGAATTTTGGACAATGTCTAAACCCAGCTTCTGTGTGAACATGACATGTAGAAAAACTTCCCATATAAGAATTCCTGTAGATCCAATACTCCCTGGAAGGAACTTCCATTGGTATAAATGTTTCCATGTTTAAGCTTCTTTCAAGAATATGCTGACTTATTGGTGCAAAGTGATTTTCAGTCTCACTTGATGATGGCACATTTGGTATCATATCATCGGTTTCCAAAATAATGACGAATTAGGACAATACACACGGCCAAAAAAAAAATACTCCAGTTTTATATATGAACTCAACGGAGGTGCCCACTGAGGGCAAAGAGAAGTCCCAAAATGGAAAAGCTCAAGTACCTTTTTCTTAACGATCTGAACTACGTCCTCATCCTGAAGTGTATGACTAAGGCCACAGTAAGGCCACAAAAACACCAGAACATACTTCACATCCTTAACCAGGCTCCGATGTATGTGGTTACAAAAATCTTCTACATTGCAGCCACCTCTACCCTGAAAACAAAATCCAATATAAGTACTAAATACGTCCGATCATAATCAAAAGCAAGAATACAAATCAAGAAGCCTAAAATTAACACATAATCATAATTATCAAATGAATGAAATGGAAAAGAAGAAACTCCTCTCCACAAAATAGTTCCACAGAAGTGCAAGCGCATGTGATGGAAAGTGTATTAGATTATCAGGAGACATACAGAAGAAAGGACCACTGGGTCTGAGAAGTCTGGTTGCTGGCCCTGAGGCTTTGTGTAGATTCTGACAAGACCCATCTCTTCCCACATTCTTGCAAGCAGTCTGTCCAGATTCAGCTGTTGAAGTAACAAAACCACATAAACATTCAGCAAGTGAAACCAACAAGGCCATGCATAAATTCAAATACATCTCCCAATCAACATTTGCTGAATATAAAAAAGCAGTCAGCTGAGATTCAAAAGAAGATCACACACCTTCAAGTTGCAACTAATGACAATAGAATTAGGCTGCCGTGCTAATCTGTCCACATCATCAATACCAATGACATCAATCTTGTTGTAGACATATACGCACTTCATGTACTTGCGATTTCCCTCAATAACGTCAATAAGATCATCTACCGTTGCGTCTTCACGAAACAAAACCTTACAAAAATTAATGTGGAGAAAAACTGTTAATAGCAATCTTGGTCCCAGGTAATCACTAATCTCACAAGTCACCATCTAATATACCATTACAAGCACCCAAATAGAGTCAAAAATTTTCAGACAACTGGAGTTAAAAATTACAAATGAGAATCTTTGACCAGGTTAGAACAACAGAACAAACACAAAGTTTACTATAATACAAATTTTATGCTTTAGGAAAAAAGGAAGGGCATCATCTTTTCTACATTGCGTATAGCTCATTTTACACACACAAAAGTTTACCCATGTGCCCCACTAAGCCCCACAACGCTTCATACACATCAGTGTATTAGCTAATTGTTAATCTTCTCTCACGGCATCATTGTCTTTGCACACCAGATTTTGAACTCTTTACAATTTTGTGCTTTGTCAAGGAAACATTATACCTATTTCCTATAGCACTTACTGACTTGAAGTTTCAAAAAGCACAATATATGGTAGCTTTTCAGCTGAAAAGTTCAGCAAGTCACTGAATGAAAGACAAGATGTGGCCTGTCATGTGACATCCCATTCATCTATCTAAAAGCTTAATGGTTTTACAAATAGATAAAGAAACAGTTCCAGATGTTAACAAAATGTCCGCAGATTGACCAGAAGACGAGATGAATATTCCTATAAACACAGAAAAATAGAGCACGCCAGATGCCAATATTTCCATCAAAGAAGTAAATATTCTCGTGCAGAGAATAAAGAAAATAAGTTATTGCGGGGCAGAAGTACCTCTGCATTGTGAATCTTGTACTCATGTAATATTTGATAGCAGAGTTTCTCATCCACATGATTCAACGGTAGCGTGCTATTGAAAGAAATTCCCCCAGTTTTTTTCTTTTTGAAGTATATCTGTCATCACGCAGAAACATTAGTCAATAATAAGATTAAGTATGACTTGAGATTCCAATAGATAAGGAATAAACAACTCCTTTATAATTGAAGCTACTCCTGTTTTCTTTTTTCTCATGTTACTGTAATTTCCTACTAGAAAATTCTCATATTTGATTAATACTACAACCCCTTCCAGGACCTAATTTTCTACTTAATCCACCCTACATTGCTTTGAAGTTGCAATAGTCGCGGCAAATGCTGGAGACAATGATGTTCTTATCAGGTACCTCAAGTTAAGTGAAATGTTTAAAATTAAACATGACGGCAAAGAAAAAGGCTACATCAAATGCAATGGAGAAGCTCCGCAGCTATTTCACTGTGTAGCACTTCAGGAATTACTTTGAAACCCAAAATACTTTTTGGTGTATAACTATGCCCTACATTTCCACTCGATCAGGTAGACAATAAGTGGTTAAAGCAGATAGTTCATGTGTATTATGCATAAAGGTTAGATCCATGACCAGCCCAAACATCTGATGCCCTCATAAAATGGGTACTTTGGGGACCTATCTTTTGCAAAGCCATGCCTGAGAGAGGCAACAATTCAGTTCATTCAACAAGTGGGATTATCTTTTTACCAAAATTTGCAAAAAATCTTACCAGCAAGGTCGCAAACCTATACTCAGGAGAAAACGAAAAAGAGAACGAAAGGCAATGGAGAATGATTAGAATACATTACTTGAGGTGGTCTTTTATTTAACCGCAACCCAACAGCTTCCAATTCCCTTGTTAAGATTTGTCGATGCCCTTCACTCTGGAAATTTCATGATCATTGAGCCAGTGAAAATATTAGAATTAAAGCTAGATAACTAATGAAAATATAGCAAGTTAGTAATTACTTAATGCTGAAAGTAATAGGCTGATAACTGTACAAAAGTACTGCATGAAAGTAATTATATGTATGTAAATTGGCACAGATCTAGAAAACCTAAGAAACATACCGATTACCCAAATTTGGAAGATTAGAAATAGGCAGAATTAACCAGAGTATTGGTCCAACCCAAATCTAGGAACAAAAATTCTTAACTTCAAGCAAATATTAAACGGTTTTCTCCTTCAATATCAAGGCAACACTAGCAGCGGCAATGTAAGCGAGCCCAAACAGAGAACAACTCAAATCAATATAACCAAACAAACAACTAATGGCGTCAAAACTTCTTCTGACATCATAAACTCCTGTGAAACTTTGGAAGGGCATCAACACATATTAATCATAAGATATTGGACTGAAATTGATAATTCTAAAGTTGTTCTTAAGTATAGTATCAGATTATTTGTCTATCTTAACAGTTGGCAGCAAATGCATGTGTTTCAAGATAGAATTTCGTAATGTATGATTGCTCTCTCCTTGTTAATCTTAGTATGCAAAAAATATGTGTGGGCAGTACACACACAAGCACTCATATAAATGCAAGGAAACTAGTCGGGTGTGACGTGCTTACTTTGGAAGCATCCAGAACCATCAACACAAGATCTGCTGATTTGGCGACTGCGATAACCTGAAACCATACTCAAGAAGTTCCTTTCAAGCATATAATATCCTCATCAGGTCTAGTAATATCATTTATTACAGTCAAGACTTTTACCTGCCTACCACGCCCCTTTCCTTCAGATGCACCTTCTATAATTCCAGGAAGATCAAGGAGTTGTATTTTAGTATCATTGTAGTGAATAATGCCCGGAATGCAAGTAAGTGTTGTGAACTCATATGATGCGGCTTCTGAATGTGTTCCGTCAACATAGTCAAAAGTGTTGATTTTCCAACACTGGGAAGAAATAATTGCAAAAATATCTTTAGAATACCAATAAGAATACCACAAAACAAGAAGAATCTACATGTCAATAACCTTAAACACAACAATCCCAAGAACTAACCAAGAAAGGCATGGTAGCCAAAGGAAAGTCACAAGTACAAAATCAGACAACAACCACCATCCACCAAAAGCCAATTAATTAACTATCGGTTCAAAACATCCTCTATTAGCAAATCATGTGAACAAGATAACATTCATTTGTTCTTTATAATTCTAATTTTTTCTCTTTTTCCAACACATAACTCTTAAAAGTAATGACATGACCAACCTGGGGAAACCTATGAGTGCAACACGTCCATGACCAAATTTGGTAACTTCAAAGCCCTCCCCAGCTCCACTAGAACCCTGATTCATCATGGTAGAATTATCAGAGTATAGAGGCACTAAAAAGAATTGAATTATTATACTTGGAAAGAACCTTGGAAGATGAATCAATCACAATAATTTTCCATACGAGGAACCATTGACATATGACAAAACAAGAAGAAATGAAAGAAGTTGCATACTTTTGGGGCTCCAACAGTTGCGTCCTCAGCTTTGCTATCTTAGCCTTGAGCTGACCCAAATGATATTCTGTAAAATCAAACATGTTACTATCATGATTATGCATCTTACAGGGTCGTATAGACGGCCAAATCCATCATGGCTAAAGTCTAGTGTGTAAGCGCCAAATCAAAATGCAGCTTTAGCGATCAATTCATACTTATAGTGAAAGCAGTCCAGGCAAATTAAGAACAGAATGCCTCAATCTAGTCTCCTACTAGCACTCAATGGGGTTATCAAATCAAATTCATGGAAAACACTCCCAAACCCTATTCCCATGCCCCTTAATTCCATATATAAAATACTAATATAACTTCTCATCCTAAGCACAGTTAGAACAGAAAAGCCACCCCGGACGGTAAAAACATAACAGCAAATACTTATTAAAGAAAACAACAAAAAAAACGAAACCCAAAAAAAAAAAAGAAAACAATAATCACCTGTGGCTTTATTCTTTTGTGTTCGAGCCATCTCGGCTTCAATTTCTTTAATCTTTTCTATGATCCCCATTTTTTCTTAAATAAACCTGAAACAATAACAAACAACAGAAACCACCTTCTCTGGATCAGCTGACTATGCTTCGAAAAACAACACAGAGATAAAATAAAAAGAGTTCATAAAAAACCTACAATTTTAGCTAAAGAGAAACAACTTTCCACAATGTTTAGCTAAAATCAGCTACTTGATGTAAATTCAAGCAGATTACAATTATCAGCAATATCTCGTAATATGGAAATACGTGAGCAGATACGAATAAACGGGGAGAAATTATTGATGAAGTGCTACAATAGATGTTACCTTTAGAGAGAGAGAGAGAGAGAGAGAGAGGGAGGGAGGAGCAGCAGCAGCAGCAGATGACTTATATTCGGCTGCAGGGCCCTTTAAGACTCTAGTAAACAAAGTAAAAGCGTGGTGTTGAAGGGGGTCTAAGACTTAAAGACGTTGGGCGCTATTTAGGTATGACGCTTTTCAGAAAGCGTTCTGAACAGAATCGGATGGGCTGGGCCAAGAAAAGCCCATTAAATAAATTTTCTTTTATAATATACACACACTAAATATAGCATAATTTTTTGCTACGTACGCGTTCAGATTTTTACAGCCATCCGATCTGAAAAAGTAAAAGGATTTTTTCAGCTATTTAATTATTGTTTTCACTTACAAACACGCTTTCATTTTCATTTGAGATTGTTTGATTTATTTATTCTTTTTGACATCAGATTGTTTGATTTCATTTTCCAATGTTTCTGCATGGACAAAATTCGGTATAAAAATGGACAAGGGAGTTCTATTCGGTGACAATATAGAGTAGAGAGATATGAGATGATTGACAATGCGCACTGGTAAATTTCGCCGTGTTTCTCTTTGCTTTGAGAATTTACCTCTTGAGTAGTATTGGTGTGCACGAGCAGAGAGTGAGATTATGTGCTGATCTACAAAACTGACCGACAAAGAAAGCGTGCCATGTCTACTCTTGTACCGGAATTCGTTTTTTCGAAGAAAAGACTAATTAGAGAGTGTAAGATAACAGAGAGAATACGAATCGTACCTTCTTTTTCGATAAGAAAGCCATCGTTCAAGATATCTCTCTCGATCCACACAATTTGAGTGTTTTTGTATCGATTGATTTCACTTAGAGCTTTTCTTCTAGTGTTCTGTTGATTTTTGTATTTCTTTCTCTTTATCACACATGCAGCAATAGTCATAAAGATGTACAACAGACATACTAATGTAGTGACAGGTAGGTGACAGATCATTAGACCTAGTATAACATGGATGAGTATATTCAATAGCTTATAATGGATGTGCTAAAGGAATACAGAGCGTAATCTTACATGTAAGACACGAGGTAGATGTATTTCCTTTGGTCTTCTGATGAGACAATTGATTTAGGCGAAAGAAAATGATACATAAACAAACATACACAATTGCATTGAGAGTGGTGGACTACCTTTTGGTGATGAATATTTAGCAAGGTGGTTACGGATAAGAGTTAACAAACATTGGAGTGTTGATTCTCATATTGCTCTTTGATAGTGATATATATGTAAGTTTATTAGTTTTCACAGAAAACATAGAGTCACATAATAATTGGCTATATAAGTTGATATGTTTAAGATTGGAAAGACGGGTCAGATACATTAGAGTGAGCGGTATCGTTAGCTAGTATCTTTTATTACGCCCTCAACTACAGATCTTCAATATTCTTTCCACAATATCTTTCAGGAACTCGCAAACTGTCGTAAATGAAGGTTTATGGAGGTTTAGAAGTGATTTATTATATAGATATACTAATGTCCGTTGGACGAAGCTTATTACTGCCATAACGTCTTATGGTAGGAGAGGACTCAAATCCTATCTTAACTAATTTTTACTAGACATCACAATTGTTTAAGATTAGGGACAAAACAACCAACACAATCACGAATTTGTTCTTCACAACGTCACGATACTGTGCATTAATTCATAAAATGCTGGAATCGTAACCAGCTAGCCACGAGCATACTTATAACTCACACACTACAAATCATCATCCATGCAGTCTTGCATATCTAATATAACGTGATTTAAATATTTATAATTAGAGAAGAGCTCTGTTCATTTGGACACACGGGTAGGGACGCAACTTCCACATCTTATTCGGTATGAAATCTTATCACCACGTAAGACTTATCTAATTATCCTACTCAAAATACGATGGGGATGAGAGCTTGAAAATTGGGCACAGGAGAACCTCTGACAATTAATGAAGGCTAAAACTTGTAGAATGGTGGATATATATTGACTCAACCATCCTGGCATTATGAATATAACCATCGTTGGTAGAGTTTAAGGCGATTGCAATGGAATAAAAATATAGTTTTTAAACAATTGGCTCGAGGACAGTTATGACATGCCTTTAATTAGCAATTGCTTCTAAATTTGGAGGACAAAGCATTATGGGCTAGTCAGTAGTACTCGCACCAATGTTCAAGATAGGTAATGTCACTTATGTGCTTCAGTACACACTGAGCCCTCGGTGGCTTAGGCTGTGTTAAAGTTTTTCGAGAGATAGAGTAAAACTATGTTCTTGAGAAGGAGGTTTAACCTATTAGCCCGACCGTGCACGGCAAGCAGCAACGAACTCCAAATATACTGTGATGTTTCCTTGTGGTATTGTGACACCTGTTAGGATTGCAAATTATAACACACTCGCACGTCTTAGCAGCAGTGTATACATGCATTTTGGATTCAGATCAGGACAGTATAGGATGCGACACTATAAGCTGTAAAAGGAAAAGATTAACAAATGGGGAAAAACTAATTGAACCGAGCAGAATACGGTAATGACTGCGGATTGGAAGTATCTCAATAGTAAGGACACTATTTTGCATCTTCCAAGAGGATAGGGTAGAGACCTATTTTGAGTTTACGAGGCACTTGATGTTGAGATTTGAATTTCTATCCCCGTGCAGTAATCAGTCTACAGGCTTGTGTTGATAATTATACTCTAATTTATATATACACCCATAACACGGTGTGTAATCATTAATTTTCCAAAGAATATGATAAACCAAATTGAGTCAGAGCAGAAATAGTTCGATCTCACGTAGGATTCTGAGGTGTTATATTATTATATTGGCATAAGAGTACAAGAATATTAATACTCATTATTCTGCTTTCAAATACGGATACAATCGGGATAGGAGGACACGAACAAAGGTAGTATGCAAGTAAATCAGTAGAATGTATTCATACTAGACATCAAACACAAGCGCAGAAAATTTTGAAAACATCTTTTCTGGAGTTTATTTGTACTGCATAGTATCCATTTCAGAATCAAGGAGGGTACAACTAAGTTAGAAACGTAATTCCTCAAGAATACGTCGTTGTAAGGATTTGATAGAAAATAATTTGAATATAACTACGGCTTAATAAGAGTGAATTCGAAAACATCATAGACCACATTTAAACTCAAGAATATAGTTTCACTTATCTTATCTCATGGATCAATATATACGTTAATATGCATATTACACATTAAATGAATGAGCTGAGGATGTGAAAGTAAGAATTACGTTTTATTCAATATAGATATTGTCTTCGTATCTCCCTTATTCTATATAAGTCCTCTTTCTCCCTCTCGTTATATCCAACATTTCACTTTTTTCGCTGATAAGGATAAATGTTTGATAGAAAGTTTCTAATAGATTGACATGAAATCCCACCAACATCTAGCAACATAACACACAAGACGAAGTAACAGACGATCATAAGATTTTTTATATAGAGGTTGATGCTAGTTAGCATGCGAATGCGCTCATAGAGGTTAGGTAATACTGCGCTTCAGGATAGAGATTCAGTGTGATACACTTTGTCAATAGTAATAGTTGAAACCTACTACAGAGTCAGCGTACAACTGAAATTAGAAATTTAGACGCCACTTACTCGATTTACACGCTCGCAGGACTAATGATTTGGCATCTTGTCAGTCACTAAGTCATGCAGATCTGCTATGAAGAATATTCCTTCCCACCTTATATTTTCACACTGTATTATGTGTTATCGAGTAGCTATTCGAGAAATCACTAAAGGACGAGTACATCAAGCATGAATGGGCACAAGATTTGGCTAAAGTTGTCAAGAGATATCGAACCACTTGCAGTATGGCTTAGGGTCTTCAATCAAGCTCCATCATAATTTTGTCTCGGGGAACTTAAGAGTTCTCAAGTTTTTAAGAGTTCTATAACACGCAATGTAGATAATGCATTTCAGGTCCTATCTCTCACAGATATAATTAAATGGGAATGTTGCTCCATTAAAAAATGAGACAATATCGACGCGTTTTGTAAGGTAAACCAAGGAATGATAAAGGCCTGGTAGCAATCTGGATAAATATCTTCTGAGCTAACTCCCTACATCAGATATCCATAGAAAATCTAAGAAGCAACTTTGCGAATATATAGTTCTAGAGGTGTTTACGATTTTTTGATTCTGTGAGACATTGAAAATTCATCCAAATTCACTAGTCTCAGAAGCTTGAGTCCTCTGATCGAGTGTTTACATGGTATATTGGGCGAACTCTATAATCTCGTTTCGGTCTATACGTTTATTTCACCCTAAAAACTAATTGATTATATATTTCCACATTTATCATGTCATCGCAGATATTACTAACTTCTATATTTCAATAACCTTTATGAGTTCGAATTCCAAATAGCCTACCTACAGAGCAAGCTATTATGGCGAGAATGGTTAGTCTGAGTACTCCGTCTGAAGCATCACGTCTCGCGGAACAAAATACAAAACAAAAAGTGCGAGAAGATGCCACTCTTAAAAATAAAATTATTACGAAACATACAAGTAAATTGGAAAAAACTCATCACTCTACACCAGAAAAATCACTCGAAAAATTAAAGAGAGGGGAAAGCTAAAATCGCAATGAAAGAATTAAACGTGAAAGAGAAAAGAAGATAAAAGGAGCAATCCAGGCAATTTTAGTAATATTCCACACATTGAGTCTTATCATCTTAATTCATATCTAAAATAATAAAATCACTAGAGGACTTTACATATAATTCGGGATTCCTATTTATCTCAACTCATAACTGGCACCCTAGCACATATGAATCCCAATAGCCGCATTTGTTATACACATTCACAAGGAACACAACCTACCCGCACACCTCAATTATTTGTATACGAGGTATATGGTTAACGATATGACATATGACTGCATTTGGAAAGGAGAAAGACACCACATCCAACAAAAACAATGAACAAGATCCTATTATACAACTTACGAGAGCAGACCTGCAGTGCACAGACCGTCGCTTCAATTCCTCATAGGATCTTCTTTCAATTGAGAAAAAATCTAATACCCCACAAACGCGCGCCGCCTTCTACTTAGAAATTAATATAATCGACACTGCGCATAATTTGAGAGCAAATACTTATCTCGGGCCGGAAAACAACCGGCATTGATCACTTTCCCATTATAGATAGGAACTGTGCATTTTAGTTTCTGGTACGTGGGCATATCAGCATAGGATAGTTTAGTTTTAGTGGATTAAAAGACTGAGTGTGAAGGCTTATAAGATTAAGATAGTTTTTTAGAATAGTGAAGTGAGTTATGGTTTGTGTGTATAACAAGCGACCACCATACAACGATCTAGTACTAGATATTTATTTAGTAAGGTATGTTATATCGATGAAGTTTTGATATAATTTAAAAAACTTTATAAATATCTATATACTTTACTAGCTTAAGGATTCAGATCCTTCTGTAGCACGATATAGAAAATTTATATTACGACTAAAACTTATCACCAATATTCTAAATAATATCTATAATCACATATTCGCCTTCAAATTATGATATATAACCCAATTATCTGATTATATTAAAGAGCTATATATTATATATGTACCTCTATTGATAATTTTAAGGGTTTAATTACAGAGGAAATTTTATACAACTGACATATTGAAATAGTTAGACTTTAGTATATAAAAAAAATTCACTCCAACTCGTAATTAACACTCATTAAAAAGGTTATATTCATGGTATTCTACTTAGGCCTTGCTATATAATAACAGCCATACACTCATAAGATCGTTTACTACACTTGCTTTGAGACTCTCGTGGAGAGAGGATATATTCTCGGTGCTACATGTATATGACAAAGTAGGATAGTGAATATATATATGCCTGCACTATATTTAATTATACATACTAGACATATCGTCATACAAGAGCATGGTCAATTATCAAGAAGGATAATAATAACTGGAGATACAAATGGAAGAGAATAACAATATACGTTATAACACATGTTTATTTGCAGAGTAGTTCTTTGATTCAGGCTCTTCAATATAGAGTACTTCATCTTAGTAGGAGATCAGAGACTGTATTGATATATTGGATGGTCGCCACTTATTGCATCTAATAATTTGAATTGCATTGCTATATTCACGATGAATGTCAATAAAGTAAAAATATAGACTGAGATATGGTAGCTATTGAGATGAGATGCATATTAAATGATATTTATTGTCTGGTATATAATTTCCAAGGCTGATTGTGTATGAGGAGTGTACTTAGGCCTCAACTCAACCCACTGAACAGTTTAGTGTCTAAGAATGTTTCCTTATAATAAACACAATCTTACAAGACTGCAAAGAAAAATATATGATATGATAATATACATTTACATTACAGAAATAACACCAGATCCTTTAGTTGAATGCTAAACTTCTAAACATATTATTAATCAAATACTTGTAATGAGATAGTATAATAGCTCAAAGGTACATTTCTGATGGGTACATTGCATTTGCTTAAGCGAGAGGTTAGCTTGAGAGAGAGAATTAATTTTTGTTCCAAAATATAAGCCCGTGATTAAACATATAAATTACCTTACAACCTAAGTGAGACCAAATATTAAAGCAGGCGTTATAAATCTATACAATATTTCATTTCACTTTTCTAGGTATATATAAATACAGGCACAAGATTTTATAATGATAATCTAGCACATGAAAGAATAAGATATTAAGTTCATTATAACACTTCTTTGAAAATATACATAACATATATAAACTTATAGAATATTTTTAAAAATAAATTATCTATACAGTCACTCTATACGATTCATAGCACATGGATATAGGGGATAGGAGGGGAGCAGCAGATAGCCAATTGACTAAATTTGAAATGGTTATAGAATATATTAGATCTGTAAGAAAACTAGAATACAAATTCCTTCACAATTTAACATAAAGTTATGAGATCAGCATAAATTGTCTAATTGAGTGTATTAATTCCCGTTACCAAGAATACAGGTTGATAAGATTAATATCCATACTTGGACGGCTCCGCCGAAATCCGGGAAATAATTGAAGAAGAAAATGAATCTTTCCTGGTGAGAATAGTCTCCTATCCCGTCCAAAATTCTGAACAGGTCTTGCCCAAACTTTTGCAGATGGCTGGTCATATGCGGGGTGTTTAACTGAGGAGATGATTTTGGCACCAGAGTCCCTGGATTCTCCTTCTAAAAGTTTTCAATGTAACGTTTTGTGGGCTTCCGAATTCTTTTTACTGGTCTTTCTTCTGTGTCTGCGTCTTTACTTCCACATTTGTCTTGAAAAGTAGAACTTACCATATTTGTCTCATTAGCAATTGAGTGGATTTCACTTTGTTTATCATGGGAAGTTGATGGACTTTCATGGTTCTCCATCTCAGATGTAACTACACAATCAAACAAAACAGAGCAATCCACACTTTCACAAGTCTCTGCTTTTTGTTTCCTTACCACTCTATTGTCTATAATCACAAAACTGGTGGTTGAGAAGTCACAAGAGTTGGTCAATCCCATGATAATCCTCCTCTTGAGCCACTGTTTATCCTTAACAGAAGTTTCCCTTCCAAAAGTTGCCTTGAAGTCTCCTGAAGATCTTTAACTGACAGATTATCCAGGTGTATTTCCCCATTCAACAAAGAGAAATCAGGCTTCAAACCAGTATCAAAAGCAGAATTCGTTTTACTCCTGTCCAATTCACTAAACGTCTTTGAGCATTCCCCTGGACTCCCTGATTGGCAAACACTGCCATCACTGGCATGACGAACCAATGAAGGAATTCTTTCCTACATAGTGAAATTAAAAGGCCATGCCATCACCAGTTAGAATAGTCAAGCCAATCATTTCAATTCAACAAGATGACAGATCTTTCAATATGCCAAAAATCTCAGAAAAGAAATGACTCAGGAATTGGTAAGAATAATTTGCAGTTCCAGAGATAAGATACATATAGAATGATAGGAAGAACGAACTAGCACTAAGTACAAATAAGACAACATAGACCAGGACTAGACAAAAAAAGTATATTTTTCCATTCAGCATCCCAGCCTAATCCGAACCCAACAAACCAAAACCATAAAATACTCTCCTCGTACGATTGGATGATTTGGCAAAGATAAAAAAGCGAAGAATATCTTATGAAACACCAAACTGGATACCTTCGGTTGAAAATCTATTTCTTCAGAATCCATCGTATTGTGAGGTGGTATATTTGGCTTTTCTGTACCAATTTCAAGAACCTCAAGTTGTGGCTGGCCTGGCATACAAACAAGAGTAAGCAGCCACAAAAAAACAAAAGTAGCATAAATAAAAACATGATTTCAATGAAAGGGTAGAGGACTGTGAGACCTACCCCACATCAAGTGGAGAGGTAAGTTTGGCCTTTCTATAACTGGTAGGAAAAGGGGAGAGAAGAATATGCCCCTCTCTAACTGGTTGCTACGCTTAAATTGCTTAAGCCTTTTGAGCAATTGGCTTTCCAGGTACATGGCACTCATGTAGGTATACTAGGCAAAAACTTAATGCAAGATCAAATTCTTGAGGACGAAAAGTGTACACCGCTCACCTGTCATAACCCACCTACGGAACCGTAGAAGCCCCACCTCTAAAATCCCACATGCCTGGTAAACCCTAGTCTGCTTACCTGGCCCTAATGAAGACCTACAGAGGCCGCCGAGGTTTCAAAGAGATCATTGCGAGACAGGGAAGAAAGGCGAACAAATTCATAAGCAGTTCCTAGAGCACTCATTAGCCATAAAGAAACTAAAATATGGACTTGTGTACTTGGACCAATTTCATATGTTCGTGCCAGTCTGAGGCACCTATCCTTTCTCAAGCTCAAGTGCAGTAATTTATCTTTTTCTTTATTATACTTTTCCAAGACATGGGAAAAGGAAAAAAAAAACTCTAACAAACTAAGATTTAAGTTAAAGCTCAGAGAATGATTTTATTCTCATTTCTCCAACAACACACAACTTAAATGACTAGAGAAATTTCAAAAAGTAGAAACGTTCTACACCCACAATTACAGAAACAAATGAAGAAAGGACAAGGCTCAGATGTTTTTCAAACAAAGAAAATAATCTTCAAAGTCTTGCAATGGATTTATGCTCTAAGGGCATCCATCAGTATTGCCAATAATGACTATAGCAGTTACACGGGAAATAGGAAGCAACATTGTAAAGAAAAAACTAGGTTCTGTAGTGAACCTTCTGAGCCATTTGTACTGCATTCCAGAATTTGTCCGGTGTCTAGAGTTCTGACATTACTTTTCTCATCTTCAAGCAAGTCTTCAACTGCCATAACTTCATCTTCCGTTGCAGGCACTAATCTCCCATTGCCATCAACCTAAATTTCAGATGACATACCAGTTATAATAACTTGACAAACAGATTATACAAGTTTCTTTAACTGAAATTATCACGATGCAGGAGATAAAAGTAGCACATTACAGGAGTAAAAATGATTGTCTCTGATCCCTGGCAGGCTTCTAATCAAGAAACTCATTAATTACACTGACCTATCAACTCAAACATTTACCAAATCATGACCTGTCACATTACATGATACTAGTGGCTCAACCCAAAATACACTTTCTAGTTAAAAGAGAATAAAATAGGAGAATAACTCTAATCTAGTGGCTCAACCCAAATACATTAAGGAATTTAGTTGACATATTTTTAATTCCATGGAAGCGCAAGTAAGCAATTAAAAGATCACCTACAATTCAGGCTTCTAACACCCCTCAATATGCAAGTAATAACCTAATTGCTTCTCAGCACTGCATCTCAAACCCAATCAAGCGCTTACTTGTTTCTTAAAGTGCCATGGTGATAAAGCCTGTCATATCTTGGTTATCATAATGACATGGTCACGTTTACACATTCCTCAAAATCATAATTCATTCCTTCCCAAGTTTGTGGAGAAGATAAAATACATTCTTCTATGAAAACTTTCCCAACAGGAACCAAGGCCAATTATAAGAAACAACAAAGTGGAAATGCCTAATAAGTCCATCTTATATTACAAATTTACAAACATCTTTTGATGGTTCTTTCTGTAAATAATAAACTTCCAAGAAATCTGTTTCATCACTAGCAAGTCTAGGCTATAACTTAATTTCATCTGAACACCATCCTGTGGTGGTAAAACTGGCTTTCTCATGCATGTACCAAATACTTGTCCAAACAGGAGAAGTTTAAAGCCAAATATGATATGAATTTGCGCATAGAGCTTATACCCGAGCAAGCTGGTAAACAACAGGATCAGCAGCCTCATGCGAAATGATACAATCAACTACAGCTTCCTCATTTCCCACGATATCAACTAATGTTCCCATTGCCACTCAAAGAAACAGACTGCAAAAAAGGAAAAGAACAACACATGATATCACCTCTAACAACGTTAACTAATCAAGCTTAAAAGTTCAAATTTCAATTGAATTCAAATTCATTCAACGCATGCACGATATAACATACTCTAATCTAGTGTTAGTATAAATAAAACTTAATCATTAGGCTTCATCCATAATTCAAAAAAATAAATTCCAACACATTTTCTTCTTCCACGATAAAACAACAAACTAATAGGAGTATAAATTAATAAATATGAATAGAATGTCAAAATAATCAGCTAAAAAGGGCGATAAATGCATGTAAAACATAATTATCAAGAACTGACGTAAATCAACTGACCACAGAATTTCATTCGGTGTCCCAATAAGGGAATATTCCGGCGAGTGTTGACAACGGAACACCTGGGGCGAAAATGAAAATCAAAATGAAAATCAAAGTGAAAATCCTTCAGAAAAGTTTTTTGAGGGATTTTTTTGCATTTGGGGGTTTCTTTGTTCAGTTCCAGTAGTCTTTTGGTTTTGCTTTACGAGCACGCTGGTTGTACTGTCAAACGAGTCCGGAATCGAAAGTGACGAATTAACTTGATTCTGAAAGTAGACGTGGAGTCCGGATATGCCTTGGGCAAATGGATTGACAAAATTGCCCCCTGTCCAGGTGTCATTTGCCTGCTCAACTACCCATTTGTCTTTTGGGGAAAAGGTTGGCTTGAAAAAAAATCCAAATTAGGCTAATTATTAACGTAACATTTAGGGAAAATTATAGTTTTGGTCCCATACAGTTGGGTGTTGATCCAGGGTCGCAGGTTGGGGGAATTCAACAGTCATCGTGTCCTCACGTCTTTGGATTATTGTGGTCTTGAGAAAATAAATCAAATTGTTAGGCTTATTGGGGTTCTCAACCAAGACCCTCCAATATTTAAATTAGTGAAATGTTTGAGATAAATCGGGTGGAATAAATAGAAAGACATCGATCTAGAGCGATCTTGAATGTAAGTAGGTATGGTAATCAATGTCGTTATAAATGAATTAGATATGAAGTATTTATAGTACTTGTATGGGTCCACCTGATTTGTTGAAATATTCATTCATATAACTCCACGTGGCTTCATCAAGAACTATGAGTGTGATGATCAACGGTTGAAATAACTGCCGGTTATGTCAAATCCTGAAAGCGAGTCGGTTCTCGGGTCGACGGGCAATTCAACCCGATGGACCCGAAGAGAGTACATCTTAAGCGGGTTACGGGGTGGGTCTAGTGTTGCGACCGACCCGGTGACCCCAACAATCAATAGACTTAGCACATTTCCAATTAGAAGAATTTCATTCATCCCCAAGGGTAACTTCATCCTTCTATAAGTGAATTCCTAAAACACTTCATCAGGTGTATTGCATTTTTAGTTCCACAATATATAAATTTAACACATTTAATCCCATAAGATAAATATTATAGTATTTTTTTTCTATAGAATAAAATTATAGCACATTTTGTCCCATAGTATATAAAATTATAGCACATTTTGTCCCATATGATATAAATAATTTTATATCCTATGGGACCAAATGTATCATAACTTTTATCGTATAAAACCAAATATGTCAAACTTTTATTCTATGGGACAAAAAATATTACAATATTTATCCTATAGAACTAAATATGCTAAACCCATAAACTATATGACCAAAAGTGCAACAAACCCTATCGTGTGGGACTAAAAGTGCAATTTTCCTAATATTTATCCCCTAAATATAATTTGGCCCCTCAATTATTCTTAATATAATATTTACCCCTTGAATAAACAAGTGTAACACCTATCCCTTTAGTTGGACAAAAACATCCCTCATGAATTGAATAATTATATTATTCTCAATATATTTTATTATTTTGTACATTAAATCATTACTAAATTGTTATTTTTAAATAAGTTGAGATTTTAAATTAGAAGTGGAGTATAAATTAATATATGTAGCAAATACATAACAAAATAATATAACCAACAACTCATATATGTTGTTTAAAAGAAATTGATAAATATATATGCTTAACTAAACTTTTAATTTTTTAGAAAAAAAAGATAAATAAATATATTTTATCGAGTTTTTTTAAAGAAAATATATTCAAAAGACAATATGTAATTACTCATTTTTATCTAAAGAATAAATAGTTCATAACTTAATTTTATTACCAAATTAATAAAATTTTTATCTTTAAGCTATAAAATATAATAAAATTCTAACTATATTACTCACTAATTATATTTTATTTAATTATAATTAAAAGATTTTTTTCCAATTAAAAAATCTTTGGGGGAATTCAAATATTGGAGGGTGTTGATTTAAATTTAAATATTGGAGGGTGTTGATCCAGGGTCGCAGGTTGGGGGAATTCAACAGTCATCGTGTCCTCACGTCTTTGGATTATTGTGGTCTTGAGAAAATAAATCAAATTGTTAGGCTTATTGGGGTTCTCAACCAAGACCCTCCAATATTTAAATTAGTGAAATGTTTGAGATAAATCGGGTGGAATAAATAGAAAGACATCGATCTAGAGCGATCTTGAATGTAAGTAGGTATGGTAATCAATGTCGTTATAAATGAATTAGATATGAAGTATTTATAGTACTTGTATGGTCCACCTGATTTGTTGAAATATTCATTCATATAGCTCCACGTGGCTTCATCAAGAACTATGAGTGTGATGATCAACGGTTGAAATAACTGCCGGTTATGTCAAATCCTGAAAGCGAGTCGGTTCTCGGGTCGACGGGCAATTCAACCCGATGGACCCGAAGAGAGTACATCTTAAGCGGGTTACGGGGTGGGTCTAGTGTTGCGACCGACCCGGTGACCCAACAATCAATAGACTTAGCACATTTCCAATTAGAAGAATTTCATTCATCCCCAAGGGTAACTTCATCCTTCTATAAGTGAATTCCTAAAACACTTCATCAGGTGTATTGCATTTTTAGTTCCACAATATATAAATTTAGCACATTTAATCCCATAAGATAAATATTATAGCATTTTTTTTCTATAGAATAAAATTATAGCACATTTTGTCCCATAGTATATAAAATTATAGCACATTTTGTCCCATATGATATAAACAATTTTATATCCTATGGGACCAAATGTATCATAACTTTTATCGTATAAAACCAAATATGTCAAACTTTTATTCTATGGGACAAAAAATATTACAATATTTATCCTATAGAACTAAATATGCTAAACCCATAAACTATAGGACCAAAAGTGCAACAAACCCTATCGTGTGGGACTAAAAGTGCAATTTTCCTAATATTTATCCCCTAAATATAATTTGGCCCCTCAATTATTCTTAATATAATATTTACCCCTTGAATAAACAAGTGTAACACCTATCCCTTTAGTTGGACAAAAACATCCCTCATGAATTGAATAATTATATTATTCTCAATATATTTTATATTTTGTACATTAAATCATTACTAAATTGTTATTTTTAAATAAGTTGAGATTTTAAATTAGAAGTGGAGTATAAATTAATATATGTAGCAAATACATAACAAAATAATATAACCAACAACTCATATATGTTGTTTAAAAGAAATTGATAAATATATATGCTTAACTAAACTTTTAATTTTTTAGAAAAAAAAGATAAATAAATATATTTTATCGAGTTTTTTTAAAGAAAATATATTCAAAAGACAATATGTAATTACTCATTTTTATCTAAATAATAAATAGTTCATAACTTAATTTTATTACCAAATTAATAAAATTTTTATCTTTAAGCTATAATATAATAAAGTTCTAACTATATTACTCACTAATTATATTTTATTTAATTATAATTAAAAGATTTTTTTCCAATTAAAAAAAATTAATTAAACTTAAAACACAAGATTGTTATTAAAATGAATTATTTGAACTAAATATACGTATATAATAGAAGTGCAATATTATCCAAAATTTTATTTATAGAAGATAAGTGTTGCACATGTTAATTTATGGGAATAAATGTTATATCACAAATACTTCCTAGCATTTTCTGCGACTAGTGCTGATCACACGCTTTTTTACTGCGCGAACAACGTTTTCACAGATCATCAACGATTGGACAAGAGAAAGCGCGGATAAGAGGACTAATTTCGGGGGAAACAGAAATTTCCACTTCCAGCAGTTGAACTCAAGCAAATTCCCATGGCGGGTTCGGCTTCAACTCTCTCTTTCTTCAACTCTTCGTCCCTGTACTGCAACCGGGCTTTCGAGAATCTCAGACCATGTTCCAGTTTCGAAAAGCGGTTTTCCTTCACTTGCTTCTCGTCAAGAAGAAACAGCTCAGTTTCATGGACCAAATTCTTGATTACATTGAAGGTCACGCACGTTATTTTTCTTTCCACGCTTTTGACTGCTTTGTTTTTTATGGGCTTTGTTCGTTTCCTTGACGGGCCACTTTGGTAGTGTTTTGGATCACCTAATTCTTTGTGGTAAAAACGTATATTCTTGTGTATGATTAAGGGTTCTGTTTTTGCCGTGTAATGTTTATACATTTTTTTATGGAGTTTCTTCCTTGTGGATTTAGGTGTTGAGTTGAGTAAACCACGGAAAACACTTTATCTGTGTGTGAAAATTCTTGTACAGGGGGTCCAAAGTTAAGGAAATGGTATGGGGCACCTGATCTTCTGCCGAAAGATGGAAATGAATTGGAGGAAGATGAGGCTGCAGGTATTCAACTGAGTGATTGAGTCGTGGATTTATTGAGTTTGTTAATCTTTTTGTAAATGACTCCACTGATTCGTGACTTTTGTTACCTGAAACAGAAGAAGATGAAGTTAGAGATGCAGTGTTGGTAACGGATGGAGATAATGAGATCGGTCAGGTGATGTTGTATAACTTCTACATTTCCATGTCTTGATCGAATTTATAAGACTAGGATTACGAACAAGACAATGGTCTTGTGTCAGCAAACTTTTCAAGTTTGATGGTGCTTCACTTCTACAGATGATTATACTTTCACTCATTGTTAAAAGAGTTCGGGTAAAAACACTGGTTAAGGATAAGCGAGTTGCCATGGAAGCGTTTGGCACTTATGTTGAGGTTGATGCATCTATTTGCCTTTAAAGATTGCAGAGCATTTGATTGCGTGTTAGTTGTTTGTTTTCACTTCTCTTTGTTATCTCTAATACAAGCTAGCGTTCTTTTGAAGTCTATGGCTGGTGATACAAAGGACACGGCGTTCCTGAAGAAAGCTTTAAGAGGTGTTCGTGCAGTTATTTGCCCAACTGTATGTGTAAAACTTCCGTTGCCTGTATTTGCTCCATGACACTAAATAGTTCAATTCTTGTAAAATTAACATAAGGAGAGAGGTCTGAGTATAAATGTCATATATTTTAACGTGCCTGTCATTTTGACTAGTTTTTTGGTGGATGGATGTAATTTTTCTTCCTGCCACTTCTTTATTGGGGCAATACTTCTCTGAATGTGTGTATCCAGCTAGATCAACGAAAGCCCGTTGCTAGTTCTGCTGTGGATTATCTATGCCGTCTCTTTTTATCTCTGTATTGACATGAATAATTATGAGTTCTTCATAAATTAACTCTGCATATTGTTTAGGAAGGATGTTTATACAATATTGAGAGCTGGAAAGGCATACAGCACGTGATCCTGTTATCTCAGGTACCTCCAATTCCTGATATATATTCAGCACCTCAATCCCAATAACACATGTTTGATATTGTAAGTTTCGTGAAGCTTCCAGTTGTCTGTCTATAGGGATTCTACCGGTATTCAAGCAGTCATGAATAGCAATGCAAGAAAACTAGCAGAGCAAGATGAAAATGTGGTGAAGTCCTCTGGAGTCCCGTATAGTATAATCAGAACTGGGCTCCTAAAGAATACTCCTGGGGGCCAGCAAGGTTTCTGCTTTGAAGAGTATTTCAAAATTCTGTGTGCTCTCATTTCTATGCTTTTCCTAGTGAAAATAGTAAATTTTCTTAACTAGTTGCATGGGCACTCTCTAAGGCTGGAGTATTAAAAGGAACCCCTCAATTTTGAAAAATTACACTGTGTTCATGCTTTTAAGATTACAGATTCTCCTTTAACCATTACATTGTTTTTTCTTTTTTTCTTTTCTCAAAACTGAGGACATCTTATGTAATATGCTATAGATGAGGTGTTGATGTAATTATTCTTAAGAAAATTATGCTATGAATGTAAGCTATCTTTGTATCCATGACAGGGTAGTGCAGCAAAGGGAAGTCTGAGCAAGGAGGATGCTGCCTTTATTTGTGTAAAAGCCCTTGACAGCGTACCCGAGAAAGGATTGATATTTGAGGTTATAATATTAGAGTTACTAAAACGGTGTCCGTGCTGATATTTCCTGAGTTCTATTCAATTGTTATGATTCTTGAATCAAAGTTTCTCTGTTCTTACAGGTGGTTAATGGTGCCGAGAAGGTTTCTGACTGGAAAAAGTGCTTTGCTACGCTGGTGGATGGGTCACTGGAGTAGCCTCAAATACGAAGACAATGAAGTAGGTATTCCCTATTTATCGAGTTATTTAGGTGGATGTGAATGTTATTAAAAAGAGTCGAGCTTGACAAGGAGACAAGGATAAGGAATGAAACACAAAAAAAAAAGAAAAAAGTGTGCATATATGTATTTGTTTATCCTGTGATGCACTTTAATAAGATGTCATTTATTCTGACTGTTTTCGAATGTATTTTGAACAGAAATTTATACTATATCTTGGCCATTTTTTCTTCAAGAACTCAATTGAACAAATGCAAATCTTTCGCTTTTTCATTCGTGAGTCCGCTCTTCATGCACTTGTTGCACATGGTATAACAATCTGGATCTTGCACTTGTTGCACATGGCACAACAATCTGGATCATGTGGAAGATTAAAGAATGGGTCCTGCAGATTTCTTGCACTTCAAACTATTAATCATATACTACTATCAGAGCCTATAAGGAGTAGATTTCATCAAGACTTTGCAATTGCTGATTTCTGGGCATTGGAAACAACCTCTCGAACAAGAAAGTTCTGTACATACGTATTGACTCAACAGAAATTGGTAAGGATAGGCCACCTTTTATCTAAAGATTGTTCAATTCACCTTATGGATGTGAAAAAAAACTGCTGCAGTGGGTAATTTGTAAGTATTTTTGTAAAGAAATCTAGACCTGCCATGATACATTGTGGTGATTGAAATCAAAACCAACCAAACCTTTTGTACTCAAGAAAAAGAAAAAGAAAGGTCTGCAAACTACAAAGAAAGATGTATCTACCATTCCTTTATGCAAGAAAATGCTCATTTTATGAGGGTTAAAAATCAAGAAAAACTTTTCAAGAAACTGAGTACCAAACTATCCAAACCGCACCAGTTAATCCAAATAAAACAACCCTAAATATGATCAATCGCTAGACCGCACCCTCTTATGTCCAGCTCTTCCATCAGACCTAGTCGTCCCGCCCGACTCCCCTTCAGACGAAGCCTCCATGGATTTGGCAAATGAGTTGGATAGATCAGTATACAGATCAACCACCCTTCTAATGTTGTTGTTAAGCTCTCGAATTAACCCCACGTTTCGTGTCAAATTACGTGGGATTTTCGACTCGTGATTCTGGTTAATCTCAATGATCAGCAGCCTGTTCTGGTCCAAAATGTTCTGCACCTGCACAAAGTTCTTCTGAAATGTCTGAAGAACCTTGCCATCGACCTGTGCTCCATTGGCAATTCCGGAAAATATATCCTCGTCCATCGCGGTTTTCTTTTCTCATGTAAGTGATTAGAAACTCTGCAGTAGCTAAAGAAAGCAAGATGGAAACCATAAATTATGGATCAAGAAAATGTCAAGTGATTAGTGTTACTATATCCATATGCTTTACTTATTCATCTCTTATATTTTTTTTTTGGCATTTCTTCAATTAAATCTATGGAGTCACTGTAGATGTATACAAATTCAGGATTTTTCTTGTATGAAAACAGGCACGTCTGCAGTGGAATTTACATTTGTTGCAAAAGAAAAGGGCACACACTTGTTTTTACAGATATAGAAAAAGAAAATAAAATGAGTGATACAAAATAAGGAAAAACAATAAAGGAAAGAGTTGAAACTCAAATTAAGTATCTCACTGACTTTGTTTATAACAGAACAGATGAAGGCACATTCTTCAGAAACTAAGCAAATCTCACAAAGTTATATGAGAATGATTGAATCCTGACCTCCCCACCCCCAAAGGTAAAGCTCAAAAGATCAAGATTTTTATGAGAAATACACAAAAAAATAAGCACAAAGAGAAATCCCAAAAGCCTGCAAATCAAGACACTAAAATCCACACACACAAACAAAGAAATATAGCTAGAAACAAACAGCAGACCTGAAAAAGCTCAAGAATTCAGAAACCCCACATGCATTAAACAAAAAAGAATCAAAAGCCCATCACAAAACAGGGTGAGGGTGAGAAAAAAACATTGGAAATTTTCCCATGGCTTTTACCTTGGAATTCAGCAACATTCCTTCTTCTCTCCTCTCCTTTATCCTTTTCCAAGAATGCCAACAGAGAGAGATTTGTACGTGGGGATTTGTTTGACAGTAGAGAGCGTGGGAGGAGGAAGTTGCAGGCAGGCAGGAGGATCCTGTGTGGTGGTTTTGTGGGGGGATTTTCCTTGTTTTATCTCTCTTGAAATTGAAGAGGAGGTGAGTGGGGAGGCGTTGACAGATGGGATAGAGAGAGATGGATACTTTCTCTCTCCTCGTTTACTTCACCTGCGGGATTCGCCCTCCATTCATTGCTTTGCCCTTTTCTACGATCATCATCATCATCATCATCGTGATGGAAATTCTAAACTATTATTCTCCCTTCTCTACTACAAGTTAAACCCACTCTTTTTTTTTTTAATAATTATATAATTATATTAATATATTAATAAATTAATATATATATATTAAATTAAAAATTATAATTTAATAAATTATAATAACTCATCTAAAAATAAGATTAATAACCACACATTTTAATCTGACTCCAATACATAACCTCAAACTAAGTTAAGCCACTCATGAAAATGTGTTTGTGAAATAATGAATTAAATTTTCTATTTCATATTTTATTGTACTTTTATTATAATTAATATATGCGACACACAATATATGCATAATACATCATATTTGTGTGTATATATTAATTAAAATAAAATATGCAATACTATTTAAAATAAAAAAAATTAACTCGATGAAAGAAAACAGTACTGCTCACTTATTATGATTTGACTAATTATGCAAGTAAAAAAGTTGGATTTTTTAAAATAGATATAAATACAATATTTAATATTTTGGATTTAATAAGGTCAATATTACAAATGGGATTAATGTGAGAATGAAGTCGTAGAAATTTAAAAAGTTTGACTTCATGCGATGGTAAATACAGTTGTTATATTAAGTGATAATTATTCGAGTTAATTATACTTAAATCATTTTTAAAAATATAAAATTATATTTTTGTTTAAAAATAAATTAAAAAAGTTACACCTACATCCCTTTGAGAATTCTTCCTTCACACATAATACCCTTTTGTTAGGATCTGGGTAAAAAATGATGATGCTAATAAAAAAAAAATTACATGAATTTTAGATTTTGCCTCTTGTTTAATATTTTTGTGTATATTTTATACTTATAAAGGGAAAAATGTAATATATGTGTGTGTTTGTATGTAACGTGAGGTTAGTATTATTAATTTTTTTCTTTATAAATTCAAAACTATTACATGAGAACGTTAAATGAGGAATAAATTAAAATTTTATGTAATTTTTTTGTTAACGTTAAAATTTTTTCATCAAAACCCTAATGAAAGGGGTCAGGTGTAAATAATAAATTCTCGAATGAGGTATAAATGTAATTTTTGAATTTTTTAAAAGAAAAGTATAATTTTGTATTTTCAGATAGGTTTAAGTGTAATTATCCCTAATTATATAAATAAGGTAGTGGGGGGTGCAAATGTAATTATTCCAAAAGAAAATAAAGATACATCACATAAATTATTCAAATATAGTGAGTAAATAGACGTAGCTGTTCATTCACCGACCTTAGCTCAGTTGGTAGAGCGGAGGACTGTAGTGGTACCATAGCAATCCTTTAGGTCGCTGGTTCGAATCCGGCAGGTCGGAATTTTACGTCTATTACTATCTATTTTTCTTTCTCGAAATAAATAAAGAAATTAGGCCTAAAATGTATGCAAGACCCTGATGCCCTTTCTCCCTCCGTTTACGAAATAGCCACCACATCCACGGCGGCGCCACCTCTCTCCTACCACCAACGCTATTATGAACCCTTCTTCACCTCCTCTCCAAAACCTCCTTAATCCCCTTCAGAACCCATCACATTTTCTCCCCCAGCTCCCGCTTTTCCACCTCCTTCCTCATCACCAGAACTCCCTAGAAATTCAAGAAAAAGCGCAAGAAAAAGGACAGCCCACGGACTGCACTCGTTCAAACCCAACCAAGCATCATTCCCCACTTCGACAACGTCCTCCTTAGAGGTGCGCACTTCAGATTCCTCACTAAGACCAAATAATTCCTCTCCAAACAGCCCCATCAAGTCCTCCGCCTCGATGACGCCGGAAAACTCCACCAGCGGCTTGGCTTCCCCCGCGGCCGGAAAGTTCTCAAGTCCATCCTCCGGCATCCTCTCATTTTCCTAACCTATCGCCATTCCGACGACAACATCTGGGTCGGGTTTGGTGATTTCATCGATAGTTTGCTGCGTACCGAACGGGATATGGAAAATGAACTGGAGAGCAAAAGGGTTGATGTTGTTAGGAAATTATTAATGATGTCCGCGAATAAGAGGATACCCTTGAGTAAAATTTATCACAACAGGCTCTTGTTTGGCATACCGGAGGATTTTAGGGATAGAGTAGCAGAGTATCCAGATTATTTTAGGGTAGTGATTGAGGATGATGGGAAGCGAGTGCTTGAGCTAGTTAATTGGGACAGTTCTTTGTCGGTGAGTGCTCTGGAGAAGGAATTTATGGTTGCTGAGGATAAGGTGAAAAAGAGCATTCAAATTTCCTATGAAACACGGCAAAGCATTGGAGTTGGATATGGAGGATGAGAGAAAGTTGAAAATTTTGAACACATTGCCGTTGGTGTCGCCTTATTCAGATGGGAGTAAGTTGGATTTCCGGACTTCGGAGGCGGAGAAGTATAGAGTCAGAATTATTCATGAGTTCTTGAGCTTGACATTGGAGAAAGGGCTTATATACATAACATAGTGGAGTTCAAAGGTGGAATTTAGTCTCACGAAACATACTTATCAGATGCTTCTAAAGCAGCCTCGGACATTTTATGTGGCTGGTACTGAGATGAACTGGTGTGTGTTTCTAAAGGATGCTTATGGTGAAGATGGAGAGCTCATCGATAAAGATCCGCAGATGGTGTTTAACAAAAAACTCTACAAATATGGGGACATGCAAGAACTGGAATCTGATTGCATGGTTGGATAAAAATGAGAATGAGGATCGAATAAAATAGACTTTGAATTGGTCGCTGGAGCAGATCAGGCAAGAGCGAGATGGAAATTATTTGGAAAAGGTAACTTGAAATGAGTTGGCAGTTACTTACGATGCATTGCTGTCATTTATTGAAATGTATAGTCAAATGTTACTGGAAAAAAAATGAAGCTAAGCGTAGATGGTTGTAGACTTATGCTTCTATGGACAAATACTACGTTCTGCATTAATGTGGAGGAGAATTATTACCCCCTCTTTGTGTATGCTAGTGATTTTCCCAGTGTAGTTAGCATGAATGGAACTGCTTCTCTGTTGGACAACCATTATTTTTGTAGTTATGAATATAGGATTAATGGCTGGTTCTGCATTTGGTTCCTAGTCTAATCAGACAAAGTACTGTGTTAGATGTTATATGGTTTGCATGAATAAGAACATAAACCGGTATGTTACAGGCACAATACCTAAGAATACTGTCAGAGTGGACTACATTTGAGTGTGAATATATGTAGTTGAAGTCCTTTTCCTGGCCAACAAAGTAGCCAAAATAAGAGGTGTCTTCTGATTTCATGTTTCCTTCTGGATGCTTCCCTTTTGCCGTCAAACTTGGTTCTTAGTTCTGATTTTTCAGGTTGTCTGCAACAATCTCCACAAATACCAAACCCTTCAAATGTTGCAGACTTGGTTCTTAGTTCTGATTTCACTTATGATGCTGGTTAAGAAAGGGCAGCACCAAAAAAGAGTTACTTGAGGATATGGTGAACTGGAATGGTGGACTTGCAACGAGCCTTGTAAAATAGATCTATATGTTGTCTTTTTTCTTTGTCACTCAGCTGCTATAAGAACTATGTTGTTTGATTGCATGAAGTTACATTAACGTTGTCCATGTCTGAATTTGCATTCAGCATTAAATGTTTTGTCGGCAGCGAGCTTCCAGAATATCCTAGCAGCCCCACTTTTGCTAAAACAGAGTGCATGATAGATGGACAGTTCGAAGACACTATCTTTTGGAAGAAGTGGTCGATCCTCGAGTGGCGCTGATAGTTATTTTCATCCACAAAAGATTCTTGCAGACTAGAACTAGCACTGTGAAAGCAATCTGGAAGCAGAAAAACATTTCTGGACCCGATTCTCATTTCAATGAAACTACATTTTTATTTTATATCTTCTTCACAAGCATCATCATATTTATACTAAAATTGTGATGCAGAAGACTACTTGTCGCGTTGAGATGACGGAAATCGCTGGTGTACAGGAATACTTTTTGTAATTACATCCAGATAAAATTCTACTGATTCAACAATATTAGCCGTTCTCGGATTTAATCCCCAACCCTTGCAGAAATCAAAGACTATTAACACATATATTCAACCATCACTAAATTCAAGAAACTTGGCGACCCACTCCTGAGTTGAAGGATTCTCATTGGAGAAATCAAAGAAATCATCAACATCTAACCTTGTTTCTGGTTCCTCCTCACTCCTGCTGCTGCCAGGTACGTTCTCTTGTGGAATTTGCTCATCACTCTTAGAGCCCATTTCTTTTGTTGAAATCCCAGCAACTAACACCCTTTGGTCCAACTTCTTCTTGCTCAAATGATAGTTCCAGTAGTTCTTGATCTCATTGTCTGTTCGACCCGGCAATCTTGCCGCAATCAATGACCATCTGGAGTAGGAGGAAGACAACCAAGATTTTCAGTTATGATATGTTGATATTCAACTCTTGGTCGTTTTGATTTCTTATTGAAAGTTACCTATTTCCCAGGAGCTTATGGAGCCGTATGATCAAGTCCTCTTCCTGGTCAGATATATTGCCCCTCTTGATGTTTGGCCTCAGGTAATTCATCCATCTTAGCCTACAACTCTTGGCGCATCGGTTGAGCCCTATTTTATTTAAAAAAAGAAACTGGTTGAATTCAAGAGCTTCTTATGGTGATGATAATGATTTAACAATATAAAGCTCGACCTGCTTTAGCAGCGATGGTTGTCCACTGCTTAGGACCATAGATGTGGACGGCTTCGTCCAGTCTCCGGTCCTCCTCCGCCGTCCATACCCACGGTTGAGTTCCTTCTTGGCTGTCCGCTGCTGCTTCTCTTTGAGTAAGGTGTCGGCCATAGAATTTTCTCACTACAATACAAAGAAAGTAGCTCACCAGAAAGGTGTGGGATTGGTGCTACAAATGTTCTTTGTATTTATTGACTCGCATTTCTTGCGTATATTTTCATGTGTGAAATTGGTAAAAATGTTATTGTCTTGGAAATTCCACTTGAGATATTAAATTATTAATGTCTTTTCAACTCTTTGAGAAGACTTGTATTTTTAATTCTTTGAAACATGCGTTTTTATATAATTTTAGTAAATGGTCATTTAATATATATTTTAATAATAAGGTCGAGACTTCACAGCACAAATATTTCTTCCCCTTAATATGGATATTAACCTGTTGTAATTCTTCTTTTTTTTTTTACGAGAATTCTTCGAATTATGCTTTAACTTTGACAATTAATATATTTAATCAGTTAATAAACTGATTTTAATAATAAATAAAAATATAAGATGAAAAGTTATTATAATTATGATTATAACTACAGCATGTGGGCAGTGCAAGGCTGCTAGAGAATAAAAAGGTTTTTTAATAATTGTGTGGTGGACTTGTACCTAAGCATTCAGACAAATATGTAAAGTTAACATAGGATAATTATGAATTTGAGATAAGATTTCTTGTACTAATCAATAGTAATAATAATGGTTTTGGTGGACCATGCATGCTTCTTTCACTAATTCCTAATTGGTAGAAATAATAGTACTATTATTATTTTATTTTATTTTCTAAAAAAATACATTCATAATTCTAAATCAACACCATACTATTATTATAGCATTCAGTATACAATACATTAATATTTTTAAATCAAATAATAAATTCAAAGTAAAAAATAAATAATATACTACTGTTAGAAATAAATTAAATTTTTACAATACATAGGATTTAAATTCACAGTTTTTCGGTGACGAGACTTCAACCTCACAACTTAGAGAGTGGATCAATGATAGTACTATTATTATCTTTTAATTTGACATAAATAGTAATGAAATTATTCTGAATTGTTCAATTATGTGATATATTGGAATAAACATTTTTTTTGTTTGCTTATTTTTAGGAATTCTAGCTAAAATATATAAATTTAAATTTGTTGGATTTTTGTATCGCATCATGTATCTATATATTTATTAAAGATGAGACCCTAAAAAATTGATTTGGTTGGGAAAATATTTTTGGTAAAAAATTAATATATTTATTTATTCACAATATATCCATTTTTTTAATATTTAATATTCATGTATATTTAATATTAATTTATTTTATCAAATGTGAACAATTATTTATTTTGTCGTCAATTTTCTTATTTGATTTGACAAAAAAAAATATAGTAAAAAAAGTTTCACACCCTTTTCTTTAGTTCATATTCAATTATACCAAAATTAATTAATCTAATGATATGTGCAATTCTATTTATTTTATAAGCACGAGGTCATGTATTCAAATCCAGTTGCATATATAAAAAAATTATCATATTTTATGTATATGTATATATATATATATATATATATATATATTATTTCATTGTTATTTATCATTTATAAGTTATGGAAGAATATATAAATTATTTATCAATGTTACTCATTAAACGATAGTAAGATATATATTATTTATTAAGCACGTTTTAAGTCTCTATTGTCTTTTCAAAATTTTAATTACTCTGAAAAATATTTACATGTAGGTTAGAAAAATAAAATTTTTTGTCTATATTATTATGAAACATCACCTTGATGTCATGTCAGCTCTTAAATATTTATTTAATACAGTTTGGTCATGATAGTAATTTGAATTTTTTTTTAATGAATTTATTTAGTACCCCTCAATTTTGTATACACCTCAACTTTTGGCATATTTTATGTTTGGGATAATTACAGAGATTTATTATAATTACATTTAGATTATTTATGGTTTGAAAAAGTGTATTTAATACCCTTGAGGTTTGGTTATATCTAAATAAATAAATTCCTGCTCTATTTAAAATTCACTAAATTTGATGATTTTAACAAAAAAAAAGAAGAATAAAATTTTTATATTTATCCCCTATTAACTTATTACGGAAATATTACAGGTCATATAATTTTTTTATGATCAAATTATCCTTATACATTTTCATTTGGTGTTAATGCATATAAAGTGATACATTTTTACCGTTATAAGGGTAATTTAATTATAAAAGATTTGTTTGACCCGTAACAGTCAGTAATAAGTCAATCAAGGGTAAATATCGATTTTCATTCAATTTTTTTGTTAATATCAATAAATTCAATTAATCGACAAACGTATTTCTTAGATGAAAGCAAACATCGAGAGTATCAAATGTAGTTTTTCAAACTACATGGAGTCTACATATAATTACACCAAACCTCAAAAGAAGAGAATGTAATTATCCCTTTATATTTTGAAGCCATTATCCCATATTTGATAACCAACTCATCAATAAAAAAGAATATTATTTAAATACTTTTGTATACACATCAATCAAGTGTGTGGTGTACCGCTAGAATTATTATTATTATTATGTTTAAATAGTTAGTAATTAGAAGACTACTCCAAAGACTAGAATTCATTAATGGGCCAATAAGGAGAAGTTGAAAATCACAATTAAAAGTGTTTAATGGGCCTATAGTTTAGGATAATCTTCATTCTTTAATAATTGTTGCAACTTTCGGCTCTTTTCATGGAAATATTTAATTTAAATTAAATAAATAATTTGTTCTTTGTATTCATGCATTAAAATTTTATCTGAGACATGCCCATATTTGTATAATATATGCCCAAAAATTGCACTAAATATGTAACATTATCAGTATATATGTATAAATATTTATGTCGATTTATAGGCTAAGGTTATTTCGCCACCCCCTCATTCACTTCATATATACGCATTATATGTATAAATACATTTTTTTAAAAATAAAGTATATGCACAGCATTTGCATTATATCCAAAATATAATATTTATCTAATAATAAAAAATAGGACTGCATTTTATTACTTAGGATCCACATACGTAATCCTTAAGTATAAAATAAAATAATATATATATAAGTTATTTCTATAAAATAAAATCAAAATGCTTCAAACAAAGTTGTAAATTATAAAAAATAATAAAAGGTCTCGAATTTCCAGGCCATTATACACTGATTCACCTGTTCTTCAGTTTCAGTATTTATTTATATATATTTTCCACCCACAAAGGATAGAGCATCCTGGATCTACGAGGAACTATTTCTATTTTTCTTTTCATTTTTTATGCCCTTTTTTTTTCTTTAATATATGTTTTTTTTTTTTCAAGATCTGCAATTTTTCTAGCATAAATTAAGTATAAAATATTAAATACATGGGTAAAAAAAAAAAAAAAGAAGAAAAAGACACGTGCCGTCATCACTCTATGCCGTTAATATTATTGCCAAAATCGTTATTAAACAATAAATTAAATTTGAACAAAAAATAAAATTTTACTATGATTAATTATCATAAGTAAAAATAAAAACTATAACCGATAGCAATTAATTATAATTGTGCAATGGCTATTAGCCACTGTTTTTGCAAGTTAGGTTAAAAAATTTAATACAGTTAAAATTGTATAAAATATTTAAGTCATATATAAAATTATAGGAAATGTTGATAGTTGTGTCACAATTAGGTTTTTTATATCGCTTTTGTCTGATCATGATGGATGATATTTGATGATAGTGAAGGGAATAGTAATTTTTCTCATAATGCATATATATATATATATATATTTGATGCAATGTTACTTGATGAATTGTCATAAAAGCAGATATAACATGATAATAATGTGTTTATAAGCTACTTTACCAAAAAGTTATGTTGAAACAGTGTAAAATCGCCTTACGATATATATATATAATAAAAACAAATAACCACATTTACTCTTGATTTTTATGATTTATTGACACAAATTACCCATAATTTTTGAAGATTATACCCATAAAAACTTCATCAACACTATCCTTATTGTTTTTGTTAATATTAAGAGTAATTTTATAATAAAACAAAAAATAAGTATAATTTGTGTAAATAAATCTTAAATCAGGAGTGTAAATGTATTTATCTCTAATAAAAAATAAAAAACATGAATATAGATAAACATATGTATTTATATAAGTATTACTATATTTACTAAGGTGTGGATGGGTTGGTAGGTTTACAATATTTACTGCCGACCATATTATTATTTCTTTTTTAATTTTTATTTATATTATTAATGTGTGTGTGTGTGCGCATATGAGTTGGAAGATCGATGGTGTCAGTAAGATGCTCATGCGTCAAGTTGTAATCGACATTTCTTTATGTCTCAATTGTAATTTTCTTATTAATTCATCATCATCACAGTCCAGATCTTGCGCTAAACAATTATTTGAAGTAAATTAAATTATATAAATGCTCTATATTTTTTGCATAATTCTAAATACATTCCTTAAAATTGGTGTTATGCGTATAAGTAATGTTCATTTACGAAGCGTACTTATGATTTTACAAAATTTAAGAATGTGTATACAATTTATCTTAATTAATTTATGAGGCTAAAATGGAGCGATGTTAGGGTCAAAGTATAATTAAATGAATCTTCTAATTAATTTTAATCAAACAAATATTTAATAAAATAAAACAAAATTGGAACAGAATAAGGTAGATTGCTTCATCTAAATAAAAAAAAATAGTTTGCAATAAATAATTGGATGTATGGGTGGCATGTGAGGCTGATGATGTATAACAATAGCTTTTGTTTCTCTCACACGTGAAAATATTTGTTTAGAACCCTGTAATTCGGTGCAGTCAATTTTTAATTACAGTCCACTTTTTTTTTTTCTCATGTGTTATAATATTTAAAAACAATTATATGAGATTTGGTGTAATTATACGTATATTTTTTTATGATTGTTGATGGTTTTGATAAGATGAATTTTTAATGCTGTCTTCTCTATTTATCCTCACGGTTCCTGTCATACTGTTTGAATTAGATGTAAGTTTAGGATAAATTAAAATTGTCTTGTCTAAAATTTTATATAATTATAATACTTTATCGTTGTTTGATAATTTTTAAATATTTCACTTATTATTATGTTTATCTAACAATGAACTCATTTTATCATTTTTGTATTATGTTTCATTTAATATTTGTAGTGAACTAACGGAAATATTCTTCTGGATTATAAGTTATAATTTAATATATTTTCTAAAAAAATTAAAATATTTTTATTGATTAATATGCCTGTAGATCATTTTCATTACTCATTCTCAAACTTTTATTTTAATATTTTTATAATCCACCAAAGACAAAGTAGTATTTTTCATTTCACATCTAGAGGCTACATAATATTTTTTTTTCATTTGAGGGGGTATTTGTAATTTTTCAAACAATGAGAGTATTTGTAATTATGACAAATTCAGAGAGGTAGTTATATTTTACCCTTCAATTTATTTATTTATGTGTTTTTCTTAATATTTAGGGTAAATGATAGCCATGTCTCTTGAACTTTAACATAAATACAAATACATTCTCGTTATGTGAAAAATTACAAATATTCCCTAATTTTAACTTTCACACCCCCTATTTTAATTTTCATATAATGAGCCCATTTCATTGTGATTTTATTCAATTTTTGTAGTGAACTGTCGAAAATATTATTTTGAATTATGAATTATAAATTATAATTATATATATTTTTAATTTTTTTGTGGAATAGTTTAAAAAAAGGAATATCAATAAGGGTAAAATAATAATTTTTACCGCATCATCTAAGAATCACATAATTATTTTTTTATTTAAAAGAGTATTTACAAAAATTAAATAATGAGTGATGTTGGTAATTATATCAAAATTCAAGAAATTTAGCCCTATTTTTTTATTACATTGATTACACAAAAAAAAAAAAAAAAAAGAAAGGAGTTGTATTATTATTATTTTTTATGTTAAAGAAAATGTTTTTTTTTTTAATTTAAATTTTATGTAGTAGGTAGATTTTACCGTGTAATGTAATGTAATGTAAATGGTAAAAATCCAATCAGCAACATAAAAAGCCAAAATTAGATTAACCGTTAAATCCCGCCTTCTCTCTCTCTTTCCATTCTCGTCTTCGCTGTATCCCATCTCTCTCTCTCTCCTCCATTTCCTCTCTCTCTGCTCCTTCTCCATTGCAGAGAATTGGGGGATCACGAAGGAAATCCAAACAGGAAGAGAATATTAGGAAAAATAGGTAGAATTTCATATCCCGAAATCCTTGATTACTTTTGCTTGAATGTTGTTCCCTACATTGTTGACTTAGGTTCGAGAATCCAATGTGATGCCCTAACCCTAATTCTCGATTGAAGGATCCTTCTGCCTCGAATTCGAAGAAGAATTCAACTTTGGGACCAAATCTTTGGACCCTTTTCGTTGATTTCTTCAAAACCAAAAGGAATCCTGGAGGCCGGTCTGTTCAGAAATTCCAAACCCTGGTTTCTTTGAATATCCCCCTTTTTCTACCCCTGTTGAAGGTTTGATTTTTCATCTTGTTTGGTTTTTATAGAGGAAGAGTTTTTAAGTGAATCCAGATGCAGGGTGGGCGTGAAGAAGCTGTCTTTGTTTGAAAAGAAACAATTTTTACTTTGTGGCGTGATTTGTATGGATTCGCCATTATTGACTTTGTTCATTGCTCTCTTCTTTGGTTTCTCTGCTCTCATTGTTGAGTCCCAAGAAGATGTGAATACCCACCCATGCAACTTTCGCCCCCTCCTTCTCCCCCGCCACCTCCTCCCCCACCTCCCCAATCGCCGATACCGCCACCACCTCCTGATTCACCCCCACCCACCTCCACCAGGTTCTGACACACCCCACCTCCACCAAGTTCTGATTCGTCTCCACCTCCACCACCTCAAGAATCATCGCCCCGCCGCCAACATCACAATCTCCGCCCCTCCGCCTCCCCCTCCACCCCTCCTCCTCCTCCTCCCCCCTCCTCCCCTCCCCCTCCGAGGAGACACCTCCGCCCACCACCTCCGGAGCATGGTCATCAAAACCACAGCAATTCACAAAAACACTCTAGCCCTCCATCCAAGAAAGGGACTCTCAACACAGGGAAGAAAGTCGGTTTAATGTTCATCGGAGTAGCAACAATCTTGCAAGTGTGCGTGGTGGCATTCCTGTTGATCAGGAGACGGCAACTTTTAAAGGCCGAAAATGACTACTGACAGAATCAGAACACTCAATCTGCTGTTTAAGATTATTTGTTTCTCGGCGGAGCATACTAAACAACTGGCTGGATTCAGATTCTTTACTTCTGGCTTGAGACTGAAGTGAGGCGTCAATGGAACTGGAATTGAAGGAACTTTTGGTGTCTGCATCTGGGGTTACAGCTCTTGTAAATTGGTAACCTTTTTTTTTTTTTTTTTTTTTGTTGATTTCTTATTGGTTTATTCATTTCTTTCATTGATCAGCACAATGTCATTTGTTGAAACAGAAAACATCCGATGTACCTGTTGTTCGTCTTCTCTTTTCACCTTTTCTTTGACATTGTATTCTGTACATTGGCATTTTCTCTTGACTAACATGTATTAGTCTTTTTTTTTTCTTCTTCTTTTTTGAATAGCAACATGTATTAGCCTATTGATGTTCGATAAAGGAACTCTTTTTGGCAGAAGTTCAAATCCATGGTCTCGCAGTTATATCTTCATTACTTGTTTGATTGAATGTCTTGATCTCTGAGTAAGCCATGATACGAACTAAGATCATCTATCATCGGGACCACTTGACTTAGAATCTTGAGACTTTTGACAATTTTAGGATCAAGATCTAGAGCTGACAATATGTTAATAACAAGAGTATGACTACATGAGCTGCAAATTGTTTTGGACTTGCTCTCAATCTGCTGTGATTGTGTAGGACTTTGAATGTGATGGTTACAGACTTAAGACAAAAATAGAATCAATTCTTGAACTAATATCGATAGTGAAAGAAGCTAAATCTGGCTCTTTATGAATCCCCACTGTTCAAGATCACGGCGATCTTATGATGGAAAACTTTATTTCTAGATCTGGTGCTGAAACAACCTGTTTCTTGCTGGCAATGATTTACTTGTTCCTTTCATGTTTTATGTGTGACATTGTCTTAGAATTCCCAAAACCGATTAGAGTAACATTCTCAGTCTCTAATGGTAGCTTTGAGTTCTCCACGACAATAATTGAATTCACATTCATGTCCTATTTTTTAGGCTTTATCATGAGTTCTTTTTTCTTTTTGTTTTGGTGGTTTTAGGATTCACCTTGAAATAGTCCATGTTCTTGATTTTAGCTTTGTTTCACTGACATTCACCCTAGCTTAGCTGTTACATGAATTTGTTTAAAGATGCTTACTCATCGGAATCATGTTTGACTTGTAGGTGATAGAAGAGGATATGACTTGTAGATGACACATTTTCTCTTTGTCGAAAATTAAGGGACTGACTTGGATTTAAACGGGACCGCTGACAACCTATAGCTCAATCTTTGAAGGAGACATATTTTCGCAAAATAGGAGTTTGTTGATGTTATAGTCGCAACTTAAAATCACCAAAACTGTATTATTGATTTATGCCCGTTATTTTCCAAGATTAACATTTGTTGTGTCTGATGATGATGAAAAGAGACCGACTGACTATATTGGTATTAAATATATATATGTGTTCTTTTACCTATCTCTAAGTTATCATAATTGTAAGAATGTCGACACTTTTGACAGCCGTTCAAATCAGGTTTGGTCGAATTAATTCATATAATGAGTATAATTGTATTTGACTTGTGATTGGTTACTATCCCTTCATTATTTGTCAATCAAAGTCAAATTTTCTATGGAAAGAAGTTATTTTTGGACAGCAAATTGTATCACAGATACATTTTCCACATTGTAGCTGTCACCCTGTCTTGTTCTGCTCTTCTGTTGTTTCTTACCATGTGCCGTCTGTTTCGGACCACCTCTTTGCTAAATGTATCGGAATTTAGTCTCAGCAACCTAATCACAAACATATTTGGTTGCTTTAAGAGTTCACCATGACCCAAGTTTTTCAATTGTCATCGATCCTACAATTCTTTGGGAGCTCCCGAAACTTCAAAATTCCTTACTATGAACGGCTTTTTTTTTTTTTTCTTTTATGAATCGAGTTTGAAAATATCAATAGGAGAATTAAACCACGTTAAAAGTCAAATTTAGCTTGTGGAAGACATGAATTGATCATCAGCATCTAAATGCATTTAAAAAGTTTGTTCTATGCAAATCTAACGTGGCTTGATCGTCAGTAAGTGTGAATCTTACAGTATGAAAAGATGTGGCCGTTTAAGAACCTCTTAAAAATAGATTTTAGTTCGAATTCTAAGCTCAAATATTAGTTCTTTTTCTTTCTGAAACCTTAAACTTCCATGGTAGTCGTCCAGGGTTCCATCGTCACAGGGTTCATCTCATCGGCTAACGAAATTTATGTCCAGAAAAGCTCTTCAAGGGAGATGGTATGGTTTTCCCACACGGATTGCTGCATGTTTCAGATTAATGGAGGTGGAAGAAACAATATTCATGTCGCATTTCAGCAGCCTGAATTGATCAGGGCTGCTTCTCACGATTTCTATCACTGTTTGGGAATAACTAGTCGAAAGACACGGTGCGTAACTTGATATCCCAGCCGGCATCCACGAAATGCCTTTCGAGGGTTCATAGTAGTCCACGATGTACAGACAAGGGCTCAAGGCCACGCACACATATAAGAATCACACTAGCATTGCTCCAGCTATTTGACGAGATGACATATCTTCTATTTTTCTCACTTCAATTATCATACATACGTTAATCAATCATTTATCACACAACATAAACATATATTAAATTATCATCTCACGGATTATCCCAACATTAATACATGCAATTATCCATCCTCCCCCTAATCCTATCCAAAAAAGTAAATGGGGCATAGGGTGGTATTCTTCTGTTTTAGTAATTGGTGTATGAGAAGACCTTATTTACAATTCGGGAGTGTTTGCAAAAAAAAATTATTTTTAAAAAGTGATTTTATAGAAAAATTAAAAGTAAGTAACATCTGTAAAAATAAAAGGTAGACAACAGTTAAATTGATTAGTATTTGAAAAAAAAAAAAATCACTTCTATAATAAACTTAGGGCTCATTTACTTAGAATGATAAAGCATGATATCCCAACTAATCAACCTTAATTTTCTGTTTACTTGAAATTAGGCCAGCCCGTGATAATGGCATATGTCCCGCTATAGAAGATGATTAGAAGTTGAGAGGTGGGTTTGTAATCAGGCCCAACATTCGCAGGCCTAATTATTTTTAAAGTGTCCATCTTGGCCTCAATTTTACCATAATAGTTATCATTTTGTCACTAATTGTGGCAAATTGCTGGCCATCAAATTTTATTACTTCCGACAAATCTGACAATGGATTCGGGTTGGTGTAGATATTTATACACATTTTTATCTTTTTGTAATTTTTTTTTTAGAGTTTGGAAAATAAAATAACAGAGAAAAATTGATATTTGAAAGCCTAAAATGGTAATTGAAAAAAATGTAGAAATTTTTTATTATTTATTTTTACAATTATTTGTTTTGTCTTATTATGTGGTAATTTTGGTATTTTACAATGTTATCCTAAATGGATGATTTGTTAATAAACAAATGATAAAAGCATCATACAATAATTCAATACTTGATATGTGAAAGTAAACAAAAAATTATAAAATCTTACTACTACTATCCTAAATTTATCACTTCTTAATCTAATCCTACTTTAATCCCATAACTCCAACTAAATGAGTCCTTAATTGATTAAAGACCGTCTTGTTGTTATAAAGATACTATTTTTACTTATATTTGCACGTGTTATTTGTCAAGAATAATTACTTTTTCACAAAAAAATAATAAATTTTATTTTGATTAGTAAATTTCATATATATATATTTAAAAATTATCAATGGAAAAATTAAATATTTAATTTAATAATATTTTCACTAAGTAATATAATTGTTGATTCATACAAAATAATTAAACTTGCATGATTAAGAAAATAATTTTATTAATTAATCATAACTATTTAATTTATAATTTAAAATTATAGGAGCAATATAATTAGATAATGTAGCAAATAAAATATAAAATTCTAAAACATTAAATATATGAAAGTGTAAATTGAATTATTATTATTATTATTCAAATTATTTAAAACTCCAATATCAAATTTAAATATGATTTTTTTTAAAAATAAATTAAAAATACTAAAATTTAATTAAGATTGTTATATTGATGATAAAGTAGCAAAAGTAAAATTGGATTTATTTAAAAAGAAACAGCTAGAAGCTCCCCCGAGGTGCTTCTAGCTTTTGACCTAAAAATATTTTTCTTATCAGTTTCAAAAGTATAAATTAACACACCAAACACTTCAAAAATACTTTTTGAAGTCAAAAAGCTAAAACCAACTTTTCAAAGCTCTTGCAAACACTTTCGTCTTTTCAATTCGGGATAATTTGTTGTTTACTTCAAGCATTGCTGGCCCATTACAATATTTGCAAACCCGTGATTGTGGTGAATTAGTCCAAGTGATGTGGGTTAACTGAAATATATCGATTACAATTATTCCTGTTGAATATTAATATCTAATAAAGATCGTTACAACAATCATACTCTAATCAATAATATCGAATAAATTAAATATAATCAATACCTACTATTATAGTAGACAATACATATAGTATAGTAGAAACAACATCACATACATATAACGAGATTCGAACCCATAACCTTTAAGGTCATGGGGCCTCATCTAATAAATGAATGATTTGCCAGTAAATAAAAAATAAAATAATTGCATAATTGTTCAATATTTGATCCAACAAGTAAATAACATATGATAAAATCATATTATTATATGTCTCAAATTTTAAATTTATACTATTTTAATTTTATCGCGCAAAGTAAATAAAACCAAAATAAATCAGACTTGTGATAAAAGTGATAGCTAAGCACCCATGAGATGGGAAGTAGGGCCTCTAGGGGGCCCACACAGCAGGAGCCTGGTGAAGGAGAAAGAAGAGCGGAAGAAAGAAAATATTTCAATTTCTGCTAAGAAGGGAAGGCTTTTGTTTTTGTTTTTATTTTTAATTTTATCCTAGTCACAAAACCTTTGGAAATTATATATATATATAATCTAAATGTGTCTTGACGTGTTCAACATTGTGTGTGTGTTTTTTTTTAATTATATATTTTCAGACACACAAATATCGTGTTCGACACGTGTCAGAGCCGTGTATATATTCAACATATGTCGAACACTACACATGCTGATTTTTTGAAGAGTCCATGCATTATAGATGTAAGCATCTTGTCAAAAATATAAATTGTAAATAAATAAAAAATACTCTTTTCAATTTATTTCAATAGTAACTTGTTTTTACACTTTACCATTTAAATTATGTTTTGCCATTCGAATTATACTTACTTTTACATTTTACCATTTAAATTTTGTTTTGTGTCAACTTACTCATACAACTTTCTGAAATTTTCACTTTACCATATATGTCCATTTCTTAGACTATTTTATATAAAAAAAAAAAATCACATGCAATGCATATATAAATATTCAAAGACAATATAGAAATGATTTCCTAACAAAAACATCGGTCAAAACACATTCGTATATATCAACATACAAATTTCACAAATTTAAAAATAATAGATTAACACAAAAAATAATATAAAATAGTCATAAAACTCAAATAGCAAATTAAAATTTACCTTTTACGAACGCCCCTTTAAATAGTTTGTAGATATGGATTTGATCCGTGACAGGTCATTAAAGCAATATTTTACATGCATCCAAAACCAAAAATAATCAAAGAATTTGCAAGAATTTAATATGAAAAATCCATGTTTTGAGTAACTTATTGCTTATATCCAAAATCTCAATAATACTATTACAGATTCAGCCATAGAGTAGTAATTAATTGATGCTGATATAGCAAAATGAAATTTTGTGTATGTTGAATATGTTAGAATTTAGAGATTCTAATGTGGGACCATTTTTTAACAATTTTCATCTATTTATAATTATTATTACAGTAATATTGTAATATGAACCCTATAATTTGTTCATCACCTTTGAACACACACATACCCCAAATCCCCTCATTAACACATCATTACAATAACAATAACAATTATTTAATCTTTTGCTTAATTTAATTTGACAATTTTGATATTACAAATTTCCGAATCAGATGTTGGACTAATTAATTGTTAAAATTAAAAATTTTATGAACAAGTTTGAGGTCATATGTTCGAAGCCCACCAGATGTGTGGGTATTTATCCCTTTGTGTGAGTTAATTTTAATTTAGTTTATTTTTTTTAATTGTGTCCCACTAGACGTCTGGATATTTGTCTCACTTTATGTGAGTTTGTTTTAATTTATTTCATTGTTCTTATTAGTTAATTTGATGTAATGGTCAGTTTATGGAGATATTCATGTAATTATATAATTACTAATTTTAGCGCGTATGGGATTAGTCAAGTTGACCAGTCGATATTATCCAGATGACAGGTATAGGGGCAAAAATACAAATACGGTGTATACGATACTGCTTAATATCTAATTCTTGCAACAGAAAAATACAGTATTTTAGTAAGAGATGAAAATTCATTATTACAAGGAAGGTCGAAAAAATAATTATTGGGATTTTCATTATATATATATTAAGAAGAAAGTAAAATGATTAATTATGTATATCGAGTTCCCTACGCAAAATTAAATTCCAAAAAAGCAATTAAGGAATAATTGTGTTGGTAAGCATAATTAATAGGTTTTTAATGACTTGACATTCAATTGCAAAATTCTTGAAATCCCAATTTAATTTACCCTAAAATTAGAGGTATTTAACTTTTATTTTATGTCAAAAATAGGGTTTGATTAAATTTTTAATTTCCCTGGGATGAACACAAGTCATAGTATGTTGCAAATACATTGTTGTTATTAAAGTAATTATTATTTTGTTTTACAAATAAAAAATAAAAGATTTTTGGAACCTCCTATATTATGTGGAATTGCACATAATTGGAGTTAATTACCCGAATTTACTTACCACATTAATCTCTATGATTTTCTCATGTGCTAAATTGCCACTTGACTTAAAATTGAGAAGGAAATTTTTTTTTTACTAAAAAGAATATTTAATTTTATTTTATATATATATAAAAAGAACTCGCAAAATTATTTTACGTGCATGACAAAAATATATTCATCGCGGAACAATATTTGACTTTTATTACCCTCTTTTTAAATGAAATTATTTTCAAACTTCTTACATTAAGAAATTTAATTTGGTGGAATAATACATTGTAAAAAATAATTTTAAATACCTAAGAAAAATGGTCTAGCAAAAAAAATCAGTTCAATAAATTTCTTAATCTAAGAAGTCAAATTAAGCTAAGTTATGTTGGACATTTTGAAATAAAAAAATTAATATAATTTATTTGTTGAAATATAAATTCAAAATAAACTTCTTTTTAAAAATATTATTGGATATAAGATAAATTCATTAAGTAAGTTCCGCTATAATTTAATATATCCATTACAAAAATTAAATAACAACTAATATATATATAAAAAAAATTACTCCGCGATGGCCCCACGCTACGACGACGTGTATAAATACCGACCTACATCGTTCATTTTAATTCACCCTCAACACACTCGCAGCGAACTTCCTCGCAGTGTTTTAATTTCTCAATCCGTATACGCTCATTCTCTTTCGTATACGCTTGCACTCTCAATCGTTTCAAAACTTTCTTTTTTCGAGTATCAAGTATTCTCATCCTTCCTTTAATTTTCCACTCTCTCAATTGTTTAATTTCTTGTTTTTTCCATGATATCTTACAATTAACTAACATGGTTATTACATTTGTTTTGATTATAGAAAGATGGTGTGGGAATTTGGAAACAACGTTAACGTTTGGGGCGATGCTAGGAGCTCATCATCAGCCCCTCCCGTGGCATCATATCATCATGCAATGATGCATGAAATTCATGTCCTGCTTGTGGATCATGAATCTGACGGCTTAGTTAACACTGTCAAACTGCTAGAACTGTGCCAGTACAGAGGTATATGTATATAAAAAATAATTTTTTGTTAATTTATTTAATTTTTCTTGTTAATTTGGGCAGGTAAGTAAAGTGCAAATTTTTCAAGAATGAGTTAGATTTTATTTTTTTTAATTTTGGGTCCCTTTAAACCAAATTTTTGGGTCAATTTAAGTTAAATTTTTTGACTTGATTTCAAGATTTCATGTTCTTTCTTAATTAATGATGGTGTAATTTAAGATTGGTCGATGAAGATTTCTTGAATGAAATTTTGAGTATCAGATCTGTGTATATATATTGTTCTTGATGTTTCCATAAAAAGAAAAATTGGGGAAAAAAAGGGTTTTTTTTTTAAACAAAAGTGATAATCATGTAATTAAGATTTGATTTTTGAAATTTTTTGAAACATTTGTTGGTGGTGGTGATATGTAATAAATTAGTGTGTGCTTATGTGTTTGATTTAGTTTTTGTTGTCTTTTTCTCAATAAATGTGGGATTCTTTTAATTTCGGTGCCGTTGTAGAAATCATTGGAACACGACAAGACGCATCTTAATTGTTCATAAATAATATTTTGAAAATTTCTTTTTTTCATTAATGAAAATCATTTAATGTAGGGAATAAGTTATTTAAAGATCCTCATCACCATTAACATTTTATTCTCTCTTGCCAACTTGATTTTTTTTAATTTTCTTCTCTATCTTAATTTGTGTTAAATACATTTTTAAACCCCTAAATTATGCATAAATTGTATTTACCCCCTAAATGATAAAATATAGCAAAATGGCCCCTATAATTTTATATGAGTATGGAATTTGTATAAACTCTATAAACGTACTATCCTTATATTTTTTGTACAACTATTTAAAAATGTTTACAATTTTGCTTGTTTTATTATATATACTGAACTTTTTAAAGAATAAATTATGAATATAGTTTTAAAAAATCACATCCAACATATATATACATTGTAAAATATGTAAATCTATAATATTCTATAATTTTTTTGAGTAATGATATGATATATTTTAATTAAATGTAAATGTAACTCTGAATAAAAACTTATAAGTTATTTAACATACTCTTTTTTATAGAATTATGTATTTGTACATACGAGTAATTTAACTATATTAGTGTTATGTATAATTGTATATATTTATGCACATTGCACTGCATGTGCACCCAATTACGTGCACTGTGCACTTTTCCGTCTATAATTTTAGAATATTTCTGCACATTTTTGTTCTTGATATGCAAATTTTTTAAAACTAAATAGACAAAATTATATTATTAGAATTCATGCACGATTAAAATTACCACTCCTATATATATTTACAAGATTAAAATTATAATTTTTCATAAAAAACCTAACACATATATATTATTTTCCCTTTATTATTGTATAATCTTTTTGTATTATCAATAAATTTTTTATTATTTAGTATAATTAATATCATCTAACAAGTTATATTTGTTTGTTGAAATCAGTAACTTTTGTCGAACTTGCTTCCGCTGCAATATCAATGTTGCTAAGCGGAAAGACAAGATTCGATGTTGTAATGGCAAACATCAACTCTCCTGATCTGCACGGCTTCAAATTACTCCAACATGCCGTCACCTTGGGCATACCAGTTGTTTGTAAGTTTATTTTTAATTAATTAAATTTCTTTTAATTATTATATATATATATATATATTTTCTTATTTCTAAAAAAAATTATTATATAATTAAGCATTAATGATTGTGCAATATTTGTGTATGACTATATATAGTGATGTCGGCTGATGACAACACATTCATGGCCATGAGGGCTTTGGAAAATGGTGCATTTCTCTATATCAAGAAGCCGGCAACAATGGAGATGTTGAGGTGCCTATGGCAACATGTGCTAAGGGAGAAGACAAGGATGATAAGAGAGAGGGACATATTGGTGGGGGCCAATCATGGCCATGGACCGCGAGGTCTTGATGTCAAGGGAGTGACGATCAATAACAGGACTGTAGAAAACCCTAATGACATCGTGGAAGGGTTGGTTGGGATGAGGAACAAGGGCAAGGCCAAGAAGAAGTATCGAGGAATAAGAATTGGTGTGGACGAGGATGAAGAATATGATCAGTCGCAGGATCATATGATGATGGGCGGGGACAATAATGTCAAGAGAAAGATGTGTACGGAGTGGACTCTGGAACTCCACGAGAAATTTATGGATGCTGTTGAAGAATTGGGCGAGGGAAGTAGGTTTTTCATTCGTTTTTGCAATTATTCCTTCTTAATTTATGTTTGTTTTTGTTCTCGAACTTGTTTAATTACATTGATTATTTGCTTGAAAATGTGCGTGCAGGATGTTTCCCGAAAGAGATCCTAGAGATAATGAATGTGCCTGGTCTCACAAGGATGCAAGTTGCGAGCCATCTTCAGGTATATATATATATATATATATATATATATATATATATATATATATATATACATACACACATATATGCTTCCTCGTAATTTAATTACTTAGTGTTTTACTTATTATTATGCAAATGGATGGAATATATATAATTATGCACTAGAAAAAAATTATTACTAGCTACAATATTAATGACTATGGTTAAAAATTTAATATTAACTACTATTAAATAAAATCGATGCAATAAATTAGCTTTTAAATAATAATAAAAATTATTTGCACTGCTAAACTTCATGTTAAAAATATTTGCTATGATTTTTAGTCATTGCAAATATTTTAGTCACCCTTTCAAAAATAAGGTTTGCATGGTCGTAATTAATAACTATTTACTATGACTATTTATTGTTAACTATGATAATTAATTATGATTAAATATTATATTTCTTTGTAGTGATGAGATATAAATTGTAATAAAAAGTTCAAATTGTCTTTTTTTTTAATTTTCTGTTTTCCCATTGTGATAGAAATGCCGTAACGACAATTGGCGATCTCCTGAGGAGAGGAAGGCATTCCAAGCCACTCAAAACGGGTCTCCGGGTTCCATAGGGTCTCAACCCAAGCCGAGAAGATTCGGGTCGAAGCCCCAACTAGGTAGAGGCGTTCCAAGTCAGGTCCAGCAAGGGACTCGGGGAACACAACGAAGCCCCGAAACCCGTTCAGAAACTGGAAGGTCACAGGGCGTGGGCGTTGTACCAGTCATGGCTAACAATGCCAATCATCAGCAATATGGAACACCTGTACCCGACCCAAGTAATGCCCCACCCGGATCAAACTCTTCATCCAACACTAAGGACCAATCTGACGAGTTCTTTAACTTTCCAGATGTGGATTCCCTGATCCAGAACTATCCGGGCATGCAGCAAGGATCCGGGATGAACAACCCGACCACTGACCCAGGAACATATCATACCAACCGGTTTACCAGGATCAGGTATCCTCTATTAAAAAACCTTCACTAGCTACTCATTCTCACTTTCACTCCATAAATGGTATCAATCACATAATAAGTATTATAAATTAATAATTTTATATAAAAAATTACATTTTTAATCTCAAAAACTAATCTTTGTATACTTTAAGTCCTATTACTTATATATGCGATTTCAAAATTAATTAAAAAAATTACGTGCAAATCATGTGACCGTTTTTTGCCACATAATTTGCACGTAATTTTTTCTATCAATTTTTTAAGAAAATTGGCTGCAAAATTGAGAATTAAACTTTTTGCAAGAAAGCAATTATTTTAAAAAAAATTCCGTAAGCAATAAAACAGAAAATAAATAGCAATTGATATTCAATTATGAGATTGAATTATTATAATGATGAATATTGAATTATTGATGCAGAATGGGGCAGGGCCAAGTGGGGTGAGGAAGAGGAGGAACTGGAGTTCAGAGACGTCAAACTTTGAGAGTGATGAGTCAGAGGGCAGAGGCCGTGATGATGAGTAGTTGTTTAGGATAAATTATGTATGCAGTGCTCTGCATTATACCCCCTTTCAATTTCAATCATTTGCTACTTCTGGTATTGGTTCAAACTTTGATGATGTGGCTTTTTTCCTTTTTTTTTTTTTTATCTTTGTATTATGGAAGTGGTTTTCAGGACCTTTTTTTCTTTTGATTAAATGGGAAGCTTTTTTATTTTATATAATCGAGTTTTGCTTGATTATAATATTGCTGATATTTACTCTTTCTTTTGTCAGCCTCTTTTGTTCATTATTTTCTATAATTTTTCTTGTGCACATTGCTTGCCAACTATAATGCACAGACAGTTTAAAAAATTATTTGATGCAGTGTCGGACACGGCATCAGAGTATCTGAAAATTTAAAAAAAAAAAAGAAAAGAAAGGGACATGGCGTCGGACACGCTACGGACATGGCTGTTGGCGTGTCCGACACGTTTTGGACACTTTTTGAATTTTTTATAATTCTTAAAAAGTTTGGGCTTTTTTTTTTTTAAAAAAAAGAATTTTAGGCTTAATAAAATAGAAAAAGAATTAATCCATTCCTCTTAAACTAAAAGTATTATGATGAAATTACTAAAAATTTGAGAGATGTTCACGATAATTTAACTAATTAAATTATTAGAATTTTTTATTGTGTTATTTTTAAAATAAATTGATTATGTATATTTTTAAGCCATATTTAATTAAAAATATAGATGTAAGACATGCTTATTTTATATTTTATTTTAATATTTTTTATATTGAATATTTTAATTTTATTAGAAATTGAGAATATGTAATAAAAATATATATTATATATAGTCGTGTCAGTGCCGTGTCGTATCCTAAATTTTTTATATTTTCTATGTCGTCGTATCCATATTATATCGTATTCGTGTCCATGCATCATGGCTTGCCAGTTATGTTTAGATTTAATGATTTAATCCACCAGAAAATGGTGGGTTGGAATTTCAATTATACCCTTTGCCCTTGTTTGTTTGTTTTGATTTGATGAGACTTGGTACATAATTATAAGTCTTGGATATGTTATTCAAGATGTAACATATACGTAAACATTCTACATTAATTGTAAAGATAGGAGTTTTACCTTTATAAGATAAAATCGTGAAACTTATACAGAATTAGAGAGGATAATACTTTATGTAGTGGAGCACCAATTAAGTTGCAAGTCAAATCATTTAGTGTTGTTTGTGAGAATTTGGTTATATGGGGGAGTATGATATGAGCAAGCGTTTCACATTAATTACAGACAAGAAGCTTGAGCGACGTAAAGTCCAAGACTTCATCTCCTTATCAAAATACTTTTTCACGATAAAAACTGTGAAGCTCATATAAAACCAAGGTAGATGATATTTCAGACATTTGAGTTACAAGTTACATCACTTTGAAAGTGTTAATGTAATTTACTCTTTTATGTTTGCTTGTTTCGAGGTTATGGGTTCAGGTTTCACTGGATGTATGAATATCTGTTAAGTTTATATGATGTTATTATAATTTATTTCATAATTTTTATTATAGTGATATATTAATCAAGTCTATATATTGCCCAATTAATTGAAACATTGATGTAATTATATAATTACCAATTATATATATATATATATATATATATTCCATTTCCAAGAACACCCTTCCACATCGGACATTATTTCAATTAATTACACGCTCACGATTAGGGTTTGGACGCAGTGTAGGTTGCTAATATTTTTGTTATATGTAGTATTTGCAGTTGAATAATTATTAAGAGGGTGCTTGTTAAACTTATATTTTAAAAAAATTCTAAATTCATACCATCTTATGTTTTTAGAGTTTACAAATATTAGACATCACTTTAAAAAAGTTATTATAAACTTACGACAAAACCGATCATAAAACTCATAAGAATTTAATAATAATATTTTTATAATTAATGTTAATAACATTGAAAGACTTTGATAAGATTTTAAAATAATTAAAAAAGTCTTTATTTTTTTCTAAAACGTTTATAAGCTCATAATATTTTATTATTTTTATTTTGAAGGCTTATTTTTAGAAAGACAGTTGATGGGCTAATTCATACAGTACGAAAAAAAATAATAAAAAAGATATTGATTAGTGGGCCCAATTACAGCCCACAACCAGAAAGCATGGACGGGCCCAGGAAGAAGCTGAACGGGTTATAAGCCTATTAGGCCCATGCGTCCCTGCATAACTAAGGGACAGTTAACCAAACCAAACAAGCCCGCTCCTCAGTTACGAAATTCTCCTCAATCAGTCATCCGTCTTCTTCAGGGGATCAAACTTCAGAACTCCTCTACGCATTCTAACAGTCTCTCGCGGGAGGGTTTCCAGTCATCTCAGGTCTCTCTCTCTCTCTCTCTCTCTCTCTCTCTCTCTCTCTCTATATATATATTATATATATATATATATATATATATATATATATAATGTATTTTTATGTGCCTATGTATATAGTGACTCTGACGAGAAAGTTTTCCATCTTTTTTCTAATTCTGAATTGAGCTTTGTCTTTTTTTTTTTTTTTATTTCTGAAATTGGGGTGATGATCTTGGTTGGCTGATGATGGGCTTGGATTTTATTTGGTCGCGATAATTATTGTTAATTTCTCTTGGCAGGCGTTGTTTAATTGCTGGTGAAATCCATTAGGGTTTTGATTTTCTTTTAATAGTCGCCATTGGAGATTCATTGGACAATCTTTGGGTTTAAGTGCCCGATCTAAAGTTGGGATCTTTAGCTTGAATTCTACTTAAAATTTGCTTTCAAGACCTAAACTTGTTAAAAGGCCAAAGGAGAAAAGGTGGAGTTGAGTTTGCTGAGCTGAAAGTAACGTTCAGTATTCTTCACCTCAGTGTTTTCGTTCGTTCTTCCCCCTTTTTTGATTTTATATTGCATTCTTTGACATAGTATTTTGATAAGAATTCTCTCAAAGTTGGTTTACTTTCCTTGCTGATTTTAGTGAAAAATGTTCAGGGTTTAAAGTTGCTTTAATTTCCTTGCTGATTTTGGTGAAAAATGTTCAGGGAAACTAACGTATGAATTAATGTTCAGATTTCTTGCAATCTGGAACGGGATCAGTGAGAGATGGCAGAAGGGGGAGAAGATGATATGCCAAGGGATGCAAAGATTGTAAAGGAATTGTTAAAATCAATGAATGTCGATGATTATGAACCACGAGTCATTCACCAGTTTTTAGAACTTTGGTATCGGTATGTTGTCGATGTGCTGACAGATGCACAGGTCTACTCGGAACATGCTGCAAAATCTTCAATTGATTCTGACGATGTAAAGCTTGCGATACAGTCTAAAGTCAATTTTAGTTTCTCACAGCCTCCACCTCGAGAGGTAACTAGCTACGTGTTTGTTGACATGTTAATTCTTGAAGTATCTTTAGAATAGTTCTGACCGTGGTTTGGGAATGTTGACGCTTTTTTATTATAATACGAATTGGATGGTAACTGCAGTTTAAGCATGCAGAATCAACACTTGCATGTAATTGATAAGTCAGTTTAGTTCAAATATGCGGCAGCAAAATGAGTTTATTTGATGCAATGATGCAAGCTGGATCGTCATTGGATTTAGTGAAGCAAAATCTTGCCTTTTTTCGTGAGTTGAAATATGTTTTTACACTCCGCTCTTTAATACTCTTATTCCCAAATGTGCCTGATCCTTTCTTAGGACTAATACTTCAAAAAGCCGAGAAGTAGGTCCTTATTTGGAAAAATGCTCTATGCTTTCCTTTCTGTCAATATGTGACTTTGTTACGGCATCTGTACTTACCCTTTCTGTTAATATGTGACTTTGTTATGGATGCCAAGATATTCACACCAGACCATTTGACAGGTGCTTCTGGAGTTGGCTAGGAGCAGAAATAAGGTTCCATTGCCGAAATCAATAGCAGGGCCTGGAATCCCTCTGCCACCGGAGCAGGATACCTTGATTAGCCCAAATTATCAATTAGCTATTCCCAAGAGGCAGAATAACCAACCTGCTGAGGAAACAGAAGAGGATGAAGAAGCTGCTGATCCCATTACCAATTCTAATCCTAATCCTTCTCAAGACCGTAGAGATTTGCCCCAAGGAACTCCCCAGCGAGTTTCTTTTCCCCTCGGAGCTAAACATCCAAGATGACTATTTTGTAAACATGTCATCTAGATCCGAATAATTTATTTCTGTACTAGGTGTATGCGATGATGATGAATGAAATTGTGTCTCAGTAACATTGAGATTCATGTATGATAATATCATCTTAATTGCAATTAGGTTGGCATTTAATTTCATCACAGAACCATGAATATCAGTTTATGTACAAGAATGACTGGATTCCTTTTTCTTCTTTTCAATTGAATGGTATACTACGAAAGAATGAGATCAACTTCTATAGCTACGCACAGCACTTGATACGCTGCGACCCTGGTCATACATCCGCTGGATTTCTTCCCGATACACGGTCAACGACTTATCTGGTATGGCTGGAGTCAGTTCCACCACATCCCCCATTTTCAGCTTGCAAGTTGGATCACTGACAGGCTCATGGTTTAGCCGTGGCCTAAGATCCGCCTTCACTGGAAGCCCATATGAAGTCCACCAAGAACTGCCTCGACCAGTAGCTTCCAACAGATCCATGACAGATGAGTTTGCAGGCAACTCCTGAACTGACATCTGCAAGCCAATTACCGGGTCAAAAGCTGATTCATGCAAGAACATACAATATACCAGAATAATACAAGTGCACCGTTTGACAATGTATCCATGTTCAGCATCTGAATACTATTGATTAATTAAGAAATTCCGCAACGAGAGATGCATAAGAAACCCTACATTAAATTCTGAATAAGCTGTTATCTACTTCCAAGTCTTGTGCAAACATAAACAGATTTAAGATACAGAAAGTATCACAAACCTTATCATTCTCAATCATGATGACGAAGACAGGTCCATCAGAGCCACATTGGGGTTTGCATGAAAATGTGCAATCTTTCGAATGGGTTGGGAACATGCAAGGTAGCTTCGTGGGGTCAAAAGGATCAACAGATGACCTGTCTTTGCTCATGGCCTCGCACTGCCAGGTAATGACCCAACGCGCCCATTCAACCATCTGAAGGACAAACGAAGAGTATTTACAATCACCTTCTTTGTATCTCCAATGGGCAGCAAATCCATACTCAGCTTGCAGATGCATCTTTTTTGTTCGGATCTGAACTTCTACAGGAACCATACTCTCAGAGATGACTACTGTATGAAGGGATTGGTACCTGCAAATTGTAAGATTAATATTAGGCATACCATGTAGCAAAACCCATTAAAAATGGCAACTCCACTTTGAAGTCAGGCTTACCCATTACACTTTGGATAAAATATGTAGTCCTTGAACCTCCCAGGTACTTCATGCCATAGCTGCTGCACAACTCTTAAAGCTTTATAGCAATCTTCTTCAGTTTCAACTATCAATCTTAACCCATGAATATCATGAATTTCATCCATATTTAGCTTCTTCCTGGAAAGTCAATATTACAACTCATGAGATATAATTACACAAGGAAGCAAATATTGGACAACCACAGGGTAGACAAGAAGACAACTGTAACTCTGAGATCACTCTTTGAAACTTGCAAACACATGTAAATCAACAAAATATACAACAATTATCCAAATCAGGTAAATGGATCTGTAATTTCAGAATTCTCACTCACATACTACTCACTGCTCAAAAGTCTCTTGCTTAACATGACTTATGCTGATGATAAACCATAGGGGGGTGGGGTTAAAGAAAACAGAACTAAAAACAATGCAAATATGTTTATACACAAGGAGAGCATCCGCTTATTTGTGTGTATCTAAATATGCTTGTTTATGAGAGAGAGGCAGAAGGGAAAAATCTACGTACTTCAACATTTTGGAATAGATGCTAAACAAGCTTTTATGCCTTCCTGACAGACAGTGGTAGGAAACTGAATCAGCCTTGAGAGCTTGCTCGAGCTTCTCTAGAGAAGAAGTAATTACAGTCTCGTCAAATGACTGTAGGAGCTTGGATGATAATTCTTGGTGCTGGACTGGATTGAGATGTTTGAAACAGAGATTTTCTAGCTGCTCCTTCCAAGTGTAGATCCCTAATCTATTTGCCAGCGGCACAAATATTTCTGAAGTTTCCTTTGCAAAACGTTGTTGTTTGTTCAGAGGTAATGCATCCAAAGTCATCATATTGTGCAATCGATCAGCCAGCTTTATTAAGACAGCCCTAGCATCTGCCATAGCAAGGAACATCGTATGCAATCGATCTGCTTCAACAGTTCTATTGGCAGTGTTATTCTCCCTTGCAAGCTTGCTCAATTGGCTCAGCTTAGACACCTGTAAGAATCACCACACCTCAGTACAAGTCTCCTTTGACATCAAAAGTTGAAAGCTCATGTTGTCTAAACTCCAAACCCACATTATCCAATTATGAAAAATATAATTAATAAACGTCTGTCCTTAAAGTCATCACCCCTTTAATCAATCATAAAGGTATAGGCAACCAGCAAAATCAAGAGAACAACAAGATATCACCAAAGTTGGGGCATATTGATTAACAACATCCGTTTACAGTAAGAATTTGGTATGTTATGGCAGACATTAACTTGAACTGACAAGTTGAAATCATATGTGATTACAAATCCTTTAACTGAACTAAAGCCAAAACCAATCTGATAGAGAAGAGTAAAAGTCATATGTCCCTTACCCCTTCCACTAAATCAGCCACTCCAGCTCCAAATGATCTTGAGATATGGTCATAAGTAACAGACGAATCGTCAACAGTGTCGTGCAAAAGGCCTGCAGCAACAACTGTAGAATTAGCACCAATGTTTGCCAGAAGAATCGCCGTCTCCAAGCAATGCTGCAAATAAGGATGCCCGCTTGCTCGAGTCTACACACATCAAAAGCATCACAATGCTCAGCTCAAATTACCGTCACACTTCAACATAATCTGCGAAAAATATCCCAAAAGGAAAAAACTGCAAAATACCTGGCCTCTATGAGCCTTCTCTGCTTCATAAAAAGCCTTGACAACAAAATCATCCCTGAAAACCAAATGCCTCGACTGCGCATCAGAGAGCAAGTCTTTTGCATAAGACGGCAAATCCAGCTCCAGCAAATTATCCTCCATGTTGAAAGTAAGTTCATCATTTGACATAACATTCGAGGATGAGGGTAAATCAAAGTCCTTAATATCCAATGCCAAAGGGGACGAATCATAATCTACACAAGAACCCAACGCATGCCTCACGAATCCATTAAACATACCCCCACTAACATACCTAATTGAACTGAAATCAGCGCTAATTCTCCTGTTAGGGCTTCGAGACCCCAAACCAATTGAACTACTAGGGCCCTGAAGCACAGAAACCGGGCTCTGATGAACCTGATCTCGTTTCCACGACGAACTCAACGAAGAGTATCGGAAAGAAGACCCCGATTCCTCGGTCCTATCATGCCATAAGGAACCCAATTCCTCCGCCCCGGTTGCATAACTCGCGGATTTAATCGGCGGCGTCGAAAACAAGCAAGATAAGCCCCCAGCCACCGCTCTTTGCGACGGAGATGCCGACGCCGACGACGTTGACCGGCTGTTCACGTCTAAATCGTACGAGGCATGGGAACTAATCTGATGGGGAGCCGAGCACACGCTGCTTGGGCTTGCGTAAAGAGCTATCGTTGGGACCGTCATACTCTGAACCAAATCTTTCAGCCCCGAAAACTCGTAATCACAAGAACTCCAGTAATCTCAAGTCCTAATTTCTGCTCTATCTTCAATTATCACTATCTATATTCACACCCAGATAATCTCAAAAGAGAAAACAAATTGAAGTATCAAATTCCACGAATTATGGCGCTTTATACACACACACACACACACACACACAAAATATATACGGATCCCAGCAAGACTATCTCGATTATTATTTCGGGGGAGAAAAAAAAAAACAAACAGAAAAAGGGAAGAGTCAAGACAGTGAGATCCCGAGAAGAAGAAATCGACGGAATTTTAGAGAGAGAAAATTCCGGGGGGATGCTTCTTTATTCTTCTCTTCGCCGATCTTTTTCCTGATTAGCTTCTGAGAATGTCGCTGCTTTAAGCCAATGATCTCGGAAACGAAATGTCCATAATACCCTCAAAAAGTACCGGAAATAACGGGTTTGTGAATTTGTGCTTGCTGCTGCTTTGCAGCAAACAAGGAACCGTTTGTTCTCTCTTTTTTGAGGAAATTTTAATTTATTTCAACTAATATTTTTACGCTTCTGCCTTTCGTTATTAATAACAATAATTACGTTCTCCTCCTTCAAGTTTCATATAATTATATATAAAATTTATTATATTTTAATATAATCATATTGAATATCTTTGAAATTTATTTTTATTCAATTAATACAAGAAATATCCACAAAATTTGTTAAAATCAACAAAAAATAATAATGAAAAAGCATATTTATTATTAATTAATTTATTACATATTTATTTACTGATCTGATCAAATTATTTTTATATATTATCACACGCTAATGCATATATAAATGTGCATCTTCACCCTTATGTAAATGAATGAATTTTCAATTACATAACATTTTTTAGGATATCAGTAAGTTTTGTAAACTTTACTAACAAATAAATTTATTTATTATATGGAGACAAATTTTAAAGGTGTTAAATATAATTTTTTTAAATTATGGGGGTTCTGTGTATAATTGCATTAATCTTATGGGAAGACGTGTAATTATCCCTTACTATTATTAATAATTATTCATTATAATGGTATAGTATTATTTGCAATGATTATTTCAAGATTCCCAATCTAACTTTGAGATTTGCGGATAAGTTCATGCCATTAAATTAATCCAGCTGGTCTTTAGATAAGATTGGAATTTAAGTTGGAACAATTTGAAATTATTATAATATTTTTACACTGGTCGATACTGTCGTTGTAATAACGAACGGGTCGCTCTGTAACAATTTGCTTATTTAAGTACGTTTATTGTCAGTTTTGATTCATATGTATACAGACAACTTGATTATTTTAAAAATAAATATTAAATAAGTATGATTAATCAATAATTACTATTAAAATAGATAAATCCCAATATCAGTAGCACTTTTTAATCACGAAATCTCAATTTCGCCAACTAAATTAAATTTAATTTGCTAAAAACTCAATATTTTAGCTATTCTTATTCCAAATTTTTTCAAATTTTTTATTTTTTTGTAAATATGAATTTTAAAAATGGGGATATAATAGTAATATTTATTGAAGGGTCATTAATTATTAATATGTAGACATGTGATGAGGCATTACTGTACTAGTAATAATGCCTTCCCATTCGTCTAGAACCTAACTATTTTTTGTCAACCATTAGAAGCTTCTTGCAGTTATTATTTACATTTAATTAAATTATTATGCATTAAAATAATATTATTCTTAGTTTAATTTCTTTTAGAGTTAGATAAGATTGGTTTAATTAGTGAGGGACCACATAATTATTTTCATAATATTATTTTAAATAATTGCCTAACCTATTAAAAAGTATGATTTCAATTAGTCACCTAAATGACTTGACTGCCAAGTTAAGCTGATTAAGAAATAAAGGTAAAATCTATATTTTCCCCTATGGTAAAAAAAAGTATCATATAATCCCCTGTAAAATTTGAAAAGGTATATATTATTCATTTGTAAAATTTTATGTTCCCAAAATTGCAACTGAATATGTATATTTTGCCTTTAAACTACCCCTGTATTTAAATTATACATATTTTAAACATATAATATAAGAAATATAGTTTAATTATATATATATATATATACATACATATAAAGAAACTTAAAAAATATAAAATAGAAAAATAGAGATAGTTCACCGACGGACAAAAGATTGGCGGTGGGTGGGGTGTTAAAATAATCGCTATTGGACTGGCTTTCTAGCGGTGGAAAGCACACATCGAGAGGTCGTTGGATGTCAGAGGAAAAAGCGATAGAAAATGGGGGACACGGGTTAGGGGCCAATATGCACATTTTTAAATTTTACAAGGGATTATATGATATTTTTTTATTACGGGGTATGTATTATGATTACAAGGATTATTACGGGGTAAAATATGATTTAATCATAAAGGGATTATATAATATTATATAATATTTTATGTATCACATTAGAATAATATGTATTTTACCCTAAGAAATAATAAGTGACCACTAATTTAGGTCATAATTAATTTTATAAAGTGGTTTGAATTTACAACTTCAATAGTTGATTATACGATTGTTGTTAAATTTCATAACTAACCTCATATTAATTGCCTTTCGTAGGATTTAATCAAAAAAGTGATTCTTGAAAAATAGGTTAAATGGTATAAGAAATTGTATTCACACTTGACGCAGGTTTGACATGCTCATTACTAGATTAGCACTTAAAATAAGTCAATGATCCTAAATTAAAATTTTCATAGACATTCTTATACTTTCTAGGTTTCAAAAGTCATTTATAAAAATTGGATAAATTACAACGAGTTCTCATGAAATTTGATACAATTATAAATACCCCTTGTTATTTGAAAATTTGCAAATTCCTCTCTAAAATTAATGGATGTCTAACAAATTACTAAAAAAATAAATTACGATAAACTCACATAAAGAATAACAAACACCCACACATTTGATGCAATTCGAACTCATGAACTCAAACTTATACAAAAATACCTCTAATCCCATGCATTTCAAAATAAATGGATACAACTTGATGCTGCACACAATATTCCCAACTAGATTTCCTTGTTTCATAATAGTAGAAAAACACTTTAACTCAAAGTATTTAATTACAATTGTTAACCAGACATGCTTACCTTTTTAAGTTGCCTTTTTCATACTTATGAATTTGTATATTTATATTTATTTATTTATTTCTTAAGAGAAAAAGAAATGTGATGATGCTTTTTATTATTCTTGCCTCTACAAGTTGGAGAATATGACCCATCTTTTTTCACTATTTCTCTCTCTTTTAAAAAATTTATGTATTGTCATTTTATGTTAAAAATAAAAATAATTATGCTTGAAACACGAGCGAAAGAGTTAAACTCACTCTAAGGTTTCGAGCCCTGCTCATCAATAAAAATCCGTATTAGAACAGTTCACTTACCATTGGACCAATAATTTACTGACAGAGGATGTGACCCGTAGCTTATAGAAGTGACAGTAATTTAGAATCGAAAATGGTTTATTTGTCTTTAAAAATAAAATTTTGGTTAATTCAATTTTTAATTATATCAAATTGAGAAATTCATTTCAATATTTGGTATACGTTATTTTCAATTAACTGAATTTTCGATTCGATTCGATGTGATTGTTAGGGAAGCGCAACCTTGAGGTTTTAGGTTTAATATTAAAAAGAATATGTATGGAGTCAGCAATCCACTGAATCTCTATAAAGATACTGTTTTCTTTTTCCAATAATAGATTCCACAATTTTTATGGCCTTAAAAGGTGAGGAGTTTGATGTTGCATGAACCGGGACTAGGGGGCCTGCAGCTGCCCTTGTCTTAACATGTCTCCAGATATTCTATTGTATAATAGTTCATTTAATATATATATATATATATATATATAATAATTTACATGATATATATTTATAAACATAGCATGTATATAGTAAATAAAATACAATAAAAGTCAAAATAGAAAATCGTACATAAAGATGATAAATAATGATTCAGCTCTGCACCTGTCTCTCGTATAGGCCTTGTTCGGATTTAATTTCTCATGTTTGAATTTCAAGATGGATTTTGTTTTTTTGAACATGGTCTAATTTGGGTTGAGTTTCGAAATTTTTTTGAAACCAATTACGAGTAATATTTAAATATTATTTATTTTAATTTTATACCATACATATTTCTTTGAAAGAATTTATGTTTCTAACAAAATAATATATTAGTAATATTTATAAATAATAATTTTAATCATTTAAAAACGATAATTAAATAGTTGAAAGAAAATAAAAACTTTAATTGGATTTTACGAGGTTAACTCGCCACGCCCAATGTCTAGGCAAGTTTTTGTCAAAACGAAATGAAAAATTTATTTTCATTGTTAAGAAAAATAAATAAATAAATAAAATCACAGGGATAATTTGGTCATTCCGCAGTGAGTACATTCAAGAAGTGAATGAATGATAGACTTCTTCATGGACCTTCCGGAAGAATTTAATAAATAACTGGTATTTCTGACTACATCATCATGAAAAATAGAGATTATTGGGATTTGTTTGTATGCGGAACAACAGCAAATGAGAAACCACGTGGCGGTCGGTGAATGCCATGTGGTCAGCAACGACGGCGTGCACCTGCTTCTTGGATAGCTACTCCCTCCTTCCCCTCAATTCCCTTCTTTTTTTTTTTTAAGAAAAAACAAAGAATAATATATATTACAAATCATATAAAAATTTGGTTTTGGTGTCAATTATGCCATTTACAAAATTTGGGTGGAAACGAATTTTATTTTAATTATAATGATTAATATATCAATTATCAATATATTAAAATAGACTAACACCTACATAATGGTTGAATTTAAATTCTGAAATAATTACATCTATATCCTATTAGTTATGATTTATTTACACAAATTATCTTTATCTTTTGTGTATTACAAAAACCACCAGTTGCAACAAAAAACGCAATGGTATTTGTACAATGATGTTGACATATTCAGAAGGTGTACATGTAATTTTTCAAAAAAATAGGAATAATTTATGTAAATAATATTAAAAATTAATATATATGTAACTTTTTTAAAAATATGAATAATTTATATAGATAATAAGTCACGTAGTGAAAATGCAATAATCCCTTGAATTTATGATCTCATATTTTTATGCCCTCACTTTTGCCATTGGAGATTGGATTCATATTTTATTTAGTGGTTAAAATTACGAGTATAGCATAAATAAATTGTATTATTCATTTAATAGGATTGTTAGTTAGATTTATTTAAAAGATGTTATAAACTCGCAAAAGTTCAAATAATATTTAAGTTCATAAGACTTGAAATATTATTTTATAAATAAATTATTAAAGTAGTTGAATGAAACAAAAGTATAAACCATATAAGAGTTAGTAACCATAATTTTCTAATTAAAACGGTTGAAGCTAAACGAATTTATTAAAATCTTAAAAATAAAAGTTCTTTTTTTTCCCAAAGGCGCTTATATATAAAATATTTAGCATTTTTCTACGAGAATTTATATGTTTTTTTTTTTTCTTCCTTGCAAAAAGCATATAGACACCCTCTAAAATTTTAAAATTATTAACGTAACATCCAATTATATTTATGACATTTTGAACAATTATCACCATTACATTATATATGAAAGGAAAAATCATTTTAATTAGACCAAAAATTAAATTACGCTCATATAAATTTCTAAAAAGGCCAAATTGCATATTACGCCCCTGTGCTTTTAGAAATAAGCAAAAAACACCCCTGTTTCTTAAATACAGCACACTTGCCCCTTACCATTAACTGAAGCTAACGGCGTTAAATTTTTTGTTAATTGACCGTTATGCCCTTAGTAATTATATATTATTTCTTATTTTCACGACCGTTGGATTGTTTTGATTGCATAACAACCGTAGGATTTAACCAATTCATCTCAACCGTTAGATCTAAATTATTAAAGGCTAAGATTTAACTAATTTTGATATATATTATATCTATAATTATAAAATATAAATTATTATTTATAAAAAAAATATATTAAAATTACACCCCCCCTGCTACCAGGCCGCCCAGGTCACCTACGGGCGACCGCGATGCAGGGGACTTTGGGCGACGGCGATGCGACCGTTGCCGTCGCCCAATTTTTTTTATTTTTATAAATTTAAAAATATATTTAAGAAAAAGAAAACTTGATTTAAATTTAAATTTCATATACTAATAATTTAAACTTAAATTTATTTATAGTAAATAATTTATTAAAATAAATTTAAATTAACTATTACTTTAAATTTTTATATATTATTTAAATTAAAATATACTATTTTTTGTACTGTGGTTTATTTTCATTTTTTTATTTAAATTATAAATTTATAAAAAAAATATTTTTTTGTATTTTAATAATTAAATATATTAAAATAAAATAATTTACTTTTTAAGAGGGATGAGAATAAAAAAAGAATCAATTAAAAATAAAGTTAAAAAAAGTATTTTTAATTATGGTAATTTTAAATACAATATAAGGATATTTTTGTCAATTTATAGCAAACAAATATCAAAATTCGCAAAAAAATCAAGCCCGCTCGCACAACTAGCGAGTGCCCTTCACCTTCCGTTAATTTCTAATGGAATGGGGATTTTGAGCAGGGTTTTAGAAAATAGGGGTGGTTTTTTGCCTATTTCTAAAATACAGGGGGGTTTTCAGCTGACTTTTGAAAACACAGAGGGGTAATATGCAATTTGGCCTTCTAAAAAAAGGCTATATATTCATAAAAATAAGCCAAAAAAGAAAGTTGAAAAATAAATAAGAAGTGTCGTGCTTTGACCGTGCCCAAAAATTTTGTTGTCCTAACCGAAAATTTTCCCAAAGAAGTTGGAGGCGGTGTGTAAGTCAGTTGTACGCATGTGTGTGTTTTCTGTGCAAAGATTGCTACAGTCTTCAAGTTGTATTAAAACACCATCTCCGTACTGCGTCGTTTTGTGCATCCATGTGTGACTTCGTGACTTTTCGTGGTATGTTCCGTGAATGCAAAATTCAGACTTGCCTTCAATATATTGACTAATTAAACATTTACTCAAAATACAATTTTTCTTCTTTCTTTTCAGTTATTCGTCGTTGTGGCGCGCAATATTTTAAATTAAATAAATACAATAATATATGATTAGTATAGGAGCAAATAATGAATGTGAGTAAAATTATAAATAAATATAATAGAGGCGGTTGAAAAATGACGTGGCTATTAAAATGAATTAGTCATTATATCAATACAAATATTTAAAATATGATTCGTTCTAAAAATTGGTACCGTGACATGGCAAAATAGAATAGTGCATCTCCTGTGCAATAAACCGACATCAGTTAATGTTACTTTTAGTCACTAATTAATTTGTATTACGACATAATTTTTATGTTTTAAAATTGATTAGAAAATTAAATAATCATTAATAGATTTTCAGAGAAAATATCCATTTAACGATCATATGTATTGAGAATCCTAATTAACAAAAAGTTATTATAAATATTCATATTTGAATTTATAATATTATTCCTAATTTATTTATTTTAGAGGAAATTAATATGCAGTCAAGAAAAAATAACCAATTACATAACAAGTATATTATATTTACTTCGTAATTAATTTAATTCGATCAAACTTAATTTGAGTTAAAAATTTATCTCCTCTTTAGTAAAAGCCGAAAAGAAGAGGGTATTAATTTAAGGAATAAATGTCGTTTTCTAATATAAGAATTGGTAGAAGAGTGCATGTGGAAAAACAAAAGCACGTGAATACGTGTAGAAAAAGAGGTGCATTGCTTGTGCCCACTGTTCTACGAAACGTGCAAACTAACGACCTGTCCTTGCCTCTGTTCATATAGAATGACGGTAATCGTAGTGGTCACAAAAAAAAAAAAAATATTCCTTTTAATCAAACAAAGTAAATAACAAATATATTTTGGCATAAATTAAAATGACTCCCAAGTTTCCCTATAATTATAAATGCATTTTTGTTTTTTGTGAAAATACCAATCCATTAGATTTTCATACAACTTTTTTCAAACAACAAGAGAGTATTCACAATTATATCAAACTTAAAAAAAAGGTAATTATAATTTATCCTATATCTTATTTATTATGTAATTGGTTTAAAATGACAAAAACAGATTGAACTATAAATTTTCCTCTGACAGATCACTCTTTTACTTTGCAAATTTCTAGTGTGAAATTAAAAATAATGTTCAATAATTTCAACTCGTAGAATGGGGAAAAAAAGAAGAGAAAAAGTAGATTTTGAAACGGAAAGAGAGGATACATATTGTCGGGGGTATCCATCTTTTTAAGCTTAACTTAGGCAAACGTATATAAAATATTGGATGGGGTGGATATAATTATATTGCGAATTTCAATTATAAACAATCAATATATGTAAATTATTAATATCAAGTGTATACGACTGACTAATAAGAACTTATTATATTAGACCATTTATTATCGAAATGGACCAATACCTACATATTGATAGTGAGACTCGAGTCATGGGGTTTCAATTTTGCTAATTAAACTAGCTTTGTTGGCATTAAATTCTCCATCTAACGACAACAATTTGGAGTAATTGTGCATTGGCCTCAACTTTGACCATTATGGGCCTTGTTATACTCTTTGGTGGGCTCCATAACTGGGCTATAGATGGGCCTGGTTTCACGGTAATTTGGTAAAACTGGCCCAATTAATCCCAGCCCAACAGTTTCTAGTGCTATAATAAATTAGAAAAGGGATACATTTTTAATAATTGGATTTGCTTTTGTATAAACCTGCACATTGTTTTTCTTGAGTTCTACTTTTTTTAAAGAAATAAAAAAAAGAAAAGAAAAGAATAAAAACATGGAGAAAAAAAAAAAAAAGAAATAAGAAAAATGGTGAAAGCATTGTTCAGTTCTTGGCGTAGTAGGGTGGTATTTATATAAGAGGTGAGCGGTTAAAAGAGCATTCTTCCTCTCTGTATTCTTCGCAATATGATTATAAACCTCCATTCGCATAAACCTCAAATCTGGAAACAAAAGCTTTGCGGTTTTCTACTTCATTTCTGATCCCTGTTTGAATTCGGGTCTAAAAATTTGTTTAATCGGAGGTAAGCATTCGGAGTTGTGATTCATTTTGTAAAAGTATTCGTTGTGAGCATCGGAATTTCCGTGGAGAAGTAGGGGATTTGGTAGTTTCTTTAAGTGTAGTTCGAACCCGATAAAGAGGGCAATCAGGGGTGGGTTTTGAGTTTCTGGGTTTTGCTTTTTGTAGAGTGTAGGGTTTTGGGAGTGGTATGGACGACCTGGAAAAGGCAATCTTAATTAGCTTTGATGAATCTGGCGAGGTTGATTCAGTGCTGAAATCGCAGGCTTGCTTTCGTTCAGCAAATTAAGGAGACCCATCCATCTGCAGCATATGCATTGAGAAGTTGTGTTTTTGTAAGCTGGTTCAGGTTCAGTTTTGGTGTTTGCAGTGCCTCCATGAGGTTCTTCGTGCTAAGTATTTGTCAATGATGCCAGAGGAGAAGTCTTTCATTAGGAAATCCGTGTTTGGGATGGCTTGTTATGAGTCGGTGAATGCTAATGATACTAATTGGGTGAAGTTATTGGATGGCCCGGCATTTATAAAGAACAAGCTTGCGCAGGTTGTCGTGACTTTGATTTACTTTGAGTATCCGTTTGGCCATCTGTGTTTGTTGATTTCTTGCCAAATTTAAGTAAAGGAGCTGTGGTGATTGATATGTTTTCTCGGGTGTTGAATGCTCTGGATGATGAATTAATTAGCTTGGATTATCCACGTACTGGGGACGAGCTTGCTGTTGCTGGGCGAATTAAGGATGCTATGAGGGCACAGTGTGTGCCACAGATTGTTGGGGCCTGGTATGACATTGTTCTGATGTATAGGAATTCCGATCCTGAGTTGTGTGCCAGTGTTTTAGATTCTATGAGGAGGTACATTTCATGGATTGACATTGGGTTGATTGTCAATGATGCTTTCACTCAATTGTTGTTTGAACTAATGCTGGTTGACGGCTTACCGGATCAGCTACGTGCTGCTGCTGCTGGTGTTGTTCTTGCAGTAGTTTCAAAAAGGATGGATCCAAAACCAAAGCTTGCTCTGCTGCAAAGCCTTCATATGAGCAGGGTTTTTAGGCTGGTTGCCAGGGATGGTGACTCCGAGTTAGTTTCCAGTGTGGCTTCTTTGCTTACTGGGTATGCCACTGAAGTGTTGGAATGTGCCAATAGTTTGAGCTTGGAAGATGGTAAGGGAGTTTCCGAGAACTCGTGAATGAGGTTCTGCCCTCAGTTTTTTATGTCATGCAAAACTGTGAAGTTGATTCAGCATTCAGCATTGTGCAGTTTCTTTCAGTTTATGTTGGCACAATGAAGGGCCTTCCCACATTAACGGAGACACAACTGCTTCACGTCGGCCAGATATTGGAGGTGATCCGTGCACATATTCAGTTGATCCCATGTACCGCAGTAATCTGGACGTGTTGGACAAGATTGGGAGGGAAGAAGAAGACAGAATGATGGAGTTTAGGAAGGATTTATTTGTATTACTCCGCAATATTGGTCGTGTTGCGCCAGATGTGACTCAGATCTTTATCAGAAACTCCTTGGCTAGTGCTGTTTCCTCATCAGATGATAGAAATGTTGAAGAAGTTGAAGCTGCTCTTTCCTTGTTTTATGAGCTTGGAGAATCATTTAGTGATGATGCTATGAGAAATGGTAGTAGGCTACTGCGAGAATTGGTTCCAATGCTTTTATCAACTAAATTCCTTGTCACTCCAACAGACTTGTTGCACTTGTGTACTTGGATACAATAAACAGATACATGAAGTTTGTGTTGGAGAATACTCAATATATTCCAATGGCCTTATGTGCCTTTCTTGATGAGAGAGGTATACACCATCCAAATGCCAAAGTGAGTCGACGGGCTAGTTATCTCTCATGAGGGGTGTGAAATTGCTCAAAGCAAAGCTTGTGCCTTACATTGAGACAATGCAGGTAACAGATCACACTTCTTACTGATTCTCGCCATTGTTGACATCTGGGCAGATGCTTGATAAAGAGACCAGTGCAGTAGTTTGCTAATTTATCTCTTGTACTGTATTTATGCTGTTGAATTTCAGAGTCTACAGGATACAGTTGCCCAATTTACAAAGATGGACAGTGTCTTGAAGGAAGTTTCTGGATCTGAAGATGGAAGTCACGTTTTTGAGGTAATTTTGTGCTTTAATATGTTTGAATACTTGTAAAATTAGACAGTTGATGCTTCTGCTTGAGGATGTCACTCTCTTCTGCAGGCAATTGGATTGTTAATTGGGATGGAAGATGTATCCCTTGAGAAGCAATCTGATTATCTTTCTGCGCTGCTCACTCCACTGTGTCAGCAGGTCAAATTTAGTGGCCTATTTGATATTTGTGCATTTTAACTACCCTTAGACTTCCTTTTCAATTGTGTGAGAATTATTTTGATATCGTTTAGCATTTCTGGGACAATGCTAAACTAAATCGAAAACTCGTGTGCTTGTCCAGGTTGAGGTGGCCCTCTTAAATGCCAAATCTCAGAATCATGAAGGATCTCTTGCACACATTGGAAATATTCAGCAAATAATTGTGGCCATTAATGCCCTTAGCAAGGTTCTTATGATTGTTTTATTTGACTTGTCTTAGTTTCCAATTCCTGCTTTTCTTTTCATGGTTATAACTTGATGTGCTTTCATCTTCTCATTGGGTTGACTCAAGAAATGGAAATTTTGAGAAAAATGGAGAAAGTGTTTTAGTTTCTGCTATAAGTTATTTATATTTACCAAATTAAAAATCTTGTATTTAGCTTAGTAGCTCCCTGTGTACTTTCTTCATAAATATTTACTATGACATAAGGCTTTTGTGTGCTCCAGGGCTTCAGCCAGAAGCTTATAACCACCAGTCGTCCTGCAATAGGTCTCATGTTCAAACAGGTAAGTTTAAGTCTTGACTTTGTTAAATCATGAACTGTTTATTCCTCTTTTGATAACCATATATATATGTGTGTGTATATATCAGTCAGCATTAGTAAATCAATGTAGTTATCTAGGGCGGCAAGCTTTTGTCAGATAAAAGAAATTAGGTTTATTGATCTTCTTCTTGAGTTTTATAACTATCTTGCTCCCGTTTCTCCTCCCATGGCGCCGCCCCCCCCCCCCCACCCCCCAACACACACACTCTCACACACATGCGCGCGCTCCTCTGATCTCCCAGCCAACCCCCTTAACATGCGTGCGGGGGCAGATATGTATAAGAAAAGGTTTTGCATTCCACGTCTTACGAAATAAAAATAATGCTGAAGGCTGGTGGAGGTATCGTTATTTATATTGCTAATGAGTTGATTCTTTGATACAGACTTTAGACATTCTCCTGGAAATACTTGTTGTCTTCCCGAGGGTAGAATCCCTGCGGTGTAAGGTAAGAATTGGAGATCTTTCACATTATTGCAACATTACAGACTCCTACTGATGTTTTATTTTGGTAGGTTACTTCTTTCATCCATCGTATGGTGGAGACTTTAGGAACTTCTGTTTTTCCATATCTTCCAAGGCACTGGAGCATTTGCTAACAGAAAGTGTACAAACATTTTCTTTTTTTGTAATTGAGAATTCATCTAAAAACCGTTCTGGTACGAGTGACTTGAAGTAATTTGCTTCTGTTTATGAGATTCTTTTTATCTTATATTTTAGTAAGTGCTTCGAATGTGGGCTTGGGGTGTGGGTGATGACAAATTATGCTTTGGTCTTTTTTACATTCTGTTATCAGTGATACTGGTATTCTTACCTAAAATTAGTCGTGTTATATATCAGCTGTTTATTGAGGCCATTGATTTTGCTAATGCTGTCCTGCAGCCAAAGGAACTGGTGGGATTCCTGGTACTGCTCAATCAGCTCATCTGCAAATTCGGTGTTGGGGTCCATGACATATTGGAAGAAGTATATCCTGTCATTGCTACTAGGGTGTTTAATATTCTTCCAAAGAATGATATTCTATCAGGACCTGGCAGCTGTACTGAGGTACACAAGTCACTAAGGTTAATTTAGTTGCTTAACCAATGGAATAGTTGTTACGTGTCTGGCTTTCTGCCAAAACTAAGATATCTTGATGAAACTCTGTATAGTATAAATGCGTACATACTGGTACTTTAGAAGTTGAAAAAGTCAATTGATTTGTGATTCAGACACGTCTTTTTAGACCTGTATTGAAGCTGATGTCCATCTTTCTGTTCAGTTGATGTTCAGTAGACTGCTTTTAAATCTTCATGGCTCTTTCCTCAGGAAATCCGTGAACTGCAAGAGCTTCAGAGAACATTCTTTACATTTCTAAATGTCATTGCAACACACAATCTGTCGTCGGTTTTCCTGTCTCCCAAAAGTAGTGGATGCTTGGAATTGATGATGCAGTTCCTATTACATGCTTGTTGTAATCATAAGGATATCCTTATCAGGAAGGTGTGTTTTAACGAATTTTGCATCCCAGAGGTGTATGATTCGAGATCTTTTAATTATGGGTTAATATGATTATATAAAACTGAAGTCTTGCGTTTTCCATCATTCAGGCATGCGTTCAGATATTTGTTCGGCTAATCAAAGACTGGTGTACTGATCCTAATGGCGAAGAAAAGGTATTGTACTCTTGTAATACCAGTACCGCAGTCAATTTCTTCAAAGTGTTGACATAAAATTATGTTTCAGGTACCTGGTTTCCGGAGCTTCATAGTTGAAGCATTTGCAACAAATTGTTGTCTGTACAGTGTGCTTGACAAGTCCTTTGAGTTTCGTGATGCAAATACTGTAAGTTTCTGAGACATATGTGAACGGGCATGCTTATGAGGATAGCATTTGTAAATGTAAATAGATGTGTCAGTCATCGTCGTTGATGTTATATATGCATATACTAATCTCTGTTTGAAGTTGGTTAATGTAGTATGGCAATAAATTGACCATGCTATCGCTGCGCCTTACAATTTTGTCCACTTGATTATTGTTAGCCCCCAAGAATAAATTGTCTTATGACAATATTGAAGCCCGACGTTGGCTTCAAAGTGAGCTTTACATGCTCCCTGTTTTTTCCATGTCTATAATTTAGTGTATAGATTCCTGTAATCTCTTTTTTGGTTTTTTAGTAATGAAAATCTAGTAATTTCTGTCTTCTCTGGTCGACATGAACCTTTTTTACGATATTTTCATTAACCTTGGACAATTCGATTAGTTTGCATGAAATTTTCATAACTTAGCTGAACTAGTCACTGCTATCAAATCGATTGGTGATTGCCTCTTCTTTTGGTTTTCTATTTCCTGCTTAACCACCAGCCATCTCTTCTTCGGGATTTCTTTTGCAGCTGGTCTTGTTTGGTGAAATAGTAATGGCTCAAAAGGTCATGTATGAGAAATTTGGCAATTTTTTTCTCCTTCACTTTGTATCAAAAGGTTTTCCCAACATTCATTGCCCTCAAGACTTGGCAGAGCAGTATTGCCAAAAGCTGCAGGTACCACATATAGCTTTCAAAGCTTTTGACATATATTGGCCAGTTATAGCATGTAAGCTGAGTGTGTTTACAGTATTGAGGTCATAAAAGTTATACTTCAAATAGTTGTCATTTTGAAAAAAACAACAGTTCTAAAAAATGATTAACTTAATTTGCCGAAAATGCGCTGGTTGATCTTTTTGGCAAACTAAGAGAAATAAACGTGCCCATGCATGCACATTAACGAGTAGAAACTGATAAAATGACGGGTTGGTGTGCTGATTACTGTAGCTGTGAGCTAAGTATTTTTATCTTCATAAGGCTCTTACCAAGCCTAAATCTTCTCTGGCCTTTTTCTTTCTCCTTTCATTTTTATCTTCTCTGTATATATGATGACATCTACATTTCTCTAGCCAATTGCCTAAAACCTGATCTCTGTTATCAGGAAAATGACATTAAAGCGCTGAAATCCTTTTACCAGTCTCTCATTGAAAAGTTAAGGCTTCAACAAAATGGCAGCTTGGTTTTCAGATAAATAATGTGACAACATACTTGTTCACCCCCAATGTTGCAACTGCTAGTGCTGTTCCGCTATTTCAGTCAAAAGGTTAGTGTGCTAGTTAGTCCCGTCTGAATATATTACCAGAAAACTTTAGTTGCAACCTTAAAGAGCTCTTATTATGATAAATTGCAGGGGTCTTTCATGTACATAAAATTTGTCTGTTAGCTTATCACTCACAACGAGGTATGGGCGCAAACAGGTCTGCATGGGATACATTTGTAGAATCCTGAACAATTTGTCCTTGGTCAAGTAGCAAATTTTCTTCTCATTCCCTTGCCATGGCAGATGTAAATTTGTGACTTATTCTCTCTCCATATTGTTCTTGTTCTATTTTGTCACGTATACTTGAAAAAGGGCTTCTCTTTTTTCAACTTTCACCCATTCCTTTTTCATACAAATTGCTTCTCCTTTGCTCCATGTTTGCTTTTCTTTTTTTTTTTGCGATTCCTGGAGCAGTTTTGTTGTGTTGGATACTGGAAGTGAGTTTCTCTATGCTTATGAGGTTCTGGACCTTCAAAGGTGGTATGTTGTACTTTATCGTTCTATTAATCTCATTGTATTCATTTATTTCTTATGTACCCTCTTTCTTCGCATGATTGCTTAACAAACTCATTAACATTATCATTTTCTTCATTACGCCATTTTCGTTTCTTCCCTATCTGCCCCATCTCAACTGTTTTGACATTCACTGTCGTGTTATTCTTGTGCTATGAGCGGAAGTGTGATTCCGTCTATGGTAGCAAGATTTTGTTTGAGGTAATGAGCTCAAAATTGATGTGATTCATAGAAAATCATGCAGAATTTAGTACATCACTTCACCAATACTCTTTTCCTTGCATTCCACAACTGACTCTTTCTTGCTACCATTATTGAGAAGACATCATTATTATTATTATTATTATCATTACATTAAACATGACGCACAAACAAGAGTCGATCTATAATATCACAGGTTATAAACCTCATAAGGTAGCCTGGGCTCAACCACAGCAACAAGTGGGATCTTTCGTGGAGTAGAAAGTCCGAAAATTTCCTCCATGTTCAAATCTTCGCGCTTCATGTGATCTGGCAGTTTCCAGTTGAATCCATGAAGAAGGTTAGCCAAGCTCGATTGGATCACTTTTAGGCCCAAACTGTACCCCGGGCACATTCTTCTGCCCGACCCAAATGGCAAAAGCTCGAAGTCTTGTCCCTTGACATCAATTGCCTTTCCAATGAATCTCTCGGGACAGAACTCTGTTGGGTTGTCCCATAGTGATGGATCCCTTCCTATCGTCCATACATTAACCAACACTTGGGTCCCTTTTTTGATGTCATATCCAGCTACCTACATAGGAAGATGCAAGATAGTAAATTTAGTACGGGCTTTAACGAAAATAATATCATATTTTTTGAGGTGGACATTTCGTCACATTTTTTGAATTGTTCATTTCATAGAAAATTGCTTCGTTGATGTATTGACATAAATACTAAATTAGTAGTTGACAATCTTCATGTATCGATGATGAATGTATTGAAAACAATAATGAGTGCAGAAATATACCTTACAATCTTCCCGTGAGAATCGAGGTACGAGTAGGGGTGCGACCGGATGGAGCCTCATGGTTTCCTTGACAATGGCCTCTATGTAAGGGAGCTTAGTATATCCTTCTCTTGAACCCACTTCTTGTGTCCTATAACGCGATCGAGCTCTTCAGTTGCTTTTTTGAAAATTTCCGGCTTTTTCAGGAGTTCTGAGATTGCCCACTCCACGGTCACCGCCGAGCTTTCAGTTCCACCGGCTAACAAATCCTAGAGGATAATCAAATCACAGAATATCACATAATCTTGTGAAAAATTAAAACTTCAAACTTTGATAAATAAAAAGGGCAGGGATAAGAAATGACTGGAGAGGATGTCTAAGATTAGACTCGACTCTATTTTCAACAAATGGCAACATTTTTTCAACGTAACCTGCAAGCTTTTTTACACGGGAAATTTTTGTCCGAATATGATTCTATCGAATCTGAACTAATTAAAGAGCAATTACAATATACTCGCCAAGTGATTGGTGTATAATTAAAAAAAATGATCAATCACATAATAAGTGTGATATACTTATTCTGTAATTAATTTGATTAGACCAAATCTGATTTGAATAAAAAAAATTCTTATTACGCACACACTTTTCGCATTTGTACTTCTGATAATGCCTTGAATATCAATCAATCATTGTAGTAGGAGTTCTCTAAACGTCACCCATTCAGAAGTAAAGTACATTTCTTGATAAGGTTAAAAAAGAGAATTTATGACACATATATTCAAAATTTTAGAAATAAATAAATGAATTTTTGAATTGTTCATACTCAGAAGAGAAAATATTAAGAAAAACGCGAATTTAAATGAAGAAACTTGGGAGCCAAATCGACTGAAACTCAGACCCAGTCGTAGTGTTAGTGGTACCTGAGTAAACGCCTTGACTCCATGCCTCTCCAGCTTCACCTCCAAAGTCGGATCCTCCGCAAGCTCCAGCAGAACATCCACCATGTCTCTGCTCACATACCCCTCCACTCTCCTCCTCCTCTCCTCATGCTCATCAAGAACATGCTCCAAAAACCTGTCGAATTTCTTGCTCACAATCTTCATCCTCTTCACATACCCCTGCATATCCAAGAAACTGATCCAGGGAATCAGATCCCCCAGGTTGATCACCCCATTCAGTAAGAACAGCTCGTCCAGCATTTTCTTGAACTCCTCCGGCGAAACCACGGCGTTCTCGTTGTCTTTGTCCAGGGTACCTCTTCCCCAGAACCATGCGGCTGATCACGTTCAGGCTCACTGTCGACAGATAATCCTTCAGCAAAACGGTTTGACCCGAGGATTTGAACAGGTTTTCCTCCACCCTGATGTACTCGTAGGATTCAAGCCTCTTAGCGCTGAAAAGCTCCGTCAAGCACATTTTCCGGGCCTGTCTCCAATACGGGCCGTAGGGTGACCACGTGATGTCCGAATAGTTATAGGTGGTGTACTTCCCGGCGGCGGTTTTGGGCCGTGAGGCGAATGTGACATCCATCGTTTTCAGGAAGACTTTGGCCATCTCCACGGAGGAGCCCACGACCACAGGGAAGGACCCGAATTGGAGGTGCATTAAGGGGCCGTATTTCTGGGAGAGTTGGTCTAAGGATCTGTGTGGGAGAGGGCCTATGAGGTTGAGGTTACCTATAACGGGCCAGGGTTTAGGGCCGGGCGGCAAGTTCAATTTTCTACGTCGGATTGTTTTTGCTAGGAGATAAATGAATACGAGCAGCAAAAGACATGCAGACCAAATTGGGGTTTCCATGATGAGCCCGAAAACAGTGTGAAAATAGTATGAAAGATGAAGAATGGTGGGATGAGGTTGTCGTCATGGAAGCAGAGATATTTATAGGTGAAAATGTTGGAAGGGGAGTACTGGTCATGAAGTAATATACTATTGGGGTGTTAGTTGACTTGGAATACTGATTTTTGGGTGGTCATCGCTCAACTTCTAAGAAATTTTGGGAGTGTTTCTGTGAAATTAATTGGACGCATCTCTCTTTAATTTCGTGTTTCTCATTCACGTACATAATTCTCATTTGGTGGGGTTTGAATGATGTATTACTTTACTCTTTCAGTTTCATCAACCATTATGGATCTTATTTTATGTGAGTTTATTGTAATTTTATTTTATTTTGTTTTAATATAATAACGGGTTTATTATGATTCACTTTATTGAGATACATCGAAGCAAAAAAAAAGAAGAAAAGAAAAGGACTAATTTGATAAAATCTGTTGAAATTTGAGAGTTTTACGGTTCTTATGTAATAAGTTAGTGTGATAGTGATGGTTTTGAGTCATTTGAAATCATTTTTTCAAATTTTGTCTTCAATTACACGCTAACAGTTTATTAAGGGGATTTACTTTGGGGGTTTGCATTAATATCCCAACTTAATACAATCTTAAAGAATTGAGGACCAGGTTTGTGGCCTAGGCCTGAGTGATCTGACGTTAATAACTGTTTCTCGTAGAGACTAATCAGTCTATCTGAACAAGACGGTGAATTTAAGGTATTGTTCATAATTTTTTAAAAGAAATTACTAAATTTTGTTTAATTAGTTTGTTCAGGTAAATATTAAATTGATTTGTCAATTTTTGTTATTCAGTTGATTAGGTACAAGTTTTATTTAATGTGTCCCAGTCCACCCTAACAAGATGGTGAATTTAAGGTATTTGTCATAATTTTTTAAAGGAAATTAGTAAGTTTTGTCTAATTGGTTTGTTGACGTAAATATTAAACTGATTTGTCAAACTTTTTATTCAACTGATTAGTTCAATTTTTATTTAATGTCCCATTCCACCTTAACAAGATGATGAATTTAAGGTATTGGTCATAATTTTTTAAAGAAAATTGCTAAGTTTTATGTAATTGGTTTGTTGACGTTAATACTAAATTGATTTGTCTTTAACTGATTAGTTCAGTTTTCATTTAACTAATTTTCACATAAATATTTAATTGATTTGTCAACATAAATATAATGTTATGAACATTCAACACGTGCCAATGAAGTCTAACTCAGTTGGCAATGCTGAGGCCTCAAAATCTTAGAGGGTGGGTTTGAACCCCGTCAAGTTGAGAACATTTATTTGCTTGAATTTCAAATTTGTTCTAATACATAGCTTGTCAAACCACATACATTTATTCTATATTGTCATTATAAATATGAAACAGTCGTCGTTTGTTTGTGTTATGATGCATTTTGTTGAAAGAGTACAAAATCTTTATCTATTTTACAAATCATACATGAAAATTTTTATGTACTTAAATTCCAAACATTATCATGAGCCGCCAAAACAAAAAAAAATTTATAATTTTGTTTTTTTAATAAACACTCAATTTTGTAAAATTCATTGAACAAAATTGTTGTACCTTCAAATTTGAATTCTTAAAATGAGTATGAAATCTTGCAAACGAGGTTCTGTTCAAATGATAAGGTTAATGATTTACAAATAAAAATTATGATTTTAAGTTCCATAAATGCAAATTCGTACTTTGCAACAGAGGGCTACCAAGATCTTAAGTTCCCACTAAAAGCCGGCAAGCATCCTAGGCTCTTCATGGAAGCTCATGGCCTCCGTGAAGGGTTAATTTATTCATAAATGCTCTGGTAGCATGTTGTGGTGGCTACATAAAAGGCGATCACGTCTGTATAATTTACTTTTACAGTAGTTTCTTGTTATTTATTTACTTTGAACATATTCCTCAATTGAAAATATCGATGTATTGAATCAGTTCTTAAATTTGAATGTACTGAATGATATAAATCGAATTTTTTTTTTTTTTAAAAAAGGGCATATGAAATTACAATATTTTATAAAGTAAATAAAAAAATGTGGAGGTTAAAAAGTGAATGGATTAGTTTGAGGTGAAAAAGTTGGTTTATTTTATATTATTTAATGATAGTTAGTGGTAGTGAAGAAAGTGAGAAGTTTGACTGTGGACTTACTTTTAGAAAATTTCCTCATATTTTCTTGCCACTTTCATCATCAGGCTTTTGAGAAATGAGAGAGTGATGGGTGGGACAGTGATGAATGAGGATTGAGAACAAGAATTATTATGGTTAGATGATTAAGTAATGGTTGAAGCAGCCAAGTCCATGTCCATGTGAATGTCCCCACCATGAATTGAGGCTGAGGTGACCCAACAACCACCATCTATTATTAGAGAGGGTGAAATTTGGCTGCTCTTATTCCATTGTATTATTAATTACTATCTTTGCTATTCATTTTTTGTCAAGTATGGGGATCACATTGATTAGGTTTAGGAGTTAGGAGCCATGGTATATTAGGAGACCCCTCCCTATCTCCTCTTTTCTAACCCAATTTTTTAGGGATCATCTCACCACCCAACCCCATACGTCAATCCATATATATATAATGTAATACTTCAAATATAGGTAACTTGTCCCAAACTTCAATTCAGTACTGCGGTTTCATATCTAACTTAATTTTGTACTAAAATTATACTGAGCAACTTGGAAATAGCATCTCTATTTTTTTCATATATATATATTCAAATATATGAATTTATAGTCGCAGTTTGATACACACATAGATCATTTCTTTCCCAGCATTCTTCTTCATTACAATCAGACAAGGAAACAAGCAAGTCGTTGTAGTATAGTGGTGAGTATTCCCGCCTGTCACGCGGGTGACCCGGGTTCGATCCCCGGCAACGGCGTACTACTTTTTACTATAATTAAAAAAAATCAAAAACGAAGAAATTAGGTTTTGGGCCATTCTCTCTCTGAATAATAGTCCTTTTGTTGAGGAGAGGAGACCAAAAAAGGTAGGACAAATGTGTATTTGAGCGTCGCCCAAGAGATTCGAACTCTTGCGGGGAAACCCCATGTACTTAGCAGGCACACGCCTTAACCACTCGGCCAAAGCAACACCGACATTATTGCAACATCAGTATTTTGTAAAACGAAAAAAATGGTTACTGAAGGGCATAAATGAAATTAGACAACTTTATCCCAAAGCTTATCTGAAAAAGTAAATACTTCACTATTCTCACCACTCAATAAAATTTAGACTAAATAGCATAAGTTGTTAAAATATTTTTTAAAAATCAGTTAATAGCTCCTTCAGGTTTAAAATTAGATTCAAAATCTTCTCTACTTTCTAAGCTTTGTTCACTTTACCCTCTTCATTGAATATAACTATTGTCCTTAAGTTTTGATTAAGTTTGGATTTTTTTATTGCATAAAAATAGTCTAACTCAATCTATTAATCTCAATCGTTATATTATAAAAAATTAAGAACTTAAATTTAACCAGTTAATATATATACACATAATATAAAAAATTATACAAAAAATAAATTAAATAAGATTAATCCCCTCGTCGCACCCCCGCTAGCATACTTGGGCGACGCTATCGTTGTCGCTTAGAGGAGAGCTGTGTGATTGCGCTAGTTCTGCCCGAGTGATACAGCTATTAGTTGGGCAAACTTAGATATGGTGGTTGACGTGTCCGAAAGCAAATCCACGCGGTGGCCCAAATTCAAAAGAATTTAGTTTTATTTTTATTTTTAAGTTTTTTTTAAAAAAAAAAAAAACAAAGTTTAATGTTTTTCAAACTGAAGTATAACTAAAAAAAGTAAATAACTTAATATTGATAATATTTATTTAAATGTAAATATTAATTGCAGTAAATAATATAATTTATTTGAATTATATTTAAATTAAATAATAATTTAAGTTAGTTAATAAATATAATTGTTATAATTGATTAATATTTATATTCAGAAAATATTTAAATAAAAAAAATAATTTTTAGTATATTAATCTTTGTATTATGATTTTAATTTAAATTATAAAACCTTATTGGAATGGTTCCTCCTATTCATGCAGTAGAGTGATGATGGTGTTGGGAGTCGGCCCAATCTTATTTATGGAGGAGAATAATATCAATTGAATCAATCGATTAATAATGAATCATAAAAATATGAATTTGATTGAGAGGAGATTATTAGAACTATCTCAGACTAATTTCTGTAATAGTGTTTTGATAATTGTGGGATGTGGAGTGTTATTGGGCCATGAAAGTTGAACAAACTTCCAAAAGAGAGAGAGAGAGAGAGAGAGAGTTGTATAAAAATGAAAATAAATCGTCGCCTGAGAGATTCGAACTCTCGCGGGGAAACCCCATGTACTTAGCAGGCACACGCCTTAACCACTCGGCCAAAGCGACATTGATGCCCTTATGGGTTCTATCTAATGCTTTAACTTTTATTTATTTAGGAAAATTAATTTTAAAAGGTATGTTTCAATTGATTAAATTAAACCATGTGAAAAATTATTGAGAGAAAAAAAATAATAATAAAAATGAGTTAGAGGGAGGTAGCTTTTTCTTCTTCTTCGATCCACCCAATGTAGCAGTTTCCATATTTGACTCTAATGCCACAATCTACCTTCACTCACTCCCTTGAAATCAGGCTACTTTTTACAACTTTCTCGAGATGATTGCAATTTTGGTACTATAGTTTATAGAGCTTTGCAAAACAGGTACCATTATTTACAAAATCACAACTTCAATACCATACTTTACAGAGACTTGCAATTTTGGTACCACCTTTGCTTTTGGCCTTTAAAACTTTCAAAAAGTATCAATTCAGTCCCTAAAACTTTTTTTTTTTTTCGCAGAACTCATTCCCTTCACTATTCAATTTATCAGGCCCAACATGCTTCCGAAATAAAATTAAACCTCTATAAATTCATACTGTTTTTGACCACTTTGTTGCCGGGTATTCCAAGTCCTCGGTTTTACGGACTTCTTCCAACCACACTACCGCAGCAGATGGTTCGCAGGTCCTTAGCTCCTTCAGCAACAAACAGCACAGCCCTATTTCGTTTCCTACCTTAGGGCGTAGAGATATTTCCAATATAGAGATTTGATAAAATTTTGGTTTGACAGGTTGAACAAAAGCCTTTCTTTTATTGAAGAAATAAAGGAAATATTACATAGATACTATTTCCTCCGTTGGAGGAGACAACTGTTTAGCCTCTCATGGTGTTGAGGGCTGAACTCTTTGGGGAAACCCCCATAAACTAAAAAATTGAAAATTTTTACAAAGATAGGGCTTTGGAAATTATGCTTTGAAGAGTAGGGGAAAATATTTGATGATCCCATTCTGCTTCTCGGTTTTCTTATTTATAGCCATCCGCGGACTTCAAATGCGGACTTCAACTTGTTTTGATGACGTCACTGCGTTCGTCATCTGGATGACGTCACTGCTTCCGTCATCGTCCTTTCCAGCTGTATTCCATAATGGCTTGTTGGCCATTCAATTGCTAGCTGGCTCTGACTGTTGGCTTTTGTCTGTTTCTGCCGACAGTCTCCTTTTTGAATTTTTACATCTTCTGATTTTTACTTGTTCTTGTAAAAATTCTTCCTTTTACCTTTGTCCGGGTTTGGTTCGGGTTTCTTTTGGGTCACCCGTATCTTTGTGCCGAACAGTGGTTTTTTCCTGTTTCTCACAGCAAGGGCATACATGGTTATGCCATTGCCCAACATGCAACATGTTGCATGCCTTCATCCTTGTCGACTCGGTTGCAGGCAGCTTGTTCTCCCATATAAGCATTCTTTTCTTTTCGAACATGCTTTCTGCAAACTCAGTGCTTTTCCTGTCATGGAGTTTAACAGGAATGATCCATTCACCTTGTTGGAGAAGATTTTGAATGGATACTTGACTTTGTCCATCTTGGTGAGACAGACCCAGACCCCAAGCTCTTCTGGTGGAAATATCGTCTTCACTAATAGCTGACACCAGTGGAGCTTCTTCTGTGGTAGCTTTGATTCTGTTGAAAGCCACCATGTCTGGTCTCTGCAGCTTGATGAAATGAAACGCTGGATGAGACCCTTTTCCTGCCATCTCTAGAGCTGCTGAAATGAATTTTAGCTCCAAGATATCTCCTCTCTTTAAGTGGGGATTGTTTTGCCATGAATCGTAAACCGCCCCACTAATCCATTCCGGTAATCTGGAGATTTCCGGAAAACTTGGTGACATAGTATGAACTGAAGCCAGAGCTCCAAACTCATACCATTCTCGAACTTCTTCGGGTTTTGATCCTTCCATCATCCAGACCCTATTATATTTTCCAGTGGTCTCGATAATGGTCTTGCTTGGGTTGATACCTTTGCGGGAAATTAATTTTTCCCACATCCTTTGATATACCTGCCAAGCAGAAGAAGATGAAGAAGATAATTCATTAGTATTAGTCTTAGAAGTGCCTGTCATTGGCCTAAGACTAATCTCTCCCTCTTTAACCCCAGAGGTGCTGGGTTGACTCGAATCATCAGAGGTTTTCACTCCCTGTGACTCGTCCGTTGCCGTTTCACCAGAATCTGATGATGGCCTTGTGCAAGCAGTACTTGAATCTGCCGCTACAGGTCTAGAGCCCTGTACTCTAAGCGCAGGTTTAGAGCCCTGCTCTCTCAACTCGCGAGTCATCACCGAGGGCGATGCCTTTCGAATTGGTTCTAGTAGAGCGTTCCATAGCGCCGTTGAAGCTACCAAGGAAACTCTGATATTTGTCTGGACTTTGTCCAGATCAGCTCGTTGGACTTGTCCGGCTACTTGGGCGTTAACCGCTAGCCGTCCAAATTCTCGGTCAAGCTCCTCGAGGTTTTCTCTAAGGTGCCTGAGTCTCAGCATAACGGAGTTTGCTTCAGCTCCCTCCATCTCTTGTCAAGAAATCTGCAAGAACATTTTCATGAGATTTAATAACGACAATATTATAGCAATAATATTGGCATTCAGCTTGCCATCTGATAATACGAGCTTTCTCTATTTTTGATTCCAGTTTATTTTTCAGGAAAGCTTTAACATTAGTATTATCAACTTTCAATGTAAATTCTTTAGCAAGCAAGAACAAAGGCCATTTCTTAAAAGCCTTCCATACTGCAAAGAATTCCTTCTCATTGATGTGCCACACTTGGGCTTGTTGTTCGGTGAACAACCCTCCTGTGTATCTACAAGGTTCTTCCCCTGTAGTAGTCTTCTTCATGAGCACTGCTGCCCATCTGTAATCATTGGCGTCTGTATAGACTACCAATTCATCTTCATCCTGCGGTATTGCAAGCTTTGGCAGATTATTGCAAACCTGCTTTAGCTCACGAACCCTTTGAGTGTGGATTTCCTCCCATTTCCACTTTGCACTTTCTGTTTCTTTCAAAAGTGGCCGGAAATCCTTTCTGTATTTTGCAAGATCCTTTATAAATATACCTGCAAAATTCACTACTCCTAAGAAGCTCTGTAATTGCTTCTTATCTTTGAGTACATCTGGAAAATTGCGGATTTTTTCCACAATATGCTCCTGCAACTCAATTCCTGCTTCGTCAATAAGAATTCCTAAAAATTCAATTTTATTGACTGCTATAGTAGCTTTCTTTTCAGAAAGTACTAAACCTCTTTTATGACATGCATCATAAAATATTTCTAAATGTTTAATATGATCTTTCATATTTTTAGATGCAATCAAGATGTCGTCAATATAGACAAACATGAACTCAAAATAATCTTTGAAAAGATTATCCATTTTTCTTTGAAATATCTGGGGGGGCATTAGCTAAACCCATTGGCAACACATTCCAGATATATTGACCTTGTGGCGTGGAGAATGCAGTAAACTTCTTTAATTCACTCTCCATTTTAATCTGATAAAAACCAGATTTACAATCAAATTTAGAAAACACTTTTGCACCTTTAATGCAATCAATTAAGTGCTCTCTACTTGGGATGTAATAACCATCAAATTCAAGTATTTTATTAATACCTTGATAGTTAATTACCAACCTGGGTTTACCTCGCTTTATCTCGCCATGGTTTCTTACCAGAAATCCAGGGCTACTGTAGGCAGAGATTCCAGGCTCAATGAGTCCAAGGTTGATATGCTCCTTGATAATGATCTGCATATCCTTCTTGTCCTCCATGTTCATTTGAATAGGCTTGTATCGAACATACTCGTATTTGCACTCTTCTTTAATCTTCAGAGTAGCTTCGATCTTGTTCCTATCCCACCATGCCAGAGGATTTTCACTGAAATTTCTCTGGATGAGTCGCTTGACATTTTCGAGAGAGAGAATGCTTTCTTCGCTTATGTCTATCGTTTTTAGCTCTACCAGGGCTTCCTGAGGTTCTTGATTTCTTCCTCAGATTCCTCGTAAAAGCTATCTCTATCGCTGAGTCCCTGTTGCCTGAAAGACAAGAGAACTTTTCCAAATTTCCTTTTATCCTGTATTTTTGGATTAGTCAATTTGGCATCGAAATCACCACGCTTGCTGCGAAAATTTATAGGCATTATTCTGTTAAATGCCTTGTCTCTTCGCAGAACCTGTATCTCATTACCACAGTTAGTAGTAAAGATTAACAGATTTCTCTGATTATCCTGCATATATCTTGCAAATGTTTGAATAAAATTATTACCCAGCAAGATATCAGCACCTGTATCATGAAAGTAAATGGGAGGTGTTTTTACCCTGAACCAGGGCGTTCCAAATGCTCCCCCGATCATGATTTTGCTTCTCTGATTCCTGTATTGAGTATTAGGGATTTTTATTGTGAGAAATTCTTCCCTGCATAACAGGTAAAGTTTGGGCGAGAAAAGGACGCCGTACGCTGGAACCAGTTGATTGCCCAACATCAAGGTGACGTTGTGGTGCTCTGTGCCCGCTTTTTGGAATGCTCCTTTCATGCCGCACCAGCCATGATATTGAAGAGCTGCGTTTGATTGGCTTCAGGGCGGTGACTACATCAAGCCGGCCGTGATCGCCGAGTTGCGTGAACTGCTGCCCGTCATCTCGTTTGATTTCCCTGGGGGGGCCCGACGGAGACCACCATCTGGAGTACTCTGGCATGAAATTACGGACA